>CM056053.1:219754969-220354969 GCA_029574335.1 Rana kukunoris | reverse complement strand
GGGGGGGGACTAATGAGGTAACTTTGTATCAACTGTTGAAAATCAAATCAAATTCTTCTCCCCCACTGAGATGATCACAAGTCACCAGACATGAAAACGGAGGATAATCCATATGGCATAATTATCGTAATATCATAAATACAATTTATTGTCGGCCATGTTGCTTCGTGGAACAATGACTACTCATACCAATATGCTTGTTGTTTAGCCACCTATGTGAGTGTTACTCCTTATTTTAACAATTAATTGTCTTTACGATATTATGCCATGTGCATTATCCTTCTGTTTCATGCCTAGTGACATGTGATCATCCTGGTGGCGGAGTTACATTCAGAGGGCTAAACTTCCTGGTTTTTATCCATTCATCTTTATGACGCATATCCAGTGGGAGTCGAGGATACCTATGAGGTAAAGATCCTTGGTTTGGTTATTGTAAACAAAGAGCAGTAGACCACATTTGTTAGTAGGTAAGCGCGGTTTTGTTTTCAAAGATTTTGCCGACCATCATAGGCATAAACCGCCTTCTCTACAGCCGGGGAACAAAGTCTGGATCTCCACCAGAAGCATCAAGCTCCAGGTTGCTTCTCTGAAGTTTGCCCCAAGATTCATTGGTCCGTACACAGTGGCCGGGATTCACAGAGCACTTATGCCGACATATAACAAGTTACGCCAACGTAAGTGCAAATGTGCGCCATCGTATCTGTGCGCCAGACCCACAAACAGAGATACGCCTAAAACCAGGCTACACCCCGCCGACGTAACTTGCTTACGTCGGCGTAGGGTGGGCGTACATTTAGGCTGGGTGCATGGTGCCGCTCCCATTGATTAGCCATTTAAACATGTAAATGAGGTGAATACGGCGATTCACGAACAGATGTGCACCCAACGCAGGATACGCGCAGTGCGCGTAAGTTGTACGTCTGGTGTAAAGTTATTCCCCATAAAGGAGGTGTAACTCAGCAACAGACATGCTCAGGTCTGCACCAGGGAACACAAGCGTGGACATTTCAATGAGATTTTCATTGATATTTTGAGATTTTTTTGTACCAAAGTGTCAGGTCACTTGAGGCCAGGTGACAGATGCACCCTGTTTGGGTCAGGAATGCACCGCTAAGTTAGTGGACCCTATGGCAAACTGCTGTGGATGGAGCTATGGGTGTTTCAGGAAAGCAGGTACTCTGGAGCACTAAGATGAATCACACTGGGAGCTAGAGCATGAAATTTCACTGAAGTCTGGCTCCAGGTCACGGCCCCCAGGGTCTCCCAGCTCAAGCTCACAGAAAGCTACTGGAGGATAGAGAAGAAGCAGCAGCTTGGGACAGCAAGGGATAGTCAGAAGATAGCCAAAAGGTCAGGGCAACAAGCAGATAAGGATAATCAAGAACAAGCTAAGATCAGTAAGCATAATCAAACGTAGAACACGCGGCAAGACATACATGCATAAAGACAAACACACAATATTGATCAGCAAGGCTGGCTTGTAGTGCACAGGTTAATATAGTGTTTCTAGTCAGAGGCTGGGGTGGAGTAATGCTTGAGGAGAGATTACTTAAAGTGAAGTCCCACCCAAAAATGGAACTTCCACTTTTTGGAATACTCCCCTCCTCCGGTGTCACATTTGGCACCTTTCAGGGGGGAGAAGGGAGCAGATACCTGTATAATACAGGTATTTGCTCCCACTTCCGGGCATAGATGGGACCTATGCCACTTCCTGCACCTACACTGTCCCCCCTGGCTGTCTCCTAGGAGACACACAGGTCCAGTGAGGATGCGCAGCGTGACGTGGGCATACCTCCCAACTTTTAAAAGATCCACTGCGGGACAGTTGTTGAGCGGGGGGTGGTCACAGTTGTTGAGTGGGAGGGGTCGAAGTTGTTGAGGGGGGTGGTCGAAGTTGTTGAGCGGGGGGGTGGGGGTTCGAAGTTGTTGAGCAAGGGGGAGGATTGCCTCTCTCACCTGCACATCCTGTCGGTTGTTCTCCTCCTCCTTTACTGCATGTCTCCCCTCAGTGCTTCCTGTGTGGGGAAAATTAATTAACCCCTTTGCGGGACTGCGGGAAAAAGCAGTCTGTGCGGGAAGTTCCCACAGAATCCGTGCGGGTTGGGAGGTATGGTAGTAGGGAACCAGGAAGTGAAGTCGAGGATGGCGACGGCAGCAGTCGAGAACCCATGCGACTGATCGGCTTCGGCTGCCGACATCGTGGGCGCCCTGGACAGGTAAGTGTCCATATATTAAAAGTCAGCAGCTGCAGTATTTGTAGCTGCTGGCTTTTAATACTTTTTTTTAAGGCGGACCTCTGCTTTAAGCTGCGGGGTGAAGGGCGGCTGGTCTCTTAAGCTGAACACAAGGAGAGGTAAGCAGACATGAACATTATTGCAGATCCATGACAAAGACATGTAGTAGAATACATTATGACCTAAATTTATGAATTGTTTTTTTTTTTTTGCAATGTTCAGTCATTTTTTGTTTATATAAAGTTAAACTCAGTGGTGATCAAATACCACCAAAAGAAAACGGAAAATTGTATACTCACCTTTCCGTAATTTTCCTTTCCTGACGCATCTTCATGGCAGCACACACTGGGTTGTGACTCCGCCCCCACAACCTGACAGGATTGGTTAGCTATAAATTTGAAGGGGAGACGCCCCGCATCATTCTCTGTATATATCATCATAAAACAGCAGGGTGGGCATCTGTGTGCTGCCATGAAGATGCGTCAGGAAAGGAAAATTACGGAAAGGTGAGTATACAATTTTCCGTTTTCCTGACGCATTCATGGCAGCACACACTGGGATATAACTCGCCAGTCGGGAGGGTGCAAGAAAACAGTAATATTTATTCTTTATAGCGCTGAGGAATTGGCTCTAAGAACAGATCTGCCGAAGTCGACGGTAGCCAGGAGAGCAGAATTCACTCTGTAGTGAGAAATGAAGATGTGTTGGGAAGACCAAGTTGCTGCTCTGCCTATGGTTTCCGGTGAAGTCCCGCAATATGCTGCCCAAGAAGTGGCCTCTGCCCCTGTCGAATGAGCCCTAATGCCCTCTAGGAGGCGTAAGTTGCTGGATGGAATAGGTCTCTTTGATAGCTTTAACAACCAAGAGGTAATGGTACGGGAGGTAGCTGGCTGACCTCGTCTGCTCCCGTGTGGGATAATCAAGAGAGAATCCGTCTTCCTGAGATGTAGCTGTAACGTAACTGGAGATGGTAGACTTGACATCCTAGTCATGGGACTCGCCCCTCTCATTAGTAAAAGACGAAAGGACGATGTCCTGGTTATAATGAAAGGAGGAAGTTACCCTTAGATAAAAATGGTCTGAGGGCTTCAGAACCACTCTGATAGGGAAGAACACTGAATAGGGGTTCCATAGCCCTAAGTGCTTGTATCTCCGACGCCCTCTTAACTGAGGTGATAGCAATACGGGAAGCCATCTTCAGAGCTAGGTTCCACGGTGAGACTAAGTTGAATGGAGAAAAAGGTGGATTGGACAGGGCCTCGAGTACTACACAGAGATCCCCTGTTGGAAAGGCTGGCCTCCTAGGTGGTCTGATCTTACGTAGGACCTGAGGAACAGAGTGACCGGATGATGAAGAGCCCATCTAGTACCCGTCATGGCTGAAAGTGCAGATACTTGCACCTTCAGGGTACCCAAGCCCGGGCCCTTGTTAAACCCTGACTGAAGAAATTCAAGAATTTGAGATGGGATTCCAATCTTTGCTGCGATGACACGAACCTCTCCCAGATCCTAGTATAGGTGACATCAGTGGAGCTCCTTAGAGCTTGTACTAAGGTTGATATTACCTCCTGAGAGTATCCTAGTTCCCCTAACCTAGCCCTCTCAGCTTCAAAGCTGGCAAATGCAGCTTCTCTGGGCTGGATGGAAGAATTGCCTCTGATGTATGAGATCCCAGGTTACTGGAAGATGTATTGGAGGCCGCGTACCTACAGTAGTTGTAGCAGGGTCGTAAACCATGGCCTCCTCAGCCGGAACGGTATTAGTACAATAACTGTGGCTGAGGACTTCCGAAGTCGGGACAGGAATCTTGTAATCCGAGAAGTTGGAAGAAGAATGTACCCTAGCTCGCAGCTCCATGGAAGAACTAGGCAGTTTGTCCCTTCAGGTAATGGAAAGTGGGCTCTGGACAGGAACCTCTGACACTTGGAGTTCTTTGGCGTGGCCGCTAGGTCGACTTCAGGTACTCCACAAGTTTTCGTAAGAATGGAGAATACCTGTTGGTTCAGGGACCGTTCGTTGTTTGAAAGTGTCTCTCGGCTTAGGTAGTTGGCCAACGAATTTTGTGTTGCTGGGACGCATACTCCCCACAGATCTAACAGGTGCACTTGTGCCCCTTCCATTATGGGCGAACTTCCTCCTGAAGCGTGCGACTCCTGATGCTCCCCTGTCTCTGGATACATGACACCGCTACTTGTTGTCCATCCTGATCAGGACACTCTTCCTCTATAGAAGAGGCGCAATGACCAGGAGGGCCTGAAAGGCTGCTCTGAGCTCTAAAATATTTGACACTATGCCCTGAGTCTGAAAATGCCACTGTCCTTGGGCTACTCAGTCTAGATAGTGTGGACCCCATCACCCCTGGCTGGCGTCCGATGTTACTACTTCTGGGCTTGGGGGAACTTTTGGAATGGACTCCCTGAGGTCGGACGGGTGTGTCCACCACCATACTAATTGCTTTACCCAGTTTGGGATGTGAATGGTTTGGAGTATTGACGTTCTATTCCACTGCCTGAGAAAGGAGTTCTGTAAGACTCGCATGTGCCACAGGGGCCACTGTATCAAGGGTATGGATGCTGACATGGACCCCAGGGTACTGAGGCAGGCTCTGACAGTTAGACGTCTGGATGATAGCAGACTTTGTATCTTCTGGAGCAAGGGCTTCAGCCTCTCTTGAGGAAGTTGCACTCGGTACAACCTGGTATTTTATCCTGCCCCTAGGAACACCCTAACTTGCCGAATGCTCTGGGTGCTGAGGCGATGCCGAATGGGGGGCACCAAATTGGAAATGGGATCGATCGATTGAGAACCGAAGGGACCTCTGGAAGGTAAGATGAACTGGGATGTGAAGGTAAATGCCCGAAAAATCTAGAGATAGCATCCAGTCTCCCACGTCCACTGACAACAAAATGGTCTGAAGGCTTTTCTGTTGAAATTCTTTAGGTCCAAGACTGGACGTAGATCCCCGTTTTTTTTTTTTTGTACCAGAAATAATCGGGAATAAAACCCCCTCCCTTTCTGGTGCGGAAGTACTTGGTAGGCTGGAATGTGTTCCCTGGCAATGTGCCCAAGAATTTCCAATTGTGACCGGTCTTGATAGAGGATAGTGTTCATGGATCTGTTATACGAGTTGCCCATATCCGAGCGAATCTCTTGAGTCTGGTGCTCACCTGAGCTGGGTGGGCAGACGGACCCTCAAAAAGAACTTCTGCTGTTCCCCAGCTGTGATTGGCATACTGTATCTACATGAAGGAGGGTCGAGTCTTCCAGTCCCTCCTAAATTCCCTGCCGGGGCGGTCGGATCTAACATCCCTGTACTTGACAGGAAGATCACGCCTGTAAGCGGGGCCCTTCTGGGGCTCTGGTTTTCCTATCGGAGAAATCAGCCCAGACTTTCCCCCGGTAACCTTGGAGATGGCCGAGTCCATCTTTGTGCCAAATACACTTGAGCCGCCATATGGAATTTTGCACCAGTTGATTTTGACGCTGCCTTCGCTATCCAGGGTCTCAGCCATAAGGCTCTTCCCAGCCATGAAGTCGCCCCCTCAGGAGCCGTAAGCCAACTTAATTTTCCTGCAGGGAGGAGAATATCTTCCCCTGGTCGGCTCCTTCTAGAATGGGATTCTCAACATTAGCTGCCTATGCAGCGATAGTTTTAGCGACTGCCGCTGTGGTGATAGCGGCCTACAAGCGGCTCCTGTCGTGGAGCAGGCTTTCTTCAGTTCTATATTGATTTTATGATCAAGAGCGTCCCGGAAAGTAACTGCGTCTTCAATCGGTAGAGAAACGTCTCTAGCGAGTCGCATTAAAGATGAATCGACCGTAGTTGCATTGATCAAAGAATCGATCTTAGACTACCACAAGGGGTACAATCTGCAAACTTGTTGCTCATACTTGGCCGCTTATGCGACCCCCCCCACTTATCCTTTATGAGGTTCTCCAGCTCTTCGATGAAGGGAAATTATTCAGGACCCCCTTTTCAGCACCGGGAAATATTTCTGAACCTTCAGAAGTTCTGCCATAACCTCCTCCCAGCCGATCGCTTCCTTGAGTGAATGGGCAAATGGTTCAACCAAAAGGAGACAGTCCGACGCCTGCTCACACTCCTCATTCTTAGAGAGGGTTTCTGCAGCCTGGCGTAACGGCCGGGCGATGTGCTTGGGGAAGGATCGCCCACATATGATCCCTGTGGCGATTCTCCTAGGAGCTCAGTATCTACTCTGGCCTCTGAATCCTTGGTTACTTTGATGAAGCACGAGCGGCAGGCCGATTCCCCTGGCAAGGATGGCGCCCCGCATATTTGGCAAACATTTGCCGTGGTGCGGGTAAGATAGCTCTGTCTGGGATGAAGGTAATCGTCTGCGGTGGGACCGACTATGACGGGAGTGCTGTGACGCGAGCGGCTATGCCTTGATTGAAGAAATCAAGAGGGTAACCTTGAGCGATTTCTTGCGCCTTCTGCCGGAAGCATGGCTGGAATCTCCCTCTGTGCCGCAAACTTGCGTCTCTTGACCCGATAGGGCTACCAGAACTGTAGCGTCAGTGGCCAGGCTCTCTTTTATGTCTCCCCTCTACTTACCACCTTCTAGACGGCCTCTATACCTGTGCTGATGGTGGTCTGCGAGGGCAGTGGCCCCCATGAGGATAGCAGAGAGACAGCCCGAAAAGGTGGGGAAAAAAAAAAAGAGAGAAGGGAAAACATTACAATAGGTCCCCCCCCCAACATTTCTATTTATTAAATTAATATAATAATTTTATATACATATATCTATCCCTTTTTTTTGGATTATATTAATTGTTTAATTATGGATACACTTTCTTCTATGGTATGTTATAAATTAATATATAAATGTATTGAATGAATGAATGATGAAAACTTATATAGCGCGGCACATGCAAACTGAATCGCCTCTGGGCGCTTGTATAATATCTTCTATCCTATTTATTCCTTTTTTTTTTTTTTTTTTTTGTGTGTAATCAATTAGCCCAGGCTGATCTGGGACATGCCTGCACACACCTGGTGCAATCTTCACTCTGAGTAGAGCAGAGCAGCAGTGCGGAAGCCAGAACTACAGAGCAATAGGACTGTTTCTTTTTTCCTTTTTTTAATGCCGCACGCATCTGCAGAAGCGTCCCGCTCGCCCGGCGCCATTTTGGAAGAGGGCAGAGGAGACAGGCAGCGTCATTACTGAGCTGCGCGCATGTGCAAAGCACCAAGGGGTACGCAGCGGTGACCCTGAGAGCATGGGGTGTCAGAGGAACCACAGGGCTCAGCAGAGCTGAGAAAAAAACAACAGGCAGACAAAGGTACAAAACGGACTAACCTTAGGTGGTAAATGTAATGATACAAATACCTTTGTGGAAGCACACACTGCACTGGAAGGAAAGACAGAGCGAAAGTGGGGACCACTGCGAGATTTGAAGCTTCTTTAAAGCTTGTTACAGATGCCAGTATAATTCCAGAGCCCCTGAGACCACCAGAACGGGGTTCCCACCATAAAGCTCATTTAGAGACTGTACAGGAGGGACTTCCAAACAGGAGAGGCTGAACCTGCTGGGGCGATTTGCGGTAAGAGGCATGCTTTTTGCTTGTTCATTCAATCTTGTCAGGTGAGGATAAAAAAAGAGAATGATGCGGGGCGTCTCCCCTTCAAATTTATAGCTAACCAATCCTGTCAGGTTGTGGGGGCGGAGTCACAACCCAGTGTGTGCTGCCATGAATGCGTCAGGAAAGCTCTATTTGGTGTCCTTTTATGAAGCAGTGAAATCTATTCACTGCTTCGTTCTCCAGCATTCACAGAGGAGATTTTTCTCCTCAGGGTGCCTGTTTATGAAGCGGAGAAGATCGCTTCACCCTTGGAAGAGGGAAGTGATCTACCAACACTTCAAACACTGGAGAACAGCCCCTGATACTGGAATCTCGTGAGACTTGGGAGGAATAGTGCCCCATAATTTGTGTCAGTGGGAGAAATAGTGCCCCATCATTGGGGAAGGTTCCTGCTTGTCAAGATTTTTTTATTTTTATTTGTATGTATTTTATGTTATTTTAAGTTATTTCCCTATCCACATTTGATTGCAGCCCTCTAGCCCTTTCCCTTAGTCTTTTAGAGACATTTTAGTAGTCGAAAATTTGGGTCCCCATTGACTTCAATGGGGTTCGGGTCCCGAACCTGGACTTTTTTTCTGAAGTTTGGCCGAACCCGAACATCCAGGTGTCCGCTCAACTTTACCCAATATTTATGGTAAATTAGGAAAACCTTTTCATTTGGTAATGCTAACATGTGGCCTATTGCATCTAGTAAATTTTACTTATAGATCCGCTTTAACTCCAGTAATAAACCAGAAACTAGACTATGCATGTTAGTAATATAATCATGACCCAAGTTAAATAAAAAAAAAAATGGAAATTCGGAAACAAAATGAACATCCTCTTGTGTGCATTTTATTAATGGAAATTATGATTCAGTATAATGAGGCATAGTATGCTTTTATTTCATTGAGACATCATTTTGTATCAATTGTCTGACAGAAAATTCCCCAGAGACAGGAAGTCCGGTTAGTAGTTTGAGTAATTATAGCTAATAATTTTAATGTATACAAACCAGAAATGTGTAGACTGGTGTTCAATGTTGATAAAACATTACCTGGATGCTTGTTATATGTAATTTTGGGTATATTTTGCACACATTACAACATTCTGTATAGATTTACCACATCATTTTTTAAATACCAGTTTGAAGGAACATTTTTTTTGGAATGTTTTTACCTAGGCTTTTTGGCTTTTTATTTGTAAAATAATGATAACTTACAATGCATGTCCTTGTGTTGTTTGCTGAACATTATATAATAGGTAACATGGACAAAATGTGGACATCTTCATGTGTTGGCACATGTACCTAAATATCTTTATGCATGCCAATACAGATCTTGGGCCAGATTTTCAAAAGAGATACGACGGTGTATCTCAAGAAACACCGTCGTATCTCTGTTTTTTTGTCCGGGTATCTATGCGTGTGATTCCTAGAATCACTTACGCATACGGTAGATACGGCGTAGATCCGACAGGTGTAAGACACTTACACCGTCGGACCTTAGATGTAATTCCTTCGCTGGCCGCTAGGTGGCCTTTACTTTGATTTCTCATTTGCCTATGCAAATGAGCCTAATACGCCGATTCCCAAAAGTTTTTACGCCGCCTCGTCGTCGTTTACCTAGTTTCCGTAAGTGTAAACCTACCCCTGCTATATGAGGGGTAGGCTTACAAAGTTCCGTCGTATGCCACGTTAAGTATGTCGTCAGGTCAGCGTCGTCTTTTTCCGTCGGTTATGTCGTTTTACTAAGTCGTTCGCGAATAGGGCATTGCGTAAGTGACGATCATGTCGTTTTCACGTCGGTTTCAACAACGTTTTCCCACGTGAGCTGGAGCATGCGCACTGGGCTTTTTTCCCGGCCGGCACATGCGCAGTTCGATCGACGCGGGCGCGCGCTTAATTTAAATACAAGCCGCCACCTTTGAATTACGTGGGGATACGCCGGGCTATTTACACTACGCCACCGCAAACTATGGAGCAAGTGCTTGGAGAATACGGCACTTGCTCCAGTTGCGGCGGCGTAGTGTAAATGGCTTCTACCAGAATCTGGCCCATAGACTTCACTGAGTGTTACCCCAAAACTTGCTATTGGCAGTCTGCTGGATAACCTCACTGACCAATAGTTGTAGAAGAGGACATTCTTTCACACAAACTCAGGCTGGCCTAACAGAGGACCACAAGATCCTATGGTGGATCCATTGTGATGATGTAATTAGACTTCACCTGTTAATTAATGCTGATGAATCAATACAAGGGAGTTGTACATTGGGGGGAGGGGGGTGGGGAACTGATGGAAGCTTCTGCAAAAGAAGGCAAGGGAATGGAGCTACCATTTCAAAACAGAACTAAACTCAAATTGTTAACAGAAATGTATAGGGTGGAACAACATGTGGCTTTATATGTGGCATTGCAGGTTTTTTCCCATTGTTCCACTGTATAGGTGCCTCCTAGATCTGCTTCCCATCTAATCAGTGGGCGGTTTTGGTAAAGACACTTTTGTCAGAGAAGACTGTAGAAGAGTGAGATCCCCTTTTGGCGTGTTGAGGGTGTGTTGAAAAAGGTCCAAGCGAGTGGGGGTATGCTATTTGACCACGATGGGAGCGTGACGATACAATGTTTGAGAGTGTTTTGTAAGACAACCAAAATGTTTTAATACATTTTGCCTTGATATACAAGCGATGTCTTGTGTACAGGACCCGGGGTTGGGTCCTGGATGGGTGCTATACGGCACCACTATTTGGACTATGGTCCATTTAAATAGAGGTTTCATGTTCAGGGGGTCACCCAAAAGTGGGTGAAAAGTTTCAGGCAGGCGCTAATTCAGAGAGGACTGGCTTGCAGTCTTCTCTATCTTTAATAAAGTAGTTTGGAATTTTGGAGGCTCCAAAGTGTAATTTGGGTGGGACGGAGCCTCCACTCCTAAACCTTGGGAGTCAGCGCACAAGGTGTTAACTCTCACAGAGAACCACCCATTAAAGCAGGAAGTGGTGCTGGAGGTAGGGAGTGAGTTTGGAGAGTGCACCTGTGAGGAAGATGGAAGTCTGCTGGCTGCACAGTGAGGACTTTTGAAGTGCAGGTGATGAAGATTGGTTTTGCAACAAACCGTATGTCATTTTACTTTCATTGTTTTGTGCTGGATATAAGCAGACTTTTTGTTGACGCTGGAGCCAAGCAGACTTTTATGTTATACGTTTTTGACATGCTGAGAAAGCTTTGTTTTTCTTTCCGGTGAATAAAAGCCTTTTTTTCCCCAAAACAACGGTTTAAGCACTGAATCCCTGCTGAGCTATAGCCCCAAACGTTACAATTGGTGTCGAATGCGGGCACAGTGCATTTGCAGGCGCAAAACCGTTTAAACCTAAAAACTGACATTTAAAGGGACAGTGTGCTTATGGCATGTCTTGGGTGAAGTCAGCCCAATCATTGCAAGCACCAAGCAAAAGCATGGAGGAGGTCATCAAGGCTCTGGCACAAGCCACTGTGACCCAGCAGCAAGCCACCATGACCCAGCAGCAAGCGTTGGCAGAGGCAAACCATCGCCATGAGGAAGCGATGGCTCAGCAGCAAGAAAACACACGACTGTTAGTTGCCCAGTTTACAGATCAGCAGGAGTCCTCTCAAGCACAGATGGCTGCCTTGCAGGAAGCAGTACAGCGGCTAGCGCAGGGACGAGAGCAAGCGGTCGTTGCCGCTGGCAACCAAGTGTCCGTGAGAGCCAGCCATTTTTTACAAAAGTTGACACCCAGCGATGATGTAGAGGCCTTTCTTACTACCTTTGAAAGGGTCGCAGAGAGAGAGGGGTGGCCCCGTGACCAATGGGCTGGCATTATCTCCCCTTTCCTCACCGGTGACCCACAAAAGGCCTATTTTGATCTCCCATCTGAGCACATCAGTGACTATGAGCGACTGAAGGCAGAGATTCTGGCCCGCCTGGGGGTAACCACAGCTGTCCGGGCTCAGAGGGTGCATTGCTGGCGGTACAAACCTGACAGACCACCCAGGTCCCAAATGCACGAACTGATACAGTTGGTCAAAAAGTGGCTGCAGCCAGAAAAGTTGTCCGGTCCACAAATGGGGGAACGGGTAGTGATGGACTGGTACCTGAGGTCCCTGCCAGAGGACCTACAGCGCTGGGTAAGCCATGAAGACCCTGCAACTGCTGACCAGTTGGTTGAATTGGTTGAAAGGTATACCGTTGTAGAGGATTTGCTTGGGCCTGCCAAGCGTCGGGAACCCACACTAAGGATGACCAGACCAACCCCAACACCTAGGAGAGAGGCACCGCCAGACATTGGAACCCGAAAATCTGCACCAGCTTCCGTAGAAGCACGAAGGTTGGCACCTGTCCCAAGGATGGAGAACCTACAGTGTTGGCGATGTCGGTCCTGGGGACATACCCGGGCACAATGCCCACTGCAGGGGAAGCCTATGGAGTGTGGAACTGGTCGGAGAAGCTCCTTCTATGTGCAAAGTGTGTGTACCACTCATCTTGATCTGGCTGCAGGACGGTTTGAGTGTGAAGTGTGGGTGAACCACCTTCCTGCCAGGGCCCTACTGGACTCCGGTAGCATGGTAACATTAGTACATGCCAGGGTACTTGGGAGGCTTGGACCAGTGACTAAAACTCTTCGGGTAGTGTGTATCCATGGGGACACCAAGGAGTACCCCTTGGTCCCGGTGACTGTCTCTTATGGCCATGCCTCCGTTACACAGGAGGTTGTGGTGGTAAACAGTTTAATTCATGACATCATAGTGGGGCGGGACTGTCCCATACTTCTAGAACTATGGAACGAGGTACAGATGGGGCTACCAGGGGAACTGGGGACACTGGGCCTGGAAGGGACAGGGTCTGAAGGGTCCGGACCTGAAATACACCCCTCTGATATGGAAATACCTGTCATTGATAATGAAGTTGCAGGGAATGCTAATGTGGAGGATTATGCCCCTGACCCAGGTCTTAAACCCGAGTTGATCTCTGAGGGAGGGAAAGTCTTCCCCTTACAAGTTATGCTGGGGGAGGATGATGACGAGCTCTCCCCGGTTGAGGAGGATGAAGGGGAAACATCCTCAAGGCCAGTACATCCCGATCTAGATGTGTCCAGGGGTGCATTTGGTACCGCCCAATTACAGGACCCTACCTTGGTCAATGCTCGAGAGCAGGTTTCTGTTGTTGATGGGGTCCCACAAATGCCAGATGCAGATCAGAGGTTCCCTCACTTTGCGTTGAAGGGGGACTTACTGTATCGAGTGGCTGAGAGCCGAGGGGAAACTATAGAGCAGTTGCTGGTTCCCCAACCATATAGGCGGATGCTCCTCGACCTAGCCCACAACGATGCACTGGGAGGGCACCTGGGGGCGGAGAAAACAGAGGCCAGGATAACCGACCGGTTTTACTGGCCAGGGTTGAAGGCCGAGGTTAAAAGGTACTGTGCGTCTTGTCCCATTTGCCAGTTAACTGCCCCAGTGCCACACTATAGAAACCCTCTGGTGCCTTTGCCAATTATCGAAGTCCCGTTTGAGCGGATCGCTATGGATCTGGTGGGACCCCTGGTAAAGTCGGCACGGGGGCACCAATACATATTGGTCATCCTAGATTATGCAACTAGGTATCCAGAAGCCGTACCTTTGAGGAAGACCTCCTCTAAGGCCATTGCCAAGGAATTGTTTCAGATGTTCTCACGAACTGGGTTCCCTAAAGAGATCCTGACAGACCAGGGTACCCCTTTTATGTCAAAGGTGATGGCGGACTTGTGCAGACTGTTTCAAATTAATCAGTTGCGGACGTCCGTCTACCACCCGCAGACCGATGGCCTAGTCGAAAGATTTAATAAAACCCTAAAGTCCATGTTGAAAAGAGTGGTCCAGAAAGATGGGAAGGATTGGGATATGCTACTCCCTGCCCTGTTGTTTGCTATCCGGGAGGTCCCACAAGCGTCCACGGGTTTCTCGGCATTTGAGTTAGTGTATGGACGAAGGCCCCGGGGGTTACTCGACCTGGTAAAAGAAACGTGGGAAAGTGAGTCCTCACCGCACAAAACGGTGGTAGAGCATATCTCTCAAATGCGAGAGAGGGTGGCTAAGGTGATGCCGCTGGTGAGAGAGCACATGCAGAAGGCTCAGGATGCCCAAAGGAGAGTGTATAACAGGTCGGCTAAAATTAAACAGTTCTCACTGTTTAGTTCCAAGTAGGAGACCGGGTGGCTGTTCTAATACCCACGGTGGAGAGTAAATTCTTGGCCAAGTGGCAGGGCCCATTTGAGGTAGTAGAGAAAGTCGGTGAGGTGGACTACAAGGTACACCAGCCGGGGAAAAGAAAACCATACCAGATCTATCACATTAATTTGTTGAAACCCTGGAGAGACCGAGAACAAGTGTCCGCGGTAGTAGGAGTACAGTCAGGGGACCATGCAGGGATCGACTTGGTGCAGGTTGCTGCTACCCTGACTAGGCCCCAAACCCAGCAAACAAAAGAGTTTCTACAAAGAAATAGAGATATGTTTTCAGAGTTGCCCGGTCACACCAACGTCATCGAGCATGACATTGTGACCGAGCCCAATGTAAAAGTCAGGTTAAAGCCTTACCGTATCCCAGAAGCTCATAGGGTGGCAGTGTCAGAAGAGGTTAAAAGAATGTTCAAGCTTGGAGTCATTGAAGAGTCGCAGAGCGAATGGTCAAGTCCAATTGTGTTGGTACCCAAGCCCAACGGCACCCTCCGCTTCTGCAATGACTTCAGAAAGCTTAATGAAGTCTCCAAGTTTGACGCATATCCCATGCCACGGGTAGATGAGCTAATTGAGAGGTTTGGTCCTGCCAGGTACATTACCATGCTGGACCTCACAAAAGGGTACTGGCAGATTCCCCTGACTAAAGAATCCAGGGAGAAGACAGCCTTCTCTACTCCAGAAGGCCACTTCCAATATAAGAGGATGCCATTTGGTCTGTACTCAGCCCCTGCCACGTTCCAGAGGGCCATGGACAGGACTCTGCGTCCACACCAACGGTACGCTTCGGTCTACCTAGATGACATAGTCATCTTCAGCACTGATTGGGAGTCCCACCTTCCCTGGGTTCAGGCAGTCGTAGACTCCCTGAGAAGAGCAGGGTTCACCATCAACCCCGAGAAGTGTGCCATTGGGATGGAGGAAGCAAAATACCTAGGGTATATTGTGGGTAGAGGGCTGGTGAAGCCCCAAATGAGTAAGGTGGAAGCCATACAGGACTGGCCCCGTCCCCTAACCAAGAAGCAGGTCAGAGCGTTTTTGGGCATAGTTGGCTATTATAGAAGGTTCGTCCCCAACTTTGCCACTATTGCTGCACCGCTGACCGACCTGACCAAAGGCAGAAAGTCAGTGATGATAAAGTGGAACGCCGAGGCCGAGACAGCTTTTCAAAAGCTTAAGACAGCGTTGTGCCAAGATCCGGTGCTTGTAGCTCCAGATTTTACAAAAGATTTTGTAGTGCAGACAGATGCTTCAAGTGAAGGGTTGGGAGCGGTCCTGTCTCAGGAAATCAATGGAGAAGAGCACCCTGTGGTTTTTCTTAGTAGAAAGCTGACGGCAGCTGAGAGAAACTACGCGGTGGTGGAGCGGGAGTGTCTGGCCATCAAGTGGGCTTTGGACTCCCTAAGATATTTCCTCCTGGGCAGGAAGTTTCGCTTGGTGTCAGACCACGCTCCCCTTACCTGGATGAGACAGAATAAGCAAACCAATGTCGGGGTAACAAGGTGGTTCCTTTCTCTCCAGGAGTTCAATTTCGTGGTAGAGCACAGACCCGGGAGACAGCATCAGAATGCTGATGCCCTCTCCCGAGTCCATTGTATGGTGTCTACTGGTGCCTCCAACACCTCCGCGTTGAGGCAGAGGGGGGGGATATGTACAGGACGCCGGGGTTGGGTCCTGGATGGGTGCTATACGGCACCACTATTTGGACTATGGTCCATTTAAATAGAGGTAGCAGGTTCAGGGGGTCACCCAAAAGTGGGTGAAAAGTTTCAGGCAGGCACTAATTCAGAGAGGACTGGCTTGCAGTCTTCTCTATCTTTAATAAAGTAGTTTGGGGCCTGGAGTTTTGGAGGCTCCAAAGTGTTATTTGGGTGGGACGGAGCCTCCACTCCTAAACCTTGGGAGTCAGCGCACAAGGTGTTAACTCTCACAGAGAACCACCCATTAAAGCAGGAAGTGGTGCTGGAGGTAGGGAGTGAGTTTGGAGAGTGCACCTGTGAGGAAGATGGAAGTCTGCTGGCTGCACAGTGAGGACTTTTGAAGTGCAGGGGATGAAGATTGGTTTTGCAACAAACTGTATGTCATTTTACTTTCACTGTTTTGTGCTGGATATAAGCAGACTTTTTGTTGACGCAGGAGCCAAAGCAGACTTTTATGTTATAAGTTTTTGACATGCTGAGAAAGCCTTGTTTTTCTTTCCGGTGAATAAAAGCTTTTTTTTCCCCAAAACAATGGTTTAAGCACTGAATCCCTGCTGAGCTATAGCCCCAAACGTTACACTTGATATAAGAGTAGCGTCATGTCACAACGGAGTATAAAAAAGAAGAGAGGAGCCTCCAAGTGTAGCAATATGGTTACATTTAATGAAGGTACAACATTTAGCAACTTATTGCTACACAAAGAGGTGCCTCTCTTCTCTTTTATACCCTGTAAAAAAATGCTCTGATATCCAAATGCTTTGAATTACAAGCATGTTTCTGGAGCAAATTATGCTTGCAAACCAAGGTTTTACTGTATATGTTATTCCTTTTGCTTTCCATGATGTAAAGGATGTTGACTGCGTAAAATTATGTAGTGTTTCCAGAGGAATTTGGACAGTGGCTTGGAGAGGATGTGAAGAGCTGAGTTTTAGAAATTGGAGCCAGGATTTAAGTGTTGCCAATATTGTTGGCAAAATACAGGGAGGGATCTTAGATCTAAGTGCCATAGAAGGTAACCACACAGATAAGTTGCCCCCTGGGACCATGGCAGCTTCCATTTCCCCCCATAAAGTGGATAGGGGGGGAGGAATAGTGTTGCTCACGAATATTCGCATTGCGAATATTCGCTACGAATATTCGCTACGAATATTGCATATTCGAGTATTCGCGAATAACTCGAATATCGCGGCGAATATTCGTATTTTTCAAATTTCGCAATAAATTTCGCAATCGCGAAATTTCGCAATTTTTTTTTTTTTTTTATAAAATATGGCGAATATTCGTAAATATCGAATATTCGTGATATTTTATCCAAAAAAAAAATAGCGAAATTTCGCAATCATTTTCGCTTTCGCATATGCGAAATTTCGCTATTTTTTTTTTTAGAAAATATAGCGAATATTCGTAAATATCGAATATTCGTGATATTTTATAAAAAAAAAAAATCGCGAAATTTCGCATTGGCGAAAAATTTTTTTTTTATAAAATATCACGAATATTCGATATTAATGAATATTCGCGAATATTCTTCGAAATATTCGCGAAATATCGCGAAATCGAATATGGCGTATTCCGCTCATCACTAGGGAGGAACCAGTCTTTAGATTGCGTGAGTACTGAGGCCAAGTAATAATCTTGGAGGTCTAAATAACCCATTCCTCCTGCTTGGCGTTGTTTTGTTAGTTTCATATGTCCACATCTAGACCTCTTGCCCTGCCATATGAATCTAGAGAGGATGATTTGAAGTAATTAGATGGTATAGGGATCAGGAGGGTTCTAAATAAATATAACATTTGGGGAAGGTTAAGCATTTTGAAGGGTGCCAATGCTTGACGACCTTTCGTGTATCCCGATTGGTCCTTGTGGATAAGGGAAGGCAGCATGTCCTCTAGTGTTTTGGCTATGATTCTTGCACACATTTTTAAAGTTAAGTTCAGCAGGGCTATAGGTAAAAAAAAATTGGGCGATTCTTTGCCTGGTTTCAGAAGGTTCACTACTAAAGCACTAAGCATTTTGGTGGGGAAGGACGAGGAGTTGGCAACTGAATTGTAGATTTGGCTCATTGTGGGGGCTAGAGTATCTTAAAATTGTTTGTATTATTCTTCAGTGGAGCCATCCGGTCCTGGAGATTTAGAATTGGGAAGAGTACAGATCACTTGTAATATTTCAGGGATTGTGAAGGGGGCATTAAGATGTTCTAGTTGTTGTGTTGATATGGATGGAAGATTAACATGGTTCAAGAAGGCTTAAATCTCCTCTTAGGAGGGTTGATGTGTCCTCCTTAACCACTTTCTTACTGGGCACATATACCCCCTTCCTGCCTATGGCGAAATTTCAGCTTTCGGCACTGTCACGCTTTGAATCACAATTGCGCGGTCGTGCGTAGTGGCTCCCAAACAAAATTGATGTCCTTTTTTCCCACAAATAGAGCTTTCTTTTGGTGGTATTTGATCACCTGTTTTTTTTGCGCTATAAACAAAAATAGAGCGACAATTTTGAAAAAAAAAATATATATTTTTAACTTTTTGCTATAATAAATATCCCATTTGAAAAAAAAAAAAATTCTCAGTTTAGTCCGTATTCTTCTACATATTTTTGGTATGTACAAGGGACACACCATTGGTCTCCTCTCCCTAACAGGACGTGGACCTCTGTGTTTACACACAGAGATCCCCGTCCCTGGCTCTGTGACTGCCGATCGCAGGTGCCCGGCGGACATCGCGGCCGCCAGGCATGCGCATCGGCACCAGAGTGCACCTGCCCCCCAGTGGTGAAAGGCTAGAGGCTGTATATTGATGGCCTCCCAAAATTTTAGAGCCACCTTGTGGCTGTAAATAGTCGGCGGTTGGATGGCAAGTGGTTAATGTTGTAGAGGTCTTTGTAGTATGTGCTGATGAATGCATTGGCTATGGAATTGGGTTTAAGTAGTTTTTTGTTATTGTGAGGGTGGTATAGGAATGGGATTTTAGTCTTTGACCTGTGGCCTTTAACTCGCAGTGACATTGCTTTTCCTGCTTTGTTCTTTGTTGTGTATATGGTAGCTTTAAACCTTTTATAAAGTTTTTCATATGTCTCTAGAAGTAGAGTGTAATTCATGACGTAACGAGAATATTTTAGATCGGAGAAAAGGGTAAGGATTGGCTTTGTTTGAAGCCTCAGTGGTTGTTATGTCAGTAAGTTCATCTAATCTCTGGGCTCTCTTTTTCTTTGCTCTAGCACCCAATTGTATAAACACCCCTCTCATAACAGCCTTATGAGCATTCCACACCACCAACGGGTCAGATACTGATGTTGAGTTAATTGAGAATAATTTGTCTAGATTTTGTTGGAGAAGCAAGGGGTGTCAAGGAGATGATTATTAGCTATCCAAAGGTACAAATAAGGTTGAGAGGATTTGGCGGCTATAGTAATGCTAATAAGGGCATGATCCGACCAGGTGGCGGCGTGGATGTGGGAGGCTGAAATGTTTTGGAGTAACCATTTGTCTGTCAAAAACATATCTATGCGTGAGTAGATGTTGTGCTGTGGCGATAGGTAGGTAAAGTCCCGTTCGCTGGCATGACAACACCTTCACATGTCAAACAAGTCATTAGAAGCAATACATTTATCAAGGGGGAAGCATATTTTTTAGAACTAGCAGTCATGTCCATGTCATTATTGGGGACCAAATTGAAGTCCCCACATACCAGTGGATGGCCCTGTTGGAAGGAATTTGAGGAAATGTCTGTTTGAGGAAATGAATTTGCTGTATATTCAGGGCATACTGTATATGGAGACCAATTTATAAGGTACATTGTTAGTGCATTCATAGTGCATACCAGAAAAATATACAACGACCCTCCGGATCTGTAATGCAGTTTTTTAGTTGAAATGCAAGAGTGTTCCTTACAGCTATTAACACACCTCTTTGCTTCTTAGAAAAGCATGCTTAAAAAATGTGAGGAAACTGCTTGTGTTGGCACTGGGGAGAAGCATCTTGAGCAAAATGTGTCTCTTGGACACACAGGACATCACAGTTAAGTGATAGAGCAGATCTCCGCATAGATGTCCATTTAGATCAGCAGTTCTCAACCTGGGGTCGGGACCCCCTCGGGATCGAATGACGATTTGCCAGGGGTCAGCAAATCTTGGGCTTTTCCTGAAGCCCAAGTTGCTCTCCCAGTCTTTTTGTGGCCGCTCATGAAGCAAGGCTGTCCCTGGAGCCCACGGCCACCCACTCAGCCTTTTCATAGCATGGCAGGGGGGTAGAGATTAAAGTTCGAAATTTAAATCAGAGCTAAGGCAAGAGGAACAGTCTGTCTAAAAGACAGAGGGATCCTTCTTGCGAAAGGTGATTATTTCATCCCACCGCTGCTACCATCTGAAGAGGAAACAGGTAATATGACCACCCAGGTAAGGAATACCTTCAGAGACCCCTGGATCCATGAGAGACCAAATGAGACGCAAGGAAACAGATTTGAGTGTGTTCATAAGATCTCTAACCTCTACTGTGGCTTATATGCAAAAGAAAAAAGGGAGGGGCTGTGTTTTAATGAATATGTTTCTAAAAGTTATACAAACTCAGTACTTTTCTTATCATGACTAGGGTTGAGCAAACCTGAACAGTAAAGTTTGGGTTCGTACTGAACTTTGTTTTTTTTTGGACCCAAACAATTTGCTGAAAGTTCGGGTTCGGAGTTCGGCTATGTAACGGCGCGCTGCAGTGCAGCCAATCAGCATTTCTTTTACTTGTGTGACCTAGAAGCCATCACAGCCATGCCTACTAATGGCATGGCTGTGATTGGCCAGTGCAGCATGTGACCAAGCATGTGACCCAGCCTCTATATAAGCTAGAGGCACACAGCACAACTCGTCACTCTGCTTTAGCTAGGGTAGGGAAAGGCTGCAGCTGCTCTCAGGGACAGATTTAGATTTTCCGGCTTCAGAAATCGAATTACAATACTCAGCGATCGATCTACATAGCATTAGCTACATTAGAGAAAGGTTCCCGATTGATTGTGCTTATAGGGAGATAATTAGTTAGGAGTCAGTCCTACTTCACAAATCTAATTGCAGCAGCACTGCATATGTTCCTGTCAGATACTCTGCATATTGCACCAGCACTGCATATGTTCCTGTCAGATACTCTGCATATTTCACCAGCACTGCATATGTTTCTGTAACATAATCTTCATTAGCTACTGTAGGGAAAGGTTCCTGATTGTGCTTATAGGGAGAGAATTAGTTAGGAGTCAGTCCTACTTCACAAATCTAATTGCACCAGAATAGTGTCCCATCATTGGTATCATTGGCAGGAATAATGTCCCATCATTAGTGTCAGTGGGATAAATAGTGCCCCGTCATTGGAAGGAATAGTGCCCCATCATTTGTGTCAGTGGGAGAAATAGTGCCGCATCATTGGTATCAGTGGGAGGAATAGTGTCCCATCATTGGTATCATTGGCAGGAATAGTGTCCCATCATTGGTATGATTGGGAGGAATAGTGTCCCATCATTTTGTGTCATTGGGAGAAATAGTCCCACATCATTGGTATCAGTGGCAGGAATAGTGTCCCATCATTTGTGTCAGTGGGAGAAATAGTACCGCATCATTGGTATCAGTGGGAGGAATAGTGTCCCATCATTGGTATCATTGGCAGGAATAGTGTCCCATCATTAGTGTCAGAAGGAGAAATAGTGCCGCATCATTGGTATCAGTGGGAGGAATAGTGTCCCATCATTTGTGTCAGTGGGAGAAATAGTGCCCCATCTTTGGGGCAGTGGGAGAAATAGTGCCCCATCATTGGGAGGAATAGTGCCCCATCATTTGTGTCAGTGGGAGAAATAGTCTCCCATCATTGGGAGGAATAGTGTCCCATCATTTGTGTCAGTGGGAGAAATAGTGCCGCATCATTGGTATCAGTGGGAGGAATAGTGCCCCATCATTTGTGTCAGTGGGAGAAATAGTGCCGCATCATTGGTATCAGTGGGAGGAATAGTGTCCCATCATTGGTATCATTGGCAGGAATAGTGCCCCATCATTTGTGTCAGTGGGAGAAATAGTGCCCCATCATTGGGAGGAATAGTGCCCCATCATTTGTGTCAGTGGGAGAAATAGTGCCCCATCATTGGGGAATGTTCCTGCTTGTCGAGATTTTTTTTAATGTATTTAAAGTTATTTCTCTATCCACATTTGATTGCAGAGTACTTGCCATACTCTTACCGGCATTTTGCTGACATTTGCAGCCCTCTAGCCCTTTTCCCTTAGTTTTTTAGAGACATTTTAGTAGTCAAAAATTGGGGTCCCCATTGACTTCAATGGGGTTCGGGTCAAGTTCGGGTCCCGAACCTGGACTTTTTTCCGAAGTTCGGCCGAACATCCAGGTGTCCGCTCAACTCTAATCGTGACTTAAACATGCTTATTTTAGTTAGCACGCACTAGCTGATGATTTTGCTTACACAACAGGCTGCTCTGTGAATCAGCTTAACTATAATGACTTGCAGGGTGTGTTTCTATGAAAACTGTTAGTTATGTCAAAACACATACACTCAAAAGTTAATTTCTACTTAAAGGAAATTAAGTCAGTTATTTATACATAATATTACAATACTGAGATTAAATAACACAAATGTGGAATCTCTTTACTAATTAGGGTCCTTTTAGACATGTGGATTCCGTATGCAGGGACCGCCCTGTCAGATCTCCACTCTCCCCTATGGGGGGGATTGGATGAACACAGACCGTCTGTCCGTGTTCACCTGATCCGTTTGGCAGACGGATGGAAAAATAGGATTTTTCTTTGTCTGCAGAATCGAAGCATAGTGGACACCGATGAGTTTGGGTGTCAGCGGATATTCATCCGCTGACATCCACTATCTCATAGGAATACATGCATGTCCCTTTTTCATCCGTAAACAGATGGATGAAAAAGCGGACATAAGGTCTACATGTGTGAAAGGGGCCTTAGGTGACTTCTGAAGGCAATTGGTTTCACTAGCTTTTAGTTAGAGGTATCAGAGTAAATACAAATGCACACCACGCTTTTCAGATATGTATTTGTAAAAGAAATTGAAAACCATTTATCATTTTCCTTCCACTTTACAATTATGTGCCACTTTGTGTTTAGCTATCACAGAAAATCCCAATACAATACATTTACGTTTTTCAAGGCCATAACAACAGCTAAGAGTCACCACTACCCTTGATTCAATCATAAACTAAAATAAATACAACAATGAGCCAGGATCTAGCAATCAGAAGTAAGGCACAATTTTCATAATTGGTCCTAATTTCTCCTAATGCAGTTTGTCAGATTTCCATATTCTCTCTCTAGAACAGATTTTAATACACCGGGCATAGATGGATAGAAATTTGGCTGGTTTGACAGGGAATTGACAAAATGTGATCCATTTGTGGCCACTCCTGTTTTTGAATGGATAATAATTTGAATTATCAATTGACTGTTGGAAAAAAAATTGATCGGTGACTGCAGTCAAAGATTTGCAGTCACTGACCAGCATATTCTGACAGTGGAGATCCCCCATCAGAATACAATGTCTCAGCAGGGAGGAATCCATTCCTTTTTTTCACTGGCTGGCCAGTGGGCTGATAAAAAAAATGACTCATCTATGGCAAATTTTAAGTCAACTCTACTTGGATCGAAATTCAGTCAGTTTAGCAGGGACTCGCTGAATTTCAAACTATGTATGGGTTAGATGGTTGTACACAAGTTAAACTTCCATCACTGAATGTTACCTATAGGTAAGCCTATAACAGGGCGTACCTATAGGTAGTGTAAATATATCCTAAATATGCACTGTTTAAGAAATATTTACTCTGCATGCAACCAGTGACATCACTGGTGCATGTGTTCTGAAGGCCACCAGGCTGTTCCCTCAGAGCTCTGAGACGTAAACCGTGGCTTCCTCGGGCATGCATGGGATATACATCATGCGTTTAAAATAATTTCAACTGTAAAATATATATATATATATATATATATATATATATATATATATATATATATATACACAGTACAGACCAAAAGTTTGGACACACCTTCTCATTCCAAGAGTTTTCTTTATTTTCATGACTATGAAAATTGTAGTGTCACACTGAAGGCATCAAAACTATGAATTAACATATGTGGAATTATATACATAACAAAAAAGTGTGAAAAAACTGAAAATAGATGTCATATTCTAGGTTTTTCAAAGTAGCCACCTTTTGCAGCAGACACATCTCTAGAACAACTGTTAAGAGGAGACTGTGTGAATCAGGCCTTCATGGTAGAATATCTGCTAGGAAACCACTGCTAAAGAAAGGCAACAAGCAGAAGAGACTTGTTTGGACTAAAGAACACAAGGAATGGACATTAGACCAGTGGAAATCTGTGCTTAGGTCTGATGAGTCCAAATTTGAGATCTTTGGTTCCAACCACCGTGTCTTTGTGCAACGCAGAAAAGGTGAACGTATGGACTCTACATGCCTGGTTCCCACCGTGAAGCATGGAGAAGGAGGTGTGATGGTGTGGGGGTGCTTTGCTGGTGACACTGTTGGGGATTTATTAAAAATTGAAGGCATACTGAACCAGCATGGCTACCACAGCATCTTGCAGCAGCATGCTATTCCATCTGGTTTGCGTTTAGTTGGACCATCATCAGGGGCGGACTGACCATTGAGGCTCTCGGACACTGCCCAAGGGCCCCATGCCACTAGGGGGCCCCATCAGGGTTGCCAGGCTCAGTAAAACCAGGGACAGTATGTAAAAATCTGTGTCTTTTTTACATCTGTCCCTGATATGTCTGAAACCGACATGCTTTTGATGTGAAAATCCTGAGATTTTAGATGCCCCGGCTCTGCACTGCCTCCTGGCGTGGTGACTATCTGTAAGCCCAGGGGCCCCATAGTCTTCTATTGCCCGGGGGGCCCATGAGTTGTCAGTCCGCCCCAGACCATCATTTATTTTTCAACAGGACAATGACCCCAAACACACCTCCAGGCTGTGTAAGGGCTATTTGACCAAGAAGGAGAGTGATGGGGTGCTGCGCCAGATGACCTGGCCTCCACAGTCACTGGACCTGAACCCAATCAAGATGGTTTGGGGTGAGCTGGACCTCAGAGTGAAGGCAAAAGGGCCAACAAGTGCTAAGCATCTCTGGGAACTCCTTCAAGACTGTTGGAAGACCATTTCAGGTGGCTACCTCTTGAAGCTCATCAAGAGAATGCCAAGAGTGTGCAAAGCAGTAATCAAAGCAAAAGGTGGCTACTTTGAAGAACCTAGAATATGACATATTTTCAGTTGTTTCATACTTTTTTGTTATGTATATAATTCCACATGTGTTAATTCATAGTTTTGATGCCTTCAGTGTGACTCTACAATTTTCATAGTCATGAAAATAAAGAAAACTTTTGGAAGGGGAAGGTGTGTCCAAACTTTTGGTCTGTACTGTATATATATATATATATATATATATATATATATATATATATATATATATATATATATATATATATATAGTGAACTTTGGGGGTTCTTTAGCTCTGTGAGATAAAGTGCTTAAACTGTAACAGTGAACACAAAGTTTTTTTTATTGGTGACCAAACAAAACAAAACAACGCTTTCTTCAGCACACAGGGAAAAGCATCAAAGCAAAAGTCCTGTTTGCCTCCAGCATTAATGAAAAAGTCTGTTTTCCTTCAGCACAGCAAAATAAAGCAAAACAAAGGCATATACGGTTTGGGCAGAACTTCCAGTCCTTCTCAGCAGTGCACAGCTTCTGCAGACAGGTTCACTCCCATACTCCTCCACATCCTCTATCAGCACTTCCTGTCCTTTAAGCTTATTTTCTGGGAGTTCTTAACCCCCTGTGTGCCTGAAAACCAGGGGTCAGAAAAGAAGGCTCTTTCCCAGCCAAATGTCACTTTAGAGCCTCCGAAATTCCAGGCCCCCAAATAACATTAACCACTTAAGGACCCCTTCACATCGATATACGTTGGCAGAATGGCACGGCTGGGCACATCCACGTACCTGTACGTGGCCCTTTAAGCCCAGCCGTGGGTTCACGCACCACTGGCATGTGCCCGCGACCCGGTCCAAAGCTCTGTGGTTGCGGCCGCGGGACCCGATCGCCGCCGGTGTCTTGCGATCAGTCCTCCGGAGCTGAAGAACGGGGAGAGGTGTGTGTAAACACACCTTCCCTGTTCTTCATTGTGGCAGTGTCATTGATCGTGTGTTCCCTGTTATAGGGAAACACGATCAATGACGTCACACATCCAGCCCCGCCCCCCTACCATTAGAAACACATATGAGGTCATACTTAACCCCTTCAGCGCCCCCTAGTGGTTAACTCCCAAACTGCAATTGTCATTTTCACAGTAAACAATGCATTTTTATAGCATTTTTGCTGTGAAAATGACAATGGTCCCAAAAATGTGTCAAAATTGTCCGATGTGTCCGCCATAATGTCGCGGTCACGAAAAAAATCGCTGATTTGTAGTAAAAATAAATAAATAATTAAAATGCAATAAAACTATCTCCTATTTTGTAAACACTATAAATTTTGCGCAAACCAATCGATAAACGCTTATTGCGGTTTTTTTAACAAAAATAGGTAGAAGAATACATATCAGCCTAAACTGAGAATAGAAAATGTTTTTTTATATCTTTTTTGGGGATATTTATTATAGCAACAATATTATTATTTTTTTCAAAATTGTTGCTCTATTTTTGTTTATAGCGCAAAAAAATAAAAACCGCAGAGGTGATCAAATACCACCAAAAGAAAGCTCTATTTGTGGGGAAAAAAGGACCTCAATTTTGTTTGGGAGCCACATCGCACGACCGCGCAATTGTCAGTTAAAGCGACACAGTGCCGCATCACAAAAACTGGCCAGGTCCTTTACCTGCATAAAGGTCCGAGCCTTAAGTCTTAAGCCCGTCCTCTCTGGATCAACTTTTAATTTGCCAGAATTTCTCACTCCCTCTGGGTGACCTCCTGAACCCTACAACACTGCCTTAAAGGGACCAGACTCCAAAAACATAGCATCCATCCAGGACCCAACCCTGGAGTCCTGTACATATCCCCCCCTCTGCCTTAACGCGGAGGTGTTGGAGGCACCACTCGACACCATACAATGGACTCGGGAGAGGGCATCAGAATTCTGATGCTGTCTCCCGGGTCTGTGCTCTACCATGAAGTTGAACTCCTGCAGAGACAGAAACCACCTTGTTACCCTGGCATTGGTGTGCTTGTTCTGTCTCATCCACGCAAGAGAAGCATGGTCTGATATTAAGTGAAACCTCCTACCTAGGAGAAAATACCGTAGGGAGTTCAAAGCCCACTTGATGGTAAGACATTTGCGTTCCACCACCCCATAGTTTTTCTCAGGTGGCGTCAGTTTCCAACTAAGAAAAACTATTGGGTGCTCCTCTCCATTGATTTCTTGAGACAGAACTGCTCCTAGCCCTTCACTTGAGGCATCTGTCTGCACTATAAAATCCTTCAAAAAATCCGGCGCTACAAGCATCGGATTCTGGCATAGTGCTGTCTTAAGCATTTTAAAAAAAGTCAGCGGTGCCGCAATGGTGGCGAAGTTGGGGACAAACTTCCTATAGTATCCAACTAGGCCTAAAAACGCTTTGACCTGTTTCTTTGTTAGGGAGCGGAGCCAGCCCTGTATGGCCTCTACCTTGCTCATTTGGGGCTTCACTAGCCCTCTACCTACAATGTATCCTAGATACTTGGCTTCCTCCACCCCAACCGCACATTTCTCCGGAATTATGGTGAACCCTGCCCTTCTCAAGGAGTCTACTACTGCCTGTACCCGGCGAAGATGGGAATCCCAATCCATGCTGAAAATGACTATGTCATTCAGGTAAACGGAGGCATATCGTTGGTGTTTTGTCCATGGCCCTTTTGAATGTGGCGGGGGCGGAGTGTAGACCAAACGGCATTCTCTTATACTGGAAGTGACCCTCCGTTGTAGAGAAAG
This sequence comes from Rana kukunoris, assembly GCA_029574335.1. Taxonomy (NCBI): domain Eukaryota; kingdom Metazoa; phylum Chordata; class Amphibia; order Anura; family Ranidae; genus Rana; species Rana kukunoris. The sequence goes on along the minus strand of CM056053.1, from coordinate 220,327,253 downwards.
CAATTTTCTCCCTGGCCTCTTTGGTCAGGGGAATCTGCCAGTAACCTTTTGTGAGGTCCAGCGTGGTGATGTACCTGGCAGGACCCAACCTCTCAATCAGCTCATCTACCCGTAGCATGGGGTATGCATCGAACTTGGAAACCTTGTTGAGTTTTTTAAAGTTGTTGCAGAAGCACAGAGTACCATTGTGTTTGGGCACTAACACGATCAGACTGGACCACTCGCTCTGCGACTCTTCCATGACCCCAAGTTCGAGCATCCTTTTAACCTCTCCAGACACTGCCATCCTATGTGCTTCTGGGATACGGTAAGGTTTAAGCTGGATTTTTACCTTGGGCTCGGTCACAATGTCATGCTCGATGACATTGGTGAGCCCCGGCAACCCTGAAAACATGTCCCCATTTCCTTGCAGAAACTCTTTTACTTGCTGGGTTTGGGGCCTAGTTAGGGTAGCCACAACCTGCACCAGGTCGATCCCTACATGGTCCCCTGACTGTACTGCCACCACCGCGGACACCGGTTCTCTGTGTCTCCAGAGCTTCAACAAATTTACGTGATAAATTTGGTAGGGTTTTCTTTTTACCTCACCAACTTTCTCCACTACTTCAAACGGACCTTGCCACTTGGCCAAGAACTTTCTCTCCACTGTGGGTATTTGGACAGCTACCCTGTCTCCTACTTGGAACTGTCTCACTTTAGCCGACTGGTTATATACCCTTCTTTGGGCATCCTGAGCCTTCTGCATGTGCTCTCTCACCAGCGGCATCACTTTAGCCACCCTTTCTCACATTTGAGAAATATGCTCTACCATGGTTTTGTGCTGGGAGGACTCACTTTCCCATGTTTCCTTTACCAGATCAAGCAACCAACTAGGGCCTTCGTCCATACACTAGCTCAAATGGTGAGAAACCCGTGGATGCCTGTGGTACCTCCCGGATAGCAAACAACAGGGCAGGGAGCAACATATACCAATCCTTCCCTTCTTTCTGGACCACTCTTTTTAACATGGATTTTAGGGTTTTATTAAACCTTTCAACAAAGCCATCTTTCTGCGGGTGATAGACGGACGTCCGCAACTGCTTAATCTGAAACAGCTTGCACAAGTCCGCCATCACCTTTGACATAAAAGGGGTGCCCTGGTTCGTCAGTATCTAATTGGGGAACCCAGTTCGTGAAAACATTTGAAATAACTCCTGGGCAATGGCCTTAGAGGACGTTTTCCTCAACGGGACTGCTTCTGGATATCTAGTGGTGTAGTCTAGGATGACCAATATGTATTGGTGCCCCCTTTCCGACTTTACCAGGGGTCCCACAAGACCCATAGCGATCCGCTCAAATGGGACCTCAATAATTGGCAAGGGGGTTTCCATAGCGGGGCACTGGGGCAGTTAACTGGCAAGCGGGAAAATACTCACAATATCTTTTAACCTCGGCCTTCACTCCTGGCCAGTAAAACCGGTTGGTTATCCTGGCCTTCGTTTTCTCTGCCCCAGGTGTCCTCCCAGTGCGTCATTGTGGGCTAGATCAAGGAGCATCCGCCTGTACGGTTGAGGGACCAGCAACTGCTCTATGGGTTCCCCTTGGCTCTCAGCCACATGATAAACTAGGTCCCCCTTCAACGCAAAATGAGGAAACCTCTGATCTGCACCTGGTATTTGTGAAACCCCATCAATGACAGAAACCTGCTATCGAGCGTTGACCAAGGTAGGATCCTGTAACTGGGCGGTGCCAAATGCACCCCTGGGTACATCCAGGTCTGGATGCACTGGCTTCAGGGATGTTTCCCCCTCACCCTGCTCAACTGGGGAGAGCTCCTCGTCATCATCCCCCAGCATGACTTGTAACAGGGAGACTTTCCCCCTCAGAGATCAACTCAGTTTTTAGACCTGCCACAGGACCATTATTATCAAAACTAAGATTCTCTGCAACGTCATTATCAACAACAGGTATCTCCACATTAGAGCGGTGTGTTGTGGAGATTTCAGACCCGGATTCCCCAGACTCTGTCCCTTCCAAGCCCAGTGTCCCCTGTTCTCCTGGCAGCCCCGTCTGTATCTGGTTCCAAAGTTCCAGAAATAGTGGACAGTCCCGCCCCACTATGATGTAATGTATCAAGCTTTTTACCACCCCAACCTCCTGTGTAACCGAGGTATGGCCATAGGACACAGTTACAGGGACCAAGGGGTACCCCTTGGTGTCCCCATGGATACATACTACCCGTATAGTTTTATGCCGCGTACACACGATCACTTTTTGTGATGAAAAAAAACCGACGTTTTATGTGACGAAACAAAACGACGTTTTTCAAACTTCATTTTCCAAAACGACGTACCATACACACCATAGTTTTTCCAAAATGCTCTAGCAAAGCGTGGTGACGTACACCACGTTCGACGGCACTCTCTTCCATTGAAGCTCCGTCTCATAACTTGCTTCTGAGCATGCGCGGGTTTAAAAACTTAGTTTTCAACGTTGTTTTGCCCAAACGCGATCACTTTTTATGACACAAAAAATGACATTTTGAAAAACGACAAAAAATTCAAGCATTTTTTTTTGGTCGTTTTTTTGAAGACATAAAACAACGTTTTGGCCACACACGATCATTTTAAATGACGTTTTTGAAAACGTCATTTTTTTTCATCACAAAAAGTGATCGTGTGTACGCGGCATTAGTTACTGGACCAATCCTCCCAAGTACCCTGGCATGTACCAGTGTGACCATGCTACCGGAGTCCAGTAGAGCCCTGGCAGGAAGGTGGTTCACCCACACTTCACACTCAAACCGTCCGGAAGCTAGATCAAGATGCGTGGCACACGCTCTTTGCACAGAAGAGCTTCTTCGGGCAATCCCGCAATCCATAGGCTCCTCATGAAATGGGCACTGTGCCCGGGTATGCCCCGAGGACCGACATCGCCAACACTTAATGTTCCCCATCTTTGGCACAGTAACCAACCTCTGTGGTTCTATGGCAGACAGGGTAGACCTGCGGACGCCAATGTCTGGCAAGGCTTCTATCCTCAGGGTAGTGGCTGGTCTGGGTGTCCTTGGTGTGGGTTCCCAACGCTTGGCCGGCCCAAGCAGGTCCTCCACCACGGTGTACCGTTTGACGAGCTCGACCAGCTGGTCAGTGTTGGTTCATGGCTTACCTAGTGCTGTAGGTCATCTGGTAGGGACTGTAGGTACCAGTCCATCACCACTCGTTCCACCATTTGTGGACCTAACAACTATTCTGGCTGCAGCCATTTTTTAACTAACTGAATTAGTTCATGCATTTGGGACCTGGGTCGTTGGTCAGGTTTGTACCGCCAGCGATGCACCCTCTGAGCCCGGACGGCTGTGGTCTATCCCAGGCAGGCCAAAATCTCGGCTTTTAGACGTTCATAGTCCCTGATGTGCTCAGCTGGGACGTCAAAATAGACCTTTTGCGGGTCACCGGTGAGAAAAGGGGAGATAATGCCGGCCCATTGGTCCCAGGGCCACCCCTCTCTCTCTGCTGTCCTTTCAAAGGTGGTGAGAAAGGCTTCCACGTCATTGCTGGGTGTTAGTTTTTGTAAGAAACGGCTGGCTCTCACAGACACTGGGTTGCTAACGACAACGACCACTTGCTCTTGTCCCTGAGCCAGCCGCTGTACTGCCTCCTGCAAGGCAGCCACCTGTGCTTGAGTGGACTCCTGCTGGGCGGTAAACTGGGCGGCTAACAGCCGTGTGTTTTCCTGCTGCGCAACTATAGCCTGTGCCAGGGCCTGCTGCTGCTGAGCCATCGCGTCCTCATGGTGACGGTTTGCCTCTGCTGACGCTTGCTGCTGGGTCACGGTGGCTTGTGCCAAATCCTTAATGACCTCCTCCATGCCTTTGCCTGCTGTTTGTAATGTCTGGGGTGACTTCACCCAAGACATGCCATAAGCACACTGTCTCTTTAAATGTCAGTTTTCAGTTTTAAAAGTTTTTTGCTCCTGCAAATGCACTTTGCCCGGATTCGACACCAGTTGTGAACTTTGGGGGTTCTTTAGCTCTGTGAGATTAAGTGCGTAAACCGTAACAGTGCACAAAAAGGGTTTTTATTGGTGACCAAACCAAACAAAACAACGCTTTCTACAGCACACAGGGAAAAGCATCAAAGCAAAAGTCCTGCTTGTCTCCAGCATAAATGAAAAAGTCTGTTTTCCTTCAGCACAGCAAAATAAAGCAAAACAAAGGCACATACGGTTTAGGCAGAACTTCCAGTCCTTCTTAGCAGTGCACAGCTTCTGCAGACAGGTTCACTCCCATACTCCTCCACACCCTCTATCAGCACTTCCTGTCCTTTAAGTTGATTTCCTGGGAGTTCTTAACACCCTGTGTGCCTGAAAACCAGGGGTCAGAAGAGGAGGCTCTTTCCCTCCCGAATGTCACTTTAGAGTCTTCGAAATTCCGGGCCCCCAAATGACATTAAGAAGGACAGAGAGGACTGTAAGCCCGTCCTCTCTGGATGAACTTATAATTTGCCGGGATTTCTCACCCCCTCTGGGTGACCTTCTGAACCCTACACCACTGCCTTAAAGGGACCAGGCTCCAAAAATTGGCGCAACATAGCATCCATCCAGGACCCAACCCTGTACAATATATATATATATATATGACTATCATAAAACAAGTATCAAAATGTGACTATTCATCTTATTGTGAACATAGGTGAAACGTGGATGGCGTGACAAATCCAAAAAATATCACATTCAAATACAAATAATAAAGTCCATGTGTGTCAAACTTGCACCCGAAGTGTGTTTGAAAAAAGTTCATAGAGTAAGATCAGACAAAGGGCACCTCCACCTCTAGTAAAATTGCCTGCTTACCAACTCCCAATGATCTTATTGCTAAGATCACGATCGCATGTAGCTCTATGTTTCTATGGTAGGCTTGCTTCAGCTGTTCATCTACTGTTCAACTCCATATGTAGGTAAACCATACATCGGTGCATGCCAGATCCCGGAGTGTAGATAAAATAAAGAGAAGGCCAAAATAGAGTAGTACCGTAGATAAAATCTAAGTTTAATAGTAAAAAATACACTCACATGGTACGTGTACAAGATTAGCGTCTAAAATAGGTAGCCGGCCGGCTCAAACATTCGCTCGTCCTTCCGGATAGTCGATAGCGGTGACGTCAGCACGCCGCTTTCCCTACGCCGTTTCGTCACAGATGACGTCTTCCAAGGGCACGAGCGGCGCGCTGACTCGCCGCTAATTGTACATTTGCTTGGCCAATCGGACCGCCCAGTTCTGACATCCGGGAATCCACGATCCACATCCGCCATATTGGAGATGGGACATTTGCCCTTACTAGTTGTGGCTTGATAACGAAATGATCATATTGGCATTATATATGACCAGATCGAAAAGGTTATATATACAACACTTATATAGGGGCTTGTTACTTGGCCTAAAATAGCAGTGAAGATGACACAGTAAACTGTTGATCTGTGAACACTAAATCATCGTCACTGCTGAAGAATGAGCTGCGCACAATGTTAAAAATTAACCCCATAATGCATGAATCGGATCTAACATCCTCATCACTAGGGGCTCAATTTACAACACGTGCAAATACGTTCTCAACTAGATAAAAATTCTTATTATTTTAAAACATGATTAGATCAATTCATTAATAAAATAATAAAATAAAGAAATAGTGATTACTATAAAAAAATATATAAAAGAGAAATATGGACTATTGACAGTCGCATTCAGCCCACATTATAAGGGAAGGAACCTCTACTCACTGATGGCAGCCAGCGAGACAGGAAAAGGAACCCTTAAATATAAACCATATTAGGGTCATTGTGATCACCAGAAACATTAGATAAGAATATCCATGCAGGCCCAATAGGCTCTCATAAATTAAAACGGAACCAACGTCAACGTATGTCATACCCTGCATAGATGACCCTCCAATTCTGAGCTGACCACAGACAAATCAAAAAAATTAACATAAAAAAGGCATCATAAAAAGAGATATAGTATGGAGAGTGAGTCCCTGATCTCAGAACTAGTTCACATTGACATGTAACCCCATATATATTGAAATCTATGGTGAGTTAGAATGTGATAGGTGATAAAACTCACTAACTGTTGTCTATGAACGCGTTCACATCTACATCCACATTCAGTCCATAAGGTGCATAAGTTCGAACCCTATGGATCCAGGCCATTTCTAGCCTGGATAGTTCCCTAACTAGCGATCCCCCTCTCCAGTGGGCATCGAATTTGTCAATGCCCGGAAAGAGAGTCCCCTCTGGGTTACGATTATGATGTAGAAGCCCGCACGGGCACTGTAACATATACACCACGCCTGTAGAACTACAAGTGATAAATGGTTCTATTAGGTGTTCCTTAGAGGTACTGTTTGAAAAAAAATTCAAAGTTTTTTTTGAAGTTACTTTATTTAACGTGCATATTTGGCACCTACGGCATTGATGGTATCCCACCAAACCCCTCTGGAAAAAGGAGACTTTTTTAGTGGGAGGATCAACCACGTTGGGTGCGATTTTATCCCGCAAGGATGGCACACCTCTAAATATGACTTGAGGATTCGAAGGGAGAACCGTTTTGAGAATCCTGTCATTCTCTAATAAGTGCCAATGCTTTTTAATTATTCTCTTAATAAGGAAATGTTGAGTGGAATATGATGTAACAAATGGTACCACTGGACCAGCTTTGCCACCCTTGGGAGTGGGATCCAAAAGTGATTTGCGTTCAATGCCCGCCACTTCTTCAATGGTTCTTTCCAGCTGACTAAGGTCATAACCCTTCTCAACCAGTCTGTTTTTAAGAATTTCCGACATTGGTTGATAGCTTTACATTGGAAATCACTGACGATACCAATAGATCCACTCAAATCGAGGATTAACAACATTTGCCTAATGGAAAAAATATTCCATACCCTACAAAATAAATGGTCTCCTTGGTTCGAACATTCCCCACAGTTCTTTAACCCTTTTTAATCTTTTTAATCATCTCATACCCCAGCTGTCACTGTTTTATTCCTCCATTGTGTTTTTGTTACCCCTGCCCCTCAGTTTTTTCCTATCATGTATAACTATCTATGGTCCTCACAAGTTATCTTAGGCCTTGTACACAGACTGACTCTGTATATGTATTACATTCCTTTATATATATATGCTTTAATTTCCTGGATATGTACCACCATCTACCTTTACAATAAAAGTTTGTAAACAAAAAAAAAGAATTTCCGACTGTGAATGAAAGTCGTCTAGAGTGGTACAGTTTCGCCTCATTCTAATGAATTGGCTCTTAGGCACTGAATTGAGCCAATTCTGATGATGACAACTGCCAACTGATAAATGAATTCCTGTCAGTCTTCTTAAAGTATGTTCTAGTTTTAAAACCAGTCTCATCCTTGGTGATGGTAAGTTCCAGGAAGTTAATCTTTTCTTGGTCAGCCTCATGTATGAGGCGAATCCCCCTATCGTTGTCGTTCAGAAGGGAGATAAATTCTTCCAATTGGGGTTTGGATCCATTCCATAGGAGGAGGATGTCGTCAATATACCTGGCCCAAAGGATGATATGTGGGCTAAGGTCCTTATAGACGACATCCTCCTCCCACTTGGCCATAAACAAATTGGCCAGGTTGGGCGCATATTTAGCGCCCATTGCGACCCCCCTAATCTGTTGATAAAAACCATGATCGAACCAAAAATAATTATGCCCTGCGGCGTATTCTAATAGCTCAATAATGAATTCCCTTTGGGCTTGGGGCACATCAGAGAGGGTCTCCAGGTAGTATTGGACTGCTGATATACCCAGATGGTGAGGGATGATTGTATACAGTGAACTGACATCCGCTGTTACTAGCCAAGTGTCACCATTGGGTTTTATCTGTATATATATATATTAGTAAGGTTGGGGGTTGTTAGCTTTCGTAGTATGGGCGTTTTTTCAGTGATTCACTCCAGCCAGGAACTATGTTTAAGGGCATGGTAGCCCATTTTTATTAAAAAAGCAAAATAAAAGACCAAACAAGCATTTTCCCACGCAGGGGGTTCTTCTCCATGAAATAAATAACAGAAAATGCTAGCCCACCTGGCTCTCTGTAGCAGTACTTCTGCGCGTTGTCCTGGTCACCCAGACCAGCGGACTCCTCAACGTAGACGGCTTCCCTTTAGTGTCTACACAAGGTTCTGGCTGTCTCCTACAGCCTCTCTGATTCCGGGAGACCTCCTGTCTCTTACTGTGGAGCAGCTGTCTCCAACTGGGAGCCATGAGATCTTCCTACACTCTCATTATAAAGGGCTGTGCTCACCTGAGCACACACCCTGCTGGTAATGAACAAAGTCTGGATACAGGGTTGGAGATTCCGTCCCACCCCAGACACTGTGGAATCTCCAACCTACAGAGCCCCATTTCAAAATACCAAAACCTGGAGAAAGCTGCACAAGCAGTCTTCTCCAGTCCACATCTACGCTCTGTAGAGTTGCACCCAGCAAATGTGCATACCCTGGGCCAGATTCTCAAAAAATGGCGTATCTGGTGGCGTAGCGTATCGTATCGGATTTACACTACGTCTACACAAATTACTGGAGCAAGTGCCGTATTCTCAAAGCACTTGCTCCGTAATTTTCGGCGGCGTAGCGTAAATGCGGCGTTGTAAGGCCACGTAATTCAAATACTGAGGGAGGGGGCATGCTGTATTTAAATTAAGCGCGCCCCCGCATCAAGCGAAGTGCGCATGCGGCGGGCGGGGAAAAAGCCCAGTGTGCATGCTCCAGCTCACGTGGGAAAGCGTCATTGAAACCAACGTCAAAACGATGTGATCGTCACTTACGCAATTCCCTATTCGCGAACGACTTAGTAAAACAACGTAACCGACGGAAAAAGACGACGCTGACCCGACGCCATACTTAACATGGCAACGACGGCACTTCGGAAACATACCCTTCATACAGCAGGGGTAACCTTACGCGTACGCAACCTAGGTAAACTACGTCGCCGCGTCGCAAAAACGTTCGGAATCGGCGTATTAGGCTCATTTGCATAGGCATCTAAGATCCGACGGTGTAATTGCTTTACACCTGTCATATCTTTAGTGTATCTATGCGTAAGTGATTCTAAGAATCACTCACATAGATACCCATTGAAAAAAAACTGCGATACGATCTGAGATACACCGTCGTATCTCTTTTGAGAATCTGGCCCCCTGCGTCCATTTTCACACTATTTTTATTGGGTCAGAGCCTCGTTCTGCCACATACCCCTCCTCTTGTTTTGATCCAGAGGGAGAAACAACTGCACCCAACATAGCAGTTGGGACACCGCTGTGCTGGCCATCAGCCATGTAGGCCCAACCTTTTTTTCGGTTGTGTTTCCAGGTACGTCCCAGCCTGGATTTTAACAGGGTCCTACCATTCTGTATCCCCAGCCTACTCCCTCTGTCCTTGGGGTTCCTGAGCATCCCTTCCTATCACATCCCCTCCCATCCTTCCTCGGCTGAAGTGTTTTTGCAAAGGAAGAGTCCCGTAGACAGTCAGTAGGCACTCGGTCTAGCAGATGGACCTGTGCCTAAGAGCTCCTGTTACCTGACCTCCAGTACTCAACCCTCCATCCAACAGGACGCTCTCACGCGAGTCGGCTCTCTCCCCAGGGCTAGTTCAGCTAGGCAGGCTCCTGGCTCACAGACAGACAGGCAGGGCAGGGCTTCCACCCCCTGTCATTGCTGTCCGCTCCCCTCTGACAGCAGTGAATCAGCTCCCTGGCTCTCCGGCCTCCCCTGGCTCCAGGGAGGCTAACAGGTAAGAGCCATCCACCGGAAACGCTGGCGGCCGCCCTTTTCAGGACAAGCCGCAGCAAACAACCTGCTCCTTTCTTCCCTCCTCTGTGCCCCCACACCACCATCGCCATTTGAGGCATCCTTCTGCCACCCCCCCGCTGCAATTCTGCCATTCTATGGCTGTTTTTGGACACCCGCGCCAGTCTGTGCTGATTCGCGGCAGCCGCGATCTAGGAAAGACCGTGGCTTCACGAGCGGCCTGACGCCGCACCGCTCCTAACACCCTGGAATCCCCACCAAACCATCCAGGAAACCCCTCCTTACACCAGAAGGACAGCCACTCTTCCTGATTTACCGTTTTCAGCCCCCCGGCATCACTGATCCACCCAATTGTTAGCCCCTAGGCTGGATCCTGCTGCCTGATCGGCAGCCATCTAACTATACCCAGGAATAAGTGCACCTTTCATCCCCATTCCCCTCCCATCTCAACACAAACAGAAGCTTGATCCAGGGGTCACCCGATCGCCTCTCACGGGGTCAGGAAGGATTTTTTTTGCCCCTGCCGGAGCATATTGGCCCAGCACGGCCAGGGTTTTTTTTTTTCTTCCTCTGGACCAAGTCAGGAGAGAGGACTTGGCTAATTCCTCTGTCCATCGCCCTTGAAAACTCCCCCCCCCCCCCCGGTGTCTGGCGACCATGGCAAATCGGCAATATTCTGCAAAAAAAGTAAGAATTGAGCGACTATTGAGAATCGATCGACGATCGACTGTCAGATATTTCAGCCACTTACCCCAGCCTAAGCACATATCATGTGCTTTGATCAACACAAGATCGGCAGTAAAACACAGACTGGAAATCCATGACCTCATTCTACAATGCGATCTAGACTGCCTCTTTATTACAGAGAGCTGGCTCACAGCCGACTGTAACACCATTCTAAGAGAACTGGTGCCAGAAAACTACCGTATTATAACGGAAAACAGAATAGGGCAAAGAGGAGGAGGCCTGACCGTGATCCACAAGACTCACCTTGCGATCACTAAACCAGTACTTCAAAACCCTCTTCCATTCATGGAAACCCTTACGCTGCAACTGCAAACAAATTCAAAGGAGACCGTCCACATTCTGCTCTGCTATAGGCCACCTGGCCCAAAATCGCAGCTGCTACCATCATTGACGGAGTTCATCTCCACTTACACCCTCAACAGCAAACACCTTTTGCTGCTCAGGGATTTCAACCTCTGGGCCAATTCCTCACAAGACCCCGTTGCCGACGCCTGTATTGACCACCTGGAAGGTTTGGGGCTACAGCAACTAGTATGTGGGCCCACACATGCTTCAGGTCACACACTCGATCTTATTTTCAGACAAGATCTGGAAATAAAAATTTTGGAAAATGAACCGTTGCCATGGACAGATCACCATGCAATTAAATTCATTATTTCCAAAATCCCCCCCGCAACAAAATCTAAACCAGTGACAACACACTGGACTAGATGCCAGAAGAAGCTCCACTCGGAACTCTTCAAATCCACATTAAGGAAAAAAATAAAAACAATTCAGCCGCATCAAACGGTCGTAGAAACACTGGATGCCATAAACTCAGCCCTACTACAGTCAGCTGACTTAGTAGCGCCGAAACATAAAACCTGCATCCGGAAAAACAACTGCAGCTGGTTTAACAACCAGCTGTCGTTACTGAAGCAAGAGCGCAGAAGGGCGGAAGCCACCTGGAAAAGAAGCTCTTCAGAGGTAAACCTCTCCATCTACAAAGCAACAACAGGAAAATACCAAAAATAAATCTTCAAAGCCAAGAAAAAAAATTTTTCCGAGGCTATCAACAGCGCCCTGAACCACCCACGCAAACTCTTCAAGATGGTCACTCAGACCATGAATCCAGGCTGTCTTGAAGCCCCCAATTCAGACACACAAGAATTTTGCAATGAACTATCGGATTACTTCATTAATAAAATCGAGGGAATCTGTGAAAGCATTCAGCAAAACAATCCCCCCCTCAGCCCCCCCCCGCAATTTTCCATACAATACCCACAGTAGTTCACCACTATCAGGTAAGTTCATTCTGGAGCCCATCACCATCTATGCCACAAAAAATATCATTGGTACTTTGCGTAATGGCACAGCGCCAAATGATATCATCTCCACCAAATTGCTGAAGGAATGTGCAGACATCCTGGCGCCTCCCATCACGCAGCTTATTAACCAGTCTTTCAAGGAAGTCATAGTGCCCTCCCAGTTGAAAGAGGGCATAATCCAACCCATCTTGAAGAAACCCACTCTAGACCCCAAGGCCCCCCCCCATCGCTGTCCCATAACAGGCCTAAATGTACTCTCAAAGGTAATGGGAAAAGTAGTGGTACAACAGCTGCAACAGCATCTAGATACCCACAAGCTACTTGATCCATTTCAATCGGGTTTCCGTCCCGGAGACGGGACTGAAACCGCGCTTCTCAAAATATGGGACAACGCTCTCGAGGCCGCTGACGAAGGAGAATCTTGTCTTCCGTTTCTGTTGGACCTAGGCGCAGCCTTCGACACGGTCGACCACAAACTATTACTGACCCGGCTAGCTGAAGTAGCCAGAGTCGCATAAGGCGATTTATCTTGGTTCTCCTCTTTTTTGGAAAACCGATCGCAAACAGTAAAGTTAGGACCTTTCACATCTGAGAAACGCACAGTATCGTGCGGAGTCCCTCAAGGATCGCCTCTGTCACCGGTGATATTTACCATCTATCTTCGTCCTCTTTTTGAGATTATCAGCAGCCAAAAACTGCTTTACCACTCATATGCCGATGACATGCAACTGTATTACCGCATTGGCAACAAAAAGGATCACCACCTCAATCTAGAGACATGCCTCTCTTTGATAGAGGACTGGATGACAAAGAGTTATCTTAAACTCAACGGAGCGAAAACAGAACTTCTCCTGTTTCACACCAAGCGTAGGAATCAACCTGCAACAACATGGACACCCCCGCCCATTCTGGGCAAAATCATCACCCCTAGCGCCAAAGTCAAAAGTCTAGGGGTCATTTTTGACTCCTATATGACAATGGATGCACAAATAGGGTCAGTAGTCAGCGGATCTCACCATCTGCTGCGCCTACTACGCAGACTTACTCCTTTCATCTCCAAAGAAGACTTAGCGGTTGTGGTGGGAGCAATTGTTAACTCCAGACTGGACTATGCAAATGCCCTTTGCCTCGGACTCCCCAAGTACCAAATCGCTCGTCTGCAAGTTGTTCAGAATACGGCCGCCAGACTTGTGACTGGGAAAAAACCCTGGTAATCAAACTCACCTTCACTGAGAACCCTTTATTGGTTGCCAGTAAAAGACAGAATTGCTTTTAAAGCACTCTGTCTAACGCATAGATGTATCCATGGGAATGCTCCCTATTATTTATGCGAAAAAATAAAAGCTCACAATGCCAATCGCGTTCTGCGATCCACCATTCAAAACCTGCTCCAGATTCCGAAAGCCAACTACAAGTCCAAAGGCGAAAGAAGATTTGTGATCCAAGGTCCTAGACTATGGAACGCTTTACCAACCAGCCTTCGGTTGGAGGAAAACCACTTAGCGTTCAGGAGAAAGATCAAGACTCATCTCTTTTGATATCAAAGGAGACAGGAACAACAAGCGCCCAGAGGCGATTTAGTTCGCATGTGCCGCGCTATATAAGTTTTCATTCATTCATTCATGAGCTCATGTTTCTTTTCTGGTGGCCCCCTGCCTTTCCTGCTACTTTTGGGTGTACCAATTTTTGCCAGCTCACACTTTTCCATGTCCCAATGTTTTTTCCTCTCCATACCATATTTGAGAGTATCTCCGGGTACCCCAACTTGTACCTCTTGGTAGGTGAGAGACAAAATATCCGCTTTTGCTTTTGTCCATATCTGGCCCTTCCTTTTTAGGTGTAATGGGTGAGGCAGTATCTGCACCAATTACTAAACACTGCTCAGCCGCACCTCGGATCGCATTAGCAGGCATGTCCATCACCACATCAGGCGGAGAGACCTCTGACATCTCCAGCAGCATATCTGTAACTTCTACACACTCCACATCAATATGCCCAACATCTTTGAGGACCTTAACCTTATTAGAGACATGGAGGGGCTCTCTTATTGGGGTGACACTGGTCCCTCTCTGAGCTCTATGTACGGGCACCCCCTTACTGTCCAAACTTAGCCTCACTTGTTTCCCCATGTACACTGCATGCTTCATTCTGTCAGTTTCATCACTAACATCCTCATAAGACAGTGGCCTTGTCCTAGTCTCCCTCTGAAGGACATCCTGACTGTCTTGCCACTCTGAGGTTTCTAAGTCATGTGACACCTTGCTAAGCTTTGGGCTATTTCCCTCCGACCATGGTTTACCAGGATCCTTCTCAGATCCTAGAAATTCCTCAAACCTCAGGAAATCTTCCTCAGAATTATCCTCCTGAACCTGTAGGGGGCCTAATTCTGCTATACATTTTACCTCTTCTGTGTCAAACCTACGATTCCCTGTCTCACTATCATTTTCAGGGTTTTCTACAACCATATCAACTTGACCAAGACCATCAGGTCTACCATTATTTTTGATGTCACCCATGGTAACCAAACCATCAAAAATCGCAGATAAGCTGCTGCTGCTTTTTGCCCATCTGTCCCAGTCTGTTATCTCTGTGCTACTGTCAGGGAAATGGCCGTGGAAGTACTGGCAATCTTGCAGGTAGAAGAAATGGCCGAAGGCTGTGTCAGGGAAATGGCTGTGGAAGTACTGGCAATCTTGCCAGTAGAAGAAATGGCCACCAGAGGCACATCATGTGACAGGTGGATCTTCCTGCTGGTCTATAAAAGGCTGCCATTGTCTGATACAAACTGCTGGATTGTCTTCAGGTTTCCTGTGTCTCCAGTGTCTCCTGTATCCTGTTTATCCTGAATCTCTGGCTGACCCCTGGCTTACGTCTGAACCTGTTTATCTCCTCGCATCTGACCCCGGCTTGGCTCACTACTCTATATCTTCTGCTCCTGTGTATGACCCGGCTTGTTCTAGTACATTCCTTTGGACTGATTCCTGTGTATGACCCTTGGCCTGGCTCCAGACTTCGTTCTTGTCTTGCTTACAGTACCGCACCTGAACCCCTACCCTGCACGGCTACAGAGTCCTAACAACATCCGATCGTTTGGTTTCCCAGCTACTAGCGGTGGAACGCACGCCGGCTTCTCTCATCTCTCTCCATACCCACGCAAGCTTACAGCCTCAGTGCCGGGACACGGGCACTTATACAAGTAAGAGGCCACTGGGCATTGTGATTTATTTTCTTTCACATTAAATGGTTTTACACTATGGGAGCTGTTCTTTTTTCTATATGACATCTGCAACACCCCTGCTATTCATATCGGGAACTCCACGGCAAACAGCTGACATACAAGCCTCATTGACCTATTTTAATTAATAGGTCAACGCCATTTGGTAAGGAGCCATCCATCCCCACTTGAGGTGACTCTTTGGTGAAGGTGGAACACATCACATGGAAGAAAATCTGTACACGCAGCACATCATATGTCACATGATTTTTCCATATCACTGTGTTTGTAATAATATGACTTTCTAATGGTTCACTGTTTATTGCTTAATATCTCACCACTCGTCTTGTAATTTATATTTTTTGGTGTGCCACATAGATAGTGCATGGGTTCATGCATATATCTTCTTATTTATTGCACTCTTTTATTTCACAGCGCCCCTATCCCACATATACCTCACCCTATTGCCAGCAGCACTGCTTCGTTCCTGAATCTGGAAGTATCACCAGCTGCCTGACAGTTCAGCCCACACCTGCCAATAACCAGAATATACCACCAGCCTATCAAGAGTTCTTGGATGTTTTTGATAAGAAAAAAGCGGATACCCTACCCCCACATCGGTCATACGACTGTCCTATAGAATTGCTCCCTGGGGCCGAAATCCCATTCGGACGCATTTTCCCTCTCTCTGAGACAGAACTAGGAACTCTACGACAATACATAGATGAAAACTTGGCAAAGGGGTTCATCCGTCCTTCCTCCTCTCCAGCCTGTGCCGGTATTTTCTTTGTAGAAAAAAAAGATAAGACTTTGAGACCATGTGTTGAAAACAGGGACCTCAATAGGATTACCATTAAGAACCGCTATCCACTTCCACTCGTCCCTGAGCTCTTTCAGAGATTCCGCACTGCTAAGATATTCACCAAACTTGATCTACGGGGGGCCTACAACCTTGTTCGTATCCGTGAGGGTGACGAGTGGAAAACGGCTTTTAGAACGCGGTTTGGACAATTTGAATATCTTGTGATGCCTTTTAGTCTCTGCAATGCCCCAGCAACATTCCAACACTTTGTTAACGACATTTTCCGGAATTATCTAGATTACTTCGTCATCATCTACTTGGATGACATTCTCATATTCTCGGCTACTCTGGAACTCTATCGGACACATGTCAAGACAGTGTTACTCACACTAAGAAAACATGAACTTTACGTAAAAGCGGAAAAGTGTGATTTTGAAAAAGAATCAATTCAGTTTCTTGGGCTGATCATATCCACTGGAGGGGTAGCTATGGACACGCAAAAGGTACAAGCGATCCTGGATTGGCCGACTCCATTAGACAAGAAGGGGGTACAGAGATTTGTAGGCTTTGCAAATTTCTATAGACGATTTATCAGGAACTTTTCCTCCATCATTTCACCGATCACCCAAGTCACCCGCCTACACACCCGGTTCCAGTGGTCTCTAGCACAATCCACTTTTGAAAAACTGAAGTCTCTGTTCATCTCAGCCCCCATCCTGCAACATCCTGATCTTGCTCTGCCCTATACTTTGGAGGTTGATGCCTCAGAAGTAGCCACTGGGGCAGTGTTATCACAACGCCAGGGTCCCAAGTCATTGCTTCACCCTGTAGCTTTCTCCTCTCGGAAAATGAGCCAGCCAGAGAGGAACTACGACGTAGGTGACCGCGAACTGTTGGCTATCAAAACAGCCTTGGAGGAGTGGAGATATCTTCTCGAAGGGGCCTCTCACCCTATCATGATATTCACAGATCACAGGAACTTAGAGTATCTCCGCACGGCCAAGCGCCTGAAACCCCGACAAGCTCGCTGGGCCCTGTTTTTCTCGAGATTCAATTTTCACATCACATATCGCCCCGGTTCCAAGAACGGAAAAGCTGATGCCTTGTCCCGGATGTTTCCTGACACTCCTGAGGAAACTGTTCCCAGTACAATCCTATCTCCGCAAAACTTTCTCATGATTCAACCTGATCTAAGGTTCTCAATTGAACAAGCGTCCGTCCAATGCCCGGAACCAGAGGCATTCCCTTTTAAGAAGTCAGGGAGGGTACCTTTGGTATCAGGACAAAGTCTGTTCCACAATAAGCCAGAATCCAGGTCTTAAAGACATTTCATGACCATCAACTTGCTGGGCACTTCGGGGTACGCAAGACAATGAATCTCATCCAACGTTCTTTTTGGTGGCCTACTTTGAAATCAGATTGCCGGGAATACGTTAGCTCCTGCACGACCTGCCAGCGAAACAAGGGATCCAATGTTAAATCTTGGGGTCTGTTACGACCACTGCCGGTACCAGAACAACCATGGAAGAAAATTTCAATGGACTTTATAGTAGAGCTACCTCCCTCCGACGAGTTCACAACTATCCTAGTAGTGGTGGACCGTTTGTCCAAGATGGCCCACTTTTTGCCCATGATAGGTACACCATCTGCTGTGGACACGGCAAAAATTTTCATAAAATAAATTGTCAGACTCCATGGCCTACCTGATAATATTGTGTCCGATAGAGGGGCACAATTTACCTCCCGATTCTGGAGAGAACTCTGTAGGATGTTGTCAATCGAGCTATGCCTATCCTCGGCCTATCATCCCCAGAGCAACGGTCAAACTGAAAGAACAAACCAGACCTTGGAACAATATTTACGTTGTTTCTGCTCTTTCTCCCAGGATGATTGGATTTCATTACTCCCGTGCGCAGAATTAGCATACAATAATTCAGTACATACTTCCACCAATCAGTCACCTTTTTGGGCCAATTATGGGTTCCACCCCTCATTTTTACCTAATGTCATTCCAGAGGCCTCAGTCCCAGCACTCCAAGACAGGATAAACTCTATCCAGACTAACTACCAAACCCTTCAGCTAACCATGCAAAGAGCAAAGGAAAACTATAAGAAACAGTAGGGCTGATTTACCAAGCCTGTGCGCCATGACTCATGGTGCACAAGCAGGAGTAAAACTGTTTTTGACATTTACAAAAGAAACACGCTGCCAGTGCAGCGTGTTTCCTCATTTACTAAAGTGCCTAATGCGTCCAGGAGAGGGCGCACAGCACGCCAGTACAGAGCTGGCGTGCGGCATTTAGTAATGTAAACATCGGGGATTCGGGCGGGAGTTTATGAGGGGAGGGAGGGGGTGATGCAGGGGAAGTGAGGTGACATGTGTTTGAACGTGTGTGGCGGGCCGAATTGAAAGCGAAAGTGACTTTTGGGACCCGATCCCCGTGCGCTTGCCAAGTACGCCAGAACCTCGGAAGGTTCATTTGCATACTGGGCATGCGCAGAGGGAGAAATCGGGGCTTTGCGTGCGCCTCTTCAGTACGCCGGGAAATTCTTGGTAAATACCAAGGGGCGTAGCAGTGTTTGCACTGCGTGAAGCGACGCACGGGAAGCTCCGAGCTGTTCTCGGGCTGCGCTGACACTGAAGGGGAACTCCGCGCCAAATTTCAAATTTGAAACCGGCGCGGCTTCCCCCCCAGGGGTACAATAGGCTCTTTGGCTTGGTCCGGAACGTGAGGGGTTAACCCACGCCAAAAACGGCGTGGGGTTCCCCCCCAGATCCATACCAAGCCCTCATCCCAAGCATGCAGTCTGGCCGGACAGGAATGGGGGTGGGGACGAGTGAGCGCCCCCCCCCCCCCCTCCTGAGCCGTACCAGACCACATGCCCTCGACATGGGGGAGTGTGTGCTTTGAGGGAGGGGGGCACTGCCCCCCCACCCCAAAGCACTCTTGTCCCCATGTCGATAGGGACAAGAGCCTCTTCCCGACAACCCTGGCCATTGGTTGTCGGGGTATGCGGGCGGGAGCCAATCAGAATCTGAGAGCCACTTTAATAAGGCGGCCCCCAGATTCTGGCCCCCCACCCTATGTGAATGAGTATGGGGTACATGGTACCCCTACCCATTCACCTGGTGGGAAAAGTGTTAACACAAATAAACCACACAAGAATAAAATAATTTATTAGCCAGCTCCGGGGGTCTTCCGCCAACCCACCCCGGTCTTCGCCGCCGCTGTCTTCCGCCGCGGCCCCCTTCACCACGAAGCTCCGTGCTTGTTTGATGAGGGCAGCGGGCTTCGAAGTTTTCTCCGGGGGGGGGCTCTCGATAGCCTCTTCGGCCTGGCTCTTCCGCGGGGGCCAGGGCTTCTCGTCGCTGTGTCGCCGTCTTCTGCCGCCGCCTTCACCACGAAGCTCCGTGCTTGTGGGGGTAGGGCAGCGGGCTTCGAAGTCTTCGGCCAGAGTGAGTGTCGCACATCCCACTCCGGACTTCTAGTCGTTTTCGCCGCCGCCCCCTTCACCATGAAGCTTCCTGCTTATGGGGGAGGGCGGCGGGCTTCTCGTCGCTGTCTTCCGCCGCGGGGTGACACTCGCGGGCTTCTTCTTCCATTCGATGTTGACACGGCGAGGTCCGGCGCTGAAATGCCTTCTGAGCGGCGGGCACGGACTTATATTGGCATAGGGCGTGGGCGTGGTTATGCCACCATGTGACCTCAACCCATGTGACAGTGATGTGATGTGACATCACTGTCACATGGGTTAAGGTCACATGGTGGCATAACCACGCCCATGCCCTATGCCAATATAAGTCTGTGCCCGCCACTCAGAAGGCATTTCAGCTCCGGACCTCGCCGTGTCAGCATCGAATGGAAGAAAAAGCCTGCGAGTGTCACCCCGCGGCGGAAGACAGCGACGAGAAGCCCTGGCCCCAGGAGGAGCCAGGCAGAAGCCGGCGAAGAAATCCGGAGTGGGATGTACGACCCTCGCTCCGGTCGAAAACGTCGGAAGCCAGAAGACAGGCAGAAGACAGCGACGAGAAGCCCGCCACGTCCAAGTCCTGGATGGGATGTGCGACCCTCGCCCAGGCAGAAAAAATCGAAGGGGGCGGCGGCGGAAGAAGGCCTGGCCCCCGCGGGTGGTGCCCCGCGGCGGAAGACAGCGACGAGAAGCCCGGAGAGTGGCGCCCTCCGGCGGAAGACGGCGAAAGAAGCCCTGGCCTCGGGAGGAGCCAGGCAGAAGCGGAGGAGCCCAAGGTGGGGCGACACCCCCGTTGTTCTCCGCTGTTTTCGGCCGGCCCCCCCGGGGCCTAGCCGAACATGGCGGAGAGCATCGGTGGGTGTCTCTCTCCCCGGCGGAAGGCGGCGGTGAAGACGGGGGGGGGGTAGGTGTACCCCCCCGGCGGAAGGTGGCGGCGAAGACCTGGGGGGGGGTTGGTGTACCCCCCCGGCGGAAGGCGGCGGCGAAGACCGAGGAGGGGTAATTTTTTTATTTATAAAACTACGACCAAAAAGTTAACAAATATATAAAATAAACAAAATAACTAAATAAACCAAGTAACACAAAAACAAGCAACAAAACACAAACCATCAAACCACCGACCTCCACCCACCAAGAAATAACTATAAAGAAAGAAAAATAGCACCAGAACAGGTATTTACAACAGGCTCACTGGTACAAGAGAAAGTCTTTATAGTCCATCAGAAAAGCTTGCCCAGATCATTGCCAACAAAAATAAATAAAAAACACCACTTAAAACGGCTTACTGGTACAGTAGGGAGATATTAAAGTCCATAGAAACCACTACTGTCCAGATCATCGCCAACCCACAACACACCCCACCATCACAACAACAAATACCTACAACCCACGTATGAGCAAGAACATGATAGTCAGACATGTCTGTAGCCTTATTTCAAAAATAAAATACCATAAACAAAATCTAAGGGGGTGAAAAAGGATAGATGCCCCTACCCATGGAGAGGGGCAGAGCCATGACCTAAGGGGGCTGGAAGAGGAACCCCCTCCATAAATGGGCACACCTCTCAGGCCCGACCCTGCTCCTTTCCAGATCCCGCACCTTCACCAACTCCCGAAATATATCGCCCACCACCTCATGCACAGACAGGATTTTGTCCCTAGTGGACACCAAACACCGAGCGTGCCAAGTGTAATAAAGCACAACTAGGCTGACTAAATAAAGTGACGATAACTCAAATCCCCTGCGGACCCCAAAATCACCATACACTCGCTCAGCATAGGTCAGGGCCGAAAGGCGAGGGTAGCCAATGGCACCCCCTACCCTCGTAAGAACCTCCATGTTGAAGGGACATTGGACCAGAAAATGGTCCATGGTCTCCAATGTCCCACCACATTGCTGACGGGGGCAGTCCCTGTCCCCCAGGTTCCTGTATTTGAGATTCGCACGGACATAGAGTCGTCCATGGAACGACCTCCATGCGAGATCCCAAAACGTATTTGGAATTCTAGAAGAATTCAAGAGGGCTAGCCCCTCCGTGAGGACCCTCTCAGGGCAGTCCCTCAAAGACAGGGGCTTCAAAATGTCCGAGGCCATGACCCTCCGGTACAGCTCCCGCCGACCCAAAGAGCCCACCTCCAGGGCAGTTATCCGCCACTGCCTCAGTACCTTTAATGCCAGGGGGACATAGGAAGGGAGATACCCATGCGATCTCCTCAGATCGCCAGGCCTCCCCCTCCCCCCACTCCCTCAAGAACAGCAAGAGCCAGTCCTTGCATGAACACTCCCACCAGGAAGGCTCGTCCACAAATATGGACTGCAAATTGTATTTAACAAAGATGGTGACAAAGAAAACCACCGGGTTGACCATGTCCAACCCACCTTGCCGTCGCTGGCGGTATGTGACCTCCCTCTTGATCAGGTTCAGTCTGTTTCCCCACAACAGCAGGAAGAACAGACCATAGACCCGAGCATAGAGAGATGCTGGCAAAAGACACACATAGCTTACAAAGAGAAACTCAGGCAATAAGTACGTCTTGACCAAGCTTACCCTTTCCCTCAGGGAAAGTTTCCAACCTTTCCAGGCCTTCACCTTCCGAGTGGCACTCACCAGCCTGCGCTCCCAGTTTAGCGTGGGATAATCACCCGGGCCGAAATGAATGCCAAGAACTCGAATCTCTGGTACAGGCGTGGGGAACACGTCCGGAAGGGGGAACTGCTCCCCCTCCTTCCCCAACCAGAAAACTTCACTCTTGTCCCAATTGACCAGCGAGCCTGACGCCTCAGAGTAGCACCCGATCTGGGACTCCACATAATGGGCCTCCTCACGACCAGATACCACCACCGACACGTCATCCGCATAGGCCACAACCCTCACCGCCGAAACCGGACCCCCGACAGGTCCCACCGGAACCCCCCCCAGACGCTCGCAGTCTAGCCTCCTTACGAAGGGGTCGACCGCAAAGATGTACAGGAGGGGGCTCAGCGGGCACCCCTGCCGGACACCAGAGTCCACAGCAAAGGCCCGACCCACCCAACCGTTGACAAGAGGGAAGCTCTCAGCTCCCCTATACAATACCTGCAGCCAATCAACGAATTGATCAGGCAGACCGTATCTCCTCAGAAGCAGCCAAAGGTACTCGTGGTTCACCCGATCAAACGCCTTAGCCTGATCCAGTGCAAGCAGATACCGCTCGCTGCCATCAGCCCTGCACCTTTCCACAGCCTCCCGGACGCTCAGGACGGCACTAAATATGCCCCGGCCAGGAATTGTGCAGTGCTGAGAGGGAGACAGCATCCTGCCTGCCAAAGCAGACAGACGTGTAAACAAGATCTTTGCCAGTATCTTCCTATCTGTGGTAAGAAGGGTGATCGGACGCCAATTCTCCACCACAGACGGATCTTTCCCCTTTGACAGTAGGATCAGAGCTGACCTTCTCATTGAGGGAGGCAGCAGGCCATAGGCCAAACATTCACTAAACACGTCCCTCAGATGAGGAGCCAAGAGGCTCTTAAAGGTTTTGTAGAACTCGGCCGTGAGCCCATCGGGCCCAGGCGACTTTTTAGAAGCTAAAGAGCTGATAGCCTGCTCGACTTCAGCTACCGAGATCTCTTCTGTCAGAGAGTCAGGAAGGTCAGACCCCACTTCCAGCGGGGTCTCATCAAGGAATTCCCTGACTTTCTCCATGTCTAGAGGCCGCTTCTTCAGGAGGTACGAAAAGTGGTCTCTGACGACACCCAGGATCCCCGATCTGGACCGGACCAGAGATCCTGAGGCATCCTTCAGGCCATGTACGACCTTCGAACTCGCCACCTCACCACAGCTCTTATAGGGATCAGGAGAGATAAACTTCCCGTAATCCCTCTCAAAAACCAGGGAGGCGAGACGGTCATACTGACACTCCTTCATCTGCGCCTTCAGACCGGATATCTGTTCCCGAGAGCCCCCAGAGGACACCAGGCGGTCAAGCTGCCTGCGTAGTCTCTGGTAGGCTTGGAAGCTGCCCTGTACCCAGAGATTTCCCGGAAAAAGTCGCCAGACCTCTTTTTAACTACTTCCCACCACTCAAGGCGGGAGCAGTTGCCCTCAAGGAGCGAGGTCTGGCCCAGAAAGAAAACCTCATAGGCTTCACTAACCTCAGGATCCTCCAGTAGCGACCCATTCAGGCGCCACAAACCCCTCCCTTTCTGAGGAGTGTCAGCGACATTCAGGGCCACAGATACCATACAGTGATCGGAGAACTCTACCGACTGCAGCTCAGGAGCCGAGCAGGCAGAGTCCTCCTTTAAAAAAAACCTATCTAATCTACTCTTACTACTACCTCGGGAAAATGTGAAACCAGTGAGGTTGGGGAGGTGACGAACGTGCACATCCACCAACCTGGCCTCCCTCACTACGTTATTCAAAAAAATACTATCATATCCCAGAGGGTTGGCGGCACCTGCCCGGTCTTTGGGCCTAGTGATCATATTGAAATCGCCACCAAAAATCACCTGCTGGGACGTAAAAAGATAAGGCTTAACCGCCGTAAGGAGGCTCCTCCTCTCCCTCCTAGGTTGAGGCCCATAAAAATGTATGAGCCGGAGGAATTGCCCCCTCACGACAGCGTCCACCACCAGACATCTACCGATCTCCACCTCAATCACTCGCCGGCAAGCCACCGGACCAGTCTTAAAAAGGACCGCAACCCCACTGCAGGGCTCGGCCGCAAGAGACCAGAGGGAGGGCCCACATCTCCACTCCCTCTTTGCTAGATGCATCTCTGCCACAGATGCCAGCCAGGTCTCCTGCAAAAACAAAATGTCAGCTTCAACACGGCTGAGAAAATCGAAGGCCATAAAACGAGCTCCCGCAGAACGAATACTTGCGACATTAATGGTCGCAAGCCGTATTGGAGAGGGTACCGCCATCAGAATGATTGAAAGTGGTCATGTTCTCCTTCATACTACAAACACAAAAACATATTTACATATATACATGCTTATACCCCGTCCTCCTCAGAGTCCGAGGAGGACGTCAAAATGCCATATGGGTTCCCCAGGGACACCCCACTTTGTGCCCCTGGAGGAACCCCACCCCTCACTGGGGACTTCCCGCCCCTGGATTTTGCAGCCCTCCCCTTCTTTTTTCTCCGTCTCACCTGCTCCCACTCCTGCCATTTCTCTGAGGTGACAACGCCTCCCCCCCCCTCGGACCCGCTGCTCGAAAACTCCCTTTTAGAGGAGGCCCAAGCAGCCTCCATCTCCACGGCCACAGGTCCAGAGGAGACTCCGGGCCCAGAATGGGGGGTATGGGAGAGACAGGAGGGGGGCCAGAGACAGTAGGGGGGACAGGGGGGGACCAGACCTGGCCGGGTGGGAAGAGGAAGAAGGGGCAGGGGGGGGGACGGGACCTACGAGGGGGGGGACTAGGGGGAGGACACGAGGGAGGGGGGGTGAGGGCACGGGGTGACAGATGGAGGACCGGGTGGTGGGGGGGGCAGTGGGGTGAGGGGGGAAGGGGGATGGGGATTGGCCCTGCAACAAAAGGAGGGGAAGGCCAGGCCCCCGGATCCACAGGCCCGGGACCCCCAGGCTTTCCGACTCCTCCCCACCGGCTTCACCTTCCGGAGGATCGGGAGACCCCTGACCAACCGTGCCCGTGTCCTCCCGGGGGGGAGCCCCACGCCCATGCCTGCTCCCCCTTCTCTGAGGCAATGGGCCTGTTGGTCCCTCCGGAGTAGCATTAGGGGCTCCAGGATCCCCATCCCCCCGGCGATTATCCGCCGGGGGAGCTTCAGCCGCTCCCGACCCGGGAGGTCCCCCCCCTGAGGAAGGACCCCGATATGCTTTGGGGCACCTACTAAATGGGTGCCCCATCTCACCGCATAAATTGCAGCAGATATCCCCACATGAGTCGGACAGGTGGCCAAAAGCGTGACATCTGCCACATCTGACCACCGTGCAGTCCGAACTCATGTGGGTCGGGCTACCACACTTAAAGCATCGGCGGGGCTGTCCTGGGTAGAAGGCCAGGATCCGGTCTCTTCCCAGGAAAGTGCTCCCAGGGAGGTGGGCAACGCTGTTGCCCTCCCTCCTGAGCGGGACCCTGGTCAACCAAGCCCCGGTCCAGACCCCGCGCTCATCGAGGTTCTTCCTCAGGGGGGTCTGCAACTGCCCGTACCTCCCGAGCCAGGTGGCAATGTCCTCCGGAGGGAGCGACTCGTTCCGTACCAGGATGGTGACGTTCTTAACCTCCTCCTGCCTGGAGATGGGAACGAGCCTGTACTTCTTCCAAGGGTCAACGCCCCTCACCAACCCAAAGTTGGTGATGAAGCGTTCCATACACACGGGAGTGACAAAACTTATATCGAACTCCCGTGTGTTGGTGGGGTGAATGACTGCAAAAAGGTCACCCACCCCAAAACCCAAGGAGAGTACCAGGCCCACTACCTCACCACGGGCGGGGCAGGGGTCCGGACCCTCGTACCTAATCTGAACCACATTCCTTGGCCTCCTCTCTGGACCACCCGTACCCCTCGTCCACGCCGACCCCTGCGCCCTCTCCTGGTCAGCAGGGGGGCACGGAAATTTTGGGCTCCAAAACGGCTGTACAGGTGGTCCAGAGGGGCACGAGAGCCCGCCACCTGGGCGAAGGAGCGACCCCCCTTCAAGGCCGTCAACAGGTTGGTCTCTGGAGACCCCCGAAAAATATTCTCCGGAAGTGGGGCACACCCCTCAGCGCCCCCAGAAATGGGAGGGGACGGAGGGGCCCCCATCCCTGCTGGTGGTGCTGCACCCACCCCCGCTGAGACACCCTGGCCCACCACCCTTGGCCTGACTGCAGGCCCTTCCCCCCCTGGGGCCAAAGCAGAGGGGGACACCTCCCCCACCAAACTCCCCCACCCAGACCCCTCTGCCACCTCAACAGCCCCTTGGGACTCCACCTGCACTGGGGGGATGCCCCCCTGGGACCCCTCCAACTGCCTGATGAAATCATAAGCGGCACAGTCCACCGGGAGGGGTCCCACCTGACACTCCCCCCACCCCGCCTGTGCTGCCTGGAGCCCCTCGGGGCTTACAGTAGTGTCCATGGGGACCTGGGGGGGTGGCAGCTTACCGTCCATAGTACCGTCCTTACTACCGTCCACTGCTCCATCCATCTCCTGCCGGGGGCGCCTGGAGGTGCCTGCTGCAGTACCTGGGACTGGGCTCCCCCGCGCCCCTGGCCTCTCATCCCCCAGGTCCCCCAAGCTGCCGCCAACCTCCGTAGACACGCGGGGGGGGGGGGGGGGACGGGCACTTCCGGTTCCGGTCGGGCCACTTCCGGTTGGGGCACTTCCGGTTCCTTGGGCGGTCACTTCCGGGTCCCCAGGTCTCACAGTTTCTCCACCCCCAACAGCCGGCGCCATCTTGACCACACTACACCCCAGCTGTTTACCATAAGATGTCTGCAGCATTATGCCTCCACCGTGTGTCTGTCTCTCTCCCAGTGTCATGGCAGCTGCAGGAGCAGTCCCTGGCTTACTCCCTGCCAGATCATCCTGCTCCACTGCCAGCTGAGGGGTCATGGAGGTCGACACACGGCGGGCTTCAGCTGGGGCAGTGTGACTAACCCGGGGGAGCCTGGGCACGCTGACTTGAAGATGGCGGGGGGGTTCCACCGGCGGCACCCGGGCCCGGCGACCTTCTGGATCACTGGGCTCCCCGGACTTCGCCAACCCCCCAGTCCCTTCCACGGACCGAGGGATCGGCTCCCGGGAACCCTCCCCAGGTTTTATGGCCATACTGGGCCCTGCACCACCGGCACTCGCCCCCCCCCCCCCCCCACTGCACCCAGGCTCCCCTGACTCTCCTGGCTGTTTGGAGGGTTGGGACCCCTTCTTTGACCGCCCGCTCCTCCTCGCTGCCTGGCTCCCTTCCCGGTTGGCCTGCTGGAGGGTCTTCCGGAGCTCCTCTAGGAAGTTCACCTCTCCAGCCCCATGTTGGCAAAAGCCCCCCAAGTATTCCCATATTTCTTTTACCTCTATTCCTAGGGTGGTGATGGCCCCCTTGTATTCAGCTCTCTTATTGCTGGAGTACCTGTCCCTCTTTTCCCTCAGGCCTGCGAGAGTAGTCATCTTTTCCACGCAGGCCTGAGATATCCTCACCAGCAGGGATTTGATTTTATCCCGCCTCTTCCTGGTTCTTGCCTCATTCTCACCTGGCTGAGGGGCTGTCCAGTCTGAGAGACCCTCCTGGGTCTCCAGGAAGAGACGGTCCTCCCTGCTGATGGTGGTGGCGGTGGTCTGGCTGGAGGGCAGGTGCTGTTGACTCCTCCGGAGGCCGGAAGCCGGTCCACCTCCGGGGCTGAGGGAGGCCATCCCACCCCTCTTCCGGGGCAGGGGGCTGGGGGCTGGTCCTGGTAGGCTGGATCCTGGAACACAGGAGCTTTGGAAGACAGGTCTTCTCTCCTCTCCAGCAGGGAGCAGAATGAGCTCTGTGGGAGGAGCCGGAACTACTGCCAGTGGGAGGAGCTGCACTGAGACCTAGGAGGGGTAATTTTTTATTTATAAAACTACGACCAAAAGGTTAACAAATATATAAAATAACTAAATAAACCAAATAACACAAAAACAAACAACAAAACACAAACCATCAAATCACCGACCTCCACCCACCAAGAAATAACTATAAAGAAAGAAAAATAGCACCAGAACAGGTATTTACAACAGGCTCACTGGTACAAGAGAAAGTCTTTATAGTCCATCAGAAAAGCTTGCCCAGATCATTGCCAAAAAAAAAAAAAAAAAAAAACACTTAAAACGGCTCACTGGTACAGTAGGGAGATATTAAAGTCCATAGAAACCACTACTGTCCAGATCATCGCCAACCCACAACACACCCCACCATCACAACAACAAATACCTACAACCCACGTATGAGCAAGAACATGATAGTCAGACATGTCTGTAGCCTTATTTAAAAAAAAATACCATAAACAAAATCTAAGGGGGTGAAAAAGGATAGATGCCCCTACCCATGGAGAGGGGCAGAGCCGTGACCTAAGGGGGCTGGAAGAGGAACCCCCTCCATAAATGGGCACACCTCTCAGGCCCGACCCTGCTCCTTTCCAGATCCCGCACCTTCACCAACTCCCGAAAGATATCGCCCACCACCTTCATGCACAGACAGGAATTTTGTCCCTAGTGGACACCAAACACCGAGCGTGCCAAGTGTAATAAAGCACAACTAGGCTGACTAAATAAAGTGACGATAACTCAAATCCCCTGCGGACCCCAAAATCACCATACACTCGCTCAGCATAGGTCAGGGCCGGAAGGCGGGGGTAGCCAATGGCACCCCCTACCCTCGTAAGAACCTCCATGTTGAAGGGACATTGGACCAGAAAATGGTCCATGGTCTCCAATGTCCCACCACATTCCTGACGGGGGCAGTCCCTGTCCCCCAGGTTCCTGTATTTGAGATTCGCACGGACATAGAGTCGTCCATGGAACGACCTCCATGCGAGATCCCAAAACTTATTTGGAATTCTAGAAGAATTCAAGAGGGCTAGCCCCTCCGTGAGGACCCTCTCAGGGCAGTCCCTCAAAGACAGGGGCTTCAAAATGTCCGAGGCCATGACCCTCAGGTACAGCTCCCGCCGACCCAAAGAGCCCACCTCCAGGGCAGTTATCCGCCACTGCCTCAGTACCTTTAATGCCAGGGGGACATAGGAAGGGAGATACCCATGCGATCTCCTCAGATCGCCGGGCCTCCCCCCCTCCCCCCACTGCCTCAAGAACAGCAAGAGCCAGTCCTTGCATGAACACTCCCACCAGGAAGGCTCGTCCACAAATATGGACTGCAAATTGTATTTAACAAAGATGGTGACAAAGAACACCACCGGGTTGACCATGTCCAACCCACCTTGCCGTCGCTGGCGGTATGTGACCTCCCTCTTGATCAGGTTCAGTCTGCTTCCCCACAACAGCAGGAAGAACAGACCATAGACCCGAGCATAGAGAGATGCTGGCAAAAGACACACATAGCTTACAAAGAGAAACTCAGGCAATAAGTACGTCTTGACCAAGCTTACCCTTTCCCTCAGGGAAAGTTTCCAACCTTTCCAGGCCTTCACCTTCCGAGTGGCACTCACCAGCCTGCGCTCCCAGTTTAGCTTGGGATAATCTCCCGGGCCGAAATGAATGCCAAGAACTCGAATCTCTGGTACGGGCGTGGGGAACACGTCCGGAAGGGGGAACTGCTCCCCCTCCTTCCCCAACCAGAAAACTTCACTCTTGTCCCAATTGACCAGCGAGCCTGACGCCTCAGAGTAGCACCCGATCTGGGACTCCACATAATGGGCCTCCTCACGACCAGATACCACCACCGAGACGTCGTCCGCATAGGCCACAACCCTCACCGCCGAAACCGGACCCCCGACAGGTCCCACCGGAACCCCCCCCAGACGCCCGCAGTCTAGCCTCCTTACGAAGGGGTCGACCGCAAAGATGTACAGGAGGGGGCTCAGCGGGCACCCCTGCCGGACGCCAGAGTCCACAGCAAAGGCCCGGCCCACCCAACCGTTGACAAGAGGGAAGCTCTCAGCTCCCCTATACAATACCTGCAGCCAATCAACGAATTGATCAGGCAGACCGTATCTCCTCAGAAGCAGCCAAAGGTACTCGTGGTTCACCCGATCAAACGCCTTAGCCTGATCCAGTGCAAGCAGATACCGCTCGCTGCCATCAGCCCTGCACCTTTCCACAGCCTCCCGGACGCTCAGGACGGCACTAAAAGTGCCCCGGCCAGGAATTGTGCAGTGCTGAGAGGGAGACAGCATCCTGCCCGCCAAAGCAGACAGACGTGTAAACAAGATCTTTGCCAGTATCTTCCTATCTGTGGTAAGAAGGGCGATCGGACGCCAATTCTCCACCACAGACGGATCTTTCCCCTTTGACAGTAGGATCAGAGCTGACCTTCTCATTGAGGGAGGCAGCAGGCCATAGGCCAAACATTCACTAAACACGTCCCTCAGATGAGGAGCCAAGAGGCTCTTAAAGGTTTTGTAGAATTCGGCCGTGAGCCCATCGGGCCCAGGTGACTTTTTAGAAGCTAAAGAGCTAATAGCCTGCTCGACTTCAGCTACCGAGATCTCTTCTGTCAGAGAGTCAGGAAGGTCAGACCCCACTTCCAGTGGGGTCTCATCAAGGAATTCCCTGACTTTCTCCATGTCTAGAGGCCGCTTCTTCAGGAGGTCCGAAAAGTGGTCTCTGACGACACCCAGGATCCCCGATCTGGACCGGACCAGAGATCCTGAGGCATCCTTCAGGCCATGTACGACCTTCGACCTCGCCACCTCACCACAGCTCCTGTAGGGATCAGGAGAGATAAACTTCCCGTAATCCCTCTCAAAAACCAGGGAGGCGAGACGGTCGTACTGACACTCCTTCATCTGCGCCTTCAGACCGGATATCTGTTCCCGAGAGCCCCCAGAGGACACCAGGCGGTCAAGCTGCCTGCGTAGTCTCTGGTAGGCTTGGTACTTGGAAGCTGCCCTGTACCCAGAGATTTCCCGGAAAAAGTCGCCAGACCTCTTTTTAACTACTTCCCACCACTCAAGGCGGGAGCAGTTGCCCTCAAGGAGCGAGGTCTGGCCCAGGAAGAAAACCTCATAGGCTTCCCTAACCTCAGGATCCTCCAGTAGCGACCCATTCAGGCGCCACAAACCCCTCCCTT
The DNA here is from genome assembly GCA_029574335.1 of Rana kukunoris. Classification (NCBI taxonomy): domain Eukaryota; kingdom Metazoa; phylum Chordata; class Amphibia; order Anura; family Ranidae; genus Rana; species Rana kukunoris. The sequence goes on along the minus strand of CM056053.1, from coordinate 220,296,214 downwards.
TCTGAGGAGTGTCAGCGACATTCAGGGCCACAGATACCATACAGTGATCGGAGAACTCTACCGACTGCAGCTCAGGAGCCGAGCAGACAGAGTCCTCCTTTAAAAAAAACCTATCTAATCTACTCTTACTACTACCTCGGGAAAATGTGAAACCAGTGAGGTTGGGGAGGTGACGAACGTGCACATCCACCAACCTGGCCTCCCTCACTACGTTATTCAAAAAAATACTATCATATCCCAGAGGGTTGGCGGCACCTGCCCGGTCTTTGGGCCTAGTGATCATATTGAAATCGCCACCAAAAATCACCTGCTGGGACGTAAAAAGATAAGGCTTAACCGCCGTAAGGAGGCTCCTCCTCTCCCTCCTAGTTTGAGGCCCATAAAAATTTATGAGCCGGAGGAATTGCCCCCTCACGACAGCGTCCACCACCAGACATCTACCGATCTCCACTTCAATCACTCGCCGGCAAGCCACCGGACCAGTCTTAAAAAGGACCGCAACCCCACTGCAGGGCTCGGCCGCAAGAGACCAGAGGGAGGGCCCACATCTCCACTCCCTCTTTGCTAGATGCATCTCTGCCACAGATGCCAGCCAGGTCTCCTGCAAAAACAAAATGTCAGCTTCAACACGGCTGAGAAAATCGAAGGCCATAAAACGAGCTCCCGCAGAACGAATACTTGCGACATTAATGGTCGCAAGCCGTATTGGAGAGGGTACCGCCATCAGAATGATTGAAAGTGGTCATGTTCTCCTTCATACTACAAACACAAAAACATATTTACATATCTACACTTCCTCCTCCTCTGAGCCCGAGGAGGAGGAGAAGATACCAAACGGGTTCCCCAGGGACACCCCACTTCGTGCCCCTGGGGGAACCCCACCCTTCACTGGGGACTTCCCGCCCCCAGATCTGGCAGCCTTCCCCTTCTTTTTGCGTCTCACCTGCTCCCACTCCTGCCACCTCTCCGAGATGACTACACCACCCCCCTCCTCGGACCCGCTGCTCGAGATTTCCCTCTTGGATGAGGCTCGAGCAGCTTCCATCTCCATGGCCACAGGGCCAGAGGAGACTCTGGGTCCAGAAGGGGGGGGGAATGGAAGAGGCAGGAGGGGGGCCAGAGACAGGGGAGAGGACAGGGGGGGACCAGACTTAACTGAACGGGAAGAAGAAGGGGGAGGGGGGGGATGGGACTTGGGAGGGGGGGGACGAGGGGGGGGGTACGAGGAGGGGAAGATGAGGGAGGAGGGCATGGGGAAACAGATGGAGGGCCAGGTGGAGGGGAGGGGCAATGGTGAGGAGGGGGAAAGGGAAGGGGGATGGGGATCGGCCCTGCAACATTAGGAGGGGAAGGCCCTGGCCCCGGACCCTCAGGCCCGGGACCCCCAGGCCTCCCCGACTCCTCCCCACCGGCTCCGCCCTCCGGAGGATCGGGAGCCTCCTGGCCAACCGAGCCCGTGTCCCCCGGGGGGGAGCCCCACGCCCACGCCTGCTCCGCCTTCTTTGAGGCAATGGGCCTGTTGGTCCCTCCGGAGTAGTACTAGGGGCTCCAGGATCCCCACCCCCCGGCCATCACTCGCCGGGGGGGCTTCGGCCGCTCCCGGCCCGGGAGGTCCCCCCCCTGAGGAAGAACCCCGATATGCTTTGGGACACCTGCTAAATGGGTGCCCCATCTCACCACACAAGTTGCAGCATATCTTCCCACATGACTCGGACTGGTGGCCAAACTCGTGGCACCTGCCACATCTGACCACCGTGCAGTCCGAGCTCATGTGGGTCGGGCTGCCGCACTTGAAGCAACGACGGGGCTGTCCCGGGTAGAACGCCAGGATCCGGTCTCTGCCTAGAAAGGCGCTGCCAGGGAGGTGGGCAACACTGTTGCCCTCCCTCTTGAGCCGGATCCTGGTCAACCAAGCCCCGGTCCAGACCCCGCGCTCATCAAGGTTCTTCCTCAGGGGGGTCTGCAACTGCCCGTACCTCCCGAGCCAGGTGGCAATGTCCTCCGGAGGGAGCGACTCATTCCTCACCAGGATGGTGATGTTCTTAACCTCCTCCTGCCTGGAGATGGGAATGAGCCTGTACCTCTTCCAAGGGTCAACGCCCCTCACCAACCCAAAGCTGGTGATAAAGCGTTCCATACACACGGGAGTGACAAAACTTATATCAAACTCCCGTGTGTTGGTGGGATGGATGACAGCAAAAAGGTCATCCACCCCAAAACCCAAGGAGAGTACCAGGCCCACCACCTCACCTCGAGCGGGGCAGGGGTCCGGACCCTCGTACCGAAGCTGGACAACATTCCTACGCCTCCTCTCTGGACCACCTGTACCCCTCGTCCACGCCGACCCCTGCGTCCTCTCCTGGTCAGCAGGGGGGGCGCGGAAATTCTGGGCGCCAAACCGGCTGTACAGGTGGTCCAGAGGGGCACGAGAGCCCAACACCTGGGCGAAAGAGCGACCCCCCTTTAGGGCAGACAATAAGTTGGCCTCCGGAGACCCCCGAAAAGATGTTCTCCGGAAGTGGGGCACCCCCCTCAGCACCCCCAGAAGTGGGGGGGGACGGGGGGGCCCCCATCCCTGCCGGTGGTGTTGCACCCACCCCCGCTGATATACCCTGACCACCCTGACCCACCACCTTTGGCCTGACTACAGGCTCCCCCCCCTGGGGACCACAGCAGAGGGGGGTACCACCCCCACCAAACTCCCCCACCCAGACCCCTCCGCGACCACACCAGCCCCTTGGGACTCCACCTGTACTGGGGGGAGCCCCCCTGGGACCCCTCCAACTGCCGGATATAATCATATGCTATACAGTCCACTGGGAGGGGTCCCACCTGACTTTCCCCCCACCCCGCCTGTGCTGCAGGGAGCCCCTCGGGGCTTACAATGGCAGTGTCCATGGGGACCTGGGGGGGTGGCAGCTTACCGTCCAATCCATTACCGTCCTCACCGTCTCTGCTCCATCCATCTCCTGCCGGGGGTGCCTGGAGGTGCCTGCTGCAGCGTCTGGGGCTGGGCACCCCTGCACCCCCGGCCTCTCATCCCCCAGGTCCCCTGAGCCCCCACCGACCACCGCAAACTCGCGGGGGGCACTTCCGGTCGCGGGACGGCACTTCCGGTTCCGGTCTGGTCACTTCCGGTTCCGATCTGGTCACTTCCGGTTCCGGTCTGGTCACTTCCGGTTCTTGGGCGGTCACTTCCGGGTCCCAGGTCTCACAGTTTCTCCACCCCCAACAGCCGGCGCCATCTTGGCCACACTGCACACAAGCTGTTTACCTCCAGATGACCGCAGCACAATGCCTCCACCATGTGTCTGCCTCTCTCCCGATGACATAGCAGCTGCAGGAGCAGTCCCTGGCCTTTCCATGGCCAGATCCTCCCGCTCCACTGCAAGCTGAGGGGTCATGGAAGCCGACACATGGCGGGCTTCAGCTGTGGCAGTGCGACCATCCTGGGGGAGCCTGGGTATGCTGACCTGAAGATGGCGGGGGGGTACCGCCGGCGGCACCTGGGCCCGGCGACCTCCTGGATCACTGGACTCCCCGGACTTCGCCAACCCCCCAGTCCCTTCCACGGACCGAGGGATCGGCTCCCGGGAACCCTCCCCAGGTTTTATGGCCATACTGGGCCCTGCACCACCGGCACTCGCCCCCCCCCCCCACTGCACCCAGGCTCCCCTGACTCTCCTGGCTGTTTGGGGGGTTGGGACCCCTTCTTAGACCGCCCGCTCCTCCTCGCTGCCTGGCTCCCTTCCCGGTTGGCCTGCTGGAGGGTCCTCCGGAGCTCCTCTAGGAAGTTCACCTCTCCAGCCCCACGTTGGCAAAAGCCCCCCAGGTATTTCCATATTTCTTTTACTTCTAGTCCTAGGGTGGTGATGGCCCCCTTGAATTCAGATCTCTTATTACTGGAGCACCTGTCCCTCTTTTCCCTCAGGCCTGCGAGAGTAGTCATCTTTTCCACGCAGGCCTGAGATATCCTCACCAGCAGGGATTTGATTTTATCCCGCCTCTTCCTGGTTCTTGCCTCATTCTCACCTGGCTGAGGGGCTGTCCAGTCTGAGAGACCCTCCTGGGTCTCCAGGAAGAGACGGTCCTCCCTGCTGATGGTGGTGGCGGTGGTCTGGCTGGAGGGCAGGTGCTGTTGACTCCTCCGGAGGCCGGAAGCCGGTCCACCTCCGGGGCTGAGGGAGGCCATCCCACCCCTCTTCCGGGGCAGGGGGCTGGGGGCTGGAGGCTGGTCCTGGTAGGCTGGATCCTGGAACACAGGAGCTCTGGAAGACAGGTCTTCTCTCCTCTCCAGCAGGAAGCAGAATGAGCTCTGTGGGAGGAGCCGGAACTACTGCCAGTGGGTGGAGCTGCACTGAGACCGAGGAGGGGTTTCGCCCTCTTTGTTCTCCGCCATTTCCGCCGCCCCCTCCCGGATGTGAAAGAGCTTAATTTGGGGTGGGGGCCTGGCCGAATATGGCCGAGAGCATCGGTGGGTGTCCCCCCCGGCGGAAGGCGGCGGCGAAGACCGGTGCGGGGCTGGAGCCCCCCCGGCAGAAAACGTCTGGAAGACCGAGGGGCTCCGCCCCCCGTTGTTCTCTGCTGTTTTCGGCCCCCCCCCCCCCGGATGTAAAAGAGCTTATTTTGGGGTGGGGGCCTGGCTGGAACATTGGGGGAGAGCATCGGTGGGTGTCCCCCCCGGCAGAAGACGGCGAAGCCTGGGGCCCAATGGGCTGGTGGTGGGGGGTCCCGGCAGAAGACCCCCAGAGCTGACTAATAAATTATTTTTTTCTGTGTGGTTTATTTGTGTTTACACTTTTCCACCCGGTGAATGGGTAGGTGTACGATGTACCCCATACTCATTCACATAGGGTGGGGGGCCATAATCTGGGGGCCCCCTTATTATAGGGGGCTCTCAGATTCTGATAAGCCCCCCGTCCGCATACCCCGACAACCAATGGCCAGGGTTGTCGGGAAGAGGCTCTTGTCCCTATCGACATGGGGACAAGAGTGCTTTGGGGTGGGGGGGCAGTGCCCCCCTTCCCCAAAGCACACACTCCCCCATGTCGAGGGCATGTGGTCTGGTACGGCTCAGGAGGGGGGGGCGCTCGCTCGTCCCCACCCCCATTCCTGTCCGGCCAGACTGCGTGCCTGGGAGAAGGGTTTGGTCTGAATCTGAGGGGGAACCCCACGCCGTTTTTGGCGTGGGTTTAACCCCTTATGTTCCAGATCAAATCTAAGAGCCTGTTGTGCACCTGAAGGGGGACCCCCACGCCGTTTTTTTTTTTAAATTTGGGGTGGAGTTCCCCTTTATCCCGGTCCTGTCAGGGGGGGGGGAATGCCTGCTCGTCTGTCCCTACAATGTATGAACAGCAATCTGTCATTTGCCCTACACAGTCCCACCCCCTTTACAGTTAGAACACACCCAGGTAACATAATCAACCCCTTCCGCGCCCCTAGTGTTAACCCCTTCCCTGCCAGTGTCATTTTTATAGTAAGCAATGCATTTCTATACCATTGCTCGCTAGAAAAATGCCAAATCTCACAAAAATGTGTCCGCCACAATGTCGCAGTAGCCAGAAAAAACGATGATAGCCACCATTACAAGTAAAACAAAAAATTATTTCTAAAAAACCCATAAGACCAACCCCTACTTATAACTTTTGCCCAAACCAATCAAACGCTTATTGTGATTTTTTGGAACCAAAGATATGTCGAAGAATACTTATTGGCCTAAACTGAGGGCAAACATTTTTTGGATATATTTTGGGGGAGGTTTATTATAGCAAACAGTAAAAAAGATGTCTTTTTATTTACCAAATTGTCGCTATATTTTTGGTTCAAGCAAAAATAAGAAAAAACGCAGAGGTGATCAAATACCACCAAAAAAAAAAAATTAAATTTTTTTTGGGGGGGGAAAAATGAGGACGCCAAATTTGTTTGGGGGCCACGTCGCACAACCACGCAATTGTCAGTCAAAATGACGCAGTGTTGAAATGCAAAAACTGGCCCCGTCAGTGACCAGTAATATGCTCTGGGGCTCAAGTGGTTACAAATTAAGAATACACTAAAGTTAGCCCAATTTATGGCCATAATGTGAAAGATGATGTTACACCGACTAAATAGATACCCAACATGTTACACTTTAATATTGCACACACTCATGGAATGGCGCCAAACTTCAGTACTTGAAAATACCCATAGGCAATGCTTTTTTATGTTTTTCAGGTTACCAGTTTAGATTTACAGAGGAGGTCTAGTGCTAAAAGTATTGCTCTCGCTCTAACGTACGCTATGATACCTCACATGTGGGGTTTGAACGGGGGTTCAATATGTGGGCGGGACTTACACATTTAGGGCCCGACCACATATGGAAACATCCTTCAAACCACACATGTGAGGTATCATAGCGTGCGTAAGAGCGAGAGGAATACTTTTAGCACTAGACCTCATCTGTAAATCTAAACTGGTAACCGGAAACAAAAAAAATGCTGCGTGTTCGCTTCTGACTGCGAGCTACTAGGGACATGGGCGTTTAAATTATTATTATTTATGTTTGTTACGTAAAAATTCTATAAGACCTCCCCTTCAGCTTGTAAAGCATCAGTTCAGGGGGACCAAAAAAAAATTAAACACCTCTAATGCTTTCATCCGCCATTGCAGATTTGATTCTGGTACTGCATTTCGAGTGAACTGGGCATGCTCGAACACTTAGAAAAATAAGCTGGTTGTCTGAGCCTGAAAATGACATGCATCTTTCTGAGCATGCTCAGAAAGCTGTTTTTTTGGCTTAGTAATTTAAGGACATCCTTAACAGGTGTAAGCAGTTACAAGTGCACACAAACTAGAGGCTGACATTTCTTCATGTGTTTCCAATTGGTTCATTAGCACACATGTTATAAAAAGCGTGGATAGTGCACGTGTCAGCTGCCCTCAGAGGGGGCAGATTTGCTGGCTGGAAGTAATAGCGAAACAGAGATGTTTTGGAGCAAGTTTTTTTTTTTTTATGTTTTGTGTGCTGTCTAATTTTGCTAAATGTTTCTCAAGATGTTAATGACTAATGTTTTAAATCCTGTAGGTCTATCCTGTTATTTCAAAAGCATGATTTATTTTCCAATGACTGTGAAATAAACGTTGGTCTTTTTTGTTTTTATTTTTTTTTATATTTTTTTGTGTTTATTTGTAATTTTTTGTTTTGCTTTCCTTGTTTTGTGGACCAATAAAATTACTTTCAAATTTTGAAGTTTGTTTTGTGATATTTTTTTCATGCTATGGATTTCAACCGCTGCAGCTGAAATAGTTTGGGCCTAAACCATCAAGTGTGATTTGTCTGTAAGCTCTTTCCTGGTGTGTATGCATGAAATGTTTAGTCACCAGAAAAGGAAGACAAAGCGGTAAGTATTGTTTCCTAGAATTGATGTCCAGACTTTTTAAAGCACATGTGCAAGATGTAGGAAAAGCTGCAAACATGGCCTGTTGGAGGGGGGGGGGTGTATTGGTGGAAATTTTTTGTTTATTCAGACACGACATTAGGTACCAAATTTACAAATAACGGGGAAACATCAAGAAAATCTCACACTGCTTACAAACATTTACATATACAAGATAATCATTTAAACAACTATAACACTCCTATAAAACCAACATTACATTTACAAACCTTGAAAACACAGACTACTAACACGCAACCAATTCACCAGTGCTAACCACTATCAGGTTGGGCAAACTTTTATCACCCTCCATTATCCGGCTCATTGCACTTTGGGTCACTATTGGTGCATACCCATAATTAAGGTCCATAAGAAACAAAAGAAAGAATAACAAAATACTATATATGGCATATTTTACGCAGATTAGCCAACTACCTGCGCAAGCCTATTGGCATCAACTGCAGAAACCTACAGCCTCTGCCCCATCTGGCCACTGCACCAGGTCATAGCTAGCCAAATCCATCAACAGACCACATATCTATACATCATAAACATCGAACAAAATCCCGCTATATTAACCGACTAGTAAAATAACAAATTACTCTGCGGCACCCGCACCCTCATCCTGCTTAGAACAGGGCACATAACCCACTCCCGCATCACTCATTTAACACCTTTTTTACTTTTTTTCTTTTTCTTCTTATTCTTCCTAAGCACTACCCAACCAGTATCACCGGCTGCTGGGCCCACCCCACTCATACCCTCTGAGGGCTCTTCACTTGACCCGGCCTGAGGTCTTTTCTGTGACCCAAGGGCCACCTCCATATCCTCCTGGGTTACTGCACCACCCAACGCATGAGAATCCACCCGGGGGGGGGAGAGCGGGGCAAAACGGGAAGAAAGCGGGAGGGGAACAGAACAAGAATGAGAGGAGGGGGCAACAGGAAGAGAAAAGGAAGGGGTGGGAAGGATAGCACAGACTGGCCCCAACACCCCCCCCCCAGGGGGAACCACCAAACCCTCCTCACTCCCCTCTACTTCAGAATCGGTGTCTAAGGCAGAGGAGTCCAGCAAAAACTCAGGAGGCCCCCCAAGGAAAACCCCACCACCTCCTGACACTCCACTCTGACCCGGAGGGTCAGGGGCTACTGCACCAACCCCCGCCCTCCTCCTGATGAGACCCTGCCTTTGAGGCTCCTCACCCCCCTCTACCTCAGAATCAATGTCCACTCCACTCTGACCTGGAGGATCAGGGGCAGCTGCACCAACCCCCGCCCTCCTCCTGACAGAACCTTGCCTCTGGGGCATAGGGGCAGCCCGACCACCAGATCTAGAAGCACCCGCGGCCTGCCCCCCCCCACCCCCCTCCATCTCAGAATCAGTGTCCGAGGTGAAACCTTCCGACACCCCAGATTCCTCTTGCACATTACCCCTATAAGCCTGCGGACATCGACTGAAAGGGTGACCTAACTCGTTACAAAGATTACATCTAATATGGGCACACCCGTCCGCCAGGTGACCCCTCCCACCACAGCGCGTGCACTTCACAACAGTGCATTCAGCGCTCAAGTGAGTGGGGGACCCGCACTTAAAACACCTTTTAGGCTGTCCAGGATAAAAAACCAAAATTCTGTCTCTCCCAATGAAAGCACTCCCAGGGATATGAGCCATGCTATTTCCCTGCCTCTTCAACTTAATCTTAACCCCCCAGGCCCCTGTCCAGATCCCCCTTTCATCCACCTTCTTCCAAAGGGGGCACTGGAGCTGGCCATGACGGGTCAACCAGGTCGCAATGTCTTCCGGAGGAAGGGATTCATTGCGTACCAGGATGGTTACATTTTTGACCTCCTCCTGCCTAGACAGGGGGGTCAAACAGAACTTGGACCATGGGTCCTGTCTTTTGACTAGTTCATAATTCAACAAAAACATTTCCATAACGATGACTGACATAAAACTAAAATCAAACTCTACTGAACCTCCCGGATGGATAACCGCAAAGAGGTCAGACGCCCTTACTCCCAGAGAGAGGACCATATCGATGACCTCTCCTCGGGACGGGCACTGACCTTCACCAATAAACTTTAGTTGCACCACATTCCTTCTCCTGCGTTCTGTACCACCACCTCCCCTGGACCATGCCCCTCTCACCCCGCTGCTCTTGCGCAGGGGGAACCCTGAAATTGCGGGCACCGAACTTGCTGTAAATATGATCCAAGGGAGCACTTAACCCAGCCACTTGAGCATAAGACCTGCCCTCCCTCAAAGCATTGAGCAAGCTCTCTTCCTGAGAGGTTGTGATAACTCCCGCAGGTTGGGGTGCATCAAATGGACCAACCCCCCTCAGGACCTCCATTGACGCAACCTGGGCAGTCTCCTCATGACTCGCTGCCCTCCCCCTCACTACTGAAGGACCCGAAAGGGGGCCCGACCCCAACACAACTTCCTGTACCTGAGCCAATTGAGTATCATCCATATTAAAACCAGAGTCCCCCATCTCTTCACAGGCTCCATAGGAACCTACATGGACTTCTGTCACAGCTGCAGACTGGGAACCTTCTAACTTTCTAATAAAATCCATTGCCAAACATTCATCATCTAAATGTCCCGCAGGGTGATCCCCCCAAACTGGAGCCTGTTCAGAAGGGAGACCCGCAGATGGGGAAGTACTCACAAGTCCCTGGGTATTCTGTTCCAAAGCTGAGGACCGGACCTGGCCGGGAAATGGAGCTCCGGGTGTCACCACAGCCACGTCCGGTTCACCCGCTGACGTCACTTCCGGTTCCGGGTCACGTGCTGACGTCACTTCCGGTCGCGGCTCCGTCCCAATCACGGGAGATTCCCGCACAGCGGAAATGCCCTCCAAGTCACTGCTGATTGGTCGTCCAGAACAGGAGGCTCCACATGGCGTGGCGTGCCCTCTCCCTCGGCAGCCATTGCTATCCTAGCCATAGCTTCTTCCATACTAGATGTCATACAGTCCATCTCAACTGGATCCGCGGTAGATGCCTGCCCCTCACCCTGTAAACCCGCAGCGGTCGCCACCACAACGGCCGGCTGACCCTGCTGTAGGCTACTTGCTGGGTTCACAGAGGCCAAAGCACCCCCGCTTCCAGGAGCAGGCTTATCACCCTGATCTTGCTGGGAACCAGACACACTCTTCACGGTGACCAAAAGACCAGGCGGAAGACGAGGAAGACTCACCACGGGGTTGAGACCTCTCTCACTCACGCAAGTACCTCCTGCTTCGTGGGACAACCTCCCACTTGATGTTGTACCCCCTATCTTCACAGGTTGGGGTCCGGCAGGTGCCTGGGCGCCCTCAGCGGTACTCTCCGAGATAGTCCCTGAGGTCTGAGGTTCCACTAACAGAGAACCCCCAGCCCCCTCAGCTACTAATGCTGACTTGCCTCTCCTTGCTGCCTGCTTGCTCTCCTCAGAGGCACGTTGGAGCTCCCTCCTGATTGGAAGGAGGAAAGCCTTCTCTGCAGTCCCTCTGGAACAGAGGCACATAACAAGACCCCATAACTGGCCATTCTGCTCTTTCAACAGGTCTATTGCTTCCTTGAATTCGATTCTTTTTGAGCTACTAGCCCGATCTCTTCTGTTCCTTAAACTGGCCAGCACTGTAATCCTGGAATGGAGAGCTTGTGCCGCCTTCTGAATCAAACCTTTGGTTTTGCTGCGTCTTCTCAGCATTCGCTGATCATCCTCCCCTTGCTGGGGAAAAGTCCAATCTGCCAGCTTGGACTGGACCGACAAAAATTGCTTCTCTTCTTTATTTAAATCCCCAAAACTCGGGAGATCCATGGTCCTCGGAGGTACCGGGCGGGAGGTGAACTCCCCTTGCCCAGGAACAACCCCCTGGCCTGGGCTTGATGAGGCCATAGCCTCCCCTCTCCTCCAGGGTCTGGTTCTTCACAGGAGCTGCTTCAAAGACACAACCTCTTCCTTCAAGGCATTGGTGGACAGGCTTGAAGTGCTGATTTACAGCGCTGTGCTTGAAACTAGCACAAGACAATCCTATTCTAATTGTGGGTTGTTTGAGGGAAGCCAATTGAGTGTTAGAACCCCTGCTAGTGTTTTTAGGTTGGGCTTTGTGTCCCTTTTCCTAAAATTGGCTTCACTTCCTGTCACACAGCTGAACAGGAAGTGAGGTTAAAACCCTACCAATGGTCTTTTCTTCGGGACACAGGTCAATCTAACTAGTGTCACCATTAAGCAAATTGCACTGCAGTGTACACCCCAAATGATTAGTTATTTTGGGGTTTAGTAAAGGCAAAGCCGCTCTGCAGTAGAAGCGTAGGCAATGAAAATCAGAAGGGAAGCACTGATGGTTTTTACTTCCAATCCCGCCAAGTTTTTATTTTTCTTCCTTGCTTGTCCACTTGTAGTGCAAAGTGGATTTGCCTTTAGTAAATGGACCCCAAAGTCCAAGATTCCTACTAATTTGGGGTGTACACAGCAAAATGCAATTTCCAAAATGGGAAACTATTTAGATTGATCTGTGTCCCCAACAAAACATTACTCAGGTGTTTCCCTCACTTCCTGTTTGGCTATGTGGCAGGAAGTGAATGAATTAAGTAGAAAGTGACAACATTTGTGAGGTGTCTTTACCCTATCAGGGGTGCAGGCATCCCCAAAACAAACATTGGGTGGTGTTTGTGGGGGTCCCTAACACACATTCATACATATTAGCAACGCTGGATCCTGGCCTATTGGCATGGTTATATTTTCTTAAGCCTCTCAATAAAATGATCTGAAATTTGGGGTTAAACTGGAACTATAATCATCACTTTTATTTTTTTGTTTTCTTTCATTTTGGATAGAGTTGGGGGGGGGGGGTTAGAAGCTCTGTCAGTTTATTTTGTATTATCCCTGTCCGTTTGGGGAGATTGGCCTTCACTTCCTGCCCCATAGCCAAACAGGAAGTGATCGAAAAACTAGGCAAATTAAGGGCCCCCCCGGGTCCCCCCCCCCCACAGAACTTGTGTGTGTCCCCTGAAAATTCCTGGGTGGGTCATAAAAAAACAGGGTGTGGCCTTGACAGGAAGGGTGGGTCATTTTTCTATTAGGGGGTGCCAAAATTTGGTCAGGCCTAGGGCAGCACAAAACCTAAATATCCTACTGCATATTAGGGCTTATTTAGACAGGATCCAATTTACAGCATGTTTTTAGATTGTGGGAGGAAACCCGCACAGGGAGAACATGCAAACTCCAGGCAGATAGTGTCACGGGCGGGATTCGAACCAGCAACCCTTTTGCTGCTAGGTGAACATGCTACACACTACACTACTGTGCTGAACGAACATGATCGCAGCTGAAAGCATGAGATGTTATATATTTTTTTTTTTAACAATTCCATGCTTTCCAGCCTGGAGGACAGATGTGGGGTCTAATTGACCCCGCCTTTCTCTATAAAGAGGACCTGTCACACACTAGTCCTATTACAAGGGATGTTTACATTCCTTGTAATAGGAAGAAAAGTGAAAAATAATACAAAAAAAGGGACAAACAAGTGCAAAAATGAAAATATTAAGTTAAAAAATAAAATAAAAAAGGAATTTAAATGCACCTGTCCCTAGTAGCTCGCACTCAGAAGCGAACACGCATGCAAGTCCCACCCACATATGTAAACATCCTTCAAACCCCACATGTGAGGTATCATAGCGTGCGTTAGAGTGAGAGCAATAATTTTAGCACTAGACCTCCTCTGTAACTCAAAAGTGGTAACCTGAGAAAAAAAGTCAAGCGTTGCCTATGGAGATTTTTAATAACGAAGTTTAGCGCCATTCCATGAGTGTGCGCAATATGAAAGCGTGACTAGTTAGGTATCTATTTACTCGGTGTAACATCATCTTTTACCTTATCCCTAAAAATTGGGCTAGCTTTACTGCTTTCTTATTTTGTCATTCATGAAACAGTTTTTTTTTTGAAAGCCAAAAAAAAAAAAAAAACGTTTGAAAAATTTTGGCGCAAATACTGTTGGAAATGTGTACGAAAAAATGGCCGCCACTTTATTCCCTAGGGTGTTTGTTAATAAAATATATATAATGTTTGGGGGTCCTGAGTAATTTTCAAGGAAGAAAATATAATTGTTACATGAAGGAGAGAAGTGCCAGAATAGGCGCGGTATGGAAGTGGTTAAAGTGCAACAATAAAAGTTAAAAATTCCTTGAAATTTCGTACCATGGGGGGGGGGGGCAATCAGGGCCGCCATCAGGAATTATGGGGCCCCTTACACAGCTTCAGGCATGGGCCCCCTGGAGCAGAGAACAGGGGGGGGGGGGTGCTGCCGCCTGAAATTGAGAAGGGGGGGGGGGGCTGCCGCAATTTGATAAGCGGGGGGTTCCTTTACAAAAAAATACATATCGAAAAATATATATTAAAAAAAGGGTGGTAGCCATCCGGGGGCCCTGGGGACCTCTGGGCCCTTTAATAAAAATAAACCTCTGGGCCGGCCCTTTAATGAAAAATAAATTAAAATATATATATATATATATATATATATATATAAAATAATAAAAAAGGGGGTTGCCTTGGGAGCTCTGGGCCCTTTAATAAAAAATAACTACCAAAAATCTAAAAAAAAATAACATGGGTTGGGAGCTGCGGTGGCTCAACGTGAATGGCACTGCGCTGATAAACCGTTCACCTCTGCAATCAAGGGTTCGGATCCCGGTCTCGGCTACATGTGAATTGAGTTTGGTGGTCTCAGCCCGGCTCCCAGTGGGTGTGCTATGCAAGGTACGCCTGTGCTTAGTACGCCCACCCCCCCAAAAAAAAACACACCACACTTGCACGCACACGAACGCACTTTGGCCATGAGGTCTCCTAAAATAAAGAGAGGCAAAGGACCTACAGGGCTGGCTGGGTGGGCTAGACACCCTCATAGGGGGAGTCCCTCTGTCCCATCGGGCTCCCAAGTGTAGCAGGTAGGGTGGGGTGAGTGGGAGGCCCCCCCTCACACCCGCCATTGCCACCGGGGGCATGGAGAAGGATGGCGATTGCAAGTCCAGCTCCTCTCTCTCGACTTCACGCACAAAATACACTTTAAAAAATAAATTAAAGAAAAAAATAAAAAACCTGGGGAAAATATAAAATGTTTATAACATTTTTAGAAGCAAAAAGGTTGTCATCTGGGGCCCTCTGGGCCCTTTCATAATTATATTATATATATATATATATATATATATATATATATATTAAAAAAATAACCAAAAAATATATAAAAATATATAATTTGTTGTATTTTTATTTTAAAAAGGGGGGGGGGTTGTCATCTGGAGCCCTGGGGATCTCCGGGCCACGGGGGACCTCCAGACCCCTAAAACAAAACATTGGCCCTTTAATAACAAAAAATATGGGGGGTTGCCACCCGGGGCCCTGGGGGCCTCTGGGCCCCTGGGGACCTCCGGACTGCTAAAAAAAATTAAATTCCAAAAATTGGCCCTTTAATAAAAAATCCTAAAAAAAAAAAACTAAAAAATATATATACAAAAAAAAAAGAGGGGGGTTACCATCTGGGGCGCTGGGGGGCCTCCAGGCATCTGGGCACCTCCGGACCCCCGGGCCCCTTACAGGTGTACAGGGCCGCCATCAGGAATTTTGGGGCCCCTTACACAGCTTCAGGCATGGGCCCCCTGGAGCTGCCGCGAATTGAGAAGCGGGGGGGGCCCTTTACAAAAAGAAGAAATAAAGAAAAATATATATAAAAAAGGGGGTAGCCATCCGGGGCCCTGGGGACCTCTGTGCCCTTTATAAAATAAAAAGAAAAAAGAAAGAAAATATATATATATTTTTTTAAATATAACATTTATATATAAAGATAAAAAAACAAGGGGGTTGCCTTCCAGGGCCCTGGGGACCTCTGGGCCCTTTAATAAAAAATAAAAAAATAAAAAAAATGTATAAAATAAAATAAACAATTATAAAAAAAGGGGGTTTGACACATGGGGCCCTGGGGACCTATATATATATATAATAAAATATATATATTTTTTTATAAAAAAAGGGCTTGCCACCTGGGGCCCTTAGTGGCCTCTGGGCCCCTGGGGACCTTCGGGCCCCTTACAGGTGTAATGCCTGTACCCCCCTGATGGCGGCCCTGCAGGTGTACTGCCTGTACCCCCCTGATGGCGGCCCTGGGTGTAATGTCAGCATGTGAAAAATGACATTCTGAAGGAAAAAAGCCGTTTAAAACTGACTCGCGGCTATAATGAATTGTCAGCTCCCGGCAAGTGCAGGAGAATTCATTCATAAAAAACACCAAAAAAAAAGCGTGGGGGTCCCCCCAAATTCAATAACCAGACCCTTTAGGTCTGGTATGGATATTAAGGGGAACCCCGCCGTCAATTTTCAAAAAAAAAATGACGTGGGGTTCCCCCCAAATATCCATAACCAGACCCTTCAGGTCTGGTGTGGAATTTAAGGGGAACTCCACCCCAAATTTAAAAAAAAATGGCGAGGAGTCCCCCCCTAAAATCCACACCAGACCCCTTATCCGAGCACGTTGACCTGGCCGGCCGCAGAAAAAAGGGGGGACAGAGCGCAGCCCCCCCCCCTCTCCTGAACCGCACCAGGCCACATGCCCTCAACATTGGGAGGGTGTTTTGGGGTGCCCCCCAAAACAACTTGTCCCCATGTTGATGAGGACAAGGGTCTCTTCCCCACAACCCTTGCCCGGTGGTTGTGGGGGTCTGCGGGCAGGGGGCTTATCGAAATCTGGAAGACCCCTTTAACAAAGGGGCCCCCCAGATCCCGCCCCCCCCTGTGTGAAATGGTAATGGGGTACATGGTACCTCTACCATTTCACCAAAAAAAAAAAAAATGTAAATGGTTAAAAACGACAAGAGCCGGTTTTTGACAAGTCCTTTGTTATCTTCTTTCTTCTTCTTTTCTTCTTTCCTTCAGGTTTCTTCTTCCTCCTCCTTCTTCCTCTGCTTCTGTCTTGGGTCTTCTACTCCCGCATCTTGCCCGGAATGTTCTTCCATCTTCCTCTCCTTCCGCTGTCCTTCTCGTCCGCATCTTCTTCTTCTTCGCCAGAGGCGCCGCTTCCAATTGAAATCCCTGCTGTCTGCCGGACCACGCCCCCCCTCTGACGCCACGGACAAGCTCTTAGGAAAGTCCCCGTGTGGTGCCTGTGCGTCAGAGGGGGGCGTGGTCACATGTTCCAGAAAGCGTGCAATTCAATTGGAAGCGGCGACTCTGGCAAAGAAAAAGCCGCGCACAAGCTTCAAATTTAATTGCCCGCCCTCTGACATGTGACCACGCCCCCCTCTGACACACAGGCAGCACACGGGGACTTTCCTAAGAGCTTGCCCGTGGCGTCAGAGGGGGGCGTGGTCCGGCAGACAGCGGGGATTTCAATTGGAAGCGGCGCCTCCGGCGAAGAACAAGAAGGACAAGATGCGGACGAGAAGGACAGCGGGAGGAGCAGAAGATGGAAGAACACGCCGGGCAAGATGCGGGAATAGAAGACCCAAGACAGAAGCAGAGGAAAAAGAAGAAGAAGAAGAGGAAGGAAGAAACCCGAAGGAAAGAAGATAATAAAGGACTTGTCAAAAACCGGCTCTTGTCGTTTTTAACCCTTTACATTTTTTTTCTCGTGAAATGGTAGAGGTACAAGGTACCCCATTACCATTTCACACAGGGGGGGGGGCGGGATCTGGGGGGCCCCTTTGTTAAAGGGGTCTTCCAGATTTCGATAAGCCTCCTGCCCGCAGACCCCCACAACCACCGGGCAAGGGTTGTGGGGAAGAGACCCTTGTCCTCATCAACATGGGGACAAGGTGTTTTGGGGGGCACCCCAAAGCACCCTCCCAATGTTGAGGGCATGTGGCCTGGTGCGGTTCAGGAGAGGGGGGGGGCCGCGCTCTGTCCCCCCCTCTTTTCTGTGGCCGGCCAGGTCAACGTGCTCGGATAAGGGGTCTGGTGTGGATTTTAGGGGGGACTCCACGCCATTTTTTTTGGAAATTTGGGGTGGAGTTCCCCTTAAATTCCACACCAGATCTGAAGGGTCTGGTTATTGAATTTGGGGGGACCCCCATGCTTTTTTTGTTCGGGTTTTTTAAGAATGAATTCTCCTGCAATTGCCGGGAGCCGCCAATTCATTATTGCCGCGAGTCAGTTTTAAATGGCTTTTTTTTTTTTTTTCAGAATGTCATTTTGTGCAAAGACATATTTCTAACCACAGGAAAAGTGCGCTTTCTCACATGCTGACATTCCTCCCCCCCCCATTGTACGAATTTTAAAATAATTTTTCAAATGACGTGGGGTTCTATCCAAATTCTATTACAGGCCCTTCAGGTCTGATATAAATATTAAGGGGAACCCCGCCGTCATTTTTTGGAAGAAAATGACGTGAGGTCCCCCCAAATATCCATAACCAGACCCTTCAGGTCTGGTGTGGAATTTAAGGGGAACTCCACCCCAAATTAAAACAAAAAAATGGCGTGGAGTCCCCCCTAAAATCCACACCAGACCCCTTATCCGAGCACGTTGACCTGGCCGGCCGCAGAAAAGAGGGGGGGACAGAGCGCAGCCCCCCCCTCTCCTGAACCACACCAGGCCACATGCCCTCAACATTGGGAGGGTGTTTTGGGGTGCCCCCCAAAACACCTTGTCCCCATGTTGATGAGGACAAGGGTCTCTTCCCCACAACCCTTGCCCGGTGGTTGTGGGGGTCTGTGGGCAGGAGGCTTATCGAAATCTGGAAGACCCCTTTAACAAAGGGGCCCCCCAGATCCCGCCCCCCCCCCTGTGTGAAATGGTAATGGGGTACCTTGTACCTCTACCATTTCACGAGAAAAAAAAATGTAAAGGGTTAAAAACGACAAGAGCCGGTTTTTGACAAGTCCTTTATTATCTTCTTTCTTCTTTCCTTCAGGTTTCTTCTTTCTTCTTCTTCTTCCTCTGCTTCTGTCTTGGGTCTTCTATTCCCGCATCTTGCCCGGCGTGTTCTTCCATCTTCTTCTCCTTCCGCTGTCCTTTTCGTCCGCATCTTCTCCTTCTTGTTCTTCGCCGGAGGCGCCGCTTCCAATTGAAATCCCCGCTGTCTGCCGGACCATGCCCCCCTCTGACGCCACGGACAAGCTCTTAGGAGTGTGCTGCAAGTGCGTCAGAGGGGGGCGTGGTCACATGTCAGAGGGCGGGCAATTCAATTTGAAGCTTGTGCGCGGCTTTTTCTTTGCCAGAGTCGCCGCTTCCAATTGAATTGCCCGCTTTCTGACATGTGACCACGCCCCCCTCTGACGCACAGGCACCACACGGGGACTTTCCTAAGAGCTTGCCCGTGGCGTCAGAGGGGGGGCGTGGTCCGGCAGACAGCGGGGATTTCAATTGGAAACGGCGCCTCCGGCGAAGAAAAACAAGAAGAAGAAGATGCGGACGAGAAGGACAGTGGAAGGAGAGGAAGATGGAAGAACACGCCGGGCAAGATGCGGGAATAGAAGACCCAAGACAGAAGCAGAGGAAGAAGAAGAAGATGGAGGAAGAAACCTGAAGGAAAGAAGATAGAAGATAATAAAGGACTTGTCAAAAACCGGCTCTTGTCGTTTTTTTACACTTGACAGTTTTTTTTTCTCGTGAAATGGTAGAGGTACAAGGTACCCCATTACCATTTCACACAGGGGGGGGGCGGGATCTGGGGGGCCCCTTTGTTAAAGGGGTCTTCCAGATTTCGATAAGCCTCCTGCCCGCAGACCCCCACAACCACCGGGCAAGGGTTGTGGGGAAGAGACCCTTGTCCTCATCAACATGGGGACAAGGTGTTTTGGGGGGTACCCCAAAACACCCTCCCAATGTTGAGGGCATGTGGCCTGGTGCGGTTCAGGAGAGGGGGGGCCGCGCTCTGTCCCCCCCTCTTTTCTGCGGCCGGCCAGGTCAACGTGCTCGGATAAGGGGTCTGGTGTGGATTTTAGGGGGGACTCCACACCATTTTTTTTTTTGGAAATTTGGGGTGGAGTTCCCCTTAAATTCCACACCAGACCTGAAGGGTCTGGTTATGGATATTTGGGGGGAACCCCACGTCATTTCTTTTTTTAAATTGACGGCGGGGTTCCCCTTAATATCCATACCAGACCTAAAGGGTCTGGTTATTGAATTTGGGGGGACCCCCACGCTTTTTTTTTCGTTTTTTTAATGAATGAATTCTCCTGCAATTGCCGGGAGCCGACAATTCATTATAGCCGCGAGTCAGTTTTAAATGGCTTTTTTGCTTTGAAAAATGTCATTTTGTGCAGAGACAGTTCTAACCACGGGAAACATGCGCTTTTTCACATGCTGACATTAGAGCCCCCCATAGTACGAAATTTAAAGAAAAATTACACTTTTATTATTGCACTTTTAGCATTATTAAAATCACTGCTCCCGAAAAACGGCCGTTTAAAAAAAAAAAAAAAAAAGCATTGGTACATGTCCCCTGGGGCAGGACTGAGGTCCCCAAACACTTTTTAGGACAAAACTTGCAGATTAGCCTTTAAAATTCACAATTAAGATTTCCCCCATAGACTTATACAGGGAGTTCGGCGGCGGCTTTACTTATCAATTACATCGCGCTGCTGCTGCGGCCGGTTCATGCGCCTAATTAGGGCTTCATCCAGCGCACCTATTAAGGCATGTACCGGCGCAGCGCAGCTTCAATAGTAAATCAGCCCCAGTATGACAAGAGAAGAAGAGGAAACCCCACCTTTAAAATTGGTGATGAAGTATGGCTTTCCTCAGCAAATCTCAAGCTTTCTTGCCCCTCCCGAAAGTTGGGACCTAGATTCATTGGCCCATTTAGGATCAGACGAGAAATTAACCCAGTAGCTTTTGAACTGACGCTACCAAGTTCCTATAAAATCCACCCAGTATTTCATGTTTCTCTGCTTAAACCTGTTATCTCTAGTCCATTTCCAGGGAGAAAGGAAGTTCCTCCACCTCCAATCGCTGTGGGAGATGAAACCGAGTTTGAAGTAGAAGCCACCCTGGACAGCCGTCGGAGAGGTAGGACTATTCAATTTCTCATAAAATTGAAAGGTTATCCGGTAGAAGATAATTCCTGGGAACCCGAAGGCAATATACATGCCCCTAGACTTCTGCAGAGGTTCCGTGCCCGATACCCTGAAAGATGGGCCTGGCTGGGCATCCGGAGGCTGCTCCTTGGGGGGGGGCACTGTCAGGGAAACGGCCGTGGAAGTACTGGCAATCTTGCAGGTAGAAGAAATGGCCGAAGGCTGTGTCAGGGAAATGGCTGTGGAAGTACTGGCAATCTTGCCAGTAGAAGAAATGGCCACCAGAGGCACATCATGTGACAGGTGGATCTTCCTGCTGGTCTATAAAAGGCTGCCATTGTCCGATACAAACTGCTGGATTGTCTTCAGGTTTCATGTGTCTCCAGTGTCTCCTGTATCCTGTTTATCCTGAATCTCTGGCTGACCCCTGGCTTACGTCTGAACCTGTTTATCTCCTCGCATCTGACCCCGGCTACTCTATATCTTCTGCTCCTGTGTATGACCCGGCTTGTTCTAGTACATTCCTTTGGACTGATTCCTGTGTATGACCCTTGGCCTGGCTCCAGACTTCGTTCTTGTCTTGCTTACGGTACCGCACCTGAACCCCTACCCTGCACAGCTACAGAGTCCGCTCTTCCAGCACACCCCAGCTGCCCTGCCTGCATCTACCTAGGCAGCAGCAGTACTGGCAACCCGTGCATCTTTGGGCCCCGCACTCCCTGTCCATTCCCAGGGGTGCGGTGCACTTAGCCGCAAGGGGCACCCTCTCAGCAATCCGGCCTCACACCAGAGACTTGATAGCTACCAGAGGGACAGAGTGGCACAGCAACAGACACATTGCAAATGTCACTTTTGTTTAAACCAGACTGTGGTAATACATTTTTAACCATACCACACCCTCACCACCTTGCTCTGGTGGCGCTTCATTAAATGCATGAACACCTTCACACCTGTCATTGCCAGAATGCAATAACACACTTCTATCATGAGTGTTATGAAACATATTCCATTTTAGCATTTAACACTTCATTATCACCATGTTCAGGTACCGTCTTATCCCTCAGAGCGGCACCATAGTTGTCCCAGGCAACCTCCGGCACCAAAACGCAGAGCTCCCTGTGGGTTTCTAGGGACACCTCTGTGGCCTTCATCATGGTTGCTATGGGAGATAGCACATCTTTAACTGCATTCATAGCAACATTCATATCTCTAGTGAGCTGCACTAGCCCATTAGCAGCTGGACCATCAACTTTAGCCAACACAATATTATCAGTTTTACCCATCACATTGTCATATTCAACTTTACCACTTGCCTCCCCACTGAACAGGGCACTGCAGCGAGGCAAGTCCTTTTCCACACAGACAGTGGGCCTCCCATGTGGGGTCACTGCAACTCCAGTGTGCACATTCACATAGTCAATCTCTTGAATGCATTTACCAGCAACAGTCTTACCGATCACTGCAACAGGGGTTGTCATGTTCATTTGAGTACGTTTTCTTTCACTGGCCAACTCTCCCTGGTGGCCATGGGATGAAACTGTAGCAGCAATTTCTGACTCCTTAGCACCCCCAGCAGGCAGACCAGGTACTTCCTCACTGTTGTCAGTGGTGATCGCAAACACGCTTGCACAATGATCTGGGCTCGCAGACAAAGACTTCTGCCCAGTAGCCATGTTCCATAACCTGGGACAAGAAAAAATTCCATGCCCAAGCTGACCACATTCCAGGCATGGTACATTTTTGCACATATCTTTAGTGGGACGCCTCTCCACATCTCCACTGTAGCTCCTCTTTCCGGTTGACATTTGATCTCTCGCTGCTAAGGAAGATGGCACTCTTCCAGCTGTACTTTGCTGACTCTCCCAAATGCAGCGACTTTGGGATTCTTGATGCATTGTTGCTTTCAGCTTGCCACGATCCTCTGTCGGCAATACGTTTCTCACATGGTCTGCAGACTTGACATCACTGCTGTTGCTATGGGTAACCACATACCTCTCGAACTTCTGATCCGCCTTTTGGACACTCCTGGCACTCAAATCAGGTTTTCCAAAAATTGTCGCAGACCTTTGTCGGGCCATGTCACCTTGTCTTGGAGACTGAGACAAAGGGCACTTGGAGACAACATGCCTGCATTCTCCACCACTTGTAAGGTTGGGGGTTGTTAGCGCTTGTGGTATGGGCGTTTTTTCAGTGATTCACTCCAGCCAGGAACTATGTTTAAGGGCATGGTAGCCCATTTTTATTAAAAAAGCAAAATAAAAGACCAAACAAGTGTTTTCCCACGCAGGGGGTTCTTCTCCATGAAATACACAACAGAAAATGCTAGCCCACCTGGCTCTCTGTAGCAGTACTTCTGCGCGTTGTCCTGGTCACCCAGACCAGCGTACTCCTCAATGTAGACGGCTTCCCTTTAGTGTCTACACAAGGTTCTGGCTGTCTCCTACACCCTCTCCAAATCCTGGAGACCTCCTGTCTCTTACTGTGGAGCTGTCTCCAACTGGGAGCCATGAGATCCTTCCTACACTCTCATTATAAAGGGCTGTGCTCACCTGAGCACACACCCTGCTGGTAATTAACAAAGTCTGGATACAGAGTTGAAGATTCCGTTCCACCCCAGACACTGTGGAATCTCCAACATACAGAGCCTCATTTCAAAATACCTGGAGAAGCTGCACAAGCAGTCTTCTTCAGTCCACATCTAGGCTCTGTAGAGTTGCACCCAGCAAATGTGCATACCCTGTGTCCATTTTCACACAATTTTTATTGGGACAGAGCCTCGCTCTGCCACAATGGGCCAGATTCAGGTAGATGGGAGCATCTTTGCTCCAGAGTAACGCTTCTCATTTGCGTTACGCTGCAGAAATTTTAGGAGCAAGTGCTGTCATTCACGAAGCACTTGCTCCTAAAGTTGCGGCAGCGCATCGCAAATGAGCCGGCGGAATTCAAATTGGGCGGGTACGGGGCGTGTAGTATTAAAACGAAGCGCGTTCCCGCCGCGAACGTACTGCGCATGCGTCGAGTGTCAAAACATCCCCGTGCGCATGCTCCAAATTCTGTGAATGAACGTCAATGACGTCACATTCCCATTCATGAACGTTTTACGCAAGCGACGTTTTTTTTTTTTTTCCGACGCGATGACGACGCCTATACCTAACATAGGATACTCCAACCCCATGTAGGTATAACTATGCGCCGCGTATCCCGTCCGGAAACGTCGTACCGTCACTGCGTCGCGCCGGAATGCGATCGTGAATTGCCGATTTCCGCTCATTAACATATTTTTTGAGCGGAAATCGGCGGGAACGCCCCCGGCGCCATTTTTAAGTTGAAGTAACGATGCGATGGCGAAACTCAGTTACGCTGCTCGCATCGGAGCTTCAACCCGGCGTTTCTTGTTTTCTGGTTACAGAAAACAGAAACGCCGGCTTAAAGTCACAGTTAGGCTGGCGGATCACGGGATCCGCCAGCCTAACTGTTCCTGAATCTGGCCCAATATATATATATATATATATATATATATATATATATATATATATATATATATATATATATACACACACACAGTATCTCACAAAAGAGAGTACACCCCTCACATTTTTGAAAATATTTTATTATATCTTTTCATGTGACAACACTGAAGAAATTACACTTTGCTACAATGTAAAGTATTGACTGTACAGCCTGTATAACAGTGTATATTTGTTGTTCGCTCAGAATATCTCAACACCCCTAAGTGAAAATGTCAATATTGGGCCCAATTAGCCATTTTCCCTCCCCAGTGTCATGTGATTTGTTAGTGTTACAAGGTCTCAGGTGTGAATGGGGAGCAGGTGTACTGGTCACTGGAAGTTCAACATTGCACCTCATGGCAAAGAACTCTCTGAAATCTGAAAAAAAAAATGTTGCTCTACATAAAGATGGCTTTGGCTATAAGAATATTGCCAAAACCCTGAAACTGAGCTGCAGCATGGTAGCCAAGACCATACATCAGTTTAACAGCACAGGTTCCACTCAGAACAGGCCTAGCCATGGTCAACCAAAGAAGTTGAGTGCATGTGCTCAGCATCATATCCAGAGGTTGTCTTCGGGAAGGAAGGAACCCTCTTCTAAAGATGATGCACAAGAAAGCCTGAAAACATGTGTCTTGTTTCTCCCTCGATCATGCCAAGCTGGCCGCCACAATGTACACAGGCTTTCCAGATTGAAAGAGGGAGAGAGCTGCCTGTCAGTGTATGCTTGGGCCTTTCACCCCCTTCTCCTTCCTGTTTCACTGACTGAATCTAATTTAATGTGAGCTGACCCAGAGATGTTCACTTTTCAGCCTTTCCTGTGTCCCAGGAGGAAGAAAGACAATTAAAGGAGCGGTTATAAGAGCCAATCAGGGGGACTTTAACAAGCTGCAGGGAGCATCTGCAAAGGACTCTGGAATATGAAGTTCCAGGACAGAGCGGCCCCATATCCTTGTATAGTGACATAAACTACCAAGACCAGCATTTTCTGTGGGCAAGTAAGTATGAGGTGACTAGTCAGGTCACCAGAAAAGCCTGCTGTTCCAGGATGTTTCATTTGGGCCTTGACCACATGATTTGGTGAGGGGGCTTTTGTTCATTCGCAGGAAACAGAGACAATGCAAGACAGAAGGAGTTAATTGAACACTGTATATAGACATCATTGCTGGTAGTCATCCTGCTGACACTTGTACAGTACATTTCTCTTAAATCTCAGTGATTACTTGAATATGTACTGTTACTGTCTGTTATTATTCCACAGAAATATTGCAGTAAAGACAATTTCTGTGTTTTATCATAACGTGTGGTTTTCTCATTGGTCATTGCACTTAAACTATTGCCAGGTGTGCCAGAGGGAGCCAAGGCTGTTATTAGGGTTGAGAGGCAGATTAACGAACTGAACAAACAAAGCAGCCCCTACGGGGGTATCGCTACAAACAGTTTGCTCAAGATAAGTAAACTAAGGATGTTGATTACTGGAACCATGTCCTATGGTCTGATGAGACCAAGATAAACGTACTTGGTTCAGATGGTGTCAAGCGTGCGTGGCGGCAACCGGGTGAGGAGTACAAAGACAAGTGTGTCTTGCCTACAGTCAAGTATGGTGGTGGGAGTTTCATGGTCTGGGGCTAAATAAGTGCTTCCAGCACTTGGGAGCTACAGTTCATTGAGTGAACCTGTGAATGCCAACATGTACTGTGACACACTGAAGCAGAGCATGATCCCCTCCCTTCGGAGACTGGGCCATAGGGCAGTATTTTAACATAATGACCCCAAACACACCTCCAAGATGACCACTGCCTTGCTAAAGATGCTTAAGGTAAAGGTGATGGACTGGCCAAACATGTCTCCAGACCTAAACCCTATTGAGCATCTGTGGGGCATCCTCAAAAGGAAGGGGGAGGAACGCAAGGTCTCTAACATCCACCAGCTCTGTGATGTCATCATGGAAGAGTGGAAGAGGACTCCAGTTGCAACCTGTGAGGCTCTGTTGAACTCCATGCCCAAGAGGGTTAAGGCAGTGCTGTAAAATAATGGTGGCCACACAAAATATTGACACCTTGGGTTTCATTTAGACATTTTCATTTAAGGGTGTCCTCACTTTTGTTGCCAGCGGTTTAGACATTAATGGCTGTGTGTTAAGTTATTTTGAGGGGACAGCAAATTTACTATGTTATACTAGCTGTACACTCACTACTTTAAATTGTAGCAAAGTGTAATTTCTTTAGTGTTGTCAAATGAAAAGATAATAAATATTTAATATTTAAATATTAATATTTAAAAAAATTGCGAGGGGTGTACTCACTTTTGTGAGATACTGTATATATATATATATATATATATATATATATATATATATACACATACACTGTATGCACCGTATTTATCGGCATATAACAAGCACAGGCGTATAACACGCATCCTAACTTTAAGTTTCAGGAAAAAAACTTTCCACAGCCTCCTGCGTATAACACGCAGGCACAGTTTACCCTCTATTTTCAGGGTAAAAAAGTGAGTGTTATACGCCAATAAATACAGTGGGCCAGATTCTCAGCATAGTTAGGTCGGCGTATCTCAAGATACGCTGCGTAACTCCTAAGAAGCGCCGGCATATCTATTTTCTGTATTCTGAAAACAAGATACGCCGGTATTTTGCTTAGATACGAGCGGCGTAAGTCTCTTACGCTGTCGTATCTAAGTTGCATATTTACACTGGCCGCTGGTGGCGCTTCCGTCGATTAGCCACGTTGAATATGCAAATGAGCCAGATACGTCGATTCCCGAACGTAATTGTGCCCGCTCGTCGTTTTTTACGTCGTTTGCGTAAGCGTAAAGTTACCCCTGCTATTTGAGGGGTAACTTTGCGTAGGTGAGGCGTACGCAATGTTAAGTATGGACGTCGGGACAGCGTCGTTTTCTACGTTGTTTATGTTGTTTGCGTAAGTCGTTCGCAAATAGGGATTTGCGTAAGTTACGTTCACGTCGAAAGCATTGACTATTTGCAACGTGATTTTGTGTTCAAAAATAGCGTCAAAAACTTGGGGTCACAACACATCTCCATAAAACACGCCCACCTCTTCCACATTTGAATTACGTGGGCTTACGCCGGGCCATTTACGTTACGCCGCCGTAACTTAGGACGCAAGTGCTTTGAGAATACGGCACTTGCTTCCAAAGTTGCGGCAGCGTAGCGTAAAGAGGATACTCTATGCCCCGCTCAAATATACGCCGAGATACGAGAATCTGGCCCAGTATGTATATATATTTTTGTTTTACCTGGGTTTATTTTAATATCTCATTTATATCAAAATTTCAGACTGCATCTGAATCCCACAGTGTTACATTATCATCCGATGAGGTGAAATTAATGTGATGAGCCTGATTAATTCTTGTTGTTTGCCTTATAAAGATAGAGATCTGTCCAGAGTCATTATCTCTGGTTCTTAAATCTGTTATAAAATGGGAGATATGAATGAGATTCATTTATTGCCTCATTATTCTTCCAGTTCATTCAGAAAGCCATTTAAAAGAAAGTTGAAAAGATATTGAAAACTGATCTGAGTAAAAAAATAATGACAATGAAAACTAGGCCATGTAGATTAAAAAGTACTGACAAAAATTATGCAGTCTGAAAGTAAAAGCTAATTTTTTTTTTAGTGGAAACAAAAAACTTGCTGACAAAGAGTTATAAAACAATTTAGCTCCTTATGCTTTAATGACTGTTGTTTCAACATTCATCCCATGTGTTGTGTCTGTGATCACAAATTAGCTCTAGTATTGCAATGACTGTCTTTACAAATTAGTCAAACTAGTAACTTACAGATCATTTTAAACAAATAAACACATTATATTAAAAATAAAATCACCTGCATAGACACATTTTTTTCTATGTGTGCTAGGCAAGCCTGCGCATATATGTGTGACCATAAAAACTATCCTGCACATATTAATTGTTACTATAAAACTATGCACTGTCATTAGCTGCTCTTGTTGCTTGGACAATCGCTTTTTTTTCCAGTCAGGTTTTCTTGTCTAGCTTTTTTCACAAGTCACATTCAGGCTATTACTATTATAAGTTTTAATACTCATAAATATTGACTCCTAAACCTATTGAAAATCTCATTCACACTTATTGTATTAATTAAGGTCTTTGAGGTATGTAGCCAAGTACCGGGCCTCTCCAGGTCTAATGGTGACCTTCAAAGTTAGGGACAGCTGACATCCTTCTGGGTGTAATGTAAGGTAGATTTATGGGCGCCAGGCACTTCTTGAATGCAAAGAGATTTATTGTCTTTTAAACAAAACTGTGGTAGAGAGGGTTTAGGGCCAGGACACCCTTTAGTAGTTGCAATGTTAATTGGCAGCCTCTGAGACTTATATAGGTAGACAGCCATGCAGGAAAAGGCACCCAGACAGACAATACATCTGCATCCGTCTCCTATGGCAACAATCTTGAACAGTTCCAACAAAGTCTGTAATGAATTCTTTCACTTCCTCCACAATCTACTTTTTAGATCTTCACTCAACTGAGCTCCTAGTCTTTCACTAGACTTGCTGATCCACTGCCAGGCCCGGACTGGCCATAGGGCATACCGGGCAAATGCCTGGTGGGCCGCGGCGGCCCACAGGCCGGTTGCGGCCCACAGGCCGGTTGCGGCCCGCGAACGGCCCTCGTGGCCCGGGGCCAACTGTGGACCGCGAACGGCCCAGTTACGGCCCTCGGCAGCCAGCAGGCAGTATGTAACGTCTCCCCAGGGGTGTACACCACCAACACAGCGCCCCACGACCAGTTAGAGGAGAGCAGCTGCTTCTACCCCTCTCCATCCTCTCCTCCTGTGTCTGCCCCGCCCACTCTCCCACAGACACTGTTCTGCTGCCTAAGGGATGTGGACGGGAATATTCAAGCCCAGCAAGCAGAAAGGAAAGATGGAGTCTGATATCCATCCAGTCAGTCCCTCCTGCCTCTGAGTGAGTACTGTACACTGATGTAGGGGTGCCCTTCATCCCCTTCTCTCTCTCTCTTCACCTTTTTTTCTTTCTCTCTCTTTTTTCTCTTTTTTTTTTTCGTTTGCGCCCCCAAAAATTTTGAGCACCAGCCTCCACTGTAGATAGATAGATAGTGTTACGTACCTGGTTACCAGAGTCTGATGCAGGGTGGCCTCTCGTACGGCTCTGGTTCGCGAGCCACTGAAGTGGGAACAGCGGACTCGGAGCACAGAGGGGTAGGAGTGCCGGGTGGTGATGGTTAGACGCAGGTGGATGAGTACCTCTGGAGAGAAGATGCAGAGATGCTGAAGCGTAGAGTGGGTCAGCGACCCGCACGGATACTGCGACTACAGCGGCACAAGCTGGTAAGTAGTAAGGGTTACTGGAACAGCAGGGTCAGACAAGCCGGGTCATAACAGGTGAGCAAGCAGGCAGATGGCTGAAGAGTAGTCGTTTAAACAAGCAGGTGGATCTGGCAACATAGGGATCAAGCAGGCGGGTCGGGGTTGGAGAGGTTTGGGTGGTCAGACAAGCCGGGTTCAGAGTTCAATCAGGTTTCAGGCAGGAATATCAAACACACAGGTCTCAGGTAGGATCCAGTAAGAACTGCAGATCAGGCAGCAATGTGCTGCAAACAGCAATGCTCTTTTAAAGTGTGTTTTGGCGCCACAGCCGACTAACGTGCACGCACGCGCTCACGTGCGCGCCCCCCGTGCACGTGCCGTGGATGTGCGTGCATGCGAGTGGGACCCGTGATGGCGCACCAATTGCCTAGAGGAAGCCTGCATGGAGGAGGACTGCATGGAGGACGTCTGCGGAGGTGAAGATGGCAAAGAGGTGAGTCCCTGACATTGCCCCCCCCCCCAAGGGGCAGCCTCCGGATGCCTAGTCAGGCTTCTTTGTCAGGGTGAGCGAGAAAAAAAGCACGTAGCAATCTTTTGGCATGAATGTTACCTTCAGGCTCCCAAGAATTATCCTCTGGACCATACCCCTTCCATTTGACCAGAAACTGGTTTTGTCCTTGTCACTTCCTGCAGTCCAATATGGCTTCCACTACGTACTCTTCGCAATCATCGATCTGGACAGGTTCAGGAGGCTTGGATCCTCTGTTAGGGAAGGGATCAGGAACTGCAGGGAATTAGGTAGAGACAGTTCATATGAAGCTAAATTAATCTTTCTCTTAACAGGGAAGGGTCCCAAAAACTTAGGTGCCAACATCTTAGATGGGCAAAGTAGTCTTAAGTTATTCGGGGACAACCATACCTGATCATCTGGTTTGAGATCCAACTCCCCCTTCTCCCTTTGTCGAAGAATCTTTTGCCGTCAGCTTGAGCCTTGGTTATTGCTTCACGTAGTATCTGGTTGTTATGTTGAAGAAACTCCAAGATATCTTGAACTGCTGGGACTGTTGATTCTGAAAAGAAATCTGGCAAAAAATGTTAAATTAAAACCATAATTAGAGAAGAAAGGGGATTGCCCCGTGGCTGAATGTTTGGCATTGTTATATGCAAATTCTGCTAGAGGTAGCAGCGAGACCCAATCATCTTGAGAAAAAGTTGTAAAGCATCTGATGTATTGTTCTAAGGTGTGGTTTGTTCTTTCGGTTTGCCCATTGGTTTGGGGGTGGTAGGTTGAGGACAGGGAAAGTTTAATCTGTAACTTCTCACAAAGGACTTTTCAGAACCGAGAAGTGAACTGGACCCCTCTGTCGGAGACAATATTGGAGGGTACTCCATGTAGTCTGATGATCTCTTTAACCACTTAAGGACCGCCTACTGCACATTTACGTCGGCAGAATGGCATGGCTGGGCACATCAACGTATATTTACGTTGATTTTAGTCCCCAGCCGTGCCCGCGGCGCACTCCCGTGACCCGGTCCGAAGCTCCAGGACCGGGACCGGATGCGGCGGATGCGGCGATCCGTCCCTGGAGCTGAAGAACGGGGAGAGCCGTGTGTAAACACGGCTTCCCCGTGCTTCTCTGTGGCCGCAGCATCGATCGCGTCATCCCTGTAATAGGGGGACGCGATCGATTACGTCACACCTACAGCCACACCCCCCTACAGTTGTAAACACACACACAGGGAACATTAAAAGTCACAGCGCCCCCTGTGGTTAACTCCAAAACTGCAACTGTCATTTCCACAGTAAACAATGCAATTTAAATGCATTTTTTGCTGTGAAAATGACAATTGTCCCAACAATTTGTCAAAATTGTCCGAAGTGTCCGCCATAATGTCGCAGTCACGAAAAAAATCGCTGATCGCCGCTATTAGTAGTAAAAAAATTTTTTTTCATAAAAATGCAATAAAACTATCCCTTATTTTGTAAACGCTATACATTTTGCGAAATCCAACCGATAAACGCTTATTGCGATTTTTTTTACCAAAAATAGGTAGAAGAATATGTATCGGCCTAAAAAAATGTTTTTTTGTCGCTCTATTTTTGTTTATAGTGCAAAAAATAAGAACCGCAGAGGTGATCAAATACCACCAAAATAAAGCTCTATTTGTGGGGAAAAAAGGACGCCAATTTTGTTTGGGAGCCATGTCGCACGACCGCGCAATTGTCAGTTAAAACCACGCAGTGCCGAATCGCAAAAAGGGGCAAGGTCCTTTACCTGCATTTTGGTCCGGGTCTTAAGTGGTTAATGAAAACACGAGCAGTTTCAGCAGCAGGTGGTGTCTTCTTTAAAGGGAGGAAGTGAGCCATCTTGGTAAAATGATCTACGATCACAAAGATTGCTGTACACCCTTCGGAACAGGGAAGTTCCACAATGAAGTCCATTGCAATCATTTCCCAAGGTCTATTGGGTATGGGTAGAGGTTTTAATAGGCCCCAGGCTTGTTTTCTGGATGTTTTGTTCCGATTGCAGATGGGACAAGAGTTGATATAAGTTTTACAAAAGTCCTCTAGATCAGGCCACCAGAAAGTGCGTCACACTAATTCAAGGGTCTTGTGGACTCCAAAGTGCCCCACCAACGGGTGGTCATGGAGAAGTTTTAAAACTTCCACTCGGATATTCTCTGGTACAAAGACTTGACTTCCTCTCCAGAATAAACCGTCTCTGAAAGTTAACGAGATTTTGGGGGGTTTGGAGGTTTCAGAAGATGCTTCCCTGATCGTGGACAGCAGGTCAGTATGCAAAAGTAGGAAGTTGCCATCTGGAAGAATGGTGTCTGGAACGGATGTGTCCTTTGGATTGTCATGCATCCGGGATAATGCGTCTGGTTTGACATTATTGGATCCAGGCCGATAGGTAATATGAAAACAGAAACGAGAAAAGAAAAGAGCCCAACTGGCTTGTCGTGGTTTTAACCGTTTGGCAGTCCTTAGATACTCCAAGTTCTTGTGATCTGTGTAGATCAGTACAGGATGAGCAGCGCCTTCGAGTAAGTATCTCCACTCCTCTAAAGCGGTCTTGATGGCTAACAGTTCTCGATCCCCCACATCGTAATTCCTCTCTGCGGGGGAGAGCTTACGGGAGAAGAATCCTACTGGATGCATTAAATCTTTGTCTCCTGAACGCTGTGATATGACGGCCCCTACCGCTACTTCAGAGGCATCTACTTCGAGAAGAAAAGGTAGCGCTGGATTGGGATGACAGAGGATCGGAGCGGATGTAAAGAGCCCCTTCAGGGTATCAAATGCTTCTTGAGCTTCTTGGTTCCATCGGAAACGAAGATTTTGTTTAGTGAGTTGAGTAATGGGAGCCACTATCGTGAAAAAGTTCTTAATGAATTTTCTATAAAAATTTGCAAACCCGATAAAGCGTTGTACTCCTTTCTTATCCAGGGGCGTTGGCCAGTCCAGGATGGCGGATACTTTTTTCGGATCCATTTCAATTCCAGCTGGGGAAATCACTAGGCCTAAGAATTGAATAGTAGATTGCTCGAACTCGCATTTTTCTGCTTTTGTGTATAGGCGGTGCAAGCGGAGACGGTTCAGGACCTTGCAGACATGCACTCGGTGCTCTTCTAGGGAACAGGAAAAGACCAGAATATCATCCAGATAAACAATGACGAAGATGTCTAAAAAGTCTCTAAATATATCATTGACAAAGTGTTGAAATGTAGCAGGTGCATTACATAAGCCAAAGGGCATTACCAAACACTCATAGGGCCAGATTCAGGTAGAGTTGCGCTGGAGTATTTCGATATGCGCCGCGTAACTGTGAATATGCGCCGTCGTTTCTATGTGGCCGTACCCACCAAACTAGATGCGACAGAAAACGGGCCATTTCCGATCGGCTTAACTTTCCTACACCAGAGTCTCGTCAGCGCATAATTTTGCTTAGCGCATCAGTCGCGCCTATTGATTTCCCCTGCAAATATGCAAATGAGGGAGATTTCCCGATTCGCGAACGGATTAGCACCATACGCTGGCTACATGCGCCGCGCATATCTCGTCCGTCCGGCGCAAAGTTATTTCTACAAATAGCTGCTTTATCCTTTCTCCAGACGGCCTCAGGTCAGCAGGAGAGCAGCTACAGCAGCAGCGTTACCGACGAAACTAGCAAGCTGAACAACCACACGTGCAAGGACAACACCTCTGTGTGCCAACATGCCAGGGGCAGTCGCGGTCCTAGCACTAGTACTGGGTCCCCCGGTACGGAGGAGGCGGGCACGTGAGAGGATATACCGCACGCGCATGAGCCTCTTTGGCATGGGGGATGAGAAGGTGTATCGCCTCTTCAGATTCAGCCCAGATGCAATACTTGAACTAACCACAACCCTGCAGGATGACATCACCAGCCCAACACACCGCTCACAAGCAGTGCAGCCACTGGTGAAGGTCCTGGCAACACTTCATTTCCTTGCCAGTGGATCATTCCAGCGTACAAGTGGAGTGGTGGCTGGGATGTCACAGTCCTCCATGAGAAGATGTGTGCACCAGGTTGTCCCTGCAATCCTCAGACGCATGTCCAACCACTTCATCAGACCCACCACTGAGGAGCTGCGGCTGAAGGCAATGACAGATTTCTACAGCATTGCCAGATTCCCACGCACTGTGGGGGCCATTGATTGCACACATGTGGCCCTTCAGCCCCCCAGTGCCACAGAGCACATATACCGCAATTGGAAGCATTGGCACTCCATCAACGTACAGGTGATAGCTGATGCCCAACGCCTCATATGGCACGTCCGTGCCAAACACCCCGGGTCCAGCCATGACAGCTTTATATACCGTCAGAGCCCCATCCCAACAGAATTCGAGCAGAACATGTATGGGGACAGCTGGCTGGTTGGTGAGTGACATGGGTGGCAGGCATGACTATCCCCTCCCATGATGCACACATCACAAGGGGCACATGCATGACTAACATCCTCCTGTCTTTTCCCTTACAAGTGACTCTGCATATGCACTGGGACCCCATCTCATGACTCCTTTCCGGAACCCCCAAACCAGAGGAGAGAGAAAATACAATGAAGCACACATCAAAACCCGTGCAGTGGTGGAGCAAACATTTGGGCTCCTGAAGTCCCGTTTCCGCTGCCTGGATAAGTCCGGGGGGGCCTTATTGTATTCCCCTACCTTTGTGTGTCAGATCATCGGTGCATGTTGCATTCTGCACAACTTTGCCATGAGAAAAGGCCTGCAGATTGACATGCGTGATGACCTGACCCCCGACCCACACAGTCCCCACCTGCCAGAGGAGAACCAGTCTGCTGATGGAAGAGCAGTCAGGAGGGTCCTCGCCGTAGGCATCTTTGGACACTAAACCAAAACATTAATCACACAGACAATGCCCGCATGCACACCACTGATGTCCCTAGATCACACACACCACATCCACATCACATTGGATTAGCCCAAGTCCAGCATGTAGGACTTGGGAGCAGCAACGCCAGCGTCAAGGCCCCAATGATGTCGCTGTCCATTCATACACCTTTCACACGTCATTCATACAGCCGTGGGGTTAACTTCACCACCACGGCCGAGGGTGACACCCCTTACTGGCAGGAGTGCCACCCCCTCACATTCACACACCATTCACACTGCAACGTGTGCAGTATCAAAAAATAAAAATCTCATATCCAGAGCATAATCACAAAATAAAAATCTCATATCCTGAGCATTCCAAAATAAAAATAAAAAAAACTCATATCCTGAGCATTCCAAAAAAAATAAAATAAAAATCTCATAACCTGAGCATACAAAAAAAAAAATCATCGGGGATGCTGGGGGCTCCTTCTGGTGGCCTCTCTCTGGCTCCTCAGCTGCCTGGATGGAGTGGGTGGGGGTGGAGGGGCATCTGGAGGTGGCTGATCCCCGGGTGGGCCACTCCTGGCAGGTGTGGCCTGCATGCCCTCCAAGGCCACGGCAATCCGGACGAGGTACGAATTGCTCTGGGCCTGCACCCTGAGCTGCTGGGCCTGCATCCTGAGCTGCCGGGTGACCTGGTAATGATGGGCCCGCCGACTCTGCCTCCCCTGGTCCCGGATGGCAGCAGTGTTTGCCTGGACGGCTGCAGTGAGGTGCCTTATATCTCCCTGCACCTCCCCCAGACTGGTCACCACTGCAGCGCAGTTGCAGCTCACATCCTGCACTGCAGAAGATATCTGGGCCACGGAGCACAGGCTGTCAGCCACTCTGTCCAGGTGCCCAACTATGTCCCCCATTTGCTGGGTCTGCCTGGCGTGATCCCTCGCCACCTGGTCCTGGACCAGATCAGACACCCCCCTGGTCTTACGGGTGGCCTTCCTGGGGCCAGTAGATGGTTGTCCCCGGGGGGATGGAGTCGCCCTTGAGAGGCTTCCTATGATGGGGGAGGGGATCTGAGAGGGCACTGCAGAAAAGGAGGACTCGTCCAAATATAAAATTATGTCCTGCTCTGCCCCAACAGGCTCCTCCTCAACGACCTCTGCAGGTGAGGTGTGGGCACTCTCCTCCTCCACCTAGGTGTCTTCACCACCCAGGGGCACGGGCACTGGATGCCGTTGGGGGGATGGGGTGGACTGGCCGCCGACAGATGATGTCCCAGCTCCGTCATCTGTGGATGACACAAAGCAGACACATGTTGGTGGTCCCACACACTTGGCACATGTACCCTCCCCCCCCACATGCAACACACCAAATAGGGGTTAAAAAACACTTACCTGTCCTGGAGCCTTCCTCCATGTAATCATATCCAGGGACCCCCTCCAACTGCTCCCTCTCCAGGCAGCGGGCGACCACCTCCTCCTCTGTGGTCAGGCTGACTGCACATGGGGGTCCACCACCCGTGCCACTCTCATGCCTCCTAATGGTGGCAACCTTGCGCCGTAGATCGTTGATCTTCTTGGCAATATCGCCAGCAGTCCGGGTGGAGTACCCCAAAATATTAACCCTGGCAGCAATGCTTGCCAGGATGGCCTGCTTCCTCTCCCATGTGGTCTTTCGGCTTTTCCTGCCATGGAGGACATCGTTGTGGGTCTCAATAGCTGAAATAACAATAGAGACCTCTTGAGGATTGAAATTGAGGTTCCTCCTCTCTTTGGGGGTAGCGGGAGCAGCCATAACAGAGCAAAAGTAACTTCCCTGGGGTGGGGGGAAACGGAAATACTTTTGCGCCGGAATGGCGCTTCCGCTGGCGCTTTTATACGCGCAACGGAACACATTGCGCTGACGTTTCCCGTGAAGTGGTGCCGACGGAAGTTGTTGAGCATGCGCACAAGGGGGCGAGTGGAGCCTCACTCACTGCGCATGCTCCGTGGTTGATGCGCTGAACGTAAGCCTCTGCGCTGGGCTCCGCCCATCATTTACATATGATCACACCCACTTCCACTTGCGTCGGGTTACGCCAGTGCATTTTCGTTACTCCGGCGCAAGTTTAGGAGCAAGTGCTATGTGAATAACAGTACTTGCGCCGAAAGTGTCCGCGGAGTAACGTAAATGAGAAACATTACTCCAAAGTAAAGATGCTCCAATCTACCTGAATCTGGCCCATAGTGTCCATACCTGGTGCGGAACGCTGTTTTCCATTCATCACCATCTCTGATGCGTATCAAGTTATACGCTCCCCTCAGGTCTAGTTTAGTAAAAATAATAGCCGATTGTATTTTTTGAAAGAGTTTGGGTATTAGGGGCAGAGGATAGCGATTCTTTACCGTGATGTTGTTTAATTCCCTATAGTCAACGCAGGGGCGGAGAGTCTGGTCTTTCTTTGTGACAAAGAAGATTCCGGCGCCTGCTGGCGAGGTGGACGGACGAATGAATCCTTTGGCCAAATTCTCATCAAGATACATTTTTAAAGCGTCCTGTTCCTTCTCAGAGAGTGGGAAAATCCGCCCAAAGGGTATTTCAGCCCCAGGGAGGAGCTCAATCGGACAGTCATATGGCCGATGAGGTGGAAGAGAATCAGCTCCTTTCTTGCTAAACACGTCAAGGAATCCATGGTACGGTTTTGGGACGGACTGAAGCAGATTGGGATCAGCATTCAAACACATCAGAGTAGGAGATGGGTTAGACGGTCTGGGCAGGCAGTGTTCCTGATAGTAGTAAGAAGGGAAGGTGATTCTTCCAGATATCCAATCAACTTGGGGGTTGTGTGCCCGGAGCCAAGGTATGCCTAAGATTACTGGAAACAAAGGGGATGAAATAACATCCAAAATTAATAGTTCCTTGTGTTGGAGAGAAGAAATAGCAGGTAGTGGAAGCGTCTCTTGAGTTACCTGACCGGACTTAAAGCGGAGGTTCACCCTAAATATAAGCCCTCCCATGTGATCCAGCATACTGGCGTCAGCGCCAGTATGCTGTTTTTTTTTTTTAAATCCATGTACTTACTGTCTTATGCAGAATTTTATTTTTTTTACCCCGCGGTGGACGGCGCCAGTATAGCGCGTCACATCTTACGAAAGTACCCGAAAAGGACTCGGGTAATCTCGGCGAAAATGTGGCGCCTGCGCACAGACCTAGGAGCTGACTGCGCAGGCGCCGTATTTCTCCGAGTCCTATTTCAGCGTTTTTCGGAGGGCGTGACGCGCCATAGCCGTAGGACTCGGAGAAATACGGCGCCTGCGCAGTCAGCTCCTAGGCCTGTGCGCAGGCGCCGCATTTTCGCCGAGATTACCCGAGTCCTTTTCGGGTACTTTCGTAAGATGTGACGCGCTATACTGGCGCCGTCCACCGCGGGGTAAAAAGAATAAAATTCTGCATAATACAGTAAGTACATGGATTTAAAAAAAAAAAACAGCATACTGGCGCTGACGCCAGTATGCTGGATCACATGGGAGGGCTTATATTTA
Organism: Rana kukunoris; assembly: GCA_029574335.1. Lineage (NCBI taxonomy): Eukaryota > Metazoa > Chordata > Amphibia > Anura > Ranidae > Rana > Rana kukunoris. The sequence goes on along the minus strand of CM056053.1, from coordinate 220,258,088 downwards.
GGGTGAACCTCCGCTTTAATGTGTGAGCCGTCGGCCAAGAAAACAGAAAGTTTAAAGTCTTTTTTACATAAAGGTATGTTATGAAGATTAACACAAGTGGAATCAATAAAACAGCTGCATGCGTCCGAATCAACGATTGCGTTGACCAACACTGTCTTTTCCGGAAGCTGTAAGGAAAAGGAGGGAACAAGGTGGGTGGTGTTGGCAGAGATGGCTGAGATGTTAACAGGAGCGAAAGATCTGAACTTACGTGTCTTGACAGGACAATTATTCACGTAATGGCCGGCCTCGCCACAGTAGAGACACAGGTTCAACTGACGACGGCGCGTGCGTTCTTCCGGAGTCAGGGATGGTCGCATCACTCCTAATTGCATTGGTTCGGAAGTGTCCATAGACGGATCAGCAAAATTCGAAGGAGTAGGTGGTTGGTAACGAGAAGCGGGCGGGGGGCCCGAGCAGTGACCCATACTGGGCGACCTTGTTGGGAAGAACGCTCTGCCCGGTGTTCCCTTAATCGCCAATCAATTTGCACAGCCTTAGTGATCAGGTCCTCTAGGGTTTCAGGCACCCCAATGCGGGCTAGTTCATCCTTCAGGGGTTCTGATAAGCCTAAGCGGAATTGGTGGCGCAGAGCCGCGCTGTTCCATTGGGTGTCTGCACTCCATCGACAAAAATCGGTTACATAATCCTCAACCGCTCGACGGCCCTGTTGGAGTGCAAGTAGAGCGGTTTCGGCTGTGGCAGTCCTCTGGGGATCATCATAAAGTTGGGCCATGGCCTGGAAGAAGTTTAGCAAAGTCTGTGTCGGAGGGCCATTCTCCTCTAGTAAACGATGTGGCCATTTTTGGGGTTCCCCTTGAAGTAATGAGACGACAAACCCCACTTTTGTGGCCTCTAGTGAGAATGTGCGGGGTTGCAGAGCAAAATATAATTGGCAGGCATTACAGAAGTCCCGGAATTTAGAACGATCCCCCGTAAATCGTTCGGGCATAGGAACCCTGGGTTCGGGTGGTAGCATTACCACAGATGGGGCAGCAGCGGTTGATGAAGACCTAGTAGTGGATGTTGAGGCATCTCCAGGGACGGCAAGGTTCTGGACCTGTCCTTCCAATCTCAGGTAGCCATCTTGCAGGTTTTTAACAGCTTGGGGGGGGATGCTAAATGCTTGCATATCTCCTTCATTGCTGGGGCCACTCCTGCAGACTCTGTCATGGCTGCCTGATGCTGTTACGTACCTGGTTACCAGAGTCTGATGCAGGGTGGCCTCTCGTATGGCTCTGGTTCGAGAGCCACTAAAGTGGGAACAGCAGACTCGGAGCACAGAGGGGTAGGAGTGCCGGGTGGTGATGGTTAGACGCAGGTGGATGAGTACCTCTGGAGAGAAGATGCAGAGATGCTGAAGCGTAGGGTGGGTCAGCGACCCGCACGGACACTGCGACTACAGCGGCACAAGCTGGTAAGTAGTATGGGTTACTGGAACAGCAGGGTCAGACAAGCCGGGTCATAACAGGTGAGCAAGCAGGCAGATGGCTGAAGAGTAATCATTTAACCACTTGTCATCTGCCCACCGTCAAATGACGGCGGGCAGAGGACTCTATTATCCTGACATCACGTCATATGACGTGATGTCCCTTTAAAGCCGCGGGCGGGCCGCGCGCGCACCCGCCGCTCTGCGGGGATCCCGTGCGAGTGCCCGGCGGCAACGATCGCCGCCGGGCACACGCGATTGCTCAGTAACTGAGCGGGGACGTGGAGCTCTGTATGTAAACACAGAGCTGCACGTCCCTGTCAGGGAGAGAGGAGATCGATTGTGTCCCTTGTACATAGGGACACAATCGGTCACCTCCCCCAGTCACCCCCCCTCCCCCCACAGTTAGAACACTCATAGGACACACATTTAACCCCTTCCCCGCCCCCTAGTGGTTAACCCCTTCACTGCCAGTCACATTTATACAGTAATCAATGCATATTTATAGCATTGTTCACTGTATAAATGTAAATGGTCCCAAAAATGTCAGAAAAGTGTCCGAAATGTCCGCCATAACGTCGCAGTCCCAATAAAAAAATCGCAGATCGCCGCCATTAATAGTAAAAAAAAAAAAAAAAATGCCATAAACTATCCCCTATTTTGTAAACGCTATAAATTTTGCGCAAACCAATCGATAAACGCTTATTGCATTTTTTTTTACCAAAAATATGTAGAAGAATACGTATCGGCCTAAACTGAGGGAAAAAAAAATTTTTTTATATATTTTTTGGGTTATTTATTATAGCAAAAAGGAAAAAATATTGCATTTTTTTAAAAATTGACGCTCTATTTTTGTTTATAGCGCAAAAAATAAAAACCGCAGAGGTGATCAAATACCACCAAAAGAAAGCTCTATTTGTGGGAAAAAAAGGACGCCAATTTTGTTTGGGAGCCACGTCGCACGACCGCGCAATTGTCAGTTAAAGCGACGCAGTGCCGGAAGCTTATATTTTGTCTGGGCAGGAAGGGGGTGTAGGTGCACAGTAGGCAAGTGGTTAAACAAGCAGGTGAATCTGGAAACAGAGGGATCAAGCAGGCGGGTAGTCAAACAGAGCCGGGTTGGGGTTGGAGAGGTTCGGGTGGTTAGACAAGCCGGGTTCAGAGTTCAATCAGGTTTCAGGCAGGAATATCAAACAAATAGGTCTCAGGTAGGATCCAGAAAGAACTGCAGATCAGGCAGCAATGTGCTGCAAACAGCAATGCTCTTTTAAATTGTGTTTTGGCGCCACAGCCGACTAACGTGCACGCGCGTGCTCCTGTGCGCACCCCCGTGCACGCGCACGTGCCGTGGACGCGCGTGCACGTGCGAGGGACCCGTGACGGCGCGCCAATTGCCTAGAAGAAGCCTGCATGGAGGAGGACTGCATGGAGGACGTCTGCGGAGGTGAAGATGGCAAAGAGGTGAGTCCCTGACAGCTAGATAGATAATAATCTATCTAGCTATCTATCTACAGTGGCAGCTGGTGCTCAATTTTTTTTGGGCGGCGCAAACGAAAAAAAAACAAAAAACAATTGCAGCCTCACTGTGCCCATCAAATGCAGCCACTGGGCCCATCAAATGCAACCACTGTCCCGTCAATTGTCACCACTGTGCCATGCCGTCAAATGCAGTCACTGTGCCATCAATTGTCACCACTGTGCCATGTCACCAAACGCAGCCACTGTGCCATCAATTGTCACCACTGTGCCATGCCATCAAACTCGCCCACTGTGCCATCAATTGTCACCACTGTGCCATGCCATCAAACTCGCCCACTGTGCCATCAATTGTCACCACTGTGCCATGCCATCAAACGCAGCCACTGTGCCATCAATTGTCACCACTGTGCCACGCCATCAAACGCAGTCACTGTGCCATGCCATCAAACACAGCCACTGTGCCACCTATTGTCACCACTGTGCCATGCCATCAAACACAGCTTCAGTGCCATCAATTGTCACCACTGTGCCATGCCAACAAACGCAGCCACTGTGCTATCAATTGTCACCACTGTGCCATGTCATCAAACGCAGCCACTGTGCCATCAATTATCACCACTGTCCCATGCCATCAAATGCAGCCACTGTGCCATCAATTGTCACCACTGTGCCATGCCAACAAACGCAGCCACTGTGCTATCAATTGTCACCACTGTGCCATGCCATCAAACGCAGCCACTGTGCCATCAATTATCACCACTGTCCCATGCCATCAAATGCAGCCACTGTGCCATGCCATCAAACGCAGCCACTGTGCCATCAATTTTCACCACTGTGCCATGTCATCAAACACAGCCACTGTGCCATCAAACGCAGCCACTGTGCCATGCCATCAAACGCAACCACTGTGCCATGCCATCAAACGCAGCCACTGTGCCATGCCAACAAACGCAGCTACTGTTCCCTTTAATTGTTGCCACTGTGCCAATTGATGCCACTGTGCCCTTTAATTGCCGCTACTGTGCCCATTGTCGCCACTGTGCCCATTGATGCCACTGTGTCCATTGATGCCACTGTGCCCATTGATGCCACTGTGCCCATTGTCGCCACTGTGCCCATTGTGGCAGCTGAGCCAGGGGGGGCGGCTGAGCCAGAGGGAGCGGCGCTCCAGCGCCCTCTATAGATGCACCGCCACTGTCTGTCTATCTATCTATCTATCTATCTATCTATCTATCTATCTATCTTTATCTATCTATCTTTAGCTTTCTCTATCTATCTATCTATCTTTATCTATCTTCCTTCCTTTCTATCTATATCTATCTATCTATCTTCCTTCCTTCTCTTTTTTTTCTATCTTTATCTACATTTCTTTCTTTATCTATCTTCCTTCCTTCTTTCTATCTTAATCTTTCTTTCTTTCTTTATCTATCTTAATTCCTCCCTTTCCTTCTTTCTTTCTATCTGTATCTAGCTTTCTTTATTTATATATCTTCCTTCCTTATTATCTATCTATCTTCCTTCCCTTCTTCCTATATTTATCTATCTTTATTTCTTTATCTATCTTCCTTCCTTCTCTTCTTTCTTTCTATCTTTATTTTTATCTATCTATCTATATATCTATCTATCTATCTATCTATCTATCTATCTATCTATCTATCTATCTATCTATCTATCTATCTATCTATCTATCTTCCCTTCTTGCTTTCTATCTCTATCTATCTATCTATCTACCTTCCTTCCCTTCTTTCTTTCTATCTTTCTTTATCTATCTTCCTTCCTTTCTATTCATCTATATCTATCTATCTTCCTTCCTTCCCTTCTTTCTTTCTGTATCTATCTTCCTTTTTTTCTATCTATCTATCTATATCTATTTATCTATCTTCCTTCCTTCCATTCTTTCTTTCTTTATCTATCTTTCTTTATCTATCTTCCTTCCTTCCTTTCTATCTTTCTATGTCTATCTATGTTCCTTCCTTCCCTTCTGTATTTCTATATTTTATCTTTCTTTATCTTCCTTCTTTCCTTTTCCTTCTTTCTCTATCTTTTTTTCTTTATCTATCTATCTATCTATCTATCTATCTATCTATCTATCTATCTATCTATCTATCTATCTATCTATCTATCTATCTATCTTTATCTTTCAATCTATATCTATCTTTCTTTGTAAGTATCTGTCTCTTTCTTTCTCTCTCTGTCTATCAATATTTCTTTATCTCATCCCCCATCCCATCATCAACCTCCGTCACACCCCCCTGCCCCCCCTGGGCTGCCTCAGCTACTGATACTCCACTTCCAAACACATTAGGTTCTCCAGCCACAAGAACCGTCACTTCTGGTTGGACTGCAAGCCGTAATCCCAACCCTATGCTGCTCTCTTGCCTCTGGATAGGCCCTCAGACAGCCTAGCATCCAGATCTTTCCGGTATAAGCCTCAGGCTCTTGCCTAGCAGCCCGGGACAGCACAACACACATCCACCCAGACAGCCGTCCAGGTGGCACAGAACCCTGATCACCTGACCTCACCAAAATAAATAGGTTTTACCAGCAGGCCAAGGTACCCCAGAAAATCCCTGCCCATTGGCTGAGACAACCCATCTATTCCTAATCTGTCCTTGCAATGCTCTAGTCTTACCCAATGCCTCTAGATACCCGACCATCTAGTGACAGAAGAGAAAAGTGCAGTAATTCCAGAATTCCAGAAAGGGTAAAATATCACTTGGCAGGTCAATTTACTATCAATCTTGCCTAAACATCAGGGTGCTACAGGTATTTTAGGTACATCCAACTGTCAGCATATTATCACAAATATTCAGGCTGCGTACACACGATCGGTAAACCGATGAGAACGGTCTGATGGACCGTTTTCTTCTGTCCAAACCGATCGTGTATGGGCGCCATCGGTTATTTATCCATCGGTTAAAAAAGAGCCAACTTGTTTTAAATTTAACCGATGGATTCCTAACCGATAGAAAAAAAAAACATTGTTAGTAGACATGACCATCGGTTAAAAATCCACGCATGCTCAGAATCAAGTCGACGCATGCTTGGAAGCATTGAACTTTATTTTTTTCAGCACATCGTTGTGTTTTACGTCACCACGTTCTGACACGATCATTTTTTTAACCGATGGTGTGTAGGCACGACTGACCATCAGTCAGCTTCATCGGTTAACCGATGGAAAAATCCATCAGACCATTCTCATTGGTTTGACCGATCGTGTGTACAGGGCTTCACTTCTACAGTTCACATGAAGACCAGGAAGAGCTCCCAATTCAGTCCCAACACAAGTTCAGACTATATGTTGCTTGCTGTGATTTTAGTCAGATCGGCAGGAGCCAAATGTTATTTTTATTAGTTACTATATATATGAAAGCTTCATTCTTCCACTGTCAATGGTTAAGGAAGTGGAGGGTTCCAGAACTCACCACATCTTTAACAGGTGACATCACTTGGTCCCATTCACTTGCTGCCTGGTAATCTCTGGCCATGTAAATATAGTGGTTGGTATTGTTTAAAAAACAAAATGTGTTCCCCCAATAAGTCATACCATTACAAAAAAGAAACAAATCTCCCCATTGGACTTAATTTAGACAGTGGCCCACAAATATATACCGTATTTATCGGGGTATTGCGCGCTCCGGCGTATAGCGCGCACCCCTAATGTGGACCTATAAAAAAACATTTTAGTACTTTTAGTACTTACAGTTTTGGTGTCTTGCGCGGCGTCCATTGTTCGGTCCGGCATCCGCCTTCGGCTCCAGTGGTGTCCTCCTGGCTTCTCCAGCGATGTCTCAAGTCGAATCCCCGCTTCTTGCTCTCAGTTTGAACGCCTCTGCCGACATATACCGAGTGCAGTACACTCTGTACCCGAGTGTACTGCACTCGGTATATGTTGGCGGCTCAGTTCAAATTGAGCGCGGGAAGCGGGTATCGGCGTATATCGTGCACCTCCGATTTTCTCCTTATTTTAAGGAGAAAAAAGTGTGCGGTATACGCTGATAAATACGGTAAATAAAATAATAACAACATTTTATTGTACGAACTCCAGAGGTTAAAATACACAAAAATTGAGCTGGCAACAAATGAATGCATGGTTTAGCATGTTGATGATAGATATGATATACAACAAAAAATAATGCATGTACACAGTTCCAAATGAATGAAGATGTTTTCTTAACCACTTAAGACCCAGACCAAAATGCAGGTAAATGACCAGGCCCCTTTTTGCGATTCGGCACTGCGTCGCTTTGACTGACAATTGCGCGGTCGTGCGACGTGGCTCCCAAACAAAATCTGCGTCCTTTTCTTCCCACAAATAGAGCTTTCTTTTGGTGGTATTTGATCGCCTCTGCGATTTTTATTTTTTGCGCTATAAACAAAAATAGAGGGACATTTTTGAAAAGAATCAATATTTTTTACTTTTTGTTATAAGAAAAATCAAATAAACTAAATTTTAGTCAAACATTTAGGCCAATTTTTTTTTAGTCACATGTCTTTAGTAAAAAAAAATCGCAATAAAAAAAAATAGCTACCTAGCGGGAACAGCGACACTAATACAGCGATCAGAAAAATGATCGCTTAGTGACGCTGGCAATAGGGAGTGAAAGGGTGAACTAGGGCGGTGATCAAGGGGTTAAAACTTTATTAGGGGGGGTACGGGGGCTACCCTGGACCTGACACTAACTGCCTGTCACACTGACACTAACTGCAGTGATCATACATATAATCACTTCATTTAGTGACACTGTGGCAGGGGGGAGGGGGTGGGGGGGGGTGGCGATCGCGGGGGTTAAATGTGCCTATGTGTCTGTGTGTCAGTGTAGTGTTGTGCAGACTTACTGTGTGATGTGATCTCTCCTCAGCGGTGGTTGAAAAAAACGCTGAGGGAGAGATCACATCACTTCCTCCTTCCTGTGTTTACAAAGGAGGAGGAAGTGACACTGCAGGGGAGCCCGCAGATTGGCTGAGAGCGACATGGAGGGGGCGGACAAAAACGAACAGCCACCCCCTCTGCACGGATCGCTCGGCCAGGTAACCGGACCGCCGCATGTACCGTATATATACGTTGATGTGCCTGTTGGTGCCATTCTGCCGACGTAAATGTACATGCGGCGGTCCATAAGAGTTTAATGTCCAAACCAACGCATTTCAGGAGGGGATTCTTATACTCTTCTTCAGGGGTGTGCAGAAAATTCAAACTCTAAAGGAAAAATTATTAGACCAAACTGTTACACAGCAAAATACATACGGCCAGATTCAGCAAGACTTGCGCTGGAGTAATTCGATATGCGCCGCGTAACTGTGAATATGCGCCGTTGTTTCTATGTGGCCGTACCCACCAAACTAGATGCGACAGAAAACGGGCCATTTCCGATCGGCTTAACTTTCCGACGCCAGAGTCTCGTCAGCGCATAATTTCGTTTGGCGCATCAGTCGCGCCTATTGATTTCCCCTGCAAATATGCAAATGAGGGAGATTTCCCGATTCGCGAACGGATTAGCACCATACGCTGGCTACATGCGCCGCGCGTATCTCGTCCGTCCGGCGCAAAGTTATTTCTACAAATAGCTGCTTTATCTTTACTCCAGACGGCCACAGGTCAGCAGGAGAGCAGCTACAGCAGCGTTACCGACGATAAGAGCTAGCTGAGCACCCCCACTTGCAGGACAACACCTCTGTCCATGCTTGTCTGTCAACTTTTACAGCCATGGAGGAAGACATCATAGGTCTCCATAGCCGAGATGACGGCTGACAGCTCCTGGCCTTTAGAGTTCAGCTTTCTCCTGTGTGTTTGCGGGGAACGGGAGCAGCCATCTCAGAACAAAAGTAACTTCACTGCGGGGAGGGGGAACAGGATATACTTTAGTGCCGGAATGGCGCATCTACGGGCGCATTTAAACGCCCAACGGAACGCATTGCGCTGAAGTTTCCCGTGAAGTGGTGCCGACGGAAGTTGTGAGCATGCGCACAAGGGGGCCGAGTGAAGCCTCACTTACTGCGCATGCTCCGTGGATGATGCGCTGAACGTAAGCCTCTGCGCTGGGCTCTGCCCATCATTTACATATGATCACACCCACTTCCACTTGCGTCGGGTTACGCCAGCGCATTATCGTTACTCTGGCGCAAGTTTATGCGAATAACAGTACTTGCGTCGAAAGTGTCGGCAGAGTAACGTAAATGAGAAACGTTACTCCAAAGTAAAGAAGCGCCCATCTACCTGAATCTGGCCCATAAAGTATATAGGGGGCGTGGCCTGTCAGTGGAGAACGATGGCTGCTATCTAGCTGAGCTATGCAGCACTGACTTTCCCTGAAGCGGCACACAGCAACAAAAAGAGGTATTGAGGGCACAAAAAGATACTGGAATATCTAGAGTAAAAGTGTATCACAATGGGGAAAAGGAAAGACCGTTGAGGACCCAGGAAAGTGGTCTCATTTAAGAATCACTATAGTGATTCTGTGAGAAAAAATGACACAGCTTTACTTCAGAACTCTGTTGCTGGACAGCAGCCAGCACGCCTCAGTGACAGAGACAGTGAGCTTGGTAACACTAAAAACAGCAGATATGTGACTGACCCTGACATGGGGGAGGAAATTATTGGACCTCAGATACAAAGAAGAAGGATTTCCCCCACAGGTGAACATGCCAGTAGTTCACTGCCTGATTATGACCAGCCACCTGATAAAAATTCCTTGTGCTGATAAACTGCTTGCCTTCCCCACATCTGGACAGCCTATACTTGATGCAGATATCAAATAAATGCTTTTGTCCCTAAGAGGAGCGATTCAACAAGATGTGCAGTGATATATGCACAAAACTAATGTGGCAATAGAAGGTCTAGGAGTAATGCCGCGTACACACGGTCGTTTTTTGCGATGAAAAAAAACGACGTTTTCTGTGAAGTTAAAAACGACGTTTTTGAAACGTCACTTTTCAAAGACAATTTTGCATACACACCATCGTTTTTTCACAAAAAGCGAGGTTACGTTCACCACTCTTTTCCATTGAAGCTCGCTTCATAACTAGCTTTTGGGCATGCGCGGGTTGAAAAACGTTGTTTTGAACGACGGTTTTGCTACACACGGTGACTTTTTGTGAAACAAAAAAACAACGTTTTGAAAAACGACACAAAAAATTCAAGCATGTTGAAATTTTTTTTTGGTCGTTTTTTTTAAAACAAAAAACGACGTTTTGCCCACACACGATCAATTTAAATGACGTTTTAAAAAACGTCGTTTTTTTTTCATCGCAAAAAACGACCGTGTGTACACGGCATTAGAATTGATGACATGGAAAATAAAATGGAGGATGTCGCTGACGCACATAATGTAGACTCCCATTTTGAGCTAATAGAAGAAATGAGGCAACTTAAGCTGAACGTGTCAGTTATCGAGGACAGATCCAGAAGCAATAATATCAAATTCAGAGGAATCCCAGAAACTGTCAAAAATACTGAATTGCAGGGATTTTTGAAAAAAATTATGTCTGATCTACTCCCCAAAATCCTGCATTAGGAGCTGACAATTGACAGTGCTCATCGTTAGCCAAAACCTTTGCATATAATAGAAAAACTCCCGAGAGATGTTATTGCGAGAATTAATTTCAATTCAATTAATTAAATTCATCATATTAAAGATCTCCTGATGCAAAGCACATGCCAACATGTCCCACTACCTAATCCATATGCAGGTATTTCTTCCCCACCAAACGTTTACCCCGGAAAGAAAATGGTAAAAAAAATTCTCTGAACAGGCTTAAGGCTGCGTACACACGATCAAATCTGTCTGCTGGAAACGGTCTGCTAGACCATCCCAGCAGACAGATTCGATCGTGTGTACGGGCGAGCCGACGGATTTGGCCACCCGACAGATTTCAAAGCATGCTTTGAAATCTATCGGGTGGGAACCCGTCCGACCGACATGTCTGCTGGTTAGTACACTTACCAGCAGACATGTCGTCTCGCACCGGCGCCGAATGGATTCGGCGCATGCGCGGAAGTGTTTTACTTCCTGGTGCGGTGACGTGGCGGCGTCAACGTCACCGCCACGTCACCGACACGTCAGCGCGCCGTCTGCTGGCGGGGATTTTGGTTTGCTCGTGTGTACACGCGAGCAAACCAAAATCCAAACAGACAGATTTGTTCAAATCGGTCGGACAGACCGTTTTGAACAAATCTATTGCCTCGTGTGTACGAGGCCTAACAGTCCTCATGAAAGAAAAGCTCTCTGGACTGATGCTATCAAACTTCAGAGTCAGAGGCGTAACTAGAATCTTTAGGGCCCCGGTGCAAGAAACCATGAAGGGCCCCCCCCCATGGGCATTGCTAGGTCTACAAAAGATCTTGGGCTAGAGCCCATAGAAGTGTAGCAAGCAAGTAAAGAAAGTCATATGATTAGGCGGGTATACACATTGTGACAGTAGGCAGGTTAAATCCCCTGGTTGCGTCCAAGAGGACAGGTATATCTCTCCTAGATTCAGGCTTTATGCCACTTTGTATCTCTAGGGGGAGTGCTGGGAGTCCTGCTGGGAGGACTTGATCACCCCAGCTGTTCCAGGTGGGCTCGTTAGTAAGGTGACCAGATTTTTAAAATGAAATCCGGGGACATATTTTTTTCTTTACTAGTAATGGCGGCAATCAGCAACTCTCTGCCCGTTGCCACCACCGCCCACCTCACAGCCTGTCAAGTCTTACTCTTCAGGCTCCTACTGGATCGGGAGTGGAGGAAGATCACTCAACCAGCGAAGGCAAGGAGATGGCTGGCCAGGATTTGAGCCAAGGCAAAAGAACATGCGAGCGGAGCTGGATGGGCATACGGCCGAAACTGAAGAAATATTCCCTCCGCTCCAACAAGCACATGATCATCAATAAGGAGCACAGATAATGGAATTGTAATTCAAATTTTAATTAAATTCTTGCACTGGATTGTCTTTGAAATTGCCCTTGCCCTCTATTAAATCCAATCCGGGGACAAAACCGGGGACAGACTTGGTCTGGGGACAGTGTCCTCAATCAGGGGACTGTCCCCTGAAACTGAGGATGTCTGGTCACCCTACCGTTAGGGCTTCTCCAAAAGCTCCCAGCATGAATAGAGTGGCACTCCAAGCTGGAAGCAGACCTGTGTGGACTGTCTGTGCTTTGTGCTGTGTGCGGTGAGCTAAAGCCTGTGTGGCTATTTCTAAAACATTTAAATTCCAGAGAGTCAGGGACTGGGGCAGCACAAGGCTGTACCTAGTTGGTAGTTAGGGACACCAGCGTGTGCAGCAAGCAGGTCAAGTTGACCAGGATTTATTTTTTTGTATTTCTTTTGTTTTCTGTCATAATTTTTAGTTGTGTATTTAAAATAAAACCGCACCTTTTTGTTTTCTCCTACCACGGTCTGCTGTGCTTACTGTTTTTTTTTTTGTGTGCTGAACCCTTCCAGGGGGTCACACACACCCGCTGCCGAGCTAACCCCTCACAACATGTATACAATATACGTGTGTGTGTGTATGTATATATTGTCACATAACTGAGTGCAGATCCTCCTTGCATCAGGGTCCCCAGAGAGACAATTCCTTACATAAGGGTGCCCAAAGAGCCTTCCCCACTTACATCAGGGTCCCCAGAGAGTCTCCTCCCATACATCATGGTCCCCAGAGAGTCTCCCCTTACATCAGGGTCCCCAGAGAGTCTCCTCCCATACATCAGGGTCCCCAGAGAGCCTCCCCCATACATCAGAGTTCACAGAGAGCCCCCCCCATACAGAGTCCCCAGAGAGCACCCCCATACATCAGGGTTCACAGAGAGCCCTCCCATACATCAGGGTTCACAGAGAGCCCAGCCCCCATACATCAGAGTCCCCAGAGAGCCAACCCCCCCATACAGAGTCCCCAGAGAGCACCCCCATACATCAGGGTTCACAGAGAGCCCTCCCATACATCAGATATCACAGAGAGCCCAGCCCCCATACATCAGAGTCCCCAGAGAGCCCCCCAATACATCAGGGTCCCCAGAGAGCCCCCCCCCATAATTTATGGTCCCCAGAGGCCCCCCATACATCAGGGTTCACAGAGAGCACCCCCATACATCAGAGTCCCCAGAGAGACCCCCATACATCAGGGTTCACAGAGAGTACCCCCATACAGAGTCCCCAGAGAGCCCCCCCATACATTAGGGTTTACAGAGAGCCCTGCCATACATCAGAGTCCCCAGAGAGCCCCTCATACACCAGGGTTCCCAGAGTCCCCCCTGTACTTCATGGTCCCCAGAGGCCCCCCCCCCATACATCTGGGTTTACAGAGAGCACCCCCCATACATCAGAGTCCCCAGAGAGCAGCCCCATACATCAAAGTCCCCAGAGAGTAACCCCCCATACATCAGAGAGCCCCCCCCATACATTAGAGAGCCCCGAAACATCAGAGTCCCCAGAGAGAACCCCCATACGAGTTCACATAGAGCCCCAATACATCAGGGTTCACAAAGAGCCCCCCCCATACATCAGAGTCCCCAGAGAGCACCCCCCATACATCAGGGTTCACAGAGAGGCCCCCGTACATCAGAGTCCCCAGAGAGCCCACCATACGAGTTCACAGAGAGCCCCCAATACATCATGGTTCACAGAGAGCCCCCCATACAGAGTCGCCAGAGAGCACCCCCCATACATCAGGGTTCACAGAGAGCACCCCCCATACATCAGGGTTCACAGAGAGCACCCCCCATACATCAGGGTTTCCAGAGGCGCCCCATACATCATGGTTCACAGACAGCCCCCCCATACATCAGGGTTCACAGAGAGCCCCCATACATTAGAGTTCACAGAGAGCCCCCATACATCAGAGTCCCCAGAGAGCCAAGCCCCCCATACAGAATCTCCAGAGAGCCCTCCCATACATCAGGGTCCCCAGAGAGCCCCCCATACTTCATGGTCCCCAGAGCCCCCCCATACATCAGGGTCCCCAGAGAGCCCCCCATACATCAGGGTCCCCAGAGAGCCCCCCATACATCAGGGTTTACAGAGAGTACCCCCATACATAAGGGTTCACAGAGAGCCCCCCATACAGGGTCCCCAGAGAGCCCCCCATACATCAGAGTCCCCAGAGAGCCCCCCCATACATCAGAGCCCCCAGAGATCCCAGAGAGCCCCCAATACATCAGGGTTCACAGAGAGCCCCCCATACAACAGAGTCCCCAGAGAGCACCCCCCATACATCAGGGTTCACAGAGAGGCCCCCTTACATCAGAGTCACCAAAGAGCCCCCTATACGAGTCCCCAGAGAGCCCCCCATACATCAGAGCCCCCAGAGAGCCCCCAATACATCAGGGTTCACAGAGAGCCCCCCATACAGGGTCCCCAGAGAACACCCCCCATACATCAGTGTTCACAGAGAGGCCCCCTTACATCAGAGTCCCCAGAGAGCCCACCATACGAGTTCACAGAGAGCCCCCAATACATCAGGGTTCACAGAGAGCCCCCCATACATAGTCGCCAGAGAGCACCCCCCATACATCAGGGTTCACAGAGAGCACCCCCATACATCAGGGTTCACAGAGATCACCCATACATCAGGGTTCCCAGAGAGACCCCCATACATCAGGGTTCCCAGAGAGACCCCCATACATCAGGGTTCCCAGAGAGACCCCCATACATCAGGGTTTACAGAGAGCACCCCATATATCAGAATTCACAGAGAGCCCCCCATATATCAGAATTCACAGAGAGCCCCCCACAATCAGGGTTCCCAGAGAGACCCCCATACACCAGGGTCGCCAGAGGCCCCCCCCCATACATCAGGGTTCACAGACAGCTCCCCATGCATTAGGGTTCACAGAGAGCCCCCCATACATCAGAGGGCCCCCCATACATCAGGATTCGAAGACTTAAACATCCCCCCCACAAAGGTTCCCCTGTACCTGGCTGGCTGTGCACCTCCAACCCCCAGCACAGGGGGAGGTGGGAGGCGGAGATCGGCAGTTCTATGCTGTCCATTTGCAGGGGGATCTCCCTGGGGCTTGAAATTTTCTCTCTGAGTCTGTACAGTGGAGGGGGAGGGGCCTCTGACCCGAGCAACTTACTTGTACACTAAAGAGTGAAACTTGTAGCTGCCCGGGTCAGAGGCCCCCCCCCCCCTCCACTGTACACATGCCGAAGGAGAAATACAAGCCCCAGGGAGATGCCGATCGCACCATACAGCTGCCGAATGCCGCCTCCCCCCCCCCACTGCATCACAAACTGAAAGTTGGAGATGCAGGGGAGATGCCAGGTCGTGGGGGCCCCCCACAGCGGCAGAACGGCAGGGCCCAGTCGCAACGGCGACTGCAGCGACACTTAAAG
Source organism: Rana kukunoris (assembly GCA_029574335.1). Taxonomy (NCBI): domain Eukaryota; kingdom Metazoa; phylum Chordata; class Amphibia; order Anura; family Ranidae; genus Rana; species Rana kukunoris. The sequence goes on along the minus strand of CM056053.1, from coordinate 220,242,830 downwards.
TTCCGCCACTGTTCAGAGTGACATCATATGTGTACAAGAGTCGCATTTTGCTAAGGATAAAGCACCTACATTTTTGCATCGTCTTTTCCTACATATCTTCTGCTCTAAAAACCTAAAAAAAAAAAATGTGTTATAACGGCAATCAAAGGGACAGTCTCATTCCACCTTTTGGACTCAGTAATAGACGACCATGGTCGGTATATAATTTTAGTTGTTAATATAAATAGTGTTACTTACACAATAGCCAACATTTACGCTCCTAACAAGCATCAACAAAAATTCATCCGTAAGCTGTTGAGAATGGTTCGGAAAATACAGAAAGGGCAAATTATCATCTGCGGAGACTTTAATGCCCTGATGGATCCTAATTTAGATACTACTAAAAGAGACCACATAAATAGAGTCTTGGTAATATTTTTGCTGAGGAAGATTTATATGATCCGTGGAGGTGTTTGCACACTACTGAAAAAACTACACATTTTTCTCTAATGTACATAAAACATTCCAGAGTAGATTTTTTCATTGCAGACAAAATGCTCTTACAAAACATTTCAAATGCACAAATTCATAATATCACTTGGTCGGGCTATTCACCAATCACTTTATCTATTACAACAGGCCAACAAGGCCTAACGTCAACTCTTTGGAAGAATAATACATTTCTATTCTCTCAAGAGAGATATTTGTCTTCAATGAAGAACAAATTGACAGAATTCTTTGATTTTAATGATAATGGCTCTACCTCCACTACAAATCTGTGGTGTACTCACAATACATTAGGGGTACCCTTATCCAGATGGCATCTAGGGATAAAAGGGAAATATTTTAATATTCTTTTAGAAGATATATCTAGTCTTGAAAAAGAACATAAACCATCTCCAGATAATTCTAACTTATTACAAAAACTCAACAACAAAAGGAATGAGCTTAGGTCAACTGTATTAACTAACCATGACAAATACCTCAAACGACTGAAATTAAATTATTACTCCCAAAATAATAGGGCAGGCAAATGGATGGCCTCTATACTACGTCACCGCCAAAGAACACTAAAAAATGATTGATGATGATTAAATGATTAATTCATCATAAATCTGGGAAAGCATTAATAAACCCACAAGAAATAGCAGATGCTATCTCAGATTATTATGGAGATTTATACAACTTAACTACTTCCCGACGGCCGTACGACTTTGTACGGCCACAGGGTGGCTCTAATTCTCCGGGAGGCCGCGTTTTTACGGCCTCCGCTCCTCCAGGCCACTAGAGGGCGCGCGTGCCGATGCCGATGCGCGTGCCTGGTGGCCGTGATGTCCGCCGGGCACTCGCGATCGGCGGTTACAGAGACAAGGACGTGGATCTGTGTGTGTAAACACACAGATCCATGTCCTGTCGGGGGAGAGAGGAGACCGATCTGTGTCCCTTGTACATAGGGACATAGATCGGTCACCTCCCCCAGTCACCCCCCACAGTTAGAACACAATTTAGGGTACACATTTAACGCCTTCCTCACCCCCTAGTGTTAACCCCTTTAATGCCAGTCACATTTATACAGTAATTAGTGCATATTTATAGCACTGATCGCAGTATAAATGTGAATGGCGCCAAAAAAGTGTCAAAAGTGTCCGATGTGTCCGTCATAACACCGCAGTCCCAATAAAAATCACAGATCGCCGCCATTACTAGTAAAAAAAATGAATAATGAAAATTAATAATAATTCTGTCCCCTATTTTGTAAGCGCTATAACTTTTGCGCAAATCTGACAAAGACTTGATCTCCTTTATACTATCGACCAATCTCGTTGCTCAATTCAGGCATTAAAATTTATGCCAAAATTTTGGCCAATAGTTTTTTAGAAATAACCCTTTACCTGGTTGAATCTTGAGGGACCTCAAGTCACGGACAGCACGAGAAGGATGATCAATTTGATTAACTACGTTGAAAACACATTAACACCTTTTCTGCTCCTAGGTCTGGATGCAGAGAAGGCATTTGATAGAGTGCATTGGAACTACAGTATATCTCCAGGACTCTTGAGAAGTTTGGATTTTTAGGATTTATCCATGAAGCAATTATGCTACTATATACACAACCATCAACATAAGTTTCCACTTTGGGATTGTTGTTTGATGCCGCGTACACACGATCATTTTTTGCGATGAAAAAAAACAACGTTTTCAATCATGAAAAAAAACGAAGTTTTTCAAACTTAATTTTCCAAAACGACGTTGCGTACACACCATCGTTTTTCTACAAAGCTCTAGCAAAGCGTGGTGACGTACACCACGTTCGACGGCACTCTTTTCCATTAAAGCTCCGTCTCATAACTTGCTTCTGAGCATGCGCGGGTTTAAAAACGTCGTTTTCAACATCGTTTTGCCCACACACCATCACTTTTTATGACACAAAAAACAACGTTTTGAAAAACGACACAAAAAATTCAAGCATGTTGGAATTTTTTTTGGGTCGTTTTTTTTTAAGACAAAAAACGACATTTTGCCCACACACGATCAATTTAAATGACGTTTTAAAAAACGTCGTTTTTTTTTCATCGCAAAAAATGATCGTGTGTACGCGACATAAGACTTTTAACCTCACGAACGGCACCAGACAGGGTTGCCCACTCTCACCCATTAGATTTTCATTGGTAATTGAACTCTTATGCCGCGTACACACGATCATTTTTTGTGATGAAAAAAACGACCTTTTCTGTGAAGTAAAATACAACGTTTTTGAAACGTCACTTTTCAAAGACGATGTTGCATACACACCATCGTTTTTCACAAAAAACGAGGTTACGTTCACCACTCTTTTCCATTGAAGCTCGCTTCATAACTAGCTTCTGGGCATGTGCGGGTTGAAAAACGTTGTTTTAAACAACGTTTTTGCTACACACGGTGACTTTTTGTGAAACAAAAAACGACGTTTTGAAAAACGACACAAAAAATTCAAGCATGTTGGAATTTTTTTTTGGTCGTTTTTTTTAAGACAAAAAATGACGTTTTGCCCACACACGATCAATTTAAATGACGTTTTAATAAACAACGTTTTTTTTCATCGCAAAAAACGAACGTGTGTACGCGGCATTAGGGCCAGATTCAGGTAGAGTTAGGCTGGAGTATCAGTGATACTCCAGCCTAACTGTCACTTTAAGCCGGCGTTTCTGTTTTCTGTAACCAGAAAACAAGAAACGCCGGGTTGGAGTTCCGTTGCGATCGGCGTAATTGAATTTCGCCATCGCATCGCAACTTTAATTAAAAAATGGCGCCGGGGGCGTTCCCGCTGATTTACGCCGAAAAAATATGTTAATCAGCGGGAATCGGCAATTCACGATCGTATTCGGGCACGACGCAGTGACTTTCCGACGTTTCCGTAAGCGATACGTGGCGTAAAGATAAAGCAGTACCCTAGTGGAGTATCCTATGTTAAGTATAGGCGTCGTCATCGCGTCGAAAAAAAAAAAATTTGCGTTGCTTGCGTAAAACTTCCATGAATAGGGATTTGACGTCATTGACGTTCACTGACAGAATTTGGAGCATGCACACTGGGATGCATTGACAGTCGACGCATGCGCAGTACGTTCGCCGCGGGATCGCGCTTAGTTTAAATAATACACGCCCCGTACCCGCCCAATTTGATTTCCGCCGGCTCATTTTTGATACGCTGCCGCAACTTTAGGAGCAAGTGCTTCATGAATAACAGCACTTGCTCCTAAAATTTCGCCAGAGTAACGTAAATGAGAAACGTTACTCCAGAGTAAAGATGCTCCCATCTACCTGAATCTGGCCCTTAGAGGAAACCATTAGATCCAATGAAAATATTTCAGGAATAAAGATAGGTGATAGAATACATAAAAATTGACTATTTGCCGATGACATCATTCTATCTTTAACCACTTCCTGACGGCCGTACGACTATATACGGCCGCAGGGTGGTTCTAATTCTCTGAGGCGCCGTGTTTTTATGGCCGCCCCTTTCGTCGTTCCCCACACGCGCTCCAGAGCGCGCAGCAGGGAACTTCTGTGCTGACAATCAGAGTGGCTGTTTGCGATGCGATCTGTGTGGTGAATGAGAGATGATCTCATATGTAAACATTTCTCATTGCCGACTCTCACAATGACAGGGAGAGAGGAGACCGATCTGTGTCTCTTGTACATAGGGACACAGATCGGTCACCCCCCAGTCACCCCCCCTCCCCCCATACAGGGTACACATTTAACCCCTTCCTCACCCCCTAGTGTTAACCCCTTCCCTGTCAGTCACATTTATACAGTAATTAGTGCATATTTATAGCACTGATTGCAGTATAAATGTGAATGGTGCCAAAAATGTGTCAAAAGTGTCCGATGTGTCCGCCATAATGTCGCAGTCGCAATAAAAATCGCAGATCGCTGCCATTACTATTAAAAAATAAAAATAAAATAAAAATAATTATGTCCCTTATTTTGTAGGCGCTATAACTTTTGCGCAAACCAGTCGCTTATTGCGATTTTTTTTTTACCAAAAATATATAGAAGAATACGTATCGGCCTAGACCGATTTGTATTTTTATTTTTTATTTTAAATTGGGCTATTTTTTATAGCAACAAGTAAAAAATATTGTATTTTTTTTTCAAAATTGTCGTTCTTTTTTATTTATAGCGCAAAAAATAAAAACCGCAGAGGTGACCAAATACCACCAAAAGAATGCTCTATTTGTGGGGGAAAAAAGGACGTCAATTTTGTTTGGGAGCCATATCACACGACCGCGCAATTTTCAGTTAAAGCGACGCAGTGCCACAAGCTGAAATTTCACCTGGTCAGGAAGGGGGTATACATGCCCAGTAAGGAAGCGGTTAACTAATCCCAGCACATCCCTGCACATGCTACAATCAGTACTTAACTCTATTAGTAAAGTATCTTATTACAAAATTAACAATAGGAAAAGCTTTGCCCTACCTATGAATATATCTAACGATACCTTTACCATCCTCAAAGAAAAATATAATTATAATTGGGATGCATCTTCGTTCAACTATCTAGGTATCAACCTTACATTTCCTGCAAAAAAACGATATGCAGCTAATTTTCCTAAGTTATTATACTTGATTTTTAAATGTATCCAAAATATAAAACAAACGCACCTACCCTCGATAGGCAAAATTGCAGCATTTAAAATGCAAACCCTACCTAATATACTCTACCTTTTTAGATCCATAACTATTCCAATACCTTCAATCTTTTTCAAGATTCTAAATACTAAATTGAGAAACCTGGTCTGGAATAACAAAAAAACAAGGGTAGCTTTCTCTACTTTAACATTTTCTAAAAACAAAGAGGGTATGCATAAATACTAATGCACAACACTTTTGGAATTAAATGAAATACTGGCTCTTCCCAAATGACGATAAGCTGTGGTTATCCATTGAAAGAGAACAATGGAAATTATTTATTTGCCCTGTCAGTGGCTTACACGATATTCCCTAAGGTCATAGTTCCTAAATTGCTTTCCATTAAAGCTACCCTGTTAGCATGGAAGTTTCTTGTCTCAAACGTTCATGGTCTAGGGCATTTACAAAAGATACCTATACCGCTCAGAGCCCTTGACTACTGCAGAGGCCAACTCTCGATGAACAAATGGATTGCTGAGGGCTTTAACTTTTACGTATACCTTCCCTCAGGATACAAAGCCACGATTGATGATAAGTTAAATAAGCTTAACCGTCTGCAAAGCTTTAATCCACATCAGGATTTTGAAGTTCCATCTTTAATTTGGTCACAACAAACCTATAAAACATAAAAGTATAGCTTTCTAATATAACGTTTTTTCTCCGTATCCTAAATATGAGAAAACCGCTAATATGTATTAATGGGAAAAATATTTAAGACAATCTTTTTCGGGGGAATCTTGGTACAATGCTATGAGAATAAACCAAACTGCAACATCCTGCTTAGAGCATTGGAACAACTACTGGTACCTAACTCCTTACAAATTACTGTAGCTAAAATATATCCATTTACATCACCACTATTCTGGCATTGTGTGGATACAGTTGGTTTCTTATTCCACATTTTATGGAGTTGTAAAAATCTGACCATTTTCTGGAACTTGATATCCACCTTTATTGCCTCTCTTACAGGCAACTTGTTAAAACTATCACCTGCTATGGCCCTTTTAGGTATCAACCTTGACACTTTCTCATTTCAATACAGGATATTAGTGGCAAATATTCTTATAGCGGCTAGACTTCCCATAACGAAAATGTGGAAATCAATTGAGGCCCCTAACCTGTGTGATGTCAACACCCAGGCATATTACGAATTACTGTTAGCACTTAAAAATTATAACGTAATTCCCTTTAAGAAGCACTGGCATGTATGGATCATGCATCCTAAAGCATCTACAGCACTAAAAGACTTGTACCACTAGGTAGCCTGTTGGTATCACTTATTCCTTGCAGAGACTTTTGCTGATTTAATTTTCTGATTGATTTGGTTTGACTCGCTAGAATAAATTGATTTACTTGACGACATCCTGTTCTCTCTTTTTTTATATTCATGTTAGAATAGACCTTTTCACAGTTTGCTCCCCTAGTGGTAAATAGGTTTATTCTTGGAGGTTTACTAGCTAGAAACTGAATTTAAAGAAATGTATTTGAAGGATTATTCATGATTATTATACTGACTTAATGTATTTATCAAAAATGCATTTGCTATACTATGTAACTGTAATGGTGTGAATACTATTATACTTTTCTTAACCACTTAAGGACCTTAGGTGTTTTTCAGATTTGGTGTTTGCAAGACTAAAAAAAAAATTTCTGCTAGAAAATTACTTAAAACCCCAAAACATTATATTTAGAGAATAAAATAGTGGTCATTGCAATACTTTTTGTCATACCATATTCGCGCAGCGGTCTTACAAGCGCACTTTTTTTGGAAAAAATTAACTTTTTTGAATAAAAAAACAAGACAACAATAAATTTGGCCCAATTTTCTTATATAGTGTGAAAGATAATGTTACGCTGAGTAAAATGATACCCAACATGTCACGCTTAAAAATTGCGCCCGCTCGTGGCATGGTGTCAAACTTTTACCCTTAAAAATCTCGATAGGCGGCGTTTAAAAAATTCTATAGGTTGCATTTTTTAAGTTACAGAAGGGGTCTATGGCTAGAATTATTGCTCTCGCTCTAGCGATCGTGGCGATACCTCACTTGTGTGGTTTGAACATCGTTTTCATATGCGGGCGCTACTCGCGTATGCATTCGCTTCTGCACGCGAGCTCGTCGGGACAGGGCGCTTTAAAAACATTTTTTTTGTTTTCTTATTTATTTTTATTTATTTTATTACTTTTTATATTGAAAAAAAAAATGATCACTTTTATTTCTATTACTAGGAATGTAAACATCCCTTGTAATAGAAAAAAGCATGACAGGTCCTCTTAAATATGAGATCTGGGGTCAAAAAGACCTCAGATCTCATATTTAGACTTGAATTGAAGAAAAAAAAATTAAACTGTCATTTTTTCAAATGACAAAAAAAAAAGTTTCTTTAAGTCACTGGGCGGGACTGACGTTTTGACGTCACTTCCGCCCAGCAGAGCTATGGGGATGGGTGAGGGACATTTTTCCCTCACTCGCATCCCCAGTCAGCTCATGAACGGACCCGATCGCCTCCGCCGCTACCGACGGCAACGGTAAGCGGCGGAGGGCGCGGGAGAGCGACAGGAGGGGGGGCCCTCTCCCGCCACCGATAACAGTGATCTCACGGCGAATCCGCTGCGGAGACCACCGTTATCGTTTACAGGACCCTGTACACTAAAGATGGATACCTTGGTTGTGGCAGGTCGGATGTATATATACAGTGCAGGGTCCTTAAGTGGTTAATGTCTTTACTTGTTATTTTATGTTCTGATAACTAAATAAAAAATTGAATGTTGAAAAAAATAATAATACATAAAGTATGGTAATGTGCCATTATTGTTGCATCTATACAATGACATAGTATACTCACAACTCACCATGCATGTTATACACACATCATAGTGTGTAGTCCATGTGAAGTAGAACTTCATCAATGGAGTCAAGGTTAGTCCACCCCAGAAGGAGCCCATGACCACAAAGACAAGAGATGCCACCTAAAAGCCACCAAAAGGGCCAAGCTCCTGACACTGATCCAAATAAAAAAGAGATTACAAAAAAGACTAACACAAATATAGCTGGCATAGAGTATTATAGTTAAAATTATTCCATCAAAGCAACCAGGTTTGACCACCCCATATATTCTTAACAACCTTTCCAATATTGTCTCCACGGAAATAGCCATAATTTATCATCATTTCAATATACTGAAGACACTGAGTGTTGAAGAAAAATAAAGTTCCACATCCCTCTAGACTATATGTATTACAAAAATATTAAACCACAGGGAGAAATTGGACTTTTGAGGGACACCATTATACATAAAATCAACTTTAATTTAATATGCATTAAAAAAGAATCGCTATGGTATGTTTTCATAAAAGTTAAATCTCTGTGTCAGGCCATATGAACTACTTTTTACAGGATATGTTGCAATATGTTATTGTATTGTTTTTAGAATTGTGCACTTGAGTAAAGGATACAGAGATTTTACTGAAACGGCATTGGCAAGCACACACAAATGTATTAGCGTTAGTGCAAACCAGAATGTGTATATGTGCATGCACACTTTCACGCACACACACTCACTCAGTATTGGCATCGGTGCATGTCCTATTTAAGCTAGAACATTTCAGGAGCAGATTGCTAAGCGGTCTTCAGCTAGTTCCTGCTTCCCTGCATCTTGACCTGCTATACCTGCCTACCTGTATATGACCTGCATCTTGATCGGCTATACCTGCCTACCCCCTGCTCTTGATAACTTTTTTGGCTTAGTACTGGCTACGCTCCTATCTGCTGATCAAGTGTCACTGTGTTCCAGCTCCTGATTACTGCCTGGTAATCTATGGTCATCTGCTTCCTGCAAACACTAGCTGGCACTGCCTGTTACACCCGCCCTCATACCCCTCTGCATTCTCACAAATCCTGTCTTTACTACCAGGGGTGTTGAACAAGAGGTACCAGAGAAGCCTCCTCTCCAACTGGATCTAAACCAGATACGTGGCATGTAACTATTAAACAAGCCAAAGGTCAGTAAGACATGGTTGCATGTTGGGATCACAAGGGAGTGTAGTTGAGGAACAAGCCAAAAGTTGATAACAACTGGTTGCAGGTTGGGATCACGTGGAAGCATAGTCAAGGAACAAGCCAAAGATCAGTAATGAGTTGTAGTGAAGATACAGTCAGCAGCAGTAGTGAAAAGAGCAAGATATTGGCTGGAGAAGAGCAGAAAGTGCTGTGACATGGCTTAAACAAGGAAGTTCATGGGAGGAGCAAAGCGTTCAAGGTTCACCAGAAACAAGGTACAAGCTGAGACTGTCCAAAGGATTAGACTGGGAGCTGTCCAATATCTCAGGTGACACGAGAAGAGCTTCAGCCAGTTCAAATGCAGACCTTGCAACAGTACCTCATAAAAAAACTTGAGGCGATTATCACTTGCAACACAAATAAACCTTTGCAAAAAGCTTATAACTAAACCAAATTTTAGAGATAGTATTAATACATCTGTTTTTATAATATACACAAATATTAATTGTAACATTTAGGAATGTTTCGGGTCTGTGTATAGAAATTGTGAATTTCTGGTTAATGTTTTTTCTATGCACTCAATTCCCCCATGTCTCATTATCTCTGCACATCTGAGCAGTAGCTCTGTCAACAATGTATATAGCATATTCTCTCCAACAGTAAATGTATGTATTTGATAGGCAAAAATAATAATGTACGAAATGGCAGTAACTATGTGATTACACATCATTATTAAAGTGAGCCTATGGCAACATGTAACTTGGCAAATATATGAGATCAGATCCATATGGCCATATGGCCTTTTACAGCCACTAGTCATAACCTAAAGCAATTAATTTTGTAATAAACTGTAAATGTAGTATTCCGTGTGTACCAAGTAATCTTATTTGTCCTATAGTCAGTTCGCTGCTACAAACCTTTTGACCCCATATGTGTTTTTGACCCCATATGTGTTTATTTTGCTTTCTTGATTTTTTTATTTTTTTAAGTGTATTTTTGTGCGTGAATTAGAGAGAGGAGCCAGACTACAGGAGTTGGGAGTAGGCAGACCCTCCCCCCAGAGGCAATCTGCCATCCTTCTCCATGCCCCCGGGTGGCAATGGCGGGTGTGAGGGAGGACCTCTCACTCACCCCGACCTACCTGCTCCGCTTGGGAGCCCTACGGGACCCCGACGGGGCAGAGGGACTCCCCCTATGAGGAACTGAGGGAGTCTAGCCCGCTCAGCCAGCCCCGTAGGTCCTTCGCCTCTTTTTTTTTTTAGGAGACCGCATGGCCAAAGTGCATGCGTGTTAAACCAATATTGTGTGCGTGCAAGTGTGGTGGTTTTTGTGTGGGGGGGGGCGTACTAAGCACAGGCTTACCTTGCATAGCACACCCACCAGGAGCCGGGCTGAGACCACCAAACTCAATTCACATGTAGTCAAGACCGGCATCCGAACCCTTGGCTGCAGAGATGAACGGCTTATCAGCGCAGTGCCAATCACATTGAGCCACCACATCTCCCTTTGCTTTCTTGATTTAAGCTGACCTTACACTGATACATTTGATAGAATATTAGATTCCAATACCATGGTAGCTTAGTGGTTAGGGACTTGCAACACTGATGCCCCGTACACACGACCGGTTTTCCCCCTTCTGAAAAAGTCAGATGAGAGCTTTTGGTCGGGAATCCCGACCATGTGTATGCTCCAGTGGGATCTCTTTATTCCAGTTAGGAAAAAATACCTAGCGAGAAAACTGCTGATATTCACACAAACTTATTTCTTTATTATTTCTCGTGATCTCATGAATATTCTTTTTTGTTTTTAAAGCCAGATCTACATGATAATGTTTAGAATTTGTTTTTATTGTCTTTTTTTTTATAAATTGTAGTCTTTTGTTTTTTTGGATTATTTTAAAAATATTTTCTAGTGATCTGCATATATTTGTTTTTTTTATTTTGATGTGTCATGTTACCACAACAACATTATTATCTTGGTTTTTTTTTAACCTCAAAAAGGTTGGTTGGTATCCCTTGTTAATTCGACATTGTATTTTTGAAATGTACCTGCCTACTCACAAACAAACTGTCCTTTTTAATCAAAACGCATAGGCAAGTATTTACTGTAAAAATAAATATCCATTTATTCTGGCTCATAACAAAAAAAAAAGAGGAAGGCAACGCTGGAGAAACTTCTGGAATTTGCAAAGCCTTTGGGCCCCAGGGCAGACATCAAGTATTTGTAAAAGAAAATTGGGAGCTTGATAAGTACATACAATAGGGAGCACAATACGGTCCTGGACTCTGAGAGATCAGGAACAGCAGCAGATGATATATATGTCCCCAGTCTGTGGTACTACAACAGCCTGTGTTTTCTCTCAGACCAGACTGAACCCTGGCCATCACTTTCTTGTCTTCCTTGCAGCCTTCCTTGCACCCCTCCTTGCAGCCTACTCTGCAGCCTTCTCTGCACGCTTCCTTGGAGGCTGTGGCTCTGGAGGTGGACTTCTGGAAGGAGGAGGAGGAGGTGGAGGAGAAGGAGGCGGAGGTGGAAGAGGATGGGCGAACTCATAAAGGTCAGTATTTAGTGTTAGTTGGCCCATCAACCCCTTATTTAGGGCTTTTAAAATCAGGGACTCACAGAGCAGGTGTTGGCACTTCTCCATTTTGGCAGCGACTAGACAGGCATAACTCTCTTGAACAGTGGGGGGTTCTCTGAGTGTCACATGAGGATCCCTAATGAGGGGAAGTGCTGCCTTATCCACGTTTCTGCCCCTCTTGGGCCTTTTTGTTTGAAGGCGGAGGGGAGGCACCTGTGATTGGGTGCTGCCACTGGGCCCTGCCACCTCCTGGCTGCTACTGGGCCTGGCCACCTCCTGGCTGACACTTCCCCCTGCCTCCTCCTGCCTGCCACTTTCCAGACCCTCATCCTGGCTAGGCTCTTCCTGTGTAAAAAAAGGGACATAGTTTTAGTTTTTGGTTCATCAATCACACACAATTTTCAGCTCATGACTGTTGCAAATTGAATGTTAATAAATATAAAAGACTCTCATTCTGACCCCTGCATTTTTCATTCTTGTCCCAATCATTTTTGGCCACTACTGTCTTGATATGTAAAACACTTTTTGTTCAAAAAATATTAATATTAACATCTATTTTACATCATTAATTTTAGGACAATAAATCTTTAGAAAAATACTATACCTGGCTCCTGCTGGGCACATCCACTTCTTCCAGGATGGAGGGAAGGCTGGAGTGAAGGGTAGAAAGTGATGGCCTCACTTCAAGCTGGTTGTCCAGAAAGCGCAATTTGTTGTAGTACCACAAACACAAACACATCCTCTGCTGCTGCTCCTGACTTCTGTGATTCCAGGACCTTATTGTGCTCCTTCCTGTATGTGCCCCTCAAGTTCCCAATTTTCTTGTCCACAAATGCAATGTCTGCGTCGGGGACCTGCGTCTTTACAAATTGCAGCAGTTTCTCCAGTGCTGCATTCCTTGTTGTTTTAATTTTATGGAGGGGATTTTTGGTTTCCCACAAAACAGGCAGATCCCTGTACCTGTCAAGGAACTCAATACCCTGCTTCTAATTGGTGTACAGAAACACCCCCCAGGTTGGATCTCGCAGGGGGGAGGAGCTGCTGCCCAAGATGCCTGCTGAGTAAGAGAGCATGCTGCAATGCTAAGCAGGAAAGCTGGACGGTGGTATTGAAGCTTAATAACGCTATCTACGCTGTTAACACCAATGCCTATGCCTAATATGACCTAATTTACCAGTTGTTATGCGTATGTCTCATGCTTATGTTTATGCCTAAGAAGGAAGGCTGGGGCAATACTTTAATCATTAATCATCTAACAGGGCCGCTTGGAGTTTTCAAATCGGATGCTATGAGCACAGAGAATGCAAGCTGAGGACGGATCATACTAATACTAATACTGACCTGGAAAGCTGAGTTGTAGCTGAGCTGTAGCGCGGATAAACCTCAGAGACAGGCTGACCCGGGAGCGGACTATAGTTTGCAGGCTCATGGACCGGTACATTAGCAATCACCGGTGTACCAGCAATCAGCGAAAGCATCACCTTGGTGGAGGGAGTCTGTGGCCAAAAGTGAGTGGCGCTCAGCGAGCGGTACAAACAGGCACTCCCTCGATAATCCTCGGCTGGAATCGGAGGTACTTGGCCGTATTCAGTAAAACTCGGTCGTTCCCCAGTAGAAGCCAATTAAGGAAAGGAGCCGTGCAAGCAGTAGAAAAAAAAACAAGGAAAGTGGGGACAGAAACAGGTGGAGGAGGAGGAAAGTCTCATATGAGGCTTATGTAAGGCTTTATAGTCTGTATTTTTCAGGATTGAAAGCCCAAATGCCTGAATACCTATCTGAATACCCGGATACCTGAATATCTGAGCACCTGAGCATTGAAGAAAATCCAAAGGGTTGGTGAGGTTTTGGTCCTTGAACCCCAGCAGATTATTTATTAACATATCTACTGTTAAGTAGTAAATTCGGAAATATTTTATATGTTAATATAAGGCATAAGACATATAAGGAATATACGTAAAAGGAACACAATTTATGGATTATTAAAGAAAGGCATATACTGTAGGTGTCCGTTTATGAAAGTGAGATCAGTGGCGATCCCGAATCATAAACAGTTTATAAAGCTGAGGTAATCAGCGGAGAACATGTTGTCCACTGATCATCGCAGCACAGTGAGAAAATGTAACTGACTGTCAAAGAAACAGACAGTTTATTAAGTTGCGATCTCAGCACCTCCCTGGTGATCTGTGACAGAATTCTCACTTTCTGATTCACCATCTCAGAGGGAGAAACGCAAAGCTGGCTGAGTATTGTGGAGGAAGAAGGAAGTGTTTTGACTTCCTTCTTTCACACATAAGCAGCCATACAGTCAGATCACATCTTCCCCACCATTACACAAACCAAAAATCGCTTCTACTCTCCCGTCACTCCTCTGCTTCTATTGAATCAGATTGCAGATTGCAACGTCTGATGGTTCAGTCATCCAAGGCTCCAGGATCCGAACTACAGCTATGTGCTGTTCGAGATACATTAGAACAAACACCAGGCAGGCTGTATGTAAGTTCAAACAGGACTATTTTATTGGAGGCCACACAACACACTTTTATACAGAAGTTGGAACATCCCACCCCCAAAACCGCTTTCCTATTGGTCAATTGTAAAGTACATTTGTAGTTCGCACTCAGGTCCTCCTTAGCCATGCAAATGAGGACTTGGAATAGTCAACAGGGATTGGTATGATAGCTTGAATAGCATGACTGCTATGTGTAATGAGACAGAAGCCCCAGGGGGGCAATCAATGTACACAATAGCCAGACACAGAACAATGGAGCCGTCTAGAGCCTTAAGACCATGCAGAAGACCCCCCACTGTGTAACAGATTTCCAGGAGACACTTCTGCATTCCAAGGTCCATGACAATACTTCCCCTGGGAAACAGTCTAACAGCCACAGTGGGACCCCGAACTGGTCAACTCGAGGATATTGGAAAAGTAGTCTTAAGGTTCCAGGTCTGTCTGCTGGCATAACCTATTCGCCTTCCTGTTTTGAGGCCCTGGTCCATAATCGGAAGGCAAGAGGCTCGCATTCAGTCCTCTCCAAAAGCCCCTGTCCCGGCTAGGTCTGTCACACATATGCCCCTTTGGCAGGAGACTAACACAGGGGGAGACCCCAATGCTGGTACCCACACAGTACCCCAAATAATTTGTAACAGAGCATTACTCACCCAGCCAACCTCTGCCTCTCTCAGAGAAGATACCCGCTGCTGAAGAGAGGCCTGGACTGGCCCTTCTCCCTGGAGTCCTTTCAGTTGCTGGAGAGAAGACAGGGTGACTGGACTCAGTTCATCATGCTGTTGGGGATCTGGGCCAACTGCCTCCCCCATCCCTGGGGTATACAAGTGGAGACTGAAGTCCCATCCACTTGTGGTAGGTGAAAACTCCCGGTGCTTGCAAAGCAAGACTGACATCCTCCCGTCTCAGTGCCACACCATTTTCTGGGGTTGTGTCATTGAAGACCGAAGTTCCATCCACTAACACAGGAACCCCCTCTTCTGTTAGTTGAGAGCAGAGGCCCGGGGCACTCTGCTCTGTTGCCAGCTCTTGGGTTGCTGTGAGTGGAGACCACAGTCCCATCCACTGATATCCGCTCAAGCTGTAGTTGTGTGCAGCAGCCCGTAGAATCCTGCCCTGCTGCCAGTGATTCAGCTGGGAATAAAAGCTTTACCACCTCAGCTTGTTGCTGGGGAGAAGGGCCAACTGCCCAGGCTCCCTGGAACTCCACAGTTGGTTCCGGTGCTGGGCAGAGATGGCTAGCACTCTACCCTGTTGCCAGCACTTCTGCTGGGGATGCATAATCCATAACATTCTCTGAACAGTCCATACATTCTGTAATCTGCAGCTGGGGAGTGTTCGCCACTTTCTCACCCTGAGCCTCCGGAACTGCCACAGGGGTGGGGCAGAGGTCTTGAACCCTCTGTCCAGGTGACCAGCGCTTCAGCTGGGGAAGTTCCTTGTAACTCCACAGATACTGCCCTTGGTGCTGGGCAGAGCACAGTGAAGTGTGGCCCTGATACCAGCTCTTCTGCTGGAGGCTCATCAGGTTGTTCTTCCTCAGCAGAAAAGTCTATTAAATCCCCTGTCTCTGCAACTGGTGTCTAGGGATAGAGGTTCACCATCTCCTGTTCATGGAACCCAGAAGATGCTATAGGTACTGAGCAGAGGTTAGCAGAGCTCGGCCCTGCGGTCAGCACTTCAGCGTTGGGAATGACAATCTCCAGATTTTCCACTGCTGATTCATCAGCCAGGATTTCAGCATTGTTATCTGATATTTCCTCATAGTCCCAGGCAAAGGGAGCCCCACCCTGCTGCTAAGCAAAGTCTAGCAGCTGTTTGTAGGCAATTTCCAGCTCCCATTCCTGAACGGCCAGGAACTCTTTCTGTAACCGGTGTACTTCTGAGACATTCAGTCTTCGCTCTCTGTGCTCTATTATTTCCTCCAAACGCCACTCCCGATCATTCCCAAAGTCGGGATCACTGGACATGCTCCAATACAACAATCCCAGGCCATCATAGTCAAAGCCTTCCGTGGGGCTGTCATCCGTTGACCACGGGCACTCTTGGACTACATACCACCGGAGGGCTCTGTAGCTCTCATCCAACCGCATCTCTGCCCGGATCAGCCTGCTTAACTCTGCTGTCCACTCCTGCTTTGGTTGTTCCCCCAATAACAGCATTCGTACTTCATACTGTGACCAGTACCTTACATGGATGGAGGGGAGAACTTTTCCCTGGTGTCGCTGCTCACGGGCTAGCGCTTCCTTCCAGAGTTTGCAGCGGATCGAATCAGATCATCCAAGCAGGACCTCCTCTGATACTGGTCCTCTGTGCTGTATCTTGTTTTCTCGCAACCTCCTTTTGAATTCCTCTTCCATGGCGACTGGTATCTGTACCTCGCCTCTCCTTTCATTTGGTGCTGCTTCTTTAGGCGTTGTCACCGATTGCCGTATTTCTGCCATTCTCTGCTCATGTTGCCGCTCTCGTTCTCTCTCTTGTCGCTCATCCTGCAGCTGGATGCCTCTAATGGCATTCTGTATGGTGGTCTCTGGTGGGTTAGCACCATATAATGCCAACCGTTCTCGAACACATTGCTGAAACAAGTCTTCAACTGACCGGGGTCCTGCATCACCATCCCTCTGATTCATCTCAGCTAGCTCACTGATCAGGGTGGCCTTGTTCTTTGTCCCACCGTTCCCTCCACGGCTCTCAAGTAAGTCTTTCAGCGTGGCTCTCCTGCAGGCTGCATAGCTGGTCATTCATTGTTGTGGTTTGGAGTGTCCCAGTAACTGGAGAGCAAATCCCACCGGTGCCAACCAATGTAACGAGACCCTTGCTCGCTTGCTTCTGCTCTCCCGACACTCCTCTGCTACTATTGGATCAAATTGCAGATTGCAACGTCTGATGGTTCAGTCATCCAAGGCTCCGGGATCCGAACTACAGCTATGTGCCGTCCGAGATCCATTAGAACAAACATCAGGCAGGCTGTATGTAAGTTCAAACAGGACTCTTTTATTGGAGGCCACACAACACACTTTTATACAGAAGTTGGAACATCCCACCCCCAACAACCGTTTTCCTATTGGTCAATTGTAAAAATATATATAATGTTTGGGGGTTTTAAGTAATTTTCTAGCAAAAAAATGTTTTAATCTTGTAAACACCAAATCTGAAAAACAGACAAGGTCCTTAAGTGGTTAAAAGATCACTATTTTTAATTAATTTCACAAACAAAAAATCTGTATTATTCTGTTTGAAGAAACAAATTTTCGTTCAGATCACATTCCTAAAATATATATTATAAATGATGTTACTTGGATTCATGATACATTTCCCTATTCTAATACAAGAGGAGTATCTATTGCGTTCCACAAAGATATATCTCACCAAATAATACAAAGCTGGAAAGGTAAAGACGGAAGATCCTTAAAGGGGTTGTAAAGGAATTTTTTTTCTTTCTCTAAATTTCTTCCTTTACCGTAGTGCAGTCCTCCTTCACTTACCTCATCCTTCGATTTTGCTTTTAAATGTCCTTATTTCTTCTGAGAAATGCTCACTTCCTGTTCTTCTGTCTGTAACTCACCACCATAATGCGAGGCTTTATCCCTGATGTGGAGAAAGCCTCTTGAGGGGGAGGGGGGCAGGAGGGAAGTCAGGTCACTCTCTACTTTGCAGATAGAGAAAGGAGCTGTGTGTTAGTGGGAGTCCTGACACTCCTGCTCGCCCCCTCCCGCCTCAAGAGGCTTTCTGCACACCAGGAAGAAAGCCTTGCATTACGGTGGTGAGTAACAGAAGAAACAGAAGAAAAGGAAGTGAGCATTTCTCAGAAGAAATAAGGATGTTTAAAAGCAAAAGGTAAGTGAAGGAGGACTGCACTAAGGTAATGGAAGCTATTTAGGCAAAAAAAAAAGTTTCCTTTACAACCCCTTTAATTATAAGGGTCATGCTATATGGTAAAATGTTTACAATCATAAATGTTTACTTACCACTTAAGTGTGGAATAAAATCTGTTGTGGAAGGCACAGTAATTATAGGTGGAGAGTTCAACTTTATATTGGACCCAACAATAAGTATAAGCTACAAGAATTTAATTATAATGCAACTGTCCGAAAAGTAATAAAACTATTATAAAGATATGATAAGGTAACATACTCATGGATGGGAGGAATTAACATTATAAAGATGGATATATTGCCAAAACTGCTATACATCTTTCAAACAATTCCCCTAGTCATTCTGAGTAAACTAAAGATTGAATTAAGGAAAGCAATAGGAAGTTTTATTTGGGCCCGCAAATACAGCAAATTAGAAGAGAAATTTTAATTATAACTAAGAAAAACTGAGGGTTAGCATTACCAGACTTTTCAAAATATCTACAAGCTGCCTCATTGACTAGGATTATAGACTGGTATCATAATGGGGAGGACAAACAATGTGTTAAATTAGAAGATATTAAGGGAATTCAACTCAAAGCGCTCCCTTGTATAAAACCTAATTTGAGACCTGGAAACAAGAAATTAACTATCTTTCCAAGAGCCACATTAAAAATATGGGACATAGAACTAAAAAAAGGGAACCTATCCACTATGATGGGACCAATGACCCCAATCCAGAATTTCAGCCAGCTTTAGCAACCACAAAATACTTAAAATGGAACATATTGGAGAACGCAAGGGTCGTCCAGATCCTAGTGGATGGGAAACTGCCAAAAATACAAGATATGGGATCGGCGCATAAACATAAATGGCTACAATACCATCAATTAGCTACATATATTGCTACAAAGTTAGAACCTCTAATAAATCGACCAAAAACTAAATTTGAACAAATATTAACAGATGAACAAAAGCCAACCAAAACGTTATCTAATGTATATGCCCTATTACTCCCTTCAGGGTCTATTAGAGAGTTAACAGGAATGAAAAAAATGGGAAAAGGAAATAGGAAGAACAATTTTTTAGAGATAGAATGGAAGAAAATATTTGAAATAATTCACAAAACATCTACAGCGAATAAATATCAAGAAAGAAATTATAAAATAGCAATGAGATGGTTTTGGAGCCTGGTAGCGTTAAATAAAATAAATAGTAGACAGACAGATATTTGTTGGAGATGTAAAGTGGAAAGGGGGACTAGGAATCACATTTGGCATGATTGTCATATGGTGAGAAAATTCTGGAAAACAATATATGAAAAAGTGTCCGGAATAGAGAGGAATCTAAATATAGATATCTCATTGTTATCCCTGATGCCAGAATCAATAAAGAGTATTAAGAATGATATTTTTCATCATATGACATCAGCAGCTAGAACAAAAATAGCTTGCAATTGGAGAGAAAATAAAAACCTAAACATAGCAGACTGGATATGTGAAGTGAATGAAATACAATATATTGAAAGACAGATAAGAGAAGAAGGATACATAAATAGTCAAGTGCCAGAATTTTGTAAAAAATGGGATGAATTTCGGCTCTCAAACAAACACAAACAATGTGTCATCTGCGACAAACACAAATGGGAGTCCATACACATTGTCTTCATCAGGTGGAAATGCCCAGCCACCACTCTGAAGATGTCAGGAAGACTCCACCATCGAACATCTGGCTATTCTTCCCCATGTCTACATAGATAAATTCATATTGTGCTGACACAACCGTCATCAACACAATACTATTGAACCCCTTATAATTGTAATAGTATGACCCTGAATGGGGTGGTGGCATGATGTGGATGTGCTTCCCATCTATTGCACCCCCACAGTTAGGAAATTCCCACTGCTCAGCAAAATGGGAGGCCACAGTCTGCCATTCCTGTGGTGTTGAAGGAAACTGTGGAGTCAAACTAGAATAGAAAAGAACTTGTACTTTTGCACATAACATTGCAAGCAGATTATACAAAAACATTCTTGGCCAACATCAGTATAACATTTAGTTGAAGGAGTATTTAAAGACAAAAATATAAGCACACTTTCCTCATCCCCTCTGATGGCTCATTGTAAAAAGTTTAGGGGGGGGGGCTTCTAGCTGAGTTTGGGCCCTCAAAAAAAAGACTCTGCCACTCACTTTAAGCATTATTAAAATCACTGCTCCCAAATAAAAATGCAGTTTTTAAAACTTGTTTTTGCATTTATACATTTCCTCTGGGGCAGAACCTGGTTCCCCAAACAGTTTTTCTTACAATAAATTGCATATTAACCTCTAAAATTATCACTTTTGATTTTTCATGTTAGTTTCCCATAGACTTTAATGGTGTTCGCATGTTCGAACAAATGTTTTGCCTGTTTGCATGTACTGCTGCGAACCGAACCGGGGAGGGGGGTGTTCTGTTCATCCCTAAACATCAACAATTAAAATAGCGATGATTGGCATACATACAAACTACAAAAACACAGTAGTATCAATACTTCTGTCTGGAGGCAAGGTGAGGAAAGAGAAGGGGGAAAGCATGATCCATATGCTTGGTAGAGTCTTCAGCTGTTTGAATGATACTATGAAGCAACTTGAGAAACGAGTTGCCAACCAAGTATTTCAGCCGGTTGGCCCCAAGTATTTGTGTTGGAGTACAATAACTTAGACTAAGGTAGATAGAAATGGGAAGGTAAAAAGTAAGGGAATAGGGGAAAGACATGGAGAGGAAGGAGAAGATGGGGAAACATGGAGGGAGAGGGATAAAGGGCCACCATCTCCTCAGTATCTGTTCGGGGTCTAATGTTGTCTATACATGGTACAGTGGTATGAAGGGAGGGGAGGTAGTCCCCATTCATCATGGGGTTGCATATGAGTAAGTCAACCGAGGTCTTCCCATACTCGTCCCTTGGGTTGGGGTGGGAAGTCCGATGTCGAGAGGTGGTAGGATAGGGCTAGGTATGTATTAATGATATAAGCAATAGCTGATAGATATTGGGTGTCCAGTATGATTTATCTCATTAGTGAAGAGTATCTAGCCATGGTTTGGAAGTGGGTCCAGCATGCCCAGGTGCTGGAGGATTTTGCCAGGGAGTTTCGGGCAATGAAAATGAATTCTATCAATTCGCTTGAACGGAAAGATCATTTTTCACCAAGTCCCAGTGAATGGGATGGTAACTTATTATCATTGGTCATATTGACAATGTTCACATTAAAGGCATTGCTTAGAAAGTGCACAGAGAACAGATTATTCCAAATAGGTAATATTATGCATCCAATTTCTAGATTCTTGGCAGTAGAATTCTCTAGAACAATGGGAACTAGGGCTAAGAAAAAGAAAAGTTGGTGGGCCAAATATAGAGACACATTTCCAGTGTTTCAACTAGTTTAATATTTATTTGTAGTATGTATGAGCATTAGGGATGAGCCGAACACCCCCGGGTTCGGTTCGCTCCTAAACGTTCGAACAGACCGCACAAATATTTTGAACCCCATTGAAGTCTATGGGACCCGAACGTTCGAATTCAAAAACGATCATTTTAAAGACCAAAATTCAATTCAATGTTGGAAAACGTCCTTCAGAACCCGGGTCTTGCCCCAGGGAACATGTATCAATGGAAAAAAATTGTTTAAAAACGGCCGTTTTTTCCGGAGCAGCCATTTTAATGATACTTAAAGTGAAAAATAAATAAAAAATTCCTTTAAATATCACACCTGCTGGGTGTCTATAGTAGTGGCACGTGTTTAGAAATGTCCCTGCACAACATGAGAGGACTATGAAAAAAAAAGTAATTAGTACTACTTGCGCAAGTTCTGTGTGGCAACATTATGTCGAATATTGTACTGGTGGTGGGGGGCCATTATTGTTTTGTGAAAGAAATTTTTTAGAAAAAAGGGCACCCCTCAAACATACTGTAATTGGAGCGCAACAAGGAGCCACGTGCAAAGTATTGCATCAAAAATTGTTATTAGGCGCCCCTGTTAAATAGGGGCTGAAAAATTGTGCCTTGGGCACAACACAACACTGCAACCCCTCCCAATAACTCCAATTGGAGCGCAACAAGGAACCACATGCAAAGTATTGCATCAAAAATTGTTATTAGGTGCCCCTGTTAAACAGGGGCAGTAAAATTGTGCCTTGGGCACAACACAACACTTGCAACCCCTCCCAATATCTCCAATTGGAGCGCAACAAGGAGCCACCTGCAAATTATTGCATCAAAAATTGTTATTAGGTGCCCCTGTTAAACAAGGGCAGAAAAATTGTGCCTTGGGCACAACACAACACTGCAACCCCTCCCAATAACTCCAATTGGAGCGCAACAAGGAGCCAAGTGCAAAGTATTGCATCAAAAATTGTTATTAGGCTCCTCTGTTAAACAGGGGCTGAAAAATTGTGCCTTGGGCACAACACAACACTTGCAACCCCTCCCAATAACTCCAATTGGAGCGCAACAAGGAGCCACGTGCAAACTATTGCATCAAAAATTGTTATTAGGCGCCCCTGTTAAACAGGGGCAGAAAAATTGTGCCTTGGGCACAACACAACACTGCAACCCCTCCCAATAACTCCAATTGGAGCGCAACAAGGAGCCACGTGCAAAGTATTGCATCAAAAATTGTTATTAGGCGCCCCTGTTAAACAGGGGCAGAAAAATTGTGCCTTGGGCACAACACAACACTGCAACCCCTCCCAATAACTCCAATTGGAGCGCAACAAGGAGCCACGTGCAAAGTATTGCATCAACATTTTTTATTGGGCGCCCCTGTTAAATAGGGGCTGAAAAATTGTGCCTTAGGCACTGGTGGCGGAGCCCAGAAACACAACATTTCTTACTAGCTATCAGCAAGAAAAGTGAGGAGGAGAAGGATATTCCATCAGCAGCATAAGAGGATAGTCACTCAGCATCAGCATACGCAGTCTAAAAGGGATCCGACATTTCAACAAAAAGATATTGTTCATTAATATCAGCATCAGGTGCTTAATAGCTGATGTTGATCCAAGCCTGATTCATTTTGATGAAGGTCAGTCAATCAACAGAGCCGGTGGAGAGGCACTGAATGTCCATTCTGAAAGAACACTGGATGCAGGGCAAGCCAGTAGCTCAATTGCGTACTGGGCAAGCTCTGGCCAGTGATCCATCCTCAAGACCCAGTAAGCCAGAGGATTTTCAGTGGGGAAGGTGTCCAAGTCGGATCTTTCCCTAGGTATTCCCGGACCATGTAAACCAGACGCTGGCGATGGTTGCTGGAACCGGTCAGACCTTGGGGCTGCGGACTAAAAAACTGCCTCAGTCAGACGACCACCTTTTCCACTGCCCCTTCTGTGACTCACCGAAGCCTCAGCAAGACGTTGTCCAGAGCCAGGTTTTGGTAATCCCCCCGGTTCTGGGAACGCATTGCACAGACCCTTCTGCAAGGCCTCCTGCAGAAGTTTCATCTTCTGCTCCCTCTGCGATGGCAACATAAGGTCCGCAACCTTACTCTTGTAACGTGGATCAAGGAGAGTCGCCAGCCAGTAATGATCCCTCTCCTTAACCACTTGAGACCCGAGCCTGTTTTTCATATTCGGTGTTTACGAGACTAAAACTGTTTTTTTTGCTAGAAAATTACTTAAAACCCCCAAACATTATATATTATATATTAGATATCCATCTTTAAAAAAAATGACGTATTTTGACGATGGGGCGGATCTGAAGTGGTTAATAGCACGTACACGAGGATCCTTACGCAGGATCAGGGAGGCCATGCAGCGTAAGTTTGCAGAGGCATTCGGGGCACAGTCCTCTGGGTCACTGAGGACAACAGGATCCACAGGCACCTCATCCCAGCCACGTAAAACTCCACGTGCTCCTTGGGATTGCAAATGATTTCTAACACCCTAGAGAATAAAATGGCAGTCATTGCAATACTTTTTCTCACACCGTATTTGCGCAGCGGTCTTACAAGCGCACTTTTTTTGGAAAAAATTCACTTTCTTGAATTAAAAAATAAGACAACAATAAATTTGGCCCAATTTTTTTATATATCGTGAAAGATAATGTTACGCCGAGTAAAATGATATCCAACATGTCACGCTTAAAAATTGCGCCCGCTCGTGGCATGGCGTCAAACTTTTACCCTTAAAAATCTCGATAGGCGATGTTTAAAAAATTCTACAGGTTGCATTTTTTGAGATACAGAGGAGGTCTAGGGCTAGAATTATTGCTCTCGCTCTAACGATCGCGGCGATACCTCACTTGTGCGGTTTGAACACCGTTTTCATATGCGGGCGATACTCGCATATACGTTCGCTTCTGCGCGCGAGCTCGTCGGGACGGGGCGTTTTACATTTTTTTTTTTTGTTTTCTTATTTTTTTTTTTTTTTTTTACACTGAAATTAAAATAAAAAATTGATCACTTTTATTCCTATTACAAGGAATATAAACATCCCTTGTAATAGAAAAAAGCATGACAGGTCCTCTTAAATATGAGATCTGGGGTCAAAAAGACCTCAGATCTCATATTTAGACTTAAATGCAAAAGAAAAAAAAAAAAAGAAAAAAAAAGTAAATAAAAAATATGTCTCTTTAACCTCCCTGGCGGTATTCCCGAGCGTGACTCGGGGTTAACATTCAGTGCCAGAAGCGGTAACCCCGAGTCACGCTCGGGGTGCATTTTTTTTTTCCCCCGGTCAGACTAGCCTCCCTGGCGGTCTTCACGTGTGTGGCACGGGGTGAGATTTTTAAGCTAATATCGGTAACCCCGTGCCACACACGCGCTTACCTCGCTGGATGCAGAAAAAGTTTACTTACCTTTTCTCTGCGATCCAGCGATGAATCCCCGCAGTACACGGCGGGCGGATGTCCGCCTGATGCTGTGTGTACCTCCGATTCCCTTCCCTGCGAGCGTCGCGACGTAGGGGGGGGAACGGCGCCAAATTTAAAAAAGTAAACAAACACTATACATACAGTACACTGTAATCTTATAGATTACAGTACTGTATGTAAAAAATACACACCCCCCATGTCCCTAGTGGTCTGCCCTGTACACTACATGTCATTTTGTATAATAAAAACTTTTCTTTCTCCCTGCAAACTGTAGATTGCCCATAGCAACCAAAAGTGTCCCTTTATGGCAAAAATTGTTTTAGAGCAGCTAAAAAACAGCGATAATAAATCAGAATCACTTGCAGAATTTAGCGATAGCGATTTATGGGGAAATTCGTCATAAAAAAAAAAAAAAAATGACAGCAAAAATTCTGCAACTGAGCAAATTTCAGTGATTTTGATTTGATTACATTATTGAATAATTTTTACTATAATTATATTATCATTTGTGATCATTTTTTATAATTATTTATTATATTATAATTTTTAATTAAAAAAAAAAAAAAAAATCATACCCGGGATGCCTATTAGACTCTTGTTTGAATAGATTTAAGTGAGTTATTCCTAAGAATTACAAGCCTACAGTATAAAACGCCAAATTCCCTTGCAAATAATGGTACCGCTTTTAGCACCTAAAATCTTAAAGAATCATACCGCCAGGGAGGTTAAGACGCTGTGCGGGACTGACGTTTTGACGTCACTTCCGCCCAGCAGAGGTATGGGGACGGCTGAGGGACATTTTTCCCTCAGTCGCATCCCCGGACAGACGACGAACAGACCCGATCGCCTCCGCCGCTACCGACGGCAACGGTAAGCGGCGGAGGGCGCGGGAGAGCGGCGGAAGGGGGGGCACCCTCTCCCGCCACCGATAACGCCATTATCGTGTACAGATTCGCCCAATGAAGAGATGGATATCTCGGATGTGGCAGAAGCAGGACCACTGTCTGGGTAAAGGGGGCCCTGAGAGGTAAGGAAGTCCTCCTCTTCCTCCCTCTGTTCTGCCTCAAGGGCCCTGTCCATTATTTCACGTAGCGTGTGCTCCAACATGTGAATAAGATGTACAGTCTCACTGATGCATGCACTGTCACTGCTCACCATCCTCGTGGCCTCCTCAAATGGTGACAGGACAGTGCATGCATCCCTGATCAAGGCCCACTGGCGTGGGGAAAAAAAACCTAGCTCCCCTGACCCAGTTCTGCTGCCATATTGGCACAGGTACTCATTGATGGCCCGTTGCTGCGTGTGCAGCCGCTGCAGCATGGCCAACGTTAAGTTCCATCTGGTGGGCATGTCACAAATTAGGCGGTTCTTGGGCAGGTTGTATTCCCTTTGGAGGTCAGTCAGCCGAGCAGTGGCATTATATGACCTTCGAAAATGCACACAGACTTTCCTGGCCTGCTTCAGGACATCCTGCAAGCCCGGGTACCTTCCCAAGAACCGCTGCACCACCAAATTGAGGACATGTGCAAAACAAGGCACGTGGGTGAGTTTTCCCAGTCGCAGGGCAGAGAGGAGGTTGGTGCCATTATCGCTGACCACCATTCCAGGCTTCAGCTGGCGTGGCGTCAACCACCTCTCAGCCTGACCCTGCAGAGCTGACAAAACCTCTTCCCCAGTGTGGCTCCTGTCTCCCAAGCACACCAGCTCTAGCACTGCATGGCAGCTCTTGGCCTGCATTCCTGCGTATCCCCTCGTACGCCTACGGAGCACGGCTGGTTCGGAGAAAACATCACCACAGGAAGAGGCCACAGAGGAAGAAGAAGAGGAGGGGGTGGAGGAGAGAGGTGTGTCACAAGCAGTAGTAGTGTTTTGGAGGCGTGGTGGCGGAACAACCTCCAAAACTACTGGACCTTGCCCTGCGTCCTTCCCAGCTGCCAGCAGAGTCACCCAATGTGCCGTAAAAGACAGGTAACGTCCCTGTCCATGCCTGCTGGACCATGAGTCAGCGGTAATATGCACCTTACCACTGACCGCCCTGTCCAGCGAGGCATGGACATTGCCTTCCACATGCCGGTAGAGAGCCGGAATAGCCTTCCGTGAGAAAAAGTGGCGTTTTGGTACTTGCCACTGAGGTACTGCACATTGCACAAACTCACGGAAGCGGGCAGAATCTACCAACTGAAAAGGTAGCAGTTGAAGTGCTAGCAATTTCACTAAGCTAGCATTCATCTGCTGCGCATGTGGATGGCTGGGATTGTACTTCTTTCGGTGCTGCAGCAGCTGGGGCAGGGAAATTTGCCTGGTACTATCAGTAGATTGACCGCTACTACTAGCTTGTGACACACCTATTTCTACACCTTCACTGCAGGCTTCAGAGAGGACTGGGGGTCTACTGGGGTTGGAGGTCCCAGAAGGGCAAGGGGGGTACGCTTTTGTCTTTGGTGTGGGTCTTTCTGGTGTGCTTGCCAACGAGCTGCATGGCAGGTCGACATATGTCTGGACAAGCATGTGGTACCCAGGCGGTTGATGTTTTGGCCACGCAAGATACGCTTGCGACATAAGTTGCAAATAGCAAAGGTACGATGTTGTGGACATGTTTCAAAAAAGACCCACACTAAAGAACTTTTCGGTCAGACACAGCAGCCCCATGCACAAGCGCAGTAGATGTGCGCTGTAATGCAGTGGGTGTGACCTTAAGCTGACCCCTGGAGGGCATCCTGCCTTTTGGAGATGTGCCTGTGCCTCGTCCTTCTCCTCCTCCTCATCCTCCTCCTCCTCCTCTCTCCTATCAGGCACCCAGGTAGAGTCAGTGACCTCATCATCCCCTCCCTCCTCATCACTATTAACAACCTGGCAGTATGCTCCAGCTGGGGGAACATCATCACTGACGAATTCCTGTCCCTCTCGGCCACCCCCTCTCCCTGGGCTCACATCAATGCCCTTCTCTATCAGTGTTCCGTCATCGGATTCTTCAAAATGCTGGGCATCTTCCTGCAGCATGTATCCAACACTGTGTTGAAACAGTTCGGGGGACTCCTCAGGAGGACATGGTGGTACTAGGGAAGTATTGTGTGAAGCCATTGTGCAGAGGGAAGAGGACGCCTTGGCAGCTGCTTTGCCAGATAAACTTTGATCAGTCTGTGTGAGAGAGGATGAGGAGGATGAGGACGGCTTGGTCATCCACTCTACTAATTTCTCTGCATGTTGAGGCTCAACACGGCCAGCTCCCGAAAAGAAGGACGAGCGGCCACGGCCACGTGCTGAAGAGGATGCACCACATCCACTACCAGCATTACCTCTACATGCAGAGCCTGCTTGCCCTCGTGACTCTCTGCCTCTCTTTGTTGTCCTTCCAAACATAGTTATGCGTTCAGGTGGTATGTAATAGCACAAGCGCAGTGACACCAACTGCGTTCAGGTGGTATGTAACAGCACAAGCGGAGTCACACCAACTGCGCTCAGGTGGTATGTAACAGCACACGTACAGTGACACTAACTGCGCTCAGGTGGTATATAACAGCACAGGTGCGGTGACACCAAATGCGCTCAGGTGGTATATAACAGCACACGTACAGTGACACTAACTGCGCTCAGGTGGTATATAACAGCACAGGTGCAGTGACACTAACTGCGCTCGGGTGGTATGTAACAGCACATGTACAGTGACACTAACTGCGCTTAGGTGGTATATAACAGCACAGGTGCGGTGACACCAAATGCGCTCAGGTGGTATATAACAGCACAAGTACAGTGACACTAACTGCGCTCAGGTGGTATATAACAGCACAGGTGCAGTGACACTAACTGCGCTCGGGTGGTATGTAACAGCACACGTACAGTGACACTAACTGCGCTCAGGTGGTATATAACAGCACAGGTGCGGTGACACCAAATGCGCTCAGGTGGTATATAGCAGCACACGTACAGTGACACTAACTGCGCTCAGGTGGTATATAACAGCACAGGTGCAGTGACACTAACTGCGCTCGGGTGGTATGTAACAGCACACGTACAGTGACACTAACTGCGCTCAGGTGGTATATAACAGCACAGGTGCGGTGACACCAAATGCGCTCAGGTGGTATATTACAGCACACGTACAGTGACACTAACTGCGCTCAGGTGGTATATAACAGCACAGGTGCGGTGACACCAAATGTGCTCAGGTGGTATATAACAGCACATGTACAGTGACACTAACTGCGCTTAGGTGGTATATAACAGCACAGGTGCGGTGACACTAACTGCGCTCAGGTGGTATGTAACAGCACACGTACAGTGACACTAACTGCGCTCAGGTGGTATATAACAGCACAGGTGCGGTGACACCAAATGCGCTCAGGTGGTATGTAACAGCACACGTACAGTGACACCAAATGCGCTAAGGTGATATGTAACAGCACACGTGCGGTGACACCAAATGCGCTCAGGTGGTATGTAACAGCACACGTGCGGTGACACCAAATGCGCTAAGGTGGTATGTAACAGCACACGTGCGGTGACACCAAATGTGCTAAGGTGGTATTAAACAGCACACGTGCAGTGACACCAAATGCGCTAAGGTGGTATGTAACAGCACACGTGCGGTGACACCAAATGCGCTAAGGTGGTATTAAACAGCACACGAGAAGTCAGAGCGACTGCGTTTCTGTGCAATTCAATAGCCCACTTGCATTAACAGCAACTGCCTTTCTGTGCAATAAATAGCACACTTGCAGTAACAGGTAATGCGTCTATGTGCAATTAACTAGCACACGTTAACTAACACGTTAGAGCATCAGGCACAATCTCCTGCCTGACAGATACTAATAGCAGAACTAGCTAAGCTATACAGTTTATAAATATATTTGACAACTCCTAGGGATGTCAATATATTCTCTACAAACTGTAAATTTAACTATACTAACTAGTAGCCTCCCTGATCTATCTATCTATCTATCTATCTATCTATCTATCTATCTATCTATCTATCTATCTATCTATCTATCTATGTGAAAAGACACGGTGTCTTTATCTATCTATCTCTCTCTCTCTGTCTGCCTGACTGCAAAGAAAGCCTGGAACACACTACACGAGGCCGCCCGGGAGGCGGCCTTTTATAGTGTGGGGCGTGTGCTAAAGCCCTGAGCCCTAATTGGCCAAAGCACCCAGGCTTTGGCCAATTAGGTCTCTTCGTTTTTTGGGCGCTGTGATTGGCCAAGCATGCGGGGTCATGGTGCATGCTTGGCCAATCATCAGCGCGCAACGCCGCAGTGAATTATGGGTCATTCGAATTTGGCGCGAACGACCCGATTTGTTCGTTTTCGACTAACGATCGAACGCCCAATGTTCAATGCGAACATGTGTTCGCATCGAACGCGAAGCTCATCCCTAAGGAGCATTTAGATTTGATATCAATAAAGTATTTAAAAAAGAAAATATCAAAAATTGTAAGGAAGTAAAGTAGCAATTTGCTTGTGAATCTACATTGGCTGTCATGACACTGTGTTTTGGGTCACTCTGCAAGCAGGTGCAGTTAGCTAGTCTGCCACCAGATGGCTATGTCCCAAAGGTGTGTGCTAATATTGAATTGTGTTATGTCCCCTTTTAAACAGCGCCTTCCTGTGGTGATGTAATGGATAGAGTTCAGTGCCCATATAAAAGCCAGGATGGAGGGAGTCTAGTGCAGTCAGGCCATGGAAGCCAAAGATGTAGTCACCTACTGTAGACCTGGTTGATATAGTTCAATACCCAGAAGTGACAGCTGTAGTCATCTTGTCTCACGTAACCTGGTCTAAGTGGTCTTGGAATGTGGTCTAACTGGACTGGAAGTGGAATGTAAAAGGTCTTTTAGGCCAGGTTAGTGGCTTCTTAAGTACTAAAGCCATGGGACTTCTAGTGACACCTGAGAGAAGTGTTACAAAAAAGTGTTACAAAAAAAGGAGTCAGGAGCTGATGCATAAGCCCTAAGGTGCAAGTCAGAGCCCTCAGAGTAAGTTCTAATGACCCTGGAAAGTAAGAGAATAACTTCAGGGAGTGTTCCTGTCTGGGTAGAGCTATGGAGTGGGATACAGAAAGACAGACTGGTAAATTATAGAAGGCACCCTGTCTTGTCTGGTGAGCATGATGCTTTACCATGTGAATCTCGATTTGAACTGAGCAGAATGCTACAGATATAGGGCCATATTCAGAAAGCTATTTACGCAGCGTATCTATAGATACGCTGCGTAAATACTAAGAATAGCCGCCGTATCTTTTTTTGCTATTCTGAAAAAAAGATACGCCGGCTTTCTTCTAAGATACGAGCGGCGTAATTCGCTTACACCGTCGTATCTTAGTTGCATTATTACGCTGGCCGCTAGGTGGCGTTTACGTCGATTTCTTATTTGCCTATGCAATTGAGAAAGATATGGCGATTCACGAGCGGACTTGCGACGGCTCGTCGTTTTTTACGTTGTTTACGTAAGCGTTAGACGCCGTAAGGTTACCCCTGCTATAGCAGGCGCAGCCAATGTTAAGTGTGGACGTCGGGACCGCGTCGAATTTGCCGTCGGCTACGTCGTTTGCGTAACTCGTTCGGGAATGGGGCTCGACATTCACGTAGTTTACATTGATAAAAATCGGCGTGATTTTGTGCATGCGCACTGGGAACGTCCACGGATGGCGCATGCGCCGTCCAAAGAAAACGTGAATGACGTGGGGTCATGATTCATTTACATGAATCACGCCCCCACTCCATTCATTTGAATTGCGCGGCCTTACGCCATGCAGTTTACACTACGCCGCCGCATAGTATGGAGCAAGTGCTTTCTGAATAAGGCACTTGCCCATTATATTTGCGGCGGCATAGTGTAAACACCATACGCTACGCCGCCGGACAGATACGCAAAAGGTATCTGAATCGGGCCCATAGTATACAGAGGGATGGGTTCCAACACGGTGGTTCTCCCAAGCATAGAAGAGAAGATAGCTTATCAGTAATGTGCAATATGTAGCTTTTACAAATGACTGCTTCGTTCCATCCACTAAATGTGATTTGTGAAGTGTGCCAGAGAGACTAGCTAGTATGTCTTCAGTATGTGATGTGATGTGTCACTGCCATTTTTGAAAAACAACAGTAAACAACATAAACTTTGTGGGAAGGCCTATGGCAGGGAGATAGGCCCAATAAGGTTAATGCTGGGAACTACTAGCAGTGGGTTTTAGTCCTATCCAAGAAGATGTAGCCGGACGCACCTTCAGTTCTCTCCACCGAAAATCCGTCCAACTATCCTGAGGAACTGCTCTGATCAATGCCGCATACAGCTCTTCGGTTGTCGGAAGGTCCCCTAAGCACGATCATACCGTTCTTTGCTCGATACAACCCAGATGTCGCCGCAAAGCGACAGTCTTCCTCCAGATCCGGGAACCTCTTGGACCAAAATGGTACCCTTGCACAACGCTTTGCTAGAGAGAAACACGAGAGGCAGCTGAGAAGTTGTTCTCCATGCCGCTCTCCACAGACCCAGCAGCCTCCTCTTGCACTCCGGAGGACTCATCCGGGGGGGTTTGTCAGAGGCCAAAGACACAGTGCCACTGGAGGACATCAACAGCACCGGATTTAGAGAACAGGATGTGGAGAAATAACGTGAGTGCCATAGGTATGCCTGAAAGAATGAAAGGAAAGAATCCTCTGGAATTTATTGAAAAATGGCTGATCACTGCATTTGGTAAGGAGGTTTTCTCCCCAATGTTTTCAGTGGAGCAGGCACACAGGGTCTCGCCTAGGCCTCCACAGCCGGGAGCCCCTCCACGTCCTTTCCTATTCAAGCTCCTCATTTAGAAGGACAGAGACGTAATCCTGTACACTGTCAGGATAAAACTGGCAGCCCTAAAGATTGATAAGGCTAAAATATATTTATTTTCAGGCTTTTCTGTTGACCTACAGAAACAGCAAGCTAAATTCATTGATGTGAAACGTCGCCTCAGAGATCTTGACCTACAATATGGTATGCTGTACCCAGCACGCCTGCGAGTCAAGGTGCTGGGTTCGGTACACATCTTTGAAACACTGTCTGCGGCTGCACAGTGGCTGGACCGAGAGGAGCAAACGATTTGTGAGGCTTGTAAAAGATGTCCTTCCGCACCATGAAAGGTATTATTCCAGTACTGACTATAGAAATCTCTTTCTTCCACTGGCATTCTGCTTAGGCGGAGAAAATTGCCCTTTTCACAAAGTTCTGCTTCTAACTACGGCTTTCGTTCTCGCTGTTGAGAGAGTGCACTTCTACTGTTGCTCTGGTACAGACCTCTATCTGACCCGTGGCAAGTTTGTATGGCCCTGTTGGCCGGTTACTTTATGTTTTGGTTGTTTATTTTTTGTTTGTTTTTTTAACCATGGCTTCAACATTTGTTGTGCTATTTGTGGTTCCTACCTCCCACAAACCTGCTACCCGCCTGCCTCTATCAAACTGTCACCTACTGAAACTGAAGACAGTTCTCTTTATTCTGTCAAGAGACTCTCATTGCAAGATGTTTCCAGGGTGCTGATATCTGATCATATAGCATTTACTGAATATATTCTTGTTCTATTATCAGGTTACGGTTATGTAAGCTGACTAGAGTGTTGTCCTGGAATGTCCGGCGTTTAAATAATCCAATTAAACTATTGGCTGTTCTGCACACAATCAAGCATTTGGATGCTGATGTGATTTGCCTGCAGGAGACTCATCTTTCCTCGACATCCACTTTGTTATTTGCACAACGACAGTTTTGTCATCAATACCATGACACTTATTCGGTGTATTCAAGAGGAGTGAGTGTCCTGATCAAAAGGGGTACGCAGTTTTCCTTTCTGGAAACTAAAATGACCCGGACGGTCGCTATGTATTTCTTTTGTGCTCCTTTTATGGGACAAAGTGTATATTGGCAGGGTTATACACTCGTCCGTTTTCAGCCAGCCTCCTTACAAATTTAGCTGATTTTATATCCCGTTTCCCGGGCATGCCAATATAGGGGACTAACAATTATATTGATCATAAAAAGGACAAGTTATGTGCCCGTATTGGTGATGGGTCACAGAGGCGACAGGGGCATACAGAATTTTCCCGCCTTCTTTAGGAGATGGGCCTTACTGACATTTGGAGAATGCATAACCTGGACGTCAGGATGTACTCATGTCAATTAGCCTCGATAAGAGGCCTATCACAAATTGACTTGGGGTTGGGAAATGAACACATGTTGCCTATGGTTGACTCCTCACAATACCATGCCAGACATGTTTCAGACTATTCCCCACTCTCGATAGACATATGGGTGGGGGCGGTTAGGGGCAACGGACTATGGAAGCTTAACCCTTTCTGGCTGTCACTCCTGCAGGACCCTGATCCGATCCCAGAACTTCTAGCTGTTTTCTTTAGACACAACATAGGTTCAGCAGATATAGATACGGTATGGGAGGCGGCTAAAGCTTACTTACGCGGGCAACTTATTAGATTGATATCCCATTTTAAGACAAAAACGAAAGAACGGGAAAAGCAATTAATAGCAGAGACACAACGCTCAGAAGCCACTTATGTAGCCGACCTCACTGATGATACCAAAAGAACATGGCTGGCCTCCCAGTCCATGATCAAACATGTATCACTACAGCTAGCAGAAAATAAATGGTTCTTTTTACAGCAAAAACACTTTGAAGAAGGGGAGAATACTGGTCACAGGTTAGCCTATAGTGGCAGTGGCGGATGCACAGGGTGCACCTTGTTACTCCACGCAAGCCATTACAGGTGTTTTTAGAAACGTTTTTCAAGATGTTTATACATCCAAAGTCCAACCCTCCTCTGAGGATCTCCATTCCTTTTTGGATAAATATCCTATTCCTTGCTTATCCACTTCGGACGCGACCCAACATAATGCCCCACTAACTGAAAAGGAGCACCTAGAGGCGCTGGCTCATGCACAGAATGGATGAGCGCCTGGAGAAAATGGATTGCCGTCGGAAGTCGCTATATCACACAATTAAGTCCAAATCTTCTAAAGGTATACAAATAGGCCTTTAAAACTGGAAAACTGAGTGAGGCACTTATAGTAGTACTCTTGAAGCCAGGTATAGATGCTCTGTCACCAGACTTGTACAGCCCTATCTCACTACTCATATTTGAAGTTAAGATGCTGGCCAGAGTTCTGGCTAACAGATTAGTTAAATGCATTCAAACTGTGATTCATAGGGATCAGTCTAGTTTCATTCTGACAAGAATCATGTCCCAAAATTTACATAGACTATTTCTTAACTTACAATTGCCTACTGTCAACATGGGTAATAGGGCCATCTTCTCTCTAGATGCTGCTAAAGCATTCAACAGTGTTGAATGGCCCTACCTATGGGAAGTGCTGACAAGATTTGGGTGCGCCCCTCTTTTTTCCTGAAATGGGTTCAGCTGCTGTATAATACACCATCGGCGAGAATGCTCATTAATGAGGACATATCGGAACCTTTCAGGCTTTTTAGGGGCACGCGACAGGGGTGCCCTCTATCGCCCTGTTGTT
This sequence comes from Rana kukunoris, assembly GCA_029574335.1. NCBI lineage: Eukaryota > Metazoa > Chordata > Amphibia > Anura > Ranidae > Rana > Rana kukunoris. Next base: position 220,207,395 of record CM056053.1, on the reverse strand, counting down.
CGCCTTAGCCCTTGAACCCCTGGCCATACATGTCAGGGCTTCGCAAAACATCATAGGCTTTCGTAGAGGTCCTAAAAATGACGTAATCTCTTTATATGCCGATGACACACTGATTTACCTAGGAGACACCGATGACTGCCTGAGGAATCGCTGACTTTGGGGAATTGTCAGGGTTCAGTATTAATTGGAACAAATCGGTGCTTATGCCACTGGATCCTTTGGCACCTGATTGTGCAAGGGATATTCTCACGGCCCCAGGCCAGTATCTTACTCTGAATTTGGTTCCTTTGCTCTGAAAATTCCAGATAAAATGTTCGGCATGGACGAAGCAACCTCTTTCAGTCCCCGGGAGGGCGAACTTACTTAAAATAATATGGGCCCCACAACTTCTTTACATATTCCATAACGCTCCCATATGGATACCGCATAAATGGTTTGCTCAAATAGACGCTCAGTTCAGAGATTTCATATGGGGTAATAAGTCAGCTCAGATCAGTCTATGACTCTATGCACACTACAATTATCCAAAGACCAAGGTGGTCTGGTGGTACCGCATGCCAGATACTACTTTGTGGCCTCCCAGCTCCAACACTTAGGTAACTGGTGGGTGTAGATGTCAGTGACCCCATCATGTCCCTACTGATTCCAGAAGGTTTCCCCCCTGTCAGCTCTATCTCACTTAGAGGCAGGTTTTACACACCTAATGCAAACTCTCCCCACGATAATTTTACTGAATATTCTGTGGAAGTACACCAGGTCCATTCTGAAAATTAGGGAGTCTGCTTCTTCACACCCATATGGAGGAATAAATATTATAAGGAACTTGTTAAACTTAAATATTTTCGCTCTTGGGAAACAGTGGGCGTTCAATATATCCCCCAGTTGTTCAACGGTACTATATTTAAATCTTTCACAGACCTACAAGAGGAGTTCGCCCTCTCTAGAACACAATTTTATACATTTCTGCAGCTTAGGCACGCTGTCAAAGTATAATTTTTGCTTTGCTTGCGCCAGTGACACATCCTCTGATGACTGATGTGCTGCTGATGGAAACCGTTATGTAAGTGCACTGTGATTATTTTTTTTATCTATTTGCATCTGGATGCATGTTTTTATTCATCATGTTGCCCATATAATTTAAAATAAAATACTACACTATATGCAGGCCTTCTGATCTTTGGCTCCTTGCAGTGAGCACTCTTCCCTACACAGTGGCTGTGCACGTGGTTCAGCAAACTTAAGTTATGTGTGTTGGTACCATCAAGAAACCTTGCGCATGTGGATGAAGTTGGAAGTTAACACAGGAGAAGATGCATTTGAGTGATAGAAAAAGTGCTGTGAGCTGCCCTAGCAGCTGGGAATCTGGGGAGTGCAGTATTTTTTTTGTTAACAAGTGGTGGTGGATGTCTTAGATGGTGACGCTCACGGGTTTGTTCACTGGGCTAGTCTTCACAGCATTAAAGTTCAGTTTCAGGTATTTTAAATAAATTCTGGAAACCTTCACCCCCTTTATATACCTTTGGTCCTCAAACACAAGATAACTAAAAGTACCAAGAGCAAAAGTGTAATTCAAGAAACAACTACTATATACCTTACCTGTACTTCCTTTTCTAAAGTTTGCAACAACCAAATGTGTCACCTGAGAAAAGAATTTGAATCCAATACTATGTTTTGCACTCCTAGTGCTTTCTAGTCTATAGCTAAAGATGTTTATAATCTACTTCAGCCTAGCCTATTTCTGCTGTTAAAATCACAACCAATATCTGAAAACACACCAGTAAAAGGTCAAAAGTCTTTGCATCTTGAGGCAGAAAGGTACTATATAAACCTTTCTATATTGTACTGTATGCGTGCAATGAAATTTAGTTTGTGTTACATTGCATGTTCTTCATTGTCAGCCCAGCCAAATATACACAGACACTGCAGCATAATCTAATCCTTTTAAAGGAAGGAGAGTTTAACAGGCTCTTTAAATGAGATGTCCTCTGCAATGTAAGGCCAAGCACTGTAGTAATAAATCAATTTTGCAATCAGCGTAGTAGTAGAAGCACATATTGCCATTACCCCATTAGCAAGTGCACTTTCTGTTAGCTTGTTAAAATTTCTGTCTTTCTCACTAATTGGGATGAAGTTGGTCATGTTCTTTGTAGAAATGTCTATCAGATGTCAATTAAGCATTTATGTGTATTTTTCAGAGATCACTGTGTCCTCGATACATTGATGAATTGCATATGTCAGTGACCTGCAAAGCAGTGAAAGCTTAGAAAGGAGAGGGGGAGGAGATGGGCGTGTTTTTTTTTGGAGGAGGGAAAAGGGGGGTAAAGACTGTGGATGATATCTTTGCATACGTCTGATCATGTTTATATTGATATCCTTTTCTCTTAAAAAAACATCAAATGGGCTCCAAAAAAAGTTTATTAATCACCAAATATGAAAAAAGTCACCATACCTTCACCACAATAAAATATATTAGTGTGGTGATTACAGGGGAGGGCTGGCAGCCTTAAGCCTGGGGGACAAGTCGAGTCGGGTGGCCCATTGTGCCACCGAATCATCTCACCATCCATGCCCTCCGGGTTTTATAAAGGATATTGATGTTATGAACCAAGACAAATATGACACAGCAATGACAGCATGACCCTGATCTTGGTAAATAGCTGATGATGCTGCTCTTTACCCATGTGATTGGCTGTGTCCAATAACAGCCAATCACATGTAAATGACAGCCTGTGGGGAGAGCCGATTAGGGGCATCTCCTCACAGGGGACACTGTACAAATAATTAGGGCACTGATTACAGTGCAGCCCCAACAGTGCCCAGCAAATGACACCAATCTGTTCTGCTTTTTAGTGCCACCCATTAATGCACATCATTGCTACCCATCAGTGCCCAACAGTACCACCTATCTGTGCCCCCCATCAGTGAACTTCAGTGAAGGAGAAAAATTACTTACAGTGCCCTGAAAAAGTATTTATACCCCTTGAAATTTCCCACATGTTGCCACCCTGTCGAATGCCTTTTCAGTGTCGAGAGAGAGAAAAAAGCCCCGCGTCTTTGAAGTCGTGAGCCAGTGATGCAAGTTTAGAGTACGAATGGTATTGTCCCTGGCCTCACGACCAGGGACAAAACCCACCTGGTCTAGCGAGATAAGTCCAGGAACCAAAGGAGCCAATCTATTCGCAAGGACTTTTGTGTACATATTTATGTCCACATTTAAGAGCGAAATCGGACGGTAATTGGCAAAGAGGGGTCCTTACCCTCCTTAGGGATTACCTGTCAGAGAATTGACCATGAAAGAACTGGCAGACCTGTCATGCACGGACCTACGAGCACAGTGCGCATGCGCACACATACGAGCACAATGCCCGCGAGTACGAGCACAGGGTGCATGCACATGCATACGGGCAACAACACAATGAATACATTGTTCTTTACCGTGCACACGCGTGCACCATTACGCACGCAATACGGGCGGGACTCCAGGCGTCAGTGCCTATTTAAACCTTGTTGCAGCAGTCACCAAACTGCTGCATGATCTTCAGTCCTTGACCTGATGCTGATTCCTTGTTCCTGTAATCCTGTGTATGACCTCGGCTAGCCTTCTGACCTGTTCCAGTTACTTCCTGCTTCCTGTGTATGACCTTGGCTTGCCCTCTGACCTGTTCCAGTTACTTCCTGCTTCCTGTGTATGACCTTGGCTTGCCTTCTGACCTGTTCCAGTTACTTCCTGCTTCCTGTGTATGACCTCGGCCTGGCTCCTGACTCCGCCCCTGAGTATCCTGCCAATCTACTGGTACTTCCGTGGTACTCCTGCCGGACTATGTATCCTGGTGGACGTCTGTTCCCCGACATCGCTCTAGCAAGTTTTAGCCGGCAACTCCTGCACCCCTGGGCATAGCGTCCCCTGTCTCACCTCCAGGGGGCGTTCTGCACTCGAGTCGCAAGGGAAGCCCTCTCGGCACTTCGGCCTCTGGTAAGGTACGTGACATTACCGCTATGTGGGCTGTCAACATGTTGCCAGGTTTGTTCTGAGGGTCAGATAGGGCATTGAATATGTTCAGGAGTCTAGAGGCAAGCACATCGCCAAAATATTTGTAGTACTGTAGGGAAAAGCCATCTGGGCCCAGGGCCTTCCCAGTCTTCATTTGTTTATTAGCCAAGTCCACTTCCGCCGCCGTCATGGGGCCTTCCAGGGCAAGTGATTGTTGTGAGGAAATTGGTTTGGAGCTATAACGTGAAAGGAATTCTTTAATCTGTGACTCCCTCAAAATAATCTTGGACTGGGAGAGATCTCGGGGGTGGAGATTATATAGTTTAAAATAGAAGTCCTCAAATTCCTGAGCAATGTCTTCATTCCTGACCAGATGAGCGCCACCATGATTATGTATATGGTGTATCGTAGATGTAGGTTTTGAGTTTTGCACCGTGCGCGCCAGAAGGCGCCCACTTTTGTTACCCTGTTCATAAAAGATCCTCTACTCCTCTGTGCTTTCATCCCTTCTTTCTTTCTATTTCCCCATGAATGCCTGGAAACATGAGCAGTTGCAACATTTTGCAGCCAGTAACTTGAAGAGGGGAAAGGCCTGTATATTATTTACTTTGAATGCTTGTATACCAAATGATCAACTTATGGAAGTCTCATATCGAATACTCACCAAATTTTAAGCAATTGTTGTAACTAGACATGTGCACAGAATTTTTTTTCTTTTTTTTTTGTTCTGTTTCGTATGGTCCCGTGGGTTCTTTTCCGTTAGTTTTTCGTAAGACGCCCGTTTTCCCGTTCGTTCCCGTTCGTTTGTCGTACGACGCGATTTTTTCGTATTCCGATCGTTTCGTATTTCCGTTACCGTTTTATTTTCGTACATGCGGGATGGTTCGTTATTCTGTTTAATTAATGTTCGTTACTTGTTAGACAATAATTATCGTGAATTTTCGTCAATGATTTGCATTCTGTGTATCTTGAATGCTTTTCTTTTGTTAGTGTCAGTTGTATGTTCATTGTTCAATGACATCTATAACAAAAGAAATTCATTATGTATATTGAATGAATTCCTTTTTCTGTTCGTATTGTGTATTCAAAATACTGAATGCAAATCTTTTGTTATAGGTGTCATATCAACATACGAAAATAACAAAAGAAAAGGGATTTAAATGCAAATCTTTTGTTTATTGTTTTTTTTGAATGGCCAGAGAGTCAGTGAGTGAAAGCAGCTTCTCTTTTTTTCTGAGTACAGTGTAGTACAGTAAAGCCAAATAAACTTTTCTGTGGATTTTCATCTGAAGGGAGATCAGTTGGCCAGACTTTTGAACCCAAAAATGGTTTTCTGATGCAAACTATCGTTTTTATGTTTGTTGTTAAAACAGTCTGACCAAGTGTATGGGGCTTAACAATAGTTAATATGGATGAGCCGCGTGTTTAAAGTGCCACAAATCCCGCGATATATTTAGGAAAGTACAAAATGACGAAAATCCTTTTTCTGTTTCATATTTTCAGTCACATGTTCATATGAACAATGGAACATGTGACTGAAAATATAAACAGAATAAAGGATTTTCGTAATTTTGTACTTTCCTAAATATATCGCGGAATTCGCGGCACTTTCAACACGCGGCTCATCCATATTAACTATTGTTAAGCCCCATACACTTGGTCAGACTGTTTTAGCAACAAACATAAAAACGATAATTTGTTCGTTTTTAAACTACATCAGAAAACCATTTTTGGGTTCAAAAGTCTGGCCAACTGATCTCCCTTTAGATGAAAATCCACAGAAAAGTTAATTCAGCTTTACTGTACTACTCTCACTGTACTAGTGTACTCAGCACAAAAGAGAAGCTGCTTAACTAACTACACTCACTGCCCATTCAAAAAAACGATAAACAAAAGATTTGCATTTGAATCCTTTTTCTTTTGTTATTTTCGTATGTTGATATGACACCTGTAACAAAAGATTTGCATTCAGTATTTTGAATACACAATACGAACAGAAAAGGGAATGCATTCAATATACATAATGAAAATCTTTTGTTATAGATGTCACTGAACAATGAACATACAACTGAAAACGAACACAAAACGGATTCAAACAAAATACACAATGCAAATATTTTAATACAGATTTCATTTTCGTTCTTTTGCAGTTTTCGTTTTGTCGTTTTTTCCCGTCGGATCGTTCGTTTTTTATTTGCGATCGTTCGTTATGCGGCTCATCCGCTATCCCGTCGTTTTCGTATTTTGGTGCTTTACCATTTTTGTATGTACACATTATCCCGCGGGTACGAAAATGAACATTTTCGGACGAAAATACCATTCGTACGAACGGGAATGCACATATATAGTTGTAACCTTACTGACCTTTTTTATGGAATAGGAGAGTGGATGGAGTACTCTTTGACACAGAGGAGGGGGGCTGACACAGAGGAGGGGGGCTGACACAGAGGAGGGGGTGACACAGAGGAGGGGGTGACACAGAGGAGGGGGGTGACACAGAGGAGGGGGTGTGACAGAGAGGAGGGGGGGCTGACACAGAGGAGGGGGTGACACAGAGGAGGGGGTGACACAGAGGAGGGGGGTGACACAGAGGAGGGGGTGTGACAGACAGGAGGGGGGTGACACAGAGGAGGGGGCTGACACAGAGGAGGGGGGCGACACAGAGGAGGGGGGCGACACAGAGGAGAGGGGCGACACAGAGGAGGGGGTGACACAGAGGAGGGGGTGACACAGAGGAGGGGGGTGACACAGAGGAGGGGGGTGACACAGAGGAGGGAGTGTGACAGAGAGGAGGGGGGTGACACAGAGGAGGGGGGTGACACAGAGGAGGGGGACTGGCACAGAGAAGGGGGACTGGCATAGAGGAGGGGGGTGACACAGAGGAGGGAAGTGATACAGAGGAGGGGGGCATGCTGACAGAGCAGACCTCAGGAGACACACATTGTGAGGCAGGACTCCGGGAGCAAGCAGGCACTATAATTGAATCTACAGTCTAGCCCCGCCCCTGCCTCCACACGTGACCAGCACCAGCTCTGATGGGCCAGTCACAGACCCCCATGTCTGCCATCCGGCCTGCCCTGCACATGGCCCATTCGGCCAATCACAGGACACCCACTGGCTCAGAGGGCACCGCTCCTCTAGATGTTGCAGCCGGGAATAGAGATCTGGCTGCCACTGGCCACAGGACGGTAAAATGTGTGCCCGGGTTTCCTCCGGGTGGAAACCCGGGCACATGTTTCAAAACCCGGACTGTCTGGGTCAAAACCAGACAGGTGGCAACCCTAAAATACAATCCAACATCACCTGTTGTGGATAGGCCGACAACTGCTGGAAAAAAAAACCTGCACAATGTTTCAGCAACCATCCCAAAAATCCAACCTGGTACATAGTAAATGGGGGAGTAAAAACATCCTGGCCCTGAGGGGTAAACTGAAATAGCAGCTCAGAACAGAACTGAATCAAATGTACTTCACCAAGGGAAAATGTACCCTCAACAGCTAAAGCATGTGCTGTCAGAATGCTTCCCAACAGCTCGTCCTCAGTAAGATCCTGCCAAAGTAAATTACAAAAATCCTTAAAGCGGAGCTCCAGCCGCGATTTTTTTTTTTTAAAGTCAGCAGCTACTAACAGTGTAGCTGCTGACTTTAAATAAGGACACTTACCTTGTCCTACTTGCCCGTGCTGATGGGCCCCCCGATGCCGGTCCCACGATCGCTCCGTGTCCCGCCGTACGGCTTCACTGCCCATTTCCTACTGCGCCTGCGTGAGTCTCACGCTGGCTTGTGAATGGGCGCGCTGCTCTCTAAGAACACACACAGTTCCCAGAAAGCAGCGCGCCCCATTCACAAGGAGAAGGACAAGAAGAAAAGGCACCGCAGAGTGGAAGAGGCAGATTACGGACTTCCGCATAGCAACAGGTATTTCGGGTGAGTATTTTTTTTTTTTTTCAGTTTTTTTTTTTATTAATTTTTTTTAAACAACATGGGAAAATGTTGTTTTCCTGGGTGGAGCTCCGCTTTAACCTCTACTGCAAGTTGCACACGACAGATAACCTTCACTCTCAGCATTCTGTCAAGTGGAAGGCTGACCGCAGGTCAGCCTGAATTTGTAGGAGGAGTCTAAGTTTTTAATTTGCCTGCTATGCCTCAGGTTGCTCGGCCTTTGAAAATAATGGGATTGTCACATTTTCAGCCCTGCTCATACTTTGTATTGTCAGTACGTTTGGTTCTTTTTTTTTCATTGTAGGTTACAATGTCGCACCATAGCAGTGTTCCTATCATGTGATTCCCAAGACTGTCACGTTTGTCCTACACTTAACTACATTTAATTGTCATTATCTTTGCATACATGTCAGGTCCAAATCTTCACGTTAGATCTTATGGCTACACTCCACTGCTGGTTACCTGTCACGTTCATGGGTACCAACGGAATTAAATGTTCGTTTCTAATTGGCTTGTGTGTTGGCAAGTCCCCTCATCCATTTCCACGGTTTTCATTACGTTTTTCATATGTCATGTAATCTTACTACTTACATCACTTGTCTGACACGTTTTTAGGTTCATGGGCTTGAGTGTTACATTTTATTTGGCCTGATTTGCCTCGGTTGCTCATCCTTGCTAGTTTTTTGAGACTGACACATTTTCAGTCTTGTGCAAACATATAATTTCCTACACAACGTTACTGTGTTTGTTAATCACGGACACCTGCATTAGTATCGGTAAGGGAAGGTAAAGATTTTCCTTTTCCTAAGGTAAGTTGGGGTTTGATGGTTATTTCTTGTTTATAACAGTGTTGTTCTTGTTTGCAGAGGTCATGTCACGGGCATCAGTTATCGAAGACTTTGCTGCATCCGTCCTTCTCCGGTTAGGGTTCTAAGCATAGTGGCACGCCCTCCTCAAAAACCTCCCGATTTGGCCATCTCTTTGGCATTAGCATAGGGTTAGGTGGATGGGTCCGGGTCCTTAAAGCAGCAATTGGATACCTACACACTGGCACATGGCTGGAGGCTCTCATGTAGTATGCTGTCAGGGAGTCATCCACTGTGGGGACGATTTCTTCCTCGTCAAAGTTTACAAACGGTGTTCTACGGAAACTGGCGTCACTTTGCTCTGTGCTCAACATCCTGACAGCTAGGGTTATGGTAGGCCCGGTTATGGCACAGATAATCGGTCTAACTCAGGAATTGTTCTTAAACAGGTCTAGGTCTTTACTCTTTGTTGCGTGTTGACTGGTTTGTCTGCCTATTCTGTTCCATTTTTCACAGTCGCTATTGTTATCAGTGGGGTGGAGAATACACCAGCGGATGCTCTGTCCTGTTTTAGTTATCTGCTTTTTTCCAGCAGGTTCCAGACACATACACCTGTGCCACACCGTTCCGATTTTCCCTGCTGCAGATGAAGCTTGATCTACAAGTCATTTTCAATTTAGCCTTGGAACCTCATGAATCAGCCTGGGATATTTTCCAGGCTTTTCATCTTGGTATCCTGGCTGGGTTCTTTTGTCACAAACATTCAGTATCTACTTGTGTTCATTGTCTTTTTTTGCCACTTTCAGCTCAAGCTGGTCTACAAGCTGGTGCCCGGTCACAGTATTAGACCGGCTTATGGTGACTATTGCGGATGTACCCAGGGATAGGCCACTTTTCCTTTCCCTAGTACTCCTCTAGGGAATGGCATGACACGTTGCCATTCCCTGCTGCCTAACTAAGGTGGCATTTTAATGTTTACTCTGGGCCGTGCTTTGAGTACAGGTGCAGTTTCTGCTGCTTCTCGACTGGGGGTCTGTATTCACATTGTTGAGGAGTTAGGTTGGTGGGATTTAGCTTTCATTTCCGTACATATGCCAGATCCACATGTTTAGTGGTCACAGGCGTGCTTGCAATGGCGGCTCGAGGTTACATACGGTTACTTTCATTTTAATCTCTTTGCTAGCTCATCCTACTGTCTTATTTTTGCCGCCTTTTAGGCATACTGACCACGTGACCCTAGCACACATCAGGTCACTTTCCCTATTTTACCCTCAGACCTTTCCCTAGCATGATTACCTGAGACTCTGAGCACAAGTGGAAGGCTGACCGCAGGTCAGCCTGAATTTGTTGGAGGAGTCGGGAGGTATTTAAACCCGCCCTCAATCCTTCGTCTGGGCAACGGTTCTCTTGTGTCCCACCCACCCTTCCCCCTTTTTCTTGCTATTTTTTCTCTTTTACTTCTGCTTGGGTATGCCCCCTTTTAGGCATACTGACTACGTGACCCCTGCACACCTCAGGTCACTTTTCCCTGTTTTTCCCTCAGACCTTTGCCTAGCACGATTACCTGAGACTCTGAGTACAAATGCAAAATACTCAAGTAACTAGCTCTCTGTCCCCAAGTGTAATTGATCTGGTCGTAGTGGGTATCACTATTATGTAAGGGATCAGCTAAAGAGACCAGACACATAGCTTCACAAGTGAAATGAGACCAATGTATATAACATTAAAGCAGTATTCATTTACAGTGAAACACACACACCAACAAACATACAGAGCAAAAAACAAACCCCAAAAGGCAAAAAAATAAATAAAAGCTCACAATCCCAATCGCGTTCTGCGATCCAACAATCAAAATCTGCTCCAGATACCGAAAGCCAACTACAGGTCCAAAGGAGATAGAAGATTTGCGGTCCAAGGTCCCAGACTATGGAACGCTTTACCAACCAGCATTCGGTTGGAGGAGAACCACCTAGCTTTCAGGAGAAAGATCAAGACTCATCTCTTTTGATACCAAAGGAGACAGGAACAACAAGCGCCCAGAGGCGATTCAGTTCGTATGTGCCGCGCTATATAAGTTTTCATTCATTCATTCAAAAGACAAAACAACAAATTAACTACTATCTCTATGCAATATCTACAATTAAGGTAACAGGGATGCAAGGAAGAAAACATGACTGGGAACAAGCGAAGGAGAAAGGCAGAGAGGTGCAAGATGGCTCAGGATACAGGAGGCACAAGGATCCAGGTGTGGCTGTTCAGAACTTGATGTATTCTGGGAGACACCTGCTGGTGGACACTGGAACTACAGGCATCGGCACAGAGAACCACAGTGCCACCAGTAGGTGAACTCAGTCCTGACACCTACAGATATTTTCCTCTTGATATTATGGGAAGCTCACAAACCAGTTATTAGGGGTGTCTGTGTTAGTCAAACTTCCTATCAACGATAAAGAGAAACTCCTCCAACACAAACGTTTTGAGGAAATCTTCTATAAAGCCTCAGCAGCCTTCCAAATCCAGCCTTCCACTACGTCCAAGCATGACTTTGAAAAGCGCGTCTAGAACTGGACCTTTGACAATAGCAGCTGAAGAAACCCTCCATAGGTCACAACGCAAACTGCATGAAGTCAAACATACCTGATACCTTTTTGGTCCTGGCACTCCATAGGGCTGATAACACCCATCAGCCTGAAACTGTCCACTAATGCGTATTCAAGCAACCCTATGAAAATCATTAATAAATCTTGTAGACACTTTGCAGACTCTTATGGAGACACTAACATTTTGACCAAGCATGCGTGGATACCATCCTTTCTACACTTCATCTTCCCTCTCTCTCCTCCTCCCATCAAGAAAACCTAGAACTGCCCATTATGGGCGACAAAATAAACTCAGCAAACAAAGTTCTAAAACTGCGTAAATGTCTGGGACCTGACGACCTCTCTGTGACCTACTACAATAAATATTATTACCGTATTTATCGGCGTATAACACGCACCTGTGTATAACACACACCCCAAGCTTAGAAGGGAAGTTTAAGGAAAAAAATGTTTAGGAGCAGTGCAATGGCGGGACATAAAGCCTAGGAGGCGGGACAGGGTGTGACTGCAAGCGTAGCCGAGCCTAGCCGAGTACACAGTACGATCGTCTCAGCTCGGTCTAAGTTGAGACAGCTCAGAGACAGCGGGGATCGGCATATGACACGCACCCACAAAATGAACTCAGCAAACAAAGTTCTAAAACTGCGTAAATGTCTGGGACCTGACGACCTCTCTGTATCCTACTACAATAAACATTATTACCGTATCTATCGGCATACAACACACACCGGTGTATAACACACACCCCAAGCTTAGAAGGGAAGTTTAAGGAAAAAATGTTTACGGAAAACGTACATTTTAAATGCCCATCAATGCAGCCTTATCAGTGTCTATCTGCTGTCTTGCCCAGCATCCATCGGCAGCCTTGTCCATCATCCACCTGCAGCCTAGCACAGAGTCCATCTAGCCTTATAAGTGTCCATTTGCAGCCTTATAAGTGTCCATCTGCACCTTGCCCAAAATTGCAGCATTGTGTATTTTTTAATTTAGCGCCTCAGCCGAGTTATACAGAGACGGATTTCCTGTGTATTCGGCTTCTCTCGGCTCCTCTCGCAGTCCTGCCCAGTCCCGCCCCTTGGCCCCGGCTTGTATGACAGACAACACAGCACTGCAATGGCGGGACATAAAGCCTAGGAGGCGGCACAGGGTGTGACTGCGAGTGTAGCCGAGCCTAGCCGAGTACACAGTATGATCGTCTCAGCTCGGTCTAAGTCGAGACAGCTCAGAGACAGCGGGGATCAGCGTATGACACGCACCCACGATTTCCCCCTGATTTTAAGGGTAAAAAAGTGCATGTTATACGCCGATAAATACTGTACCTCCTTAGCCCCCCCTCTAGATTAAGCCTTTAACCTTTTTTGCTGCCAGGTCCTGTACTCCATTTTGTACACTCAGGTAGGCAGACCATTTTTGCTATTCTTCCTTTGCTTTTTTATTTTTCACTTATAGCTTTCATAGTTTGTAAATGACCACCCGAACCATATATTTTCTGAAAGCACATGATCAGTAGAATAAAAAAAAGGTGCTACTGATTTCTAAGGTCCTACGGTATTTATGAAAATGTTTATCAAAACAATATTTTTGCTAAAATCATGATTTGCAGATAAATACACAGCACATTTAACAAAATTCCAACTAAATATAAAAGATTACCTGTATTGAGTTAATAAATAACAAATATGTGTAACTTTTTAAATTGCGCCTTTTTGCAAAATTATGAAAATTGAACAGATGAAAAAGTGTAACTATCCAAATCTCTCCAAAAATCTGAAGGATTTCATTTCTGCTTTACAGCTTTCAGAATTTGTGAAAGACCCCCAAAACCATATTTTTTTCTAAAATCATATAACCTCTAGGATAAAAAGAAGGTGCTACTGATTTTTTTGACCCTGCTGTATTTGTGCAATCGTTTAAAACAATATATTTTCAAAAAATACACCAAAGCTATTATTAGCAGATAAAAACACAGCTAATTTGGCAAAATTCCTGCTAAACACTACTAAATATAAAAGTTTAACCACTTAAGGACCGCCTTCCGCACATTTACATCGGCAGAATGGCACGGCTGGGCACATCAACGTATATATAGGTTGATTATTGTACCCAGCCGTGGGTCGCAGGCGCGCGCCCGCGGCGCGCGCCCGCGACCCGGTCCGAAGCTCCGGGACCGGGACCACGGGACTCGCGGACCCGATCACCACTGGACTGCGGCGATCGGTCCCCGGAGCTGAAGAACGGGGAGAGCCGTGTGTACACACGGCTTCCCCGTGCTTCACTGTGGCCGCAGCATAGCCTGTTATAGGGGGACGTGATCGATGACGTCACACCGACAGCCACACCCCCCTACAGTTGTAAACACACACATAGGTCACACATCCCCTACAGCGCCCCCTTGTGGTTAACTCCCAAACTGCAACTGTCATTTTCACAGTAAACAATGCAATTTAAATGCATTTTTTGCTGTGAAAATGACAATTGTCCCAAAAATGTGTCAAAATTGTCCGAAGTGTCCGCCATAATGTCGCAGTCACTAAAAAAATCGCTGATCGCCGCTATTAGTAGTAAAAAAAAAGAAATAATGAAAATGCAATAAAACTATCTCTTATTTTGTAAACGCTATAAATTTTGCAAAAACCAACCGATAAATGCTTATTGCGATTTTTTTTACCAAAAATAGGTAGAAGAATACGTATCGGCCTAAACTGAGGAAAAAAAATGTTTTTTTATATATTTTTGGGGGATATTTATTATAGCAAAAAGTAAAAAAAATATTGATTTTTTTTCAAAATTGTCGCTCTATTTTTGTTTATAGCGCAAAAAATAAAAACCGCAGAGGTGATCAAATACCACCAAAAGAAAGCTCTATTTGTGGGGAAAAAAGGACGCCAATTTTGTTTGGGAGCCACGTCGCACGACCACGCAATTGTCAGTTAAAACGACGCAGTGCTGAATCGCAAAAAGGGGCCTGGTCCTTTGGCAGCATTTTGGTCCGGGTCTTAAGTGGTTAAACAATATGGAGTTAAAAAAATAACAAATATTTGTAACTTTTAAATTGCTCCTTTTTGCAAAATGGTGAAAATCCAACAGACGCAAAAATGTAAATAAACAAGCTGTGCAAATGAACGTGAAAATATCCAAAAAAAACAATATAACCAAGTAAGTGAATGCATATATTGTCGATATTCCTGATATCATAGCACAAAACAGGTATCCCTATTTCCCTATTTGCAGTAAATTATAATGTGTCCAAATACAAAATGAACAAGTGAATGTTCTGTTTTTCAAAAAAAACACATCAGATGATGATCAAAAAAGGCTAAAGATGTACAGTCCTCCCATAGGTAAGTTGGTGACTTCAAACCAGAGCAAACCAATGAAAAGTGATGTAATAGGAAAGAAATCCTCCACCTTCTATATAACAGCCTCTTACCGAAGATGAAGATCCCAACTAGAGATCTTCTGTAGATGTATGTCATATAGGGATGTTGTTTCTTTGGCAATAAATCGTTCCCCAACCACTCACAAGCAGTCATGTATGATCATGATAGCCAGGTGAGGAAGGAACGAAAGGCCAACATAGTGTAATCCAGTAAACATTTAATATAAAAATTGGTTAAAATTATACTTACAGCGTGAAGTTAAAAAAGAAGTCGCATTTGAAATTGTATAGGCGGCCGGCTAACACAGCCTGTTTACTCCGGGACTCTCTTGTGTAGTGATGATGTCAGCACACCGCTTCTCCCTACGTCGTTTCGTCAAAACTGACTTCGTCCTGGTACCCCATACATGATTGCTTGTGAGTGGTTGGGGAACGATTTATTGCCGAAGAAACCACATCCAGTCGCATAGACCCTATTACATCACTTTTCCTTGGTTTGCTCTGTTTGAAGTCACCAACTTACCTATGGGGGGACTGTACATCTTTAGCCTTTTTTGATCATCATCTGATGTGTTTTTTTTGAAAAACAGAACATTCACTTGTTCATTTTGTATTTGGACACATTAGGATTTACTGCAAATAGGCATACCTGTTTTGTGTTATGATATCAGGAATATCGACAATATGTGCATTCACTTACTTGGTTATATTGGTTTTCTTGGATATTTTCACATTCATTTGTGCAGCTTGTTTTTTTATATATGTCTATTTTTTGTGTGTCTCTCACATTTTAAGTTACAGCATTATTGTTAATTGTTCACATTATTGTGAACAGACAGCGCAGTGTTACCCCCTTTTTTTATGCAAAAATGTAAATATCCAAATTTCTCAAAAAATCTGGAGGTTTTCATTTTTACTTACAGCTTACAGCATATGACCTCTGAAATAAAAAGAAGGTACTACTGATTTTTTAGGCCCCGCGGTATTTGCGCAAATGTTTATCAAAACAACATTTTTGCTGGAAATACACTTAAACCATAAATTCCAACTAAATCGAAAAGCTTAACTTTTAACCTGTATGAAGTTAATACATAATACATAAGTTAAAGGGTCACTAAAGGAAAAACATTTTTTTTGCTGAAATGACTGTTTACAGGGTGTAGAGACATAAAAGTTAACTGATTCCTTTTAAAAATGATTAAAAGTAGATAAAAATCAATCATATAATGTGCCTACAGTTTTAGTTTCACTTTTAAACTGGTTTCATGTTTCTGTGAAGTAAAAAGACACACAGAACAAAAACAAATACAGGGCAATGTTTGTTTTTAAAATGATTGGTTCTGAGGAGTTTTAGACACATAGAGCCAGATCCACGTACATCGGCGCATATTTGTTCCAGCGTAGCGCATCTCCGATCCGCTACGCCGACATATGCCAGAGAGGCAAGCACCGTATCCTCAGAACAAATGCTCATAACGATGCGCCGGTGTAACGTAAATAAGTCGGTGTAAGGCGGCGCTATTCAAAGTAGGAGGGAAGTGGGCGTGATCCATTTAAATGAACCGTGACCCCATGCAAATGAAGGGCTGAACGAACGGAGCATGCGCACACCTATGCCTGGCGTAACCCCTAAGATGCGCCGGCCCGCTGTATAAAAGCGCCCAGATCTGCACCCGTTGAGCGCAAAAGTATATCTGTTTGCTTGTTTCCCCCCTGAAGCAAGGTACTTTTGTCCTCTTAACTGTGAACCATGTCTGGTCGTGCGTCAGGGAAGGAGAGGAGGAAAAAAAACGTTTCTGCCCAGAAGAGGGCTGTTATTATTGCAGGCATGGCCAGGTACGACGTGTACCTCCATGGGGCAGAAATGGATCCACCAGCAAGGCCAGGAAGGAGGAGAACCTGGAGGAGATCACCAGCCAGGTCAATCTCCTTGGACAGGAGGCCAGGACCTCCAAGGATATAGCCAAGAAGATAAATGATCTTCGTTGTGCTGTCCGGGAGAAGCTGGGAGCCATCAGGAGGCATGCCAGGGCCACTGGAGGGGGACCAGCCAAGTGGAGGGAGTTGAGGGCTTTGACTCCCAGGATCAGGCCCTGACGACTGGTAAGTGTTTTTTTTACAAATATTTACAAATATTTGGTGTGTAGTATGTGGGGGGGGGGGACATGCGACAAGTGTGTTGGTCCAACAACATGTGAATGCTTTGTGTCATCTACAGATGTGCTGGAGGGAGCTGGGCCATCATCTTCTGGTGGCCATCCCACACCATCCCCCCCACAGCATCCTGAGCCAGACCCCCTGGGAAGACCAGACACAGCGGTGGAGGGGATTGCGCACACCTCGCCTCTTGAGGTGGTTGAGGAGGAGCCGGTCCTTTCCGACCAAGAAGTGGTCCTTTTTTTGGAGGAGTCTTCCCCTTTTGCCGGGCCCTCTGTGACCTCCACCCTCATCAGGGGAAGTCCCTCAGGGTCCTCCCCCAACATGTCTACCTCCTCAAGGGCCTCCCCTTATAGCCGGCCCGAAGCCACTCCTGGCCCCAGGAAGGCAACCAGGAAGACTAGGGGAGTGCTTGAGTTCCTCCCGGAACACTTAGGGAGGGAACAGGACAGCCAGACCCGGCATATGGGTGAGGTTGTCGTACAGATGCGGCGACTGGCTGACACCATGGCCTCCTCTGCTACCCTGACTGACAGTATGCAGGATGTCGGTGCCAACTCCGCGGCTATTATCACCTGCCTGGGGGATCTGCAGGCCACCACAGCAGGCCTCATGACTGAGGTACAGACCCTGGCAGAGGCCGTTCGGGAGAATACAGCTGCCATCCAGGCGGAGGGGAGACAGTTAAGGCTGCTACAAGCCGAGACCAATGCAGTCCTCACCTGCATAGCCCTGGCATTGGAGGGCAGGCAGGCAGCCAGAGTGGGAACAGGGGATGCTCATCCTCCTCCTGATTCCCCCCCACCTGAGGCGCCCCCATGCATCTGCATAGCCGGGGCCGTGGCTCCAGACGTGGCCCAAGACAGGGCAAATTATTTTTTTTTAGAGCTTTTTGATGCTCATTATAAATTTGTTTTTCTATTCTATACTTCGGTGATGAGTTTATTTTTTATTTTGGTAGACCCAGCACACAGTCAGTAGTGCAGGCTACAGTGGGAATGGTGTGTGAATGTGGGGGTGACACTCCTGCAAGTAAGGGGTGTCACCCTCGGTCGTTGGGGAGACGTTATCCCCACGACTGTGTGAATGACGTATGAATGGACAGCAACTTGATTGGTGCCTTGATGTGGCGTTGCTGCTCCCAAGTCCTGCATGTTGGACTTGGGCTAAACCAATGTGACGTGGATGTGTTGTGTGTGATCTAGGGACCACAGTGATGTGCATGCGTGCATTGTCTGTGTGCCATGATGAATGTGTGAGTTTAACGTGCAAAGATTCGTTCAACGAGGATCCTCCTGACTGCTCTTCCATCAGCAGAATGGGTAGTCTCGGTTAGGGGGGGGCAGTGTGGGTCTGGGGTCAGGTTATTACATATGTCAATCTCCAGGCCCTTTCTCACGGCAAAGTTGTGCAGAATGCAACATGCACCAATGATCTAACACACAAAGTTTGGGGAATACAACAGGGTCCCCCCAGACTTATCCAGGCATCGGAAACGTGACTTCAGGAGGCCAAATGTGCGCTCAACCACTGCACGGGTAGGTATATGTGCTTCATTGTATTTTCTCTCTCCTCTGGTTTGGGGATACCGGAATGGAGTCATGAAATGGGGTCCAAGTGCATATGCCGAGTCATCTGGAAGGGAAAAGACAGGAGAATGTTAGCCAGGCATGTGCACCTTGTGATGTCTGCATTATGGAGTCGGAGAGTCATGCCTGACTCCCATGTCACTCACCAACCAACCAGCTGTCCCCATACACGTTCTGCTCGTATCTTGTTATGTGGATACCGCGCATAGTTACGTCGGCGCATATAGACACTTACGCCGCGCATATCGAGATACTCCGGCGTAAGTGCTTTGTGAATCTGGCCCATAGTAATCACACCTCTTTTATCATGGACCACAGTGAAAAGCTAGCATGAGTTTTTTCATAAGGAGCCAGACAAGCAGGAAGTGTGGAGATTAGAGAAGTATTACAGCTACTTCAAACCAAAAACGAACAATGAGGACATGAAACCACGACTGCAATAAGGTAAAAGAAGCTATTTAGCTAAAAAAAAAATCCTTTAGTGATCCTTTAATACATAACAAATATTTGTAATTTTTACATTGCGCTCTTTTGCAAAAATAGAACGTGTGCAAAAATGTAAATATACAAATTTATCAAAAAATCTGAAGGTTTTAATTTTTCCCTAAAGCCCCATACACACTATCAGTTTTCCTGACAGTTTTCTCTTCAGGTTTACCAAAACCATCTAATATGAGGTCACACCTCAAGAGTTTCAATTTGTATGCAACCAGGCAGGCCCTTGTACTACATGGTTTTGGTAAACCTGAAGAGAAAACCGTCAGGAAAACTGATAGTGTGTATGGGGCTTTACAGTTATCAGAATTTGTAAAAGACCAATATACAATAAAAAGAAGGTGCTATTGATTTTTAAGGCCCCACGATATTTTCGCAAATGTTTACCAAATCCCCCACGATAGTTGTGCAAATGTTTACCAAATCAATATGTTTGCTAAAAATACACTAAATCATTATTAGCAAATACAATTCCTGATAAATTTTAACTAAATATAAAAGCTTAACCTGTATTGAGTTAATAAATAACAAATATTTGTAAATTTTAAATTGCATCTTTTTGAGAAATAGTGAAAATCAGAGGTACACAAAAGTTTCTTAGAAAATCTGGAGGTTTATTCTTTTTCATTTACAGCTTTCAGAATTTGTAAAAGGCCATACATTTTCTGAAAGCACATGACCAGTATAATAAAAAGAAGGTTCTACAGATTTTTAAGGCAGTGCTATATTTGGGCAAATGTTTATCAAATCAACATTTTTGCTAAAATACACAAAAATTCCTGCTAAATTGCTACTAAAGCCTCGTTCACATGTGGCATACTAAAGTGTATGCCATGTTTACCCGCACAGAGATGCACAGGTTTTTTCCGTGCATCCCCCTACCTGCAGTCCCATGTATGTCAATTGGGATGCAACAGCTGCACAGCCATGGCTGCTGTTCCCAATCTGATATCCATGTGAGTGTGGGTACATGACCCCAAATGCAAACAGTGTGAGCTCAGGGACATGCATGCAGACCTACATGGATGTAAAATTGGGAGCAACAGCTCTGTTCATGCATTTGCTACATCCCAAATGACCAGGGCCGCCATCAGAAATTATGGGGCCCCTTACACAGCTTCAAGCATGGGCCCTCTGGAGCAGAGAACCGGGGGGGTGCTGCCCCACCTCAAATTGAGAAGCTGGGGGCTGCTGCAAATTGAGAAAATTGAGAAGCGGGGGGGCGTGAATAATTGAGAAGCGGGGGGTGCCACGAATTTAGAAGCAGGGGGTGCTGCCGCCGCAAATTGACGGGTTGGGGAAAAAAAATATTTTTTTTTTAAAAAGGGAGTAGTCATCCGGGGCCCTGGGGACCTCTGTGCCCTTTAATAAAAAGATAAAATTAAAAAAATTAAAAAATGATTACAAATATATATTTTTTAAAAAAAAAAAAATTGGGTTGCCATCCGGGGCCCTGGGGACCACCGGGACCCTGTGGACCTCTGGGCCCTTTAATAAAAACAATAATATATATATATATATATATATATATATATATATATATATATATATATATAAAGGGGGTTGCCATCCAGGGCCCCTGGGGACATCTGGGCCCTTTAATAAAAACAAAAAACAAAAAATATATATATAAAAAAAAAAAAAATTATAAAAAAAAAAGGGGGGGGTTGCCATCTGTGGGCCCTGGGGACCTCTGGACCTGTTAATAAAAACAAACAAAAAAAATATATATATAAAAGGGGGGTTGCCATCCTGGGGGCCCCTGGGGACCTCTGGGCCCTTTAACAAAAAAATGTATATATAAAAAAATATAAAAAAATTTATATAAAAAAGGGGGTTGCCATCAGGGGCTCTGGGGACCTCTGGGCCCTTTAATAATAAAAACAAATATATATATATATAGTTTAGTGTTTAGGTTTTTAAACTCTTGTCTGACACCATTAATACCAGGTTGACCCCTCTCCACAATCCATACTGAATCTACAGATTGAAGAAATACATTACCCCTTTAGATACGTAGCTTCTCACATACTTCTGGCCTCCAGATTATGTATTACAAGGATGTGGAAGTCAGAAGAGGCCCCACAGGTGGCCCAAACTATTGATCTGGTTAATATGCACTACTGCCACAAATCTATACTGGCGGCCAGCAATGGCCTAGCCAAAAAAAAAAAACAGAAGGCCTGGAAGCCCTGGGCATCCGGTACTAGAGCTGTGTCGTTATTCTGAGCCACCGTAATCTACTTTCAAAATGTTCTTGATCGAGCAATATGTGTAAACGTGTTTTTTTTTCTTTGTTGTTTTAACAATACTGTTACTATATGGTTAATAGAACGCACTCTTCAGAGGGGTCAAACCCCGAGTTCATTCAGGTGTATTACAAGGATGTGGAAGTCAGAAGAGGCCCCACAGGTGGCCCAAACTATTGATCTGGTTAATATGCACTACTGCCACAAATCTATACTGGCGGCCAGCAATGGCCTAGCCAAAAAAAAAAAACAGAAGGCCTGGAAGCCCTGGGCATCCGGTACTAGAGCTGTGTCGTTATTCTGAGCCACCGTAATCTACTTTCAAAATGTTCTTGATCGAGCAATATGTGTAAACGTGTTTTTTTTTCTTTGTTGTTTTAACAATACTGTTACTATATGGTTAATAGAACGCACTCTTCAGAGGGGTCAAACCCCGAGTTCATTCAGGTGACGATGGCCTGTTCTCCTCCTGGGCCACAAAAGTGCTCCCATTTGGGGTGGCTCAGTGGGAGAGGAGCCCATAGACTCAGCAACTGCAATTCTTGTTGAACTGTCATTCCTCTACTGGATAAGTTGGTTTGTTACTCACATAATGAACCTTAGTATGTTATGGTGCATATGAACTCAATGCTTTTGTACTTTTATGTTAAATCGAATAAAAATTATTGAAGAAAAAAAAAAGATTATTGTTTTAGAGTAATCATTTAGCTAAATGGATACTAAAAATGTAATATTTTTACTGTTGAGAATATAGTTCTCTACATTTACCAAGTAAGGGAAGGTCACTGTTATTGCTGATCATGGCAAGCAATGGGCTTGTTTTTTGTTTAATATACTGTATATAGTCTATTTTTCTTGTGCTTCAATCTAATGTACAGCACATCTTAATGCTCCACACTCAGTTATTAGACAAGAAAAAATAACATTTTACAAATTCAAACATCTAACTGGTGCAGTACTATAATTATAAAGTGCAATGAATAAATACATACAAAATAAATACATAAAACAAAAGTAATAGTCCCAATACAAACATTATAACAAAAATCTGATTTAAAATCCACAGTTTATTATTCATTTACTGTGACCCCAGTGTGTCAAACTATTTACAAAGTCCCCTGTGACCCTTAAAATTGAGGTTCTCAATTAAATCGTCTATTAATAACCTTTGTTCTCCCTACACAAGACCTCTCTATTACAGGAAGGTATACACATTTAAAAGTTGTCCTTTCCACTTTTACTGTCATCTCACCAGTGTGTAATTTTCAACAGTGGTCCCTCCAATCCTCAGATTAAAATTTAGCAGAGGCCTCATGTGGACATAATGTAATGTATTAGAAACTAAATAAAAATAAGGGAATATCATGTATTATTGGAGCTTGCCAGCATTTTATGTAAAGCCTACAGTGAGAGAAAACTTTTTTAAAGGTAAACCAGATTCCCAGCACCAGAAACCAGTGCAAGCCTATGCTCAGGCTCATGCAAGTGTGCATTGCACACATACTCATATTTCTTAGTGAAACAGCAATATTAAAACATACTATTCCAGTTTGTGTGCTCACAATCATGTGCCCTTACCAATTAGGTAATTGAAACTGGTCTGGTCCTAATGAAACTGGTCTGTCACTATTAGCAGTTGCTAAATCATCTTCAGATTGTTCCTGTGTTGCTGAGACTTGATCTGCTGTACTTGCTTATCTGTGTGTGAACCAGCTTGGCCTTGGACTCCACTTTTCTGCTCCTGTCTCAGCTATGTTCACCTGATTACTATGACCCCAGCCTGTTTACTGGACTTGTCTTCTCCTGCTGATTCTGTACTGCTTTTTTCAGCTGTTACTGGCCTGCCTCCTGGACTTGCTCTGCTTGACGAGTTGGTCTCTCGCTGCCTGGTTGTTGCCAACCACTGCCTGTCTTCTGGTACTGCTTCCGTCTTCCGCTCTGGTGCCAAGCTCCTCCTGCATTCTGTTCCAAAGACTGCAACTACCAGCTCTACCCAAAAACAGAATTTGGCACTCGCGCCACTCCTTGCCTATACACTTTTTGTCTCTACCTTCAGGAGTGTTAGGCAGGAGGTGCAAGAGAGGCCTCCACAACATTTCAGTCTTCACCAGGTATGTTATACTTTTTGACTGTATGCTATCTTCTCACTCCAATGGAAGAAATTCCAGATCAAGGGTGCATTGCTAGCTCCACTCAATACATTTCATCGCAGTAGATTCTTATTGATACTTATTGTCACAAGGAGGTTCTGCACTGGTTGGATGATAAGACTTTACCTTCATCAGTCAGAAAACTTTTTCATATATGCTCCCCGGATGTTAGTTTCAATTTGTTACAAGGGCTGGGCTTTCCTGACTTATGAGATATATTCCAACAACCATCTTTCCAGTGAATTTGTCTCTAGTGTCTACTGAGTCACTGACAAAAAGGAATGGCAGGTGGGTGAAACATCTTAGGCGGAGTACAGACGATCGGACATATCCGATGAAAACGGTCCGCGGACCATTTCCATCGGATATGTCCGATCGGGAGTTTGATCCGATGGCGTGTACACACCATCGGAACAAATTCCCCGCCGCTGGACGGCGCGGTGACGCGGCGGTGACGTTGACGGCGCCGCGTCACCGCCACGTCACCGCACCAGGAAGTAAAACACTTCCGCGCATGCGCCGAATCCATTCGGCAGCGGCGCGGCGGCGGTGGGGGCCGACATGTCTGCTGGTAAGTGTACTAACCAGCAGACATGTCGGGCGGACAGATTCCACCGGATAGATTTCAAAGCTTGCTTTGAAATCTGTCAGGTGGAGAAATCTGTCCGCTAGCCCATACACACGAGCGGAGATGTCTGCTGAAACGGTCCATCGGACCGTTTTCAGCGGACATATCCCCTCGTGTGTACGCCGCCTTAGTGGCACAATGGGGAGGGTTTTCTGGCTTCTAAAATAATTTCAGATCCAATTATTTTTCCACTACATTGAGGGTTGGGTTATGCTGGGCTTAGTTTTTAGGGTTAGGTGTTTTGAAAACTATATGTTGTAGATGGTTAAAAAGTGTGGGAATAAAAAAAAAAAAAACATTTATACTCACAAATTTTCAAAGCATGAGGACTGCTCTCCAGGGCTTGGACTGGGAGGGAATATTGGCACAGATGAACACAGAACAGAAATGGGAATTCTTCAAAAAGACTCTTTGGAACCTCACTGCAAAGTATATTCTCATGGGCAATAAGTTTAAAAGGCTAAAGATAAAACCTATGTGGCTCACGGTCAAAGTTAAAAAAGCTATAAACAATAAGAAGATAGCCTTTAAAAAATATAAAAATGAAGGAACACTAGTGTCGTTTAAATGGTACAAAGAATATAATAGAATATGTAAAAAGGAAATCAAGGATGCAAAAATTCAAAATGAACGCCAGATTGCAAAAGATAGTAGGACAAACTCCAAAAAAATATTTAAATATATTAATAGTAAAAAGGTCAAGTCTGAGCATGTAGGCCCTTTACAAAATAATCTAGAGTGGGTGACTGAGGACATAGACAAGGCAAATTTATTAAATGCTTTCTTCAGCTCTGTGTATACAATGGAGTATGGGGGAGCTCTTGTCCATAATGGGGGTGGGAGTGACACAGCCCCAAATCCACAATGGCTCAAAAGTGATATGGTCCAGAAATATTTAGACAGAATAAAGGTGGATAAAGCACCTGGACCAGATGGCATCCACCCATGGATCCTAAAAGAATTGAGCTCTGAAATTTCAAGTAAGAAATACATTTATCCATCAGAATATAGTATCTTAAATAACTCATATAACGATTATATAACAATGAAATGCATCCTGGAAGCAGTATTGTTTCTTAAAATGTTATGTGATTTATTAAATCTGATCAATAATGGTTATGATATGGTTCCACATTATTTAATATGTGATTGTTTTTGTCAGTAGGAATCTTTTTATGTTAATAAATCTATTGCTAGAAAAATATATTGCAGTATTTTTTATATTGCATTATTTAAATATATATTTTACTACCAGTTTATAACGTCAGCACCAAGTGTGTGCATCAGAGATGATGCGTTCCAACCAGGCAGGTAAAAGCAACCAGGAAGCGGGAAGACCCAACAGTCAACCCGCGACCTGGTCCCACACTGCCAAAAATAACTCCTCTAGGGGAGGATCCCAAGAGTGGACTGGAGGTAGGATGTTGTCATGGTTCTTTCGACAAAAGTTAGATCAAATCTATTTGTTTTAAGGGAGGTTGGTAGATAGGACTGGTCTACCTCTAGGACACAGAGTGATCCCAATAGGGGTGTCAGGAAGGGGGGGATTGTCCTGGATATCCACCTTCTTTACGTTTCTGAAAGAATGGTCTACTATGTTTTTTATTGCTTTAATATTTTGGACGAGACCATAGGATATATGAGATCTTGGGGGATGAGGGAGGGGACTCAAGATGAATTCTATTACCTATAGCGTCCTGATTTGCCTTAATGATTCTCATCTCTCTTTTCATTTTAATAGTACTACTATCTGGGGTCAAAAAGGTTGGAAAAGATAAACACTGATTGTATCTGATTGTTCTCAAATGTATATCCCGCTGTATAATTTACTGTGTTATTTATCGTATAGCTTTATACTCTTTTATTTGAAAATAAACTTAAACTTGAATGAAAAAAAAAAGAGTGGATTGGAAGGGAAAAACAGGAAGTACCTCTGCAAGGCAAGACTTAAACATAGAGTAGTTCCAAAACCCCTAGGCAGTAGATAGGGCGAGGCTGGAGATCCTGCCAGTCGAATACCAAATTTCTAATTTGTACATCCGAATAAGGGATGCATAAAAGAATATGTATATTAAATAAAAAAAATATAAATGAAGAAAAATCTACATAGGATAAAGAGTATTTTTTAAATAACTCCATCCAAGGATGGGAAATAAAACGTTTTCTATGTTTTTAAATAAGCTACTGAAGCACATCTAAAGTCCCATTCCATATAGTATCTTGTTTATTTTCATTAGTTGAAATTGAGTTGAAAGACAGAAAAATGCCATAGTGCCATGTGCCAGGCCACATTTTTTTAGCACCACATAGGGGCTGATTTACTAAGAACAACGCGCTTTGCCGGTTCATACCTTAATTGGTGCGCCAGATAAATCATTAATTGAGCGTGTGAACTGGCGCAGCAGACGGGCGCAATGCAATAATAAATATGTAAACGGTAGAAGCCGCGGAAAACATCCTTTAAAAGTCTATGGGAGAAATCAAAAGTGTTAATATTAAAGGTTAATATGCAAGTTATTGTCATAAAAAGTGTTTGGGGACCTGGGTCCTGTCCCAGGGGACATGTATCTATGCAAAAAAAAGTTTTAAAAACAACCGTTTTTTCAGGAGCAGTGGTTTTAATAATTTTTAAAGTGAAACAATAAAAGTGACATATTCCTTTAAATTTTATACCTAGGGGGTGTGTATAGTATGCCTGTAAAGTAGCACTTATTTCCCATGCTTAGAACTGTCCCAGCACAAAATGTCATTTCTGAAGGAAAAACAAGTAATTTAAAAGTACTAGCAGATATAATGAATTGTCGGCAATGCAGAGAAAAGTAATTGAAAGTTATTGATAAAAAAAATGCGTGGGGGTCCCCCAAATTAAATTACCAGGCCCTTCAGATCTGGTATGGAATAGAAATAACAAAGAACGGATGGACGGCCGCACACCGGAAAACTCTTGAGTTGTCTTTATTGAAAAAGCATAAGCACAGATACACAGCAAGAATCAAAAAACAGCCGACGCGTTTCACATTTGGTGAGTGCTTATTTATGACCTATGTACAACTAAAACACACACAAAAAAGGGATTTTTAATAACAGCTTACCTGTAAAATCCTTTTCTTGAAGTACATCACGGGACACAGAGCGCATAGCCATTACATATGGGTTATATGGGTACCTTCAGGTGTGGACACTGGTGTAATCAACTTCACAGGAAGTTCCTCCCTATATAACCCCCTCCCACTGAGAGTGCTTTAGTTTTGTAGCAAGCAATTTCTCCGAGGTTACACAATGTTCCCCAAAAGAGGGGTGGGAGCTCTGTGTCCCGTGATGTACTTCAAGAAAAGGATTTTACAGGTAAGCTGTTATTAAAAATCCCTTTTTCTTTATCGTACATCACGGGACACAGAGCGCATAGCCATTACATATGGGATGTCCCAAAGCAATGCTCCATGAAGGGAGGGAGACCGTAAGGCCAAAAAATAGCCAAACAGAAAATATATCAGGAGGTAAAATATAGCTCCACCAACAGAAAAAAAGGGGGCGTGAACCGGGCCAGAGGATTCTATACTGCTGCCCGTAGGACCGCCTGCCCAAATGCTGCGTCCGTAGCCTTTGCGACGTCCAACTTATAAAATTTAGTAAACGTATGTACGGAAGACCAGGTTGCCGCTTTGCAAACCTGTGCCATAGAGATCTGATGGTGTGCCGCCCAGGAGGCACTCATGGCCCTCGTAGAATGGGCTTTAACTGATAAGGGAGGTGGAACGCGCTTCAGACCATAGGCCTGAAAAATCAGCTGCTTAATCCACCTAGCCAAGGAAGACTTGGCAGCCGGTTGACCCTTCTTGGGGCCATCCGGGAGAACAAAAAGCACATCTGTTTTCCGAATCTTTTCTGTAGCCTTGAGATAAACCCTCATGGCTCGGACCACGTCCAAAGTATGAAGCAATCTTTCCTCTCTGGACTGGGGAGTAGGAAAGAAGGATGGTAGGACTAGGTCCTGATTCAAGTGAAAACTGGATATGACCTTAGGAAGGAAAGAAGGTTGAGGCCGCAGAACCACTCTGTCCTTATGCAGAATCAGGTACGGTTCCCTGCAAGACAAGGCTGCCAGCTCGGAGACCCTTCTGGCCGATGCCATAGCCACCAAGAAAACCAACTTTCGGGTTAGCAGCACAAGAGGGATTTCTGTCAGAGGTTCAAACGGCTGCTTTTGTAAAGCTGACAAGACCAGATTTAAATTCCAGGGGCAGAGGGGAGCTCTAATAGGGGGATTTACATGCAAGACCCCCTGCAAGAAGGTTTTCACAAGCGAATGCGTGGCCAAAGGCCTTTGAAACCATATCGATAAGGCAGACACCTGCCCCTTTAGAGTACTAAGAGCCAACCCCTTGTCAACGCCAACCTGGAGGAATCGCAAGATCCTGTCAATAAAAAATTTGCGAGGATGCCCTCCTTGAGACTCGCACCACTCCACATAGGTCCTCCAGACTCTGTAATAGATATTTCTAGAGACTGGCTTTCTAGCCTGAATTAACGTAGATATGACTTGGGCTGAGAGGCCTCTGCCCTTAAGAATTAGGGATTCAGCCGCCAAGCCATCAAATTTAGCTGCTGTGAAGCAGGGTGGTAAATCGGGCCCTGAGACAGCAGATCTGGGCGCAGGGGGAGTGGCCACGGTGCCCCTACTGACATCCTCACGATGAGTGCGTACCAAGCCCTTCTGGGCCAGGCTGGGGCCACCAGGATCACCGGCCTGCGCTCCACCCTGATCCTTCGTAGAAGGCGGGGAATCATCTGTAGTGGAGGGAACGCATACAGGAGAGAAAACTGGTGCCAGGGGCAAACCAACGCATCGGTCCCGTAGGCCGAGGGGTCCCTGGCTCGGGATACGAATTTGTCCAACTTCTTGTTGAATCTTGTTGCCATGATGTCCACATCGGGAACTCCGAATCTTTGGCAAATCTCTTGGAATACCTGGGGGTGAAGAGACCACTCTCCCGGGAGTAACTGTTGACGACTCAAAAAATCTGCTTGAGAATTGTCTATCCCTGGGATGAACACTGCTGAGATGCAGGGTACATGGGCTTCGGCCCATGAAAAAATCAGGTTTACTTCCCTTTGAGCCGCTAGGCTCCTTGTGCCCCCCTGGTGGTTTATGTATGCCACCGCCGTGGCATTGTCGGACTGTATCCTTACTGGCAGACCCTGCAGGGGGAGAGTCCAGGCGACCAGGGCCAACCGAGCAGCTCTGATCTCTAGGACATTGATGGGAAGCAGACTTTCTGCCTCTGACCACTGTCCCTGCTGGGTCCGTTTTCCTAAGATTGCCCCCCAACCTGTTAGGCTGGCATCTGTGGTTACTATTTTCCACGAGATGGGGCAAAAGGTTTTTCCTTTTGATAATTTTTGAGGGATCAGCCACCAGTACAGGCTGCGCCTGACTCCTGGGGAAAGAACTAATGGACGGTCTAATGCCTGTATGGACTTGTTCCAAGCAGAGAGAATAGCTGCCTGCAGAATTCTGGTATGGATCTGGGCATAGGGCGCTGCTTCGAAGGCGGCCACCATCTTTCCCAGCAGTCGCATGCATAGGCGAATAGTCGGCTTCTTTTTGCCTAAGACTATTTGAATCGTTTGAATCAACGACCTGATCTTCTCTTGAGGTAAAAATACCCTCTGGCATTCTGTATCTAACCGAAAGCCTAGATATTCCAACTGTCTTGTGGGTTGTAACCTTGATTTTTCTTGGTTCACAATCCACCCGAACTCTTCTAGATGCCGCACTGTGCGGACTACTGCATGATTGAGGTTGGAAGCTGATCTGTCGATAACCAGGAGATCGTCCAGGTATGCCAGGACCAAGATGCCTTCTGTCCTTAGGACGGCTAGCACCGGGGCTAACACCTTTGTGAATACCCGTGGAGCTGTTGCCAACCCGAAAGGGAGGGCTACGAACTGGTAATGACTTTGATTTATCGTAAAACGAAGAAACTTGTGATGTGCTGGGTAAATCGGCACATGCAGATATGCATCCTTTATGTCTATAGATGCTAGAAAGTCGCCCTGATGCAGGCTGGCTGTCACTGAACGTATGGAGTCCATACGAAAGGTCTGAATCCTTAGAAAGCGATTTAGGCGTTTGAGGTCTAATATAGGCCTGACGTCGCCATTGGGTTTTGGTATAACAAAAAGGTTGGAGTAGAATCCCAGACCCCTTTCTTGGGTTGGTACTTCTACAATTACTCCTTGGAGCAAGAGGCGATCCAACGCCTTTACGAGAGAGGCCCTCTTTAACGGGTCGCTTGGAAGACTTGACCCCTGAAAATGAGGAGGGGGGATTTCTCGAAACTCTAGTTTGTAGCCTGAGGCTACTACGGACCGAACCCAAGAGTCGGGAATTCTGGCCTTCCAGACTTCGGAGAAAAACTGAAGTCTTCCCCCCACCCAAGAGAGTGGGGGCGCCCCTTCATGAATCTGACTTGATGACTGGTTTAGCCGGCTTGCGAGACCAGGGCCTCTTGTTTGCCGTGGCTTGTCCCTGTGGGCGGCTATTAACTGCTGAACGCCCGGGAGGCCGTCGATACTGACGGGAAGTCGAAGGGGCCGAGCCTGCAATGGCCTGTCGTTTAAACGTGGGCCCACGCGGTCTTTTCTTGACCGGTAAGGAAGTACTTTTTCCACTTGATATGGTGTGGATATATTTATCTAGGTCTTCCCCGAATAGTCTTCCCCCATGAAAGGGAAACCCTGCTAAAAGCTTTTTGCAGGGTGCCTCTGCTGACCAGTTCTTTAGCCACAAAAGGCGACGCATGTGAACCATCAGTAGAGATGAACGGGATGCCTGTTGGATGGAGTCCTTAATAGCATCTATTGCAAAGCAGAGAGCCCTAGGGAATTCTGCTAATTCATGAGTATGCTGAGCCGGCATGTCCTTTAATATATGTTTTGCCTGATCCTTCAGGGCCTGACAAACACCAATGGCTGCTACTGCTGGCTGAACCATGGCACCTACTGAGGTGAAAGCTGCTTTCAGTAGGGTCTCGAATTTTTTGTCGACCGGATCCTTGAACATATGGACATTTTCAACCGGACAAGTCAGGAATTTATTCACGCAGGAAATGGCCGCGTCCACTGTAGGGAGTGCCCATTTCCTTACATATTCCTCTTCCATAGGGTAGATAATAGAGAATCTTTTAGGAGGGACAAAGATTCTATCAGGTCGAGCCCAATCCTGGTAAATCACGTTCCGCAGAAGGGGGTGCATTGGAAAAGACGCACAAGTTAATGGAGCTTTTAAAGAACCCAATGAGGATACCTCCGGGGCTACTAGTTCTGGCACTGGAAGTTTAAAGGCAGTGCGAACCATATCTGTCAAAGACTGGATCCACAGGCTCTCCGCTTGAGAGGCCGAAAAATATTCATCTATAGTGGAATTTTCCCTGTCTGAACCGTCGGGACTTGGGTCTGCCTGATCCCCTTGTGGGTCCCGTTCCTCTGAAGAGGAGACCTCCGCCTCTGAAAACCCCACACTGGGTGAGGGGGATCTAGCCCGCTTGCTACTTGGGCAAGGACGGGAAAACAACGCAGTTAACCTTTTCTCTAGCCCACTCATGGTGGCTGCTAGCATTTCTTCCGTCACGTAAACGGGAATGGGTGGATCGGGGGCCGCCTCTGCCCCCAGCACCCCCAATGGCTCTTGTACTATGCCACTCGGTGTCCTAACTGGCGAGGGTGGGGCCGTAGAAGCCTGGCCCAAATCCTCTGACCCCGATGGAGACCCCTTTTGCTTTTTGGCACCTTTAGCAGCCTTGGCTGGTCCAGATCCCTTTGGAGCCATTGTACAACCTTGGGTCACCCCTATAGCCAACACCTGACTGTTGCAGCTAGGAGTAACCAATATGAGGGCAGGTATGAGGAAAATGAAAAAGAACTAATTTCTCTCTTTTTCCTTTTTTTTTTACCCGCCTGGGAGGTGGCAATACTGAGGAAACCTGTGAGTATTGACACACCAATGCCCGTTAGCCGGAGTCCAAGGTAGACTCAGATACTGCTGGATCTAAGGCTGAGTCCCTTTAAGCAAAAAACTTCCTTTTTTTTTTTTTTTTTTCTGGTCAATAGTGGACCGAAGTCCTAGACCTGAAGATCCACAAAACCGCCACTAGGTGTCCCTGTGTGGCCAAAAGACCCAGCTGCACGCTCTGTATCCTTTCTTCCTCTGCCTCCAGGAGGGAAAGACCAGCCAGAGAAAAAGTTTTTCCCTTTAAACAGACCCTGACGCTGCTGGCCCACCCCCCCGACGCACGCCGACGCTATAAAAGGCGGCGTGCACGCGCGCGCGCATGCGTGCACGCGCGCTCACGCGCGCACGATCGCGCGCACCACGCTGAAACCACATGGAGGAAGCAGAGCAGAGGAAACAACATGGACCAGCGTTTAGGCAGCACCAACAGACACCAGGTAAGCACTAATCTTATTGTAGTGCACACATAGCGAGGAAGCTGTCCCCATGGGCTTCCTAAGAAACAGGAGTTTTTACCAGCAATTTCCTCTTTAAAACATGTGGGGTTGCAGTATCAGTGTTAACAGGCAGACCTGGGGTGAGTAGCAAATATATAACTTACACAAGTATACATATATCTACATGTTATCTGGGTAAACATTAGTATCCCATCCTGCCTACACAGACATAGTGGAGATAGTGGCTGATGCACAAGCATACTGTTAGCCAACCCAGAACCCCCAGGGGGATACCTACTGTCGAACCAAGTCCCGCAGGTTCCCTCTTACCTGCTCCACGCCGCAGGGTATTGCAAAATGCAAGAGGCCCAATCTTCCCCCATCTCCGTGGGTATTGTCTTGGACCTTCAGGGACCGGGGTCCTGTGTTAAGGAACCCACACCCCTGGACCTATATAGCATCCTGGCATCAGTAGCGTTTAGTTCTTGGAAGAGACTAAGGCACTGGAGCCCAGAATCCAGCCCTCCAAGGAGAGGCATTATAGGCAAAACCCCACTCCAGCAGGGCCCGGGTACCGTACACCTTGGCTTTGAAGCACTTCGGACGGATCCGGCTAGCTATCCTGGGTCCCGAGACCTCCGAGGGACAGCTAGACGTGACCAACACCTAAGACACTGGCGAAAAAACTAAAGCACTCTCAGTGGGAGGGGGTTATATAGGGAGGAACTTCCTGTGAAGTTGATTACACCAGTGTCCACACCTGAAGGTACCCATATAACCCATATGTAATGGCTATGCGCTCTGTGTCCCGTGATGTACGATAAAGAAATAAACAGTGCTAACAAAAGACATGTCACCCGAATTGGCCACTAGTGCAGGAGAGCCTATGAGTATAGAGGCAATGCTTCAGCTGTGGCAAAATCAGAGTGCACCTGTGTGAATGAAAGGAAGCAATGAAATTCAAAAAATCATCAAGTGCAAGTAAATAACATGTTACTGAAATAGTGAACAAGGCAGCAGTTAAAAAAAAGTGATAATACATTAATATTAATGTGTATATTGATTTATATGTGGAATATGATGGAAATTAAATAATATAATATAATGTATATGATCACAACGTGGAAAAAATCCCCAAAGAAGCTGTAAGGAAAATGCACGATGTGCTGATTCCTGTAGCTACTAAATATAAAAAAAGGTCCGGTATGGATATTAAGGGGAACCCTGCGTCAAATAAAAAAAGACGTGGGGTTCCCCCCAAATATCCATAACAGACCCTTCAGGGGGACTTATTGGAATCTGAAAGACCCCTTTAACAGATCCCACCCCCCCATGTGAATTGGTAAGTGGTGGGTGACCCTGCCCCCTCTGATGTAACGCAGGTTTCCCATTGCATCAGAGGGGGGCGGGTGGGGTCACCTGTCACGTAACTGGGTAAGCCCGTGTTTCCCCTTTTGTCAGAGGGGGATGAGGTCACGTGACAGGTGGCCCAGGCCTCAGCTACATAAGAGACCTGTCAGGCTGCTGCAACGTATTCCCGGGGTGTCTCCGGTGGAGACAGGATGCTGTTCGTCACTGCGCTGGACATCACTGCTGGAGCCTGGACCTAAAGAGGAGACCACCCCTCGCTGGAGCCTGGAGAGCATCCATCACAGGATACCGACACCATTGGAGTGGAGATCAAGAGTGGAATACAACCACTGGAATGTTTTATTTTATTTTTTATTTTTATTTTTATAAAGGACTTATCCCAACGGTGTCTGTGTGTTTTATTGTTTACACTTTCTTTGTGAAATGGTAGGGGTACAATGTACCCCTTACCAATTCACATGGGAGGCGGGATCTGGGGGTCCCCTTTGTTAAAGGGGTCTTACAGATTCTGATAAGCCCCCCGCCCACCGACCCCCACAACCAACAGGCAAGGGTTGTGGGAATGGGGTCCTTGTCCCCATCAACATGGGGACATGGTGCTTTGAGGGGTGACAGACCCCCAAAGCATCCTCCCAATTTGAGGTCATGTGGTCTGGTACGGTTCAGAAGGGGGGCACTCTCTCGTCCCCCCTCTTTTCCTGCGGCCTGCCAGGTTGCCTGCTCAGATAAAGGGTCTGGTGTGGATTTCTGGGGGGAACCTCACGTCATTTTTTTTTTATTTGACGCAGGGTTCCCCTTAATATCCATAACAGACCTGAAGGGCCTGGTAATTGAATTTGGGGAGACCCTTACGCATTTTTTTTTTCAATGACTTTCAATTACTTTTCTCTGTATTGCCGGGAGCCTACAATTCATTATAGCCACGAGTAGTTTTAAGTTACACCCCCCCCCCAGGTACGACATTTAAAGGAATATTTCACTTTTATTGTTTCACTTTAAGCATTGTTTCACTTTAAGCATTATTAAAATCACTGCTCCTGAAAAAACTGAAGTTTTAAAAAAAAAAAGTCCATTGATACATGTCCCCTGGGGCAGGCCCCAGGTCCCCAAACAGTTTTTATGACAATAACTTGCATATTAACCTTTAAAATGAACATTCTATCATTCTCTCCCATAGCTTTTTAAAGGGTGTTCCGCTGCTTTTCGAATTTGCCGCGAACACCCCAAATTGTTGTCTGTTTGCCGAACGGGCGAACAGCCAATGTTCGACTCAAACATAAAGCACATCCCTACCGGGGGGGGGGGTGGTGTTCGGCTCATTCTTAGCCATGACCCACTTTCACAAGTGGACACAAGAGCCTACATCTCTAGATACATGTTTGTGCAGCACAGTGGTGTAGTGGATAGCACTTTCACCTCGCAGCAAAAAGGGTCACTGGCTCGAATCCTGCCCATGACACCATCTGCCTGGAGTTTGCATGTTCTCCCTGTGAAGGCGTGGATTTCCTCCGGGTACTCTGGTTTCCTCCAACAATCTAAAAACATGCTGTAAATCGGATCCTGTCTAAATAAGCCCTAATATGTATAATTGTGTGTCAGGGACCCCCACAAACACCACCCAATGTTAAATACAATTTCTTAATTTGTAAATACCATATTTATCGGTGTATAACACGCACCCTAACTTTTAGAGGGAAGTTTCAGGGAAAAAACATTCCACAGCCCTCTGAGTATAACACGCAGGCACAGTTTACCCTCTATTTTCAGGGTAAAAAGGTGAGTGTTTTACGCCAATAAACATAGTAAGTACCATCCCTTCCTCAGAGAACTTAGCAGCAGCAGTACAAGCAACTTCCTGTAGGGGTGTGATGTCAAAACTGTGTGTTTGCCACCGCTTTGCGAGAACCACATATGTGCATATCAAATACACGGTGGTCGCACATCTACATGCAGGAACCCAATTTTTAGGGAAAGTGATAGTAAAGCAGATGCAGATTTCCAGGATTGGACTAACTAATGTTTCTAGTGAAAGGCAACTGGTGTTTTCTATTAAACAAGGGCTAAATGGGCCATTGACATGCATCACAGTTGACCTGAGGAATGTGTCTTTGCAAATTTAAACTAAATTAAATCTTTTCTTATTTTTGCTTTTGGATAAAATGCAGAGGGATTAGAAGTCTGCTCAGTTTTTGTGGATGTCTGCACTCCTGATAGGGTGAAGACACCTCCCAAATTTTGTCACTTTCTACTTCAAATTCATTTACTTCCTGTCACATAGCCAAACAGGAAGTGAGGGTGAAACCCTACTAATGTCTTTCCTTGGGGACACACATATCAATATAAATAGTTTCCCATTATGTAAATTGCGCTTTGCACTACAAGTGCACTTGCTGGGGATGGAG
Organism: Rana kukunoris; assembly: GCA_029574335.1. Classification (NCBI taxonomy): domain Eukaryota; kingdom Metazoa; phylum Chordata; class Amphibia; order Anura; family Ranidae; genus Rana; species Rana kukunoris. The sequence goes on along the minus strand of CM056053.1, from coordinate 220,171,186 downwards.
GAAGAAAAGAACAAAAAAAAAAACATGATTGGATGTTAAAATCATCAGTGCTTCCCCTCAGATTTTCAGCAACTACACTTGTACTGCAGAGTGGATTTGCCTTTACTAAACCAAAAACTACCTAATCATTTGGGGTGTACACAACAAAGTGCTAGAGTGCAATTTGCTTAATGGGGACACTAGTTATATTGACCCGTGTGTCCCCAAGAAAAGACATTGGTAGGGTTTTAGTGAAGACACTTTTAAGAAAAGGGGCACAAAGCCCAACCAAAAAAAGACAAGTAGGGGTTTTAACACTCACTCACTTGGTTTCCCTCAAATGCCCACAATTAGAATAGAATTGCCTTTAGCTAGATTTTAGCACAGTGCTCTAAATCAGCGCTTCAACCTGTCCCCCAGTACCCCCAACAGGGCATGTTTGCAGGTTTTCCTTCATCTTGCACATGTGCTTTAAAAGACAGTCAATGGCTTAGTAGATTGGACAGCAATTCTAGATAAGATAAATTCACAAAGCATGTCCTGTTTGGGGTACTTGAGGACTAAGGCTGAGAACCACTGCAGCAAAAAGGAAAATTAAATACTTACCGCTCTGTATTTTTCCTTTCCTGGTGACTATCCATGGCAGCACACAACCCATGCATATGCTACCATGAAGGCACCAGGAAAGGAACTTAGAGACAAATCACACCTTTTTTGATTTGACATGCCAATCAGCCTAGTTAAGCTGCAGCTGGGATCTGTTGCGTGAAAAGTAACAAAAAAACATCAAAATTTGAAATAAAATGTTATTATTCAACAAAACAGGACTTTAAAAAAAGAGCAAGGAAAGCAAAAAAAAAAAAACACACGTAGGTTAATTTGAGACACTAACAGAATCTGGTTTATGCAATGAAATATACTGGAGATAAAAGGACTGTGCCCACAAACGGACATCTATTAAGGATTTAAACATTATTTTGCAAAATAATGCAGCACAATTACATCAAAGTGGACATCCTAAAAACAACATACATTGACAACCTTACAAATATTTCAGGCGAAGAATGCAAAGCGAAAATACATGTGTTACACACTCAATAAGGATACCCAAATATACTCTCTTGCCGGCCGGCCGGCCAGACACACACACCCACAATCTTGCCTCTTTTCAGGGCAACGTAAAGACTGCTATATGCAAGCTTTATATAAACATAGGTTTGTGTGCTAATGAAGCAATTAAAAACACATGCACAGTCCATGAAACACACAAAACGCAAGTTCACTCAATGTGAACGAGCGCTCCTGTCTCATAACTTGCTTCTGAGCATGCATAGCTTTTTCACGCCGTTAAAGCTGACACACGACCATTTTTTACGACATTAAAAACGACAACGTTAAAAACGACAACGTTAAAAACGTAGTGAAAAATTAGAGCATGTTCGAAATTTTTAATGTCCATTTTTTACATTGTGAAAAATGTTCTGGAGCCCACACACGATAGTTTTTATTGACAAAACAAACGTAATTTTGGGGGGTCCATACCATTTTTAAAAATTGAAAAAAAAAGACCTTTGGTTCTAGTATGGATTTTAAAGGGAACCTCCATGCCAAGACATTTTAAAAATGGTATGGACCCCCCAAAATCTATACTAGGGCAGGGGGGAGGGCACTCACTCGTCCCATCCCTTTCCCAACTGCCAGGCTGCATGCTCTAATAAGGGTCTGGTATGGATTTTGGGGGGGACCCATGGGGTTGCCCTCAAAATGTATACACGACCCTAAGGGCCTGGTATGAATTTAGGTGCGATTCTGAAACTGTCAATTCACTAGACCGTTTTGTGGTATTTACTGAGAAACGCATGAAAGGGTTTTAAAATCCACTCACAGAAGGAAATAAATAATTTAATGCATGTGAAAATTAAGTAGTGGTCTAGGCATGCAGTCTGTGTAGAATGTGTACTGATTGGTAAAGAAGAAGAAAAGCCTAAGCATGTTTGGCTGGGCTTCTCCTATGGGTCACATGAGTGCAATTAGTTTTGAATTAGTTCTGTGATTGAAGTCCACTCTCTGCTGACATGACAAGAATCAGTCCAGGCACTGCATCATTGCGACAATGGAAGTTGGGAGCCATCAGGTGCCTGGACTGATGCCTGTCTCAGCCTCTCAGCAAGTCGCTGAGAGGTTGAGATGACCTCTCCCTGCCCCTCCACAGCTCAGTACTTCAGTGAGCGTGGAGCAGCAGAGCAGAGAGATGCTGATTGATAGGAATCAGCTCTCTGCTCGGGGAACCTGTACCATTGGCGATGTTGGATCCCTCGGTTTTTAGAGAGGCGCTGGAGGACAAATGCAGCATCAGAATGATGCTGCCTCCACCTGGGTGAGTGTGATCAGGAAAAAACAAACCCATACTTCTCTTTTAATGAGCTTAAAAACTCATGAGTCATCAGCTGTCAACAGGGTTCCCCGCCTACAGCTACAAGTAAAAAAAAAACAAAAACAAACCTTTTGGTATGGATTTGTAGGGAACCCCACACCAAAATGTAAAAAAAAATGAAGTGGGGTTCCCTCCAAAATCTACAGTATATGTTAAAGCGCTACCTTGTTCTATTTTATATATTTGTGTATTTATATTGACCTTGTTTTTGATATATGTTTAATTTTACTCTTACTCTCCTTTCTCTCCTGCTTTCTCACCTGATGTTTCCTTCATCATACTAGCCAGTTTCTGGCATTTTCCACTTTCAGATTCTAAGAGCCTGGATTCAGATACTATTTACGTTGGCGTATCAAGAGATATGCCGCGTAAATATTAAGAATAGCCGGCGTATCTTTTTTTGCTATTCAGAAAAGAAGATACGCCGTTATTCTGCTAATATACGAGCGGCGTAATTCTGTTACACTGTCGTATATTAGTTGCAGCTTTACGTTGGCCGCTAGGTGGCGCTTCCGTCGTTTTACATGTCGATTATGTAAATTAGAGATTTACGGCGATCCCTGAATGTACTTGCGGCCAGCCGTCGTAGTTTACATTGTTTGCGTAAGCTTTATTGCAGCGTAAGGTTACCCCTGCTATAGGAGGCGTAGCCAATGTTAAGTATGGACGTCGGGACAGTGTCGAATTGTACGTCGGTTACGTTGTTTGCGTAAATCGTTCGGGAATGGGGCTCGACGTTAGTTACGTTCACGTTGTTTACATTGACAAATAGCAACATGATTTTGCGCATGCGCACTGGGAACGTCCACGGACGGCGCATGCGGCGTTAAAAAAAATATTTATCTTTTCATTGTAGGTATACCACGATCATGTACCCCTGAAGAGCGAGCTAAGCCTCGTGAAACGTGTCGGGTATATACTTGATGCTTGTGTGTTTTTTATGGACAGTTACTTGCAATATCATTTTACCTATTTTCTGAATTCTGTATGAATTGGCTCATGTTCATGACATTAATGTACTGCTTTTTACTTGAATTAAACATATACTGTAATTACTCGTGTTATTTTATTGGCTCCATAGTGCTCACCTCCCTCAAAGTCCCAAGGGCGAATTTTTCTTTTTTGATGTCATGTCTAGATAAGAGTCCCCTGAAGATATCGGAGTCTAGGCATAAATTAAAAATCCCCTGCTATAAACAGTTTCCATTTGTTAAATACCCTTAACTTGTTCAATGTTTTTTCAGGAACTTACTTGGTTCTCTATTAGGAGAATAGATATTAGCAAAGGTGAACTTCATAATAAATACGCTTTCTTTGATGAATAAAAATTCTTCTTCTGTGTCTTCTAGCTGCCCTTCTGCTGTAAACAAAGTGGCCCTGTCTAATCCAATAGCAACCCCTCTCGAGCAATTTGAGGTTGAGTCACCATAGAACCAGGTAGGATAATATTGGGAGGACATTCTGCACCTAGCGGCTCTGTGCTTTCATCTTCTCTTTCTTTCCATTAAATACAGGCTCCAGGAACACCGCCTATTAGCTTTGGTGAGTTGGTTGCTATAATTGGATATTACCCTGAGTGTACCACTGTTTTTTTTACCATTTGTTGTATCCATGGGAAATGCCTCTCTGAATTCTCCTAAGATGAGTAGTTTACCATTGTTGAGAAATTTAAGCTTGGGTTGCCCAGTTCTGGAGATAAGTTAAAGACTCACCTAGGAGGAACCATAGGAATCCACTAGGACTGATCTTCATACATCTTCAATGATCTCCATCCATCTTCAGTGACGGCACAGACGGACCCAAAAAAATAAATTAAAATTAAAAAAAAGTGCCCATCCATCTTCAATCACAGCGCCAACAGACCAGAAAAATAGAAAAGAATAAAAAAGCTCAGCCTCGATGGGAGGTGTCCCGCCAACTGCTGTCTCTTGGCTGTGACAGCTGTTATATAGGCAAGTGTGGGGCCACCCGGTGATGTAACCGGGTGACTTCACCCTCTTCTGACATCATGTGATGTCATGTGACATCGGGGGCGGGGTCACCAGTTTATGTCACCAGTTTATGTCACCAGGTGGCCCCACCCTTGCCTATATAACAGCTGTCACAGCTGAAAGACAGCTCCTATGTAGGTGGTGTTTTTTTTCTCTATTTTTCGGGTCTATCAGTGCCGTGATTGAAGATGGATGGACTTTTTTTTTTAAATAACACACAGCTCCTTTCTCTATCTGAAACGTACACAGCTCCTTTCTCTATCTGCAATGTTTTTCTAACATTGCAAACAAAGCATTATTGCACTTCTTCAAATCAAATTTTAAAAATAACTGTATGAATAATAATGCCCATACCTTATTTTTGACCACATTTAACTAAGGAATACAAATTCTTAAAATTTTTATACTCACATTTGTGAATAAAATCCTGAATGCTAAAGAATAATTAAAAAATATATTCCTTCAATTGGTATTGTATACAAACTTGCATTAGGTGTCTCCAACACATCAACAATATTTTACACAAGAAATATCCTGGGAATAGTCTGTACTTTCTGTTTACTGCAAAAATATGTACAATTAAAAATTAAAGTGCAAAGTGCAATTTGGAACAGAGACAGAAACATTATGTATGTTTAAGCATTTAGATAAAGTACTTCCCTTCTAATCAATCATGTTTGCTTAAACATCCACTGCTGATTGTTATTGATTGTGTCTCAGCAACTAATGACTAGCACTTTTTCATGGACCCTCAGTAGAATTACAACAAAAATACACTTCTTGTATTCTGTTATTCTCTGTGTTCTCTGCTAGCATTACTCAACCCAAGACTGCTGATCTACATAGTAAGTGAATTTTCAAAAGGTTAATATTTTATAGAGGGATAATAAATAACTCACTGTAATGATAACGATAATAATGCATATTATTGTACTGTGTCATATTCCCATATAAATTTGCAGTAGAAGTATCAGGCCTCGTACAGACGATCGGACATATCCGATGAAAACGGTCCGCGGACCATTTCCATCGGATATGTCCGATCGGGAGTTTGATCCGATGGCGTGTACACACCATCGGATCAAATTCCCCGCCGCCGGACGGCGCGGTGACGCGGCGGTGACGTTGACGCCGCCGCGTCACCGCCACGTCACCGCACCAGGAAGTAAAACACTTCCGCGCATGCGCCGAATCCATTCGGCGGCGGCGCGGCGGCGGTGGGGGCCGACATGTCTGCTGGTAAGTGTACTAACCAGCAGACATGTCGGGCGGACAGATTCCACCGGATAGATTTCAAAGCTTGCTTTGAAATCTGTCGGGTGGACAAATCTGTCCGCTAGCCCATACACACGAGCGGAGATGTCTGCTGAAACGGTCCATCGGACCGTTTTCAGTGGACATATCCCCTCGTGTGTACGCCGCCTTATTGTTTGGCTGTAAAAGATGGTGTTTATTAAATATACATCACTTGAGGCTTGACTTCAGAGCTGAAATATTCAAATATTAGAGTTGTGGCTTTGTGTGAGCTTATGTTTGCCACTTCCTAAGCAAAGTTTGACACAGTGGCCAAGTGTCTGAAACTTATACCTGTGTCATGCACAGCTCATCTCCCTCGGTCACTGGTTTTGATAATAAAATAAAAATAAAAATTCAGTTTAAAGCGCTCAGGAGAAAATTAAAACACAACTATATGAGTCAACCAAGTGAGTCATTCCCCTTCACTCCTGATCTTCTGAGTTCACATGGGGCTGTACCAGCTGGCCACCTTCTCCACCGGTCTTTCTGTGACTGAACGAAGTCTCATCAATACGTTGTCCAGCACCAGGAAATTGTAACCTCCCAGGGTCTGGAAATGCATTGCACAAACCTTTCTCCGAGGCCTCCTGATTCTGAAGATGTTTTATCCAATGCAACCTCTGCAAAGGCTGTATAAGTTCTGCAAGTGCTCATTTTAAAACTAATATGCAAGTTATTGCCATAAAAAGTGTTTGGGGACCCGGGTCAATGCAAAAAAAGTTTTAAAAATTGCATTTTTTCCGGAGCAGTGATTTTAATAATGCTTAAAGTGAAACAAAACATTTATATTCCTTTAAATATCATGCCTGGGGGGTGACTATAGTAAACCTGTAAAGTGGCACAGTTTTCCCATGTTTAGAACAGTCCCGCTGTAAAATTACATTTTTAAAGGAAAAAAAAAGTTATTTAAAACTGCTAGCGGCTGCAATGTATATTTTGCCCCCCCCCCCCCCCCAGTCCATTACCAGGCCCTTTTGGTCTGGTATGGATATTAAGGGGAACCCCCACCCACATTTAAAAAAAGGCGTGGGGGCCCCCAGGCTCTATATACTCTGAACAGCAGTATACAGGCAGTTCCCGGTTCACAAACAAGATAGGGACTGTAGATTTGTTCTTAAGTTGAATCTGTTTGTAAGTTGGAACAGGTACATTTTTTAAGCTTTTTGGATAGCATAGGGAAGGGTTATCGCCGCTGTATCATTTGTTTTTCGGTCTGTGCCCCTGTTCAGAAGATTTCACCTCACTTTCTGTCCCAATGACATTTGGATTTTGAAACTTTTGGGTCATTAGGGAAACACAAGGATTGGTCATAAAGCATCAGTTGAGACACCTTTTTTCCCATATTAACTCTTACAGGAGAGAATTTCCCTTCCTAGGGGGTAGATTTCCTCTCCTTCCTGTTATCTCCTTCTGTTTGTAGGAAGGAGTAATTTGTAAGTTGGATGTTTGGAAGTAGGGTGCCGCCTGTATATACTATACGGCCTGCCTTATATACTCTGCAGAAAATTGGGCCTTAGGTGTTGGTGGTACCAGAACACGGTAACCCCTCACAGATACTCTTGTTGAGCGCAGAAATGGGCCCTGCTGTGAAATAATAGATCAAAAATTGTAATTACACTCCCCTGTTAAACAGGAGCAGAAAATTGTGCCTTAGGCAGTGGTGGTGCCACAACACTGTAACCCCTCACAGTTACTCTTGGTGGGCGCAGGAACGGGGCCTGCTGTGAAATAACAGATCAACAATTTTAATTACATGCCCCTGTTAAACACGGGCAGAACATTTTTAATTTAGTGGTGGTGGTGGTGGTGCCCTCAACCAAAAATATTCTTAGAAGTTAGCATCATCAAGATTGAGGAGGAATAGGATAGTTACTCAGCATAATAGGATAGTCACTCAGCATAGGCAGTCTTCAAGGGATCCCACATCCATAGAAAAATCAATCGGTTACATCAGCATCAGGTGCTAGGTAGCTGGTGATCCAAGACTGATTCATTTTTATGAATGTGAGCCTATCAACAGAGTCAGTGGACAGGTGCACTCGGTTACAAACCCTCCAGCAGCACTGAATGTGCGTTCAGAAAGAACGCTGGATGCAGGACAGGCCAGTAGCTCAATTGATTATTGAGCAAGCTCTGGCCAGTGGTCCATCCTCAAGACCCAGTAACCCAGTGGATGCTCTGTTGGAAAGGTCTCCAAGTCTGATCTTGGCCCCTTGATATTCCTGCACCATGTAATGCAGACGCTGGCAATGGTTGCTGGAACCAATCAGACCTTGGCACTGAGGACTGAAGAATTATCTGAAGGCACCGTTCAGCTGACCACCTTCTCCACCGGTCTTTCTGTGACTGAACAAAGTCTTATCAACACATTGTCCAGCACCAGGAAATTGTAAACTCGCAGGGTATGGAAATGCATTGCACAAACCTTTCTCCAAGGCCTCCTGAAGATGTTTCATCCTCTGCATCCTATGCAAAGGCTGTATAAGTTCTGCAACCTTACCCTTGTAACGTGGATCAAGAAGGGTTGTCAGCCAGTAATTATCCCTCTCCTTGATACCACGAATCCTAGGGTCCTTTTGCAGGCTTTGCAGAACCAGGGAGGCCATGCAGCATAAGTTTGTAGAGACATTTGATCCTAAGTCCTCTGTGTCACTAAGGATAACATGATCCGCAACTACCTCCTCCCAGCTACGTACAACTCCATCGGTTTTCTGGGGACTGAAAACAATCCCTTGAAGACTTCTGCTGAGTGTTATCCTCCACCTCCATGCTGACACAATCCTTCTCCTCCTCTTCCTCCTGTGTGTTTGGTGGGTCCACAGGAATACTATCTGTATAAATGGGCGCCTTGAGAGATAAGAAAGTCCTCCTCTTCTTTGTGCCTCAAGTGCCCTGTTCATTTTTCCACGAAGCATGTGCTCCAACAGGAAGACAAGAGGGACAGTATCACTGATGCATGCATTGTCACTGCCCACCATCCTCGTGGCCTCCTCAAATGGTGACAGGAGAGTACATGCATCATTGATCAGTAGCCACTGGTGTGGTGAAAAAAAGCCAAGCTCATCTGACCCTGTCCTGGTGCCATACTCACACAGGTACTCATTGATGGCCCTCTGCTGCTTGTGCAGCCGCTGCAGCATCGCCAACATTGACTTCCACCTGGTGGGCATGTCACAAATGAGGCGGTTCTTGGGTAGTTTGCATTCCCTTTGAATGTCAGCCAGCCGAGCACTGGCATTATATGACCGGCAGAAATTACCACAGACTTTCCTGGCCTGCCTCAGGAGGTCCTGGAAGCCTGGTTACCTGCTCAAGAACTGCTGCACCACCAAATTCAGGACGTGAGCCAAACAGGAAACGTGGGTAAATTGTCCCTGATGGAGGGCGGAGAGGAGATTGGTGCCATTGTTGCTAAAGAACTGCTGCACCACCAAATTCAGGATGTGAGCCAAACAGGAAACGTGGGTAAATTGTCCCTGATGGAGGGCGGAGAGGAGATTGGTGCCATTGTTGCATACAACCATTCCTGGCTGAAGCTGGTGTGGTTTCAAACACCTCTGAGCCTGCCCCTGCAGAGCTGACAGAATCTCTGCCCCGGTGTGGCTCCTGTCCCCTAAGCAGACCAATTCAAGCATTGCATGGCATATTTTTTTCCTGAGTGCTTGCATAGCCCCTTTAACGCCTATAGAGCACTGCTGGTTCAGAGGACAAATCTGCAGAGGAAGAGGCCATAGAGGAAGAAAAGGAGAAGGGGTGGAGGAGAGAGCTGTGGCAGAATCACCACTAGCATTTTGGAGGCGTGGTGGTGGAACAAGCTCCAACAATACTGAACCATGTCCTGCATCCTTTCCAGCTGCAAGCAGAGTTACCCAATACGCTGTGAAAGAAAGGTAACGGCACTGTCCATGCCTGCTGGACCATGAGTCAGCGGTAATATGCACCTTACTGCTGATCACCCTGTCCAACAAGGCAAAGACATTGCTTTCCACATGCCAGTAGAGAGCTGGAATGGCCTTCCGTGAAAGAAATGGCATTTGGGAACCTGCCACTGAGGTACTACACATTCCACAAATTCACGAAAGGGGGCAGAGTCTACCAGATGAAAAGGCAGCAGTTGCAGTGCTAGCAATTTGGCCAAGTTAGCATTCATACATTGAGCATGTGGATGGCTGGGACCAAATTTCTTTCTACGGTTTGGCAACTGGGTTAGGGAAATTTGCCTGCTAAAATCAGCTAAAATTAGCTGCAAGTATAGTGGGGTTGGAGATCCCAAATGAGGAGCAAGGTTAAGTCCGCCTTGTTCTTTGATGTGGGTCTTTCAAGTGCTGTTGCCAACGGACTGCATGGGAGGTCGTCATACAGTTGCAAGGAAAAGTATATGAACCCCTTTGGAATGATAATGGATTTCTGCACAAATTGTTTATAAAATGTGATTGTTTCTTCATCTAAGTCACAACAATAGACAATCACAGACTGCTTAAACTAATAACACACAAAGAATTAAACGTTACCATGTTTTTATTGAACATACCATGTAAACATTTACAGTGCAGGTGGAAAAAGTATGTGAACCCCTAGACTAATGACATCTCTAAGAGCTAATTGGAGTATAAGGTGTCAGCCAACTGGAGTCCAATCAATGAGATGAGATTGGAGGTGTTAATTACAGCTGCCCTGCCCTATAAAAAACACACACAGTTCTGGGTTTGCTTTTCACAAGAAGCATTGCCTGATGTGAATGATGCCTCGCACAAAAGAGCTCTTAGAAGACCTACGATTAAGAATTGTTGACTTGCATGAAGCTGGAAAGGGTTATAAAAGTATCTCCAAAAGCCTTGCTGTGCATCAGTCCATGGTAAGACAAATTGTCTATGAATGGAGAAAGTTCAGCACTGCTGCTACTCTCCCCAGGAGTGGCCGTCCTGTAAAGATGATTGCAGGAGCACAGTGCAGACTGCTCAATGAGGTGAAGAAGAATCCTAGAGTGTCAGCTAAAGACTTACAAAAGTCTATGGCATATGCTAACAATCCTGTTAGCGAATCTACGATACGTAAAACGCTAAATAAAAATGGATTTCATGAAATTATACCTCAGAGGAAGCCACTGCTGTCCAAAAAAAAAAAAACATTGCTGCATGTTTACAGTTTGCACAGGAGCACCTGGATGTTCCACAGCAGTACTGGCAAAATATTCTGTGGATAGATGAAACCAAAGTTGAGTTGTTGTAACATCCCTGCTGTTACGGTGTGCAGAACGAGCGCAGATGTACCCTATTCTAGCAGCTGCGCTCCGTTCTGCAAGACGTCCGCGTCACTTCCGGTGCGCGGACATCTGCGCTTCACACTGGAACACGGAAGCGCGACCCAGCGTTCTCCTCCTTTTCCCTGCGAATTTGCGGCTATTTAAATCCCATAGAGATGACGGCAGGGTGTTCCGTTATTTTGTCGGACGCCTGCCGTCACCTGGGAACCCCACAATGCAAGCTCGAATTCAGCAACACGGTTACTACTGAGCCATTGACCGGATCTCCTCCTTCCAGCAGCCTGGGACCCCCTTATACCTTCTCTGCTTGAGACTGACAAAGCACCACTGCTCCCAGCGGAACCGCAAGTATCATAATAAGATATACTGCAATCATTGTTATCTATAGCCTGTCTTGCATGCTATAGGGGGAAATACCAGGTCTATGTCATCAGTCTCACTGTAAAGAGATCCCAATCTCATATGGACTTAGCCCGAGTTGCTATATGTGCCTTGTAGTGTGAAGTAAAGATTATAATAAGTGCATAGTACCAGTGTCCAGCCTCAAAATACTGTACGACCCAAGTATTCCCGTATCACATTTCATTTATCAGTGCTACCGCGTATTGTAGAGACTTTACTTTGTCCCCTTCAGTAGGTGTTGCTTATGATGGAATAAGCATCGCTAAATTTTATGTTGGCTATCAATTAGAGGCTGTGATGAGTTAAACCCCAAACTTTCTGATTGAATTGAGAGTGAACTGGTGGTTACGCCTGAGAAGCCTCTGCAGCTGAGATCCTATCAAATTAGTACATACACATAGCAGAGTCGTAACATAATAACGGAACCCCCTTACTGATGTGATGGATCCAGCAGAGCTTGCTAACCACCTAGTCGGACTTTCACAAAGAGTTGAGACCCTCACCGCTTCTATGAACGATCTTCGTTTAGAAAATGAGGCCCAACGTAACCAAAACTTTGCACAACCCAGGGAGAGACCTGAGCCTAAGGTTTGCCCCCCCAGAACCCTTTTCAGGGGACCGAAAGCTTTTCCGCCAGTTCATTAGTTCTTGTCGTCTCATGTTTGAATTGCGCCCCCGCACCTACTACTCTGAGAGGGTTAGAATTCTCACCCTGGTATCCTACCTCAAGGGAGAGCCTAGAACCTGGGCAGATGCATATGTGGAAGAACATGGTGACCTACTGGGCACATTTAATACTTTCCTGGATGAGATGTCACTTCTATATGAGGATCCCAATAAACAGCTTACAGCAGAGAACACAATTAGGAACCTCAAACAAGGGAAAAGACCTGTAGAGGACTACATTTCAGAGTTTAAGTGTTGGACTCGAGAGACCCAGTGGACAGATATTGCACTGCGTAATCAATTTCGACTAGGCCTGTCTAAACCTATGAAGGATGAGATTGCTTGTGTTGAACTCCCTCCATCTTTAGAGGATCTCATGCACTTATCTCTCACCATTGACCGACACCTCCGAGAAAGGAAGTCTGAACGTGGGAACACTTATCTTCCTCCACCTCTCAGGAGGTCCAAGTCACCACCTAAGGATGTTCCCATGGAACTCGGAGCTGTCAGAGGTCCTTTATCACCGGCCGAGAACCAATGTCGCAGAGCTCATAACCTCTGTCTATACTGTTCCGCTCCAGACCACATTGTATCCAGTTGTCCACTCCTCAAGAGGAACTCCGAAGGTACCATTTCTAACATTTGTAAGACCAATCCACCTGGAACTACCACTAATCGATTTTTCTTTATTACTCTTACCTTACAGTGGGATCATGATAGAACCACCATTGACGCGATGGTCGATACCGGTGCCTGCGGCAACTTTATTGATTTAGAAATTGTGAAATCCAATAAAATTCCTTGTGTGCTTAAGCAAAAACCTCTCTCTGTCACTTTTATTGATGGCTCTAGTTCCAATTCTGGCCCAGTTTCCTCTCAAACCTCTCCCCTACTGGTCACTTGCGGGAACAACCATACTGAGACCCTTGTCTTTGACATCATTCCATCTCCATTATTTCCAATAGTTCTCGGTCTACCTTGGTTACTACTCCATCAACCAACTTTCATATGGTCTAATCACTCACTCAGTCTAAACTCCACATATTGCAAGCAGACTTGTTACCCCATATATACGATTCTCTCCACAGAAGTTCACTGTGAAGTTCTCCCTAGTTATCTACATGATTTCTCAGATGTTTTCAGTAAAACTAAGGCAGAGAAACTCCCTCCCCATCGTATATATGACTGTCCGATTGATCTCATTCCTGACAGTCCGATCCCAACTGCTCGCATCTATCCGCTTTCACAACCAGAACTGGTGCACCTTAAAGATTACCTTGATGATAACTTGAAAAAGGGCTTTATTAGACCTTCCACTTCACCCGCAAGTGCCGCCATGTTCTTTGTTAAAAATAAGGATGGCTCTCTCCGGCCCATAATAGACTACCGATCCCTCAACAGTATAACTGTAAAGACCTGCTACCCATTACCCCTCATTCTAGAACTCATCGAACGTCTTCAAAACTCAAAAATGTTCACAAAATTAGACCTCAGGGGTGCCTACAACTTAATCAGGATTCGTCCTGAAGATGAGTGGAAGACTGCTTTTAAAACTCGATATGGTCTCTTTGAATACACTGTAATGCCATTCGGACTTTGTAACGCACCTGCTACATTCCAGTGGTTCATACATGACATATTCCGGGATCTGCTTGATATCTGTGTAGTAATTTACTTGGATGACATTTTGATTTACTCTGACACCCTTGAGGAACACACTAAACATGTTCGTTGGGTATTGGCCAGGCTCAGAACACATTCCTTATACACCAAACTTGAGAAATGTGTTTTCAGCCAGTCAAGTATTTCCTTCCTTGGTTACCAAATTACACCTCAAGGCATCTAGATGGATCGTTCCAAAGTGGACTGTATTATCTCCTGGCCAGTTCCTCACTCTTCAAGGCTTTTTCTTGGTTTTTCAAACTACTACCGCAAGTTTATCAAAAACTTTTCAGCAATTGTCAAACCATTGAGTGCTTTAACCAGCACAAAGATACCCTTCACCTGGTCAAAGGAAGCCCAGAAGTCTTTTGACTTTCTTAAGCTCTGTTACACTTCGGCTCCCATCCTTCAACTGCCTAATCCATCGTACCACTTTACACTAGAAGTTGATGCCTCCCACTATGCCTGGGGGGGGCTACACTCTCCCAAGGTCCAACCCTATCTGAGCCTTTACACCCAGTAGCTTTTTACTCCGGGACACTATCACAAGCTGAAAAGAACTACCCTATTGGGGAAAAGGAACTCCTTGCAATTAAAGATGCATTTGAGAACTGGAGGCATCTGTTGGAGGGTTCCACACATCCAATAACCATCCTTACGGACCACCGTAATTTACAACATCTGAAGGCCTGTAAGACACTCTCCGCCCGTCAGGTTAGGTGGAGTCTATTCTTCGACAGGTTTGATTTCTATATATCCTATAGGCCTGGTTCACAAAACATCAAAGCTGACTCCCTATCCCGTATGAATGAAGACCAATCCACTGAGATTCCCCCGCTCTCTATCATTCCTCCAAACCGTTTCACTGGAGTTACCACCTCCTTTAGACAGTTACTCTCTCAGACTCTTTCCAGAGATCTCTCTAGCTTACCAAAAGATCTCATTAGGCAACCTGATGGTGTTTATACCTTCCACAACAGAATTTATGTTCCACCCAAATTACAACTTTTACTTCTCAGACATCTTCATGATTCTCCCTTAGCCGGGCACTCTGGTATCAGCAAAACTACACATCTTGTTAAAAAAGACTATTGGTGGCCCCACCTGTCTAAGACGATCCATCAGTACGTCAGCTCATGTGAAATTTGCGCTCGTAACAAGCATTCAAGGAAACCCCCTTTCGGTCTACTAGCCTCCATCCCAGTACCTAATAGACCCTGGGAAGTTGTCTCAATGGATTTTATAGTTGACCTCCCTCGGTCAAACAGTGCAAACACCATCATGGTCACGGTAGATCTTTTAACAAAGATGGCGCACTTCATTCCCTTAAAGAGCTTGCCTACTTCCCTCAAGACAGCGAAGGCTTTCATTAACAATGTTCTCAAACTTCATGGAGTTCCCTCCCAAATAATTTCGGATTGCGGATCTCAATTCATTTATAGGTTTTGGAAAGACCTATGTAACGCTTTACACATTGACCACCGAATGTCCACTGCCTACCACCCTCAGACAAATGGACAGACAGAACGTGTTAACCAAATCCTTGAACAGTACCTACGGTGTTACTGCACACACCTTCAAGATGATTGGTTCCAATTGCTTCCCCTCGCTGAATATGCCTATAACAACTCCACCAGTTCTTCATCTCGATTCACAGCATTCTATGCCAATTATGGTTTCCACCCCAACAGTCTACCATCCACTTCCCTTCCATATAGTGTTCCAGCAGTTGATCATTATCTCTCTAATCTAAAAGAAACACTGGGCATTTTACGGTCCAACCTAGAAGTTGCTCAGCAAAGACAAAAACAATATTATGATGCTCACAGATCTGTACCTCCTGAATATAAAGTTTGGCTTTCCACCCGAAATCTTCACCTTAAGATACCTTCGAAAAAACTTGGCAATCAATTCACTGGTCCTTTCCCAATTTCGCATGTGATCAATCCTAACGCTGTTAAATTGCTCCTACCCCCAGATTGGAAAGTACATCCCTCATTTCATGTCTCACTCATTAAACCTTTCATCTCTAATCCATTTCCTAACAGGAAACCATGCCCTCCTCCTCCTGTGGAGGTGCTTGGTGAAACTGAATACGAGGTTGAAACGATCTTAGATTCCAGGAAGCATGGTTCTACCCTTCAATTCTTGATATGCTGGCAAGGTTATGATCAACTCGATGACTCTTGGGAAGATTCCTCAGACATACATGCCCCTCGTCTGATCAGACAATTTCATCATAGGTATCCTAATCGGCCCTCTCTTACTGGGACCACTGGGGGTGCTCCCTTAAGGAGGGGAGTATGTAACATCCCTGCTGTTATAGTGTGCAGAACAAGCGCAGCTGTACCCTATTCTAGCAGCTGCACTCTGTTCTGCAAGACGTCCGCGTCACTTCCGGTGCGCGGACGTCTGCGCTTCACGCTGGAACGCGGAAGCGCGACCCAGCGTTCTCCTCCTTTTCCCTGCGAATTTGCGGCTATTTAAATCCCATAGAGATGACGGCAGGGTGTTCCGTTATTTTGTCGGACGCCTGCCGTCACCTGGGAACCCCACAACGCAAGCTCAAATTCAGCAACACGGTTACTACTGAGCCATTGACCGGATCTCCTCCTTCCAGCACCCTGGGAAAAAGGCCCACACAAAGAACTTTTCAAAATAAGTGGGGAGTCAGCAGTGCCCTGCACCTGCTTAGCTCTGCGGTGGGAGGCAATAGGGTGGCTGCCCTTAAGCTGCCCCCTGGAGAGCATCCCGCCTTGTTGGAGATGTGCCTCCTCCTCCTCTCTTCTATCAGACACCCAAGTAGAGTCAGTGACCTCATCATCCCCTCCCTGCTCGTCACTGTAGCAAACTTGGCAGTATGCTGCATCTGGGGGAACATGACTGCCAGTTTCTTGTCCATGACCAGCACTGTTGACTGTAGACACAGAGCCTGTTTGCCCTCTTTCAGTGGCCTGTGAGCATCTGTCTCTCCTTGGTTGCCTTGGTGGTCAGATATAGGCTACACAGGAGGAGAGACTCTATTGGGTACAGCTGCAGGATTGAAGGCAGATTGGGTCCTGCTGTAGCTAAGAAGGAAGCCCACCCCTAACAACAAAAACAAGGAAGGACAGGATTGGATAGCAGCCCAGGAGAGCTGAGATTGGGGGAGAGAGAGGAGGACACAGGAGGAGAGACAGACTGGCATTGTGTCAGCCAGAGAAAAAAGGAGTCCCATGTGCTTGTCTCCTGAGCACTTCCAGAACCTGTCTGTGGCTCTCCTAAAGGAGGTTTTCAGTGTGTTATTCTGCCTAATCACTGAAGATGTGCTAGCAGTGCAGTGGAATCTAGAGACAAATTTCAGTACTGCAGAATTCATCATCATTATCCTATTTGGAGAATTCTGTGGCATGTGTTGCTCCCACTTCCATCAAATCGACTGAGACAACAATCAATCCACCAATTGCTGGAAGGAAGATATATCAAGTGCATCTAATGGTGTAAGTGCCATCCTTGTGTAAGTGGATCTTGCTTAATCCTGCCAGGTCCTATTTATTGCTAATGCAGCTCAATCTCAAGGTGGAAATTCCAATCGTGTGTATGGGTTTTAACTCAGATCCAGGTAAGGGTGGGCCATCACTGATGTGGGACAGAAGACCTGTATATTAGAGCAGCCCTTAGCCCGCTAATATATATATATATATATATATATATATATATATATATATATATATATATTTATTTATTTATTTATTATATACACACACATGAGACTGACACGAGACTGGCTGTGTGTGTGTGTGTGTATATATATATATATATGCACACAAGACTGGCTGTATATATAAATATAAATATATTAAATACACTGCAGCTAACTGAATAACCTGCCTGCCTGCTCAATCTAGATCACACTATCTGTCCATCCACACCAACAACACACAGCGCAGGGCCAACGTGCAGACAGCCTTAAATAGTGTGGGGCGTGGACTTGGTCTCCTTGAGCTCTCTTAGCAGAGGGTGCTGCTTAGCAGGTCATGGTGCATGCTTTGGCCAATCATCATACAGCAATGCACTGCCACCTCACAGTGCATTATGGGGCGCTCCGCACCACTCGAATTTGCCGCAAACGCCCCATAATGTTCGTTTTTTCGACAAATGGGCAAACACGCGTGGTTCAAGTCGAACCTATGTTCGACCTAAACATCAAGCTCATCCCTATCAGTAACTAGACAGTGACTTTTTAGCAGGTCATTTTAGCAGTCATTTTAGCAGGCTTCTCAGACGGCAGACTTAGTTCATCAATTCCTGTTTTATGCATAACTATAAATTCATGTAATAGATAATATAAATGTGTTTTTGATGCACAGAAAGTAATACAAAGCTAATGAGTAAACTCTGTGTGTTCTTTGGTATCTTTCACTTTTTAATTTATTCTGTTAGTAACATAGTCAATAACAGTCAGAACTCCCAGACACTATTCAGAGAAGTTGTAATGTAGGGAAATAATATGTTGAACTACAGTAAGCCTATAATTTATACTAACTGGTGCCATGGTGGCTCTAGAAAGAAACTGTAATTTGTACACACATAATTATTTTTTTACAATAATGCTAAGGATGTATATTCAGTTGTTGAGACGTTTTATTTTTTTGGTTCTTAAATCTGCTTTGCTCAATGTCCTAATATTGTCCAATAAGCAGGATCGATCCGCTTAAAAGAGGCTCACTATGCAAGCCACTTAGGGCCCCGCAAAGTTGCGGAGGGCCCCCCAAATTACTAGAGGCCCCGTCTGGTCATGAGAAGTCATTTTCGGCCCCTCACCCCGCTTCGCAACTCGCTGGCTGCATGGAAGAAGAGGTAAGAAGTCAGCACCCCCTGCTTCTTACTTTATTGTAAGATGTCATTTCCAACATGTCACTGCCCCCCCCCCTCCTCTCAACTTTAATGTGACATGTAATTTTGCTTAGGGCCACAGGGAGGTCTGAATAGGCACTGCCAATAAGTAATTACCGTATGTAATTTTCCTAAAGAGTTTAAATTGTACTTTTCTTTCTGGCCAACTCATGGTAATGATAGGAAGCATTTAGGGAATGTGTTGACTGGATTTTCTTTGCTATAAGCGGGTTTTACATTTCATGAAGTCTATGAAAATGCAAAACCCACCTAAAGCACATAAAATTCAGGTCAAAAGGAGGTCAAGTTCAAGTACAATTCTGAATGCTCTCAAAAGTAACTGAAACAGTTGTCAAACTGATGCCATTGACACAAGCTCATCAACACAGGTAACATGCAGGTCAAAAGGAGGTTGGTCAACTGCAAGTACAATTCTAAATGATCTCAGAATATCCTAAAACAGATGTCAAACCGATGCCATTGACATAAGCTCAAGCTCTTCAACACAGGCTACTAAGCTGCCTAGTGCATGCATAGTTTTTCTTATTCATTCTTTTTATTGTTTTTCAACAATAAGGAAGTTACAAATATGTGAGAAATTAACATTTAAGAGTGAAAAGGAACAAAACATCACATGAAACGCAAATACAGTAATGTTCATCCAAGGTACAGAAGTCAAATATAGAAAACAGATACTGTATTTGCCATGACACAATACAAAGTGCACATGCAGACTCCCTGCTGGCCCCTGAGTCCCGCGCGTGCCCGGCGGGTACGATCGCCGCCGGGCACACGCGATTGCTCATTACAGAGCGGGGACAGGGAGCTATGTGTGTAAACACAAAGCTCCCGGTCCTGTCAGCGGGAGAAACGCTGATCTTCTGTTCATACAATGTATGAACAGAAGATCAGTGATTTCCCCTAGTGAGGCCACCCCCCCATACAGTTAGAACACACCCAGGAACACACTTAACCCCTTCCCCGCCCCCTAGTGTTAACCCCTTCACTGCCAATGGCATTTTTATAGTAATCCAATGCATTTTTATAGCATTGATCGCTAAAAAAATGCCAATGGTCCCAAAAATGTGTCAAAAGTGTCCGAAGTGCCTGCCATAATGTCGCAGTACTGAAAAAAAAATGCTGATTGCCGCCATTACTAGTAAAAAAAAAATATTAATAAAAATGCCATAAAACTACCCCCTATATTGTAAACACTATAACTTTTGCACAAACCAATCAATAAACGCTTATTATGATTTTTTTTGACTAAAAATATGTAGAAGAATATATATCGGCCTAAACTGAGGAAAAAAAATATGTTTTTATTTATATTTTTGGGCGATATTTATTATAGCAAAAAGTAAAAAATATTGATTTTTTTTCGAAATTGTCGCTCTATTTTTGTTTATAGCGCAAAAAATAAAAACTGCAGAGATGATCAAATACCACCAAAAGAAAGCTCTATTTGTGAAAAAAAAGGACACTAATTTTATTTGGGAGCCACGTCGCACGACCGCGCAATTGTCAGTTAAAGCGACGCAGTGCCGAATCACAAAAAGTGCTCTGGTCATTGGGCAGCAATATAGATCCGGGGGTTAAGTGGATAACAGTGTAAATTTGCTGTCCCCTCAAAATAACTCAACACACAGCCATTAATGTCTAAACTGCTGGCAACAAAAATGAGTACTTTTGTGACATACTGTACATCTTTAAATTCTGAGAATTAAATGTTTAAATTTTACTTTTTGATTATGATTTAATTACTGAAATTTGGAGATATTTTGATTAATAATTGATTTTTTTTATTGTATTTTTTATTAAATGTTTTCAAAAAAACTAAATTATAAAAAATTAAAACAAATAAAATACAAACAGAAAATAGATGCCACACATGTAGTATAGCTTATAAGAATGCTAATTGAAAAGGCATATAACAGGTGTTAAAACCATAGATATATTGCCACAATGCTACAAAATACCTAAGAGCAAAAAAATTCAACTGTATAGACCAGGGAGGTTGGAAAGGGGGGGGGGGGGACCCAGTGAGCAGGCGGTACAAACAAAAACAATATTTTACACAAATGGAATTATCGCACTCTGGATCCAGTGTCAGTGGGGTCCCAGGGCACCAAAACTGAGGAACCAGGACGCCCCAAGGAGGACCCACATAGGGAAGGAGGGAGAATGGGAGGAAAGGGAGGGAGCACCATGGAATCACAAAAAGAGCAGGCTAACAGGACCAAGAAAACATAAAACTTAGCACCTATGCTTAAAAGTGTACTGCACTACTGGAGGGGTAGTGAAATTGCACTTGGGTTAAGCTTCGACTGATTCCACAAGTCCCAAGTTTTGGAAAATTGAGGGAGTGTATCATGGACCTTCGCATTCAGGTGTTCCATACTGCGGATTTGTTAATATTTGCAAAACCTGTGCAAGGGTGAGTGGGAAGGGGGACAACCATCTTACAGGTATATACCTTTTTGCTGCCAGGAGAAAAAAGGTGATCAGCATTTGGGCATGTTTGGAGGTATCAGGGAATGGCAAGCTCAAAAGATAGTGGAACGGGTCCAGAGGGAGAGTAGTTTCAAAAAGCTCCTGTAGATGGGTTTGAATGGAGGACCAGAAAGGCCGAATCATGAGTCACTCCCAAAAAATGTGGAAGTGGGACCCAACGGTAGCCCGGCACCTCCAACACACCCGAGAAGCTTTGGGGTCGTACTTATGCAAGATCTCCTGGGTCCTATACCAAAAAAGCAATATCTTATAGGTCGTCTCCCTCCAGACACCTTGAAGACCTGGAAGTGGTCTCCCAAATCTTCTGCCATTGAGGGAGTTGGATGGGTCGCTTAATAATCTGGGACCATTTCTGCATGTAGGAATGAAATGTGTCGGTGAGTGAGGAAGCTTCGAATTATTTTTCTTACATTTATATTAATGCCTACAACTAAGACTGTTTCTAGCAAAGACAAAGCCCATGAAGGAAAATCCCCAGCTATTTAAAATATGGTCATAAATAGCACACTTTTGGTGTAGAGTAACTTAATATTTATTATCACAATATTATTAATAATTACTTTAAAAGCCCACAAATATATATTTTTACACTGTAGTTAAATTATATGGTAAATGCTTGCTTGCAATGATGTTTCTATAAATGATGGTCTACAGAGAATGAATTTTCTGACATGATTAAAGATTCAATAGACAACAAGACTTTTTTCAAATAACCACTTAGGAAATAGTACAAAACAATATATATCTATTTAATAACAAGAATTGCAATATGCCTTCTAAAATATAGGGTATCGACCTAAATCCAATATAAATCCACATAATATAAATCTATTTTATAAACAATATATCTTCATGGAGTGCGACAAGCTTGAAAATCGTTTTTGACAAATGAGTACAATTTTGTCTGTCATCAGTGACTATTTCTGTACCTACAGTAGAATGCTGTGATGTTGCTAATGCTTATTCAATCATTTTTTAATATTTAAACAATATTTATCAAAAGTCCCCAGCCTAAAATTCACAAGAGATTGAAGAGACCAGCAGAAAGACCAATAAAGTGGATTTGCCCCTTTAACCATTTGCAGACAAACATTTACGTCAGCAGAATCGCACGGGCAGGCAAATGGGCGTACATTTTCCGCAGTGTGCTCCGTGACCATGCCCACGGGACCCGTGGACTCGATGTATAACGGTCAGGGCTTTTTTTCAGGGGGAACTTGGGGGAACTCAGTTCCACCACCTTTGGCTCAGACCCTTTGGTGCCTGCTCACCACAATCACTTGTAAATACAGAAGTCTGGTTTCTGTGTTTACAAGTGACAGCTCTGCACTCTGTGTGTAACCCCCCTGAACTCTGCACTCTGTATGTAAAGCAATCCTGGTATTTAATGGCCTTTAAGACCCTTCTACTGTTTGTGAAATCTGAACGGGGCTGTGGTTGAGTTCCTGCACCTATTTTCTGGGAAAAAAAGCTCTGATAACGGTGTCCCACGATTGTGTCACGGAGCTGCAGAACGGGGGGATGCCTGTGTAAACAAGCCATCTTCCTGTTCTGCCTTGTGATAGGACATTGATCGTCTGTTCCCTGTCATCGGGAGCAGTGATCAGTGTCATGTCACATGTAGTCCAGCTCCCACACAGTTAAAATCACTCCCTAGGACACACTTAACCCCTTGATCGCCCCCTAGTGTTTAACCCCTTCACTGCCAGTGTCATTTACACATTATTCAGTGCATTTTTATAGCACTGATCGCTGTATAAATGACAATGGTCATTTATACAGCGATCCTTCTGCATGCAATGTCATTATCTGACAGTTTCATACACTGAACAGCTCTGGCAATTCTCACAATGTCCTGTATGTGAAACTCCCCCTCTCCCCTATCGGTGTCTACTACTGCCAACCAATGCTGCCTATCATTGCCAATCAGTGCTGCCTATCAGTGCCAATCAGTGATGCCTGTCAGTGCCAACCAATGCTGCCAATCAGTGCCAACCAATGCTGCTTATCCATGCCAGTGCTGCTTATCAGTGCCAACCAATTTTTGCCTATCAGTGCCAACCAGTGCTGCCTATCAGTGTCAGTGCTGCTTATCAGTGCCAACTAGGGATGAGCTTCAAGTTCGAGTAGAACTCATGTTCGACTCGAACATTGCCTGTTCGCCGAACAGCGATCTATTTGGGGTGTTCGCGGCAAGTTCGTGTGAACTTTAGAACCCTGTTAAAGTCTATGGGACTCGAACATTTGAAATCTAAAGTGCTAATTTTAAAGGCTAATATGCAAGTTATTGTAATAGAAAGTGTTTGGAGACCTGGATCCTGCCCCAGGGGACATGTATCAATACAAAAAAAATAGTTTTGGCAGCAGTGATTTTAATAATTCCTTTAAGTGAAACAATAAAAGTGAAATATTCCTTTAAATTTTGTACCGGGGGGGGGGTGTATAGTAAGTATGCCTGTAAAGTAGCGCTTGTTTCCCATGCTTAGAACGGCTATAATAAATTGTTGGCTCCCGGCAATACAGAGAAAAGTCATTCATAAAAAAAAAAAATTGTGGAACCCCACATATTTTTTTTTATTTGACGCAGGGTTCCCCTTAATATCCATACCAGACCCGAAGGGCCTGGTAATTGAATCTGGGGGGGACCCCCACGCATTCTTTTTTTATGAATGACTTTTCTCTGTATTGCTGGTATCCGACAATTCATTATAGCCACGAGTGATTTTAAATGACTTTTTTCCTTCAGAAATTACATTTTGTTCAGGGACAGTTCTAAGCACAGGAAACAAGCGCTACTTTACAGGCATACTATACACCCCCCTAGGTACGAAATTTAAAGGAATATTTCAATTTTACTGTTTCACTTTAAGCATTTTTTAAAACTTTTTTTGCATTGATATATGTCCCCTGGGGCAGGACCCAGGTCCCCAAACACTCCCCTGGGTCAGGACCCGGGTCCCCAAACACTTTTTAGGACAATAACTTGCATATTAGCCTTTAAAAATAGTACTTTAGTCCCATAGACTTTAACAGGGTTCTAACGTTCACACAAACTTTTGGTCTGTTCGCAGGTTCTGATGCAAACCGAACCCAGGGGTGTTCGGCTCATCCCTATTGCCAACCAATGCTGCCTATCAGTACCAACCAGTGCCAGTCAGTGCTGCCTATCAGTGGCAATCAATGCTGCCTATCCGTGCCAACCAGTGCTGTAAATCAGTGCCAACCAATGAAATTAGTTTTCCAATAGAGAATGAGATAGCAAGAAGGTTGTTTACTGCAACTTAATAGCTGGCTTTCAGCTTTTAACCAATGCTTTGCCAGGAGTCGGGCAGGAGGATTCTTGCATAAAAGATGTCTACAAGATCCAGCTGCCTGTACAACTTTAGACGTACTTTATTATAGGTATGTTAGGTCACAAAATGATTTTTTGGGGCTAAACATTAGCTTTAATTAAAAGTGTTAATGAATATGAGTAAGGAGTGGTTTCACCTACAATGTACTGTATATATGAAAAATGGCTGTAATGTAAGATCCTGGCATCGGGAAAATGAAAATGATGTGGAAGCAAAATGTTTTTTTTTTCTTTTCCAATAATTTTTATTGAAAATTGTACATATCAAATTTCAAGGCAAAATGTTGTTTACATGAGATAAGCATTTTTGTATTTAGCAAAATGTATTAAGGTACTAGAGGTATGAGCAAAATGGTAAACCATAACAAGGGTGCTCATTGTATCTCTTATCTCTTTATACTACAACATAATGAACTACAAGAAAAACCCATACACACGATCAGACCTTTGTCTGACCCAACGGAATTCCATCGGAGTAAAAGAGAACATGTTCTCTATCTAAACTCCGATGGAATTCATCGGAATATCTGATGGAAAAACTCCATAGTGCATACACACGGTCGGAATTTCCTATGGAAAAAGTCAGTCGGACTTTTCCCATCGGAAAATTGTAATCGTGTGTACGAGGCATAACAAATGAAAATAAAAAAAACTGAGGAACTTTTTTTTTTAAGTTGTTAAAGGGCTTTTACACCATAACAATTAAGGTTTCCTGGTCTTCTTTGCGCTGCTAAACATACAGATAAAAAACAACTTGTTAAATCTGTCTGATATATTTAAAAAATACTTGCCGATCAGACCAGAAACCATGTCAGCTAATAAACTTTCTTATCAATTACATTGTTTCAAATTATCTCTAAAGACTACATACGCCTTCCCATCTAAATTTTAGAGAAGAGGAGAGGGGAAGGTTATCCTATGGTAACATTTCTACTTCTCTGCAGATATTAGCCATGATCGGCCCGTCCATAGGGGGCACACAGGCACCTGTGTGTTTGGCCCCCTAATCTACATGCAGGACACCGAAAGCATGAATTGCAATAGAGTTTTTTTTTCTGAAGCACTCAATTAGAGCCAGAGGCTCTAATAGGCTTCAAAAAAGGGTAGGCTCGGGGCACAGAGAACTGTGGTCAAAGCCCATCCAGTTGTGTGACAATAGAGAATGAATATATGCTATTCTCCTCCCAGTCAATCAGGAAGTGGGTCCTAAACCCTGTCAACCGATTGGCCGAAAGGAGATCTGATTGGCTTGGCTGCCAGGAGGATGAGGGAGGAGATCCAGGGGAAGTGAAGCCAGCCTCAGCTTAGAGAGAACCCACTGCCGCCCACTGCCCAGATCACTGCCCATGAGATGGTGTAAGTGCGGGGACCCAACTCCAGCCGCCGCTGGATATTAGTGGATATTAGTAACCCTAATGCCGCGTACACACGATCGGAAATTCCAACATGAAAAGTTCGATGTGAGCTTTTGGTCAGAAATTCCGACCGTGTGTAGGCTCCATTGGACCTTTTCTGTCGGAATTTCCGACAGCAAAAATTTGAGAGCAGGTTCTCAATTTTTCCGACAACAAAAGTTCTTGTCGGAAATTCCGATCGTCTGCATGCAATTCCTACACGCAAATACACATACATGTTCGGAATCAATTAGACGCATGCTTGGAATCATTGAACTTAATTTTCTCGGCTCGTTGTAGTGTTGTATGTCACCGCGTTCTTTTTTTTTTTTTATATACCACTTCAGCCTTTGATGGACAATTGAATCCAACTCAAGAGTTGATACTTCTTTCATCTCTCTTTGTAGATTGCATCATCTGTGGTATGATTTTATGGTATTGCGTTCACCACCATTAATGCTTTGGTTTTTATTTTTATTTAATTTTTTATTTTTTTTCCTGGAGTGGGGGGTCTCGCCGCCTCGTTAGAAATGGCATTCCGCCCCCTTCCATACAGCCCCATGTCCCATCCCTTATGGCTCCCAGGACTCGACCAGCTTTATAAATAGTCTCGAGAAATCAGGTTTCCACAAACCTGCATATTTTGTGGTTTGAAGACCAAAGTGTCTTAACTGGGAGGGTTCAGTCCCTCGACATAGCTCCATGTTTTTTTGTACTCTTTCCACTTTTCCCATTTTTCCTGAAAGTCCCTATTTGTTTCTAATACGCTACTTTTCAGCTCTTCTAATCTGAACGTTTCCTCCACTGCATCAATCCACTCCCAAATCTGTGGGCTTTCAGATTCTTGCCATTTTTTTGGTATGAGTCTTTTGGCAGCGTTTAAAAGGTGAGGTAATAACGATTGCTTATATCTTTTAATACCCTCGTAGCTGCAGTGAAAAAGCACGCCCCAAGGATCTTTCTTCAACTCCTTGCCCGTAATCTCTTTTATTAGGCTACCGATAACGTCCCAATATTTTTGGATTTTCGGGCAAGTCCACCACAAATGTCCCATGGTTCCCCGATCCGAACACCCTTTGCCAGCGCTCGGCGGTTTGGCCGGCTTTAAACTTGCTGGATTTCTCTGGGGTGATGTACCAGCCCGAAAGGCATTTGTAATTAGTCTCGGCTGTTCATGTGTCAATAGCTGATGCGTGTGTTAATTGGATAATTCTTTGAAAAGTGTTTTCTTGGTGTTTTCCCATTTTGCTCCTATCTTTATAAGGATCCCATAAAGTTTTGATACCGTGCCCTTAGGATTTTCTAGCTTGCATAACTTCTCCATAGGTGTAAATTCCGACCCCGTCCTTAATGGACGGGGAAGGTGTTGCACAAAATGGCGTAGCTAAAAATAGTGCCACTTGTCGAGATTCCATAGGTCACTTCAGGCTTTTAGATCTTCATAGGTCCTTATCTCCCCATTGTTTATAATATCCCCCAAGTAAAAAAATAAAATACAAATTCATAACTATGTAGACATAATACAGTTTTAATGTTGCAGTTATACAATATAATCTTTGTATACCTTCTGTCATGCAATGCCTGAAGCCTAAAAAAAAGAAAAAAAAATGTCAATCTGAAATATTTCACTGATGATGAATATTGTATTAAAAGAGGAATAGACTCCAGAGACAGGGAGAGAGAAAGAAATGATTTTGCCCCTGTACAAATCATTAGTCAGACCTCCTCTGCAATATACTGTTCAGTTTTGGGCACCAGTTCTCAAAAAGTGTCAAAGAACTGAAGAAAGTGCAGAGAAGGGGAACCAAACTGGTAAGAGGCATGATGTAGATCAGAGAAAAGAGTAGATTTAGAAATTAATTTATATGAGCCACCAACCAGGCTGGCGGGATGACGTGTCGAACGTGAGCGCGCACGTCGAGGGAGGAGCTTCCCGTGCTACGGACCCTGCAGCGAGACGAGGGATGGAGGACGCCGAAGGACTCGTGGAGGATACGGGAATGGCAGCGAATCAGTGTGCTAGACTGCTGACCCGCTGAGCCGCCGTCCATCCACCCCCTCACAAACGGCTTCCACAGCTGCACAACGGAGGTCCCCCCCCGCACCCCTCTCCTCCCCCCCAGCGGACACTATCGGCTCTAGTCCGAGGAGCGTGGAGTTAAGCCCGGTACCCGGCGACGGCTGGTGGCAGCTTCGGTCCGCCGCGTTCTTGACGGTCGAAATTTTGTGTGACCGTGTGTATGCAACACAAGTTTGAGCCAAGAATCCATCGGAAAAAATCTAAGTTTTTCTTGTCGGAATTTCCGATTGTGTGTACGTGGCATTAAGCTTCCATCGGGCATTTCCGTGGATTTTTGTCTGAAGGGCGTTGTCCGTGAACTTGGTATGCATACACACGGCAGAATTTTTTCAGCCAACAAACTTGAACATAGTGACGTTTCAACATACTTACGACACTTCAAACCCTTTGGGCTCCTTCTGCTAATCTCGAGTTAGTAGAAGTTTGGTCAGTGTTGATTTGCGCTTTTCAGTTTCGTGCTTTTCACTTAGTTTCTGAACGGTCGTTCGTCAACCAGTCAATCCCATGAGAGAGCGTGCTATTGATGGGCTTGGAGTTATTGCATTGACTCTAGCCTGGTCCAGGAACAGGAGAAGGAGGAGGAGATGTTGGACCAAAAATTGGTTGCTTAATCGTGACCAATTTTGTCATATGCCTTTGCTGCAAGAATTTTTGGGAGAATAATCCTAATGCTTTTAGGAATTATCCCTGGATGAAGGACTCCTGCTTTCAGCAACTCTTGTCATTGTTGTCCCCCTATATTAGGAAGCAGGACACCTGCATGAGCATTGCTATTCCAGCAGAGCAAAGGCTCATAGACACCTTGCGGTACTTGGCGACAGGGAGAATTCTTCAGGATATTATCCGCTTGCCGACCGCCCACCGTAGTTTTTTTTTACGGGGGCAGGTCGGCTCGGCTGCTCAAAATCACGTAATATTATGTGATTTTGCATTTCAGCCACTAGGGGTGTGCACGCGCGTGCCCGGCAGGCGTGATCACCGCCGGGCACCCGCGATCGCTCGTTACAGAGTGTATGAACAGCGATGTGTCATTTATCCTAGTGAGTCTCTTTCCCCCTTCTGTTAGAACACACTATAGGGAACATAATTAACCCCTTGATTGCCCCCTAGTGTTAACCCCTTCCCTGCCAGTGACATTTTTACAGTATGTAATGCATTTTTATAGCACTGATCGCTATAAAAATGCCAATGGTCCCAAAAACGTGTCAAAAGTGTCCGAAGTGTCCGCCATAAGGTCGCAGTACCAATAAAAATCGCAGATCGCTGCCATTACTAGTAAAAAAAAATATATTAATACAAATGCCATAAAACGATCCCCTATATTGTAGACGCTATAACTTTTGCGCAGACCAATCAATAAACACTTATTGCGTTTTTTTTTACGAAAAACTATGTAGAAGAATACGTATCGGCCTAAACTAAGGAAAAAAATGTTTTTTTTTAATATATTTTTGGGGTATAGTTATTACAGCAAAAGGTAAAAGATATTCATTTTTTTTTTTCAAAAATTTCGCTTTATTTTTGTTTATAGCGCAAAAAATAAAAACTGCAGAGGTGATCAAACACCACCAAAAGAAAGCTCTATTTGTGGGAAAAAAATTACGCCAATTTTGTTCGGGAGTCATCTCGCACGACGGCGCAATTGTCAGTTAAAGCGACGCAATGCCGAATCACAAAAAGTGGCCCGGTCATTGACCAGCAAAATTGTCCGGGGCTGAAGTTTACCACTGCTATCTCTCCCCAGGCTCTGTGAGTCATTTTTCCATAGATCTGTTGTGCCATTATACAAGTCCTGCAGAAAGATTATATTTGGGTAAGTAATTATTCTTTAATATCACATTCTATGTACTTCATGTTTTCTAATGTCTTTTACTAATTCTTGGATTCCATCATTCCCATTATTGTAATATGCCATGAATGTCCTCTTTGTCCTCATGCAAGCTGTAAGCGTTTTCTTGACCTACATGCATATTTTCCTTCACTAAGCTCCTCAGCATGCTACCCTGGGCCCATACATACGTAGTCTAGTAACTTAATGTTTTTTTGATGCTTCATGTTTATGTTTACCCTAAACACCCCCTAAAATGTCTCACAATCTTATTGTTGTCCTCAAATTCATGCAGAGTGCATAAGTCCCTTTTTTTGGGTGCACAAACTCTTTTGTAACCCTCCCTCCCACCCCAAAATGCTGAGTCAACCGATACAACTACTCTATCTGCTGACTTTGCAAACCTCATACACAGTATACCTCTTTTGTGGTAAGATTTCTGCATGAATTCTCCAAAGCATGTAGTGCAAGGGCCTGCCTGATTACCTTCAAATTGTACACTATACATTTTTGGTCTCCTATTATCTTGGTAATGGTAAATTATGTATGTCAAACTGTGCTTCTATTTGGACAGTGTGTATTCTTTTTGGATTATGACACTCTTACCTGTCCACTGGACTGCCAATCTTGAAAAGACGGAGAGGCTGGCCAAATTTATTTATTAATAATTTTTATGCATTTAGCTCTCATGGAAGTGGAGAGGGTTACCTGTCCAAAACATTTACCCATTCAAACCCTCCCCACCCTAATGCCTCGTACACACGACCGTTTTTCGGGCTCTAAAAAAATGAAGGGCCAGATTCACGTACATCTGCGCATTATTGGACCGGTGTAGCGCACCGCCTTTACGTTAGACTGGCGCAATGTAGCGGCGCAATCACCCTATTCTCATCGGTTTTACGCAGAAATTTGCGCCTGCGCTACGTTATTTCAGAGGCGCAAGGCAGAGTAATACAAATTGGGAAGGACGTGGGCGCGTTACATTGAAATGAGCCGTGACCCCATGCAAATGAACGGCCGGGGGGCTCACGCATGCGAGCTTGAAGAAGACCATGGTCAGCACCTCTGTGCGCATGCTCACAACTCGGGAGCGGGGCAATCAGTGAAATTGGAAGTGGACTAGGGCAAATTAGTGAACTACGCAAACAGAATAAATAGACAGAGACAAACGCACTTCCTTTGCAAAAGTACATCCCTTTGTGTCCCTCCCTATACAGCAAGGTGCTTTTGTTCTGTTGTTTATTAGCGTTTGTTTGTTTGTTTGTGACGTGTCTTTGAGATATTTTGGGACTGTTTTGCAGAGTGATTTTTGTCTTTTATGTGTTTTCTTTGTTGTTATTTTTTTTAAATTATATTTTTGCTGGGCATTTTTTATTTTTGCTGGTCAATTTTATTTATTTTTTTTGGTTCTGTTTGTGTTTGGGAATGTGGGGGTGACATTCCTGCCGGAAAAGGGGTTTCACCCTCATTTGTGGTGGAGAAGTGATCCCCAGGTCCGTGTGAATGGTGTAGGAATGTACAGTGACATAATTGGAGCCATGGCATGGCGTTGCAGCTCACAAGTCCTGCATGGTGGACTGGTGCCAATCCAATTTGATGAGGATGTGGGGTGTGTGTGCTAGGGACCACAGTGGTGTGCATGCATGCATTCTCATTGTGCCATGATTAATGTGTGTGTGTAACGTGCAAAGATGCATAATGTGAGCTGGCATGAGATGGGGTCATGAGATGGGGTCCCAGTGCATATGCAGAGTCACCTTGAAGGGAAAAGACAGGAGGATGTTAGAAGTGCATGTGCCCCTTGTGATGTGTGCATCATGGGGGGGGGGCAGTCATGCCTGCCACCCATGTCACTCACCAACCAGCCAGCCGTCCCCATACATGTTCTGTTCGAAATCTGTGGGGATGGGGCTCTGATTGTATATGTAGCTGTCATGGGTGTCATGGGTAGTGTCATGTGTTGGGCTGGTGATGTCCTCCTGCAGGGTTGTGGTTAATTCCATGATGGCATGAGGGGTGAATCTGAAGATGCGAGACACCTCAGAATCACTCATGCCAAAGATGTCTATGCGTGTGTGATATATCAAGTGAAGAGTGAGGGGCTTGTATCAGATAAGAATATTGTATTAGATTAGATTACATTTTAAAGTTTATATAAGCCAAAAAAAAAGTTTTCCAAAAAAAATAAAAAATCCCGTGCCCTCCTCAGTGCCCGCCTCAGTGCCCTCCTCAGTGCCCTCCTCCTTCTTTGCTCATCTAAAGTCAGTAGTATAGCTATGAGCATGGATGCCACTGGCATGTTGGCATACAGTTTGTTGGGCAACACGTGTGACTGCTCAGCTCCTCACTAACAGTGTTGCTTTATCTGACATGTAGACGAATTGTCTAATTTTATACCAGCTTTTATATGGTCTAATTTTAGACAGGACATTTAGCTGTTGCGCACAGCGCGTAGCCTGCGCTGCACCAACGTTCTTTTGTGGATCCCCGTAACTCCCTCATTAGCATATTTGAATAGCAAATCAATAGTGTGTCTAGCGCAGTTTTTCGCGGACGGATGCGCCTGTCTAACGAAATTACGCTGGACAAAAAAAAGTAGATTTCTTGCGTATCTCGTTTTGGGAATGCCGTGCATCGAAACGCACACGCACAATTAGACTTACTCCGCGCATCTCCTGTTACGCCGGCGTAATCGCTCTGTGAATCTGGCCCGAAGATTTTAAGGGTCTAGAAAAAACGACGTTTTTTTTCCAACCCGATCATTAGAACGGCTATGCCTACACACAATCGAGAAAAAAAATTCTCTAGCAAAGCGTGGTGATGTACAACACGTACGACGGCACTATGGGAAGTTCCATTCGGATGGTGCCACCCTTTGGGCTGCTTTAGCTGATTTTGTGTTAGTAAAAGACGATTCGCGCTTTTCTGTCTGTTACAGCGTGATGAATATGCTTACCCCATTACGAACGGTAGTTTTACCAGAACGAGTGCTCCCATCTCATAACTTGCTTCTGAGCATGCACGTTTTTTTCACGACGTTAAAGCCCACACACGACCATTTTTTACAACCTTAAAAACGAAAATGTTAAAAATGTTGTGAAAAAATAGAGCATGTTCGGAATTTTTAATGGCCATTTTTTAGATCGTGAAAAATGCTCTGAAGCCCACACACAATCGTTTTTAATGACATAGAAAAAAGACATTTTTTAGAACCCAAAAATGGTCGTGTGTACGCGGCATTATATTTTTTGAATGTGCCACCAGAGGGGGTGAGGAATCATATAAGGAGAACTTACCCTTTTTATTTTAAATACTCATTTAAATCTTATACCTTTATGTTGCCCAATAATGTTTGTGTCAAATATGCTTGCAATTTGGGGGGCGTGGCTTGGCGCGCAATGGAGACGGAAGCCTAATCCAAGAGCTCCGCCGTTCTCGCAGCCTGAGACCCGTCTCTCCGCACTACAGCACCGCAGGATGCACAGGAGATCGTCCGGCACCCCGCATACAAGGTCCCGCCGTTCTTCGGTTGTCTGCAAAGGGAGATATATAGCTGATATCTTCAAAAATCAATCGGCCTCCCGGCACAACACAGCGAGACCTAAGATGGCGCCGTCGCACGTGGAGGAGGAATACAGTGAGGATTCTCAATCCGCCATGGAGGAGACTGTTAAGGGACACCTCCAGAACCATAGACCCCTCACCTATGAGGACATGACAGGCATAGCTGCAGACATAAAATCCATGTTCTCAGCAGCCATTACAGACTTAAAATCCAACCTCATGGTCCTTAACCACTTCCTTACCTGGCCATAGGGGATTGTCTTCATGGTCATCCCCTCGCCGATGAGACTGGACGTTGCACAACGTTCTGTCTTCACGGCGTTCTAGGGCATGCGCGCACCCGCGGCACCACTCGCAAAACCCGCGCGCGTGCCCGACGGCTGCGGTTGCAGCCGGGCACCCGCGATTTCCGGCAATCACGTCAGGAGTGTGGATCTGTGTGTGTAAACACACAGATCCACCTCCTGTCAGCGGTGAGGAGATCAATGTGTGTTCCCAGTACAGAGGAACACACATCAATCTCCTCCCCCTGTGAGTCCCCTCCCCCCTACAGTTAGAACATACTTTAAGACACATTTTAACCCCTTCAGCGCCCCCTAGTGTTAACCCCTTCCCTGCCAGTCACATTTAAACAGTAATCAGTGCAGTTTAATAGCACTAATCGCTGTGTAAATGTGAATGGTCCCAAAAACATGTCAAAAGTGTCCGATATGTCCGCCGCAACGTCACGGTCACCAAAAAAAACGCAGATCGCCGCCATTACTAGTAAAAAAAAAAAAAAAAAAGCCATAAATCTATCACCTATTTTGTAGACGCTATAACTTTTGCGCAAACCAATCAATATACGATTATTGCGTTTTTATCGGTCTAAACTGAGGGGAAAAAAGTTTTTTAAAAAAAAATATTGTGATATGTATTAAATAAAAAGGAAAAAATATTGTGTTTTTTTTTTAAATTGTCGCTCTTCTTTTGTTTATAGCGCACAAAATAAAAACCGCAGAGATGATCAAATACCACTAAAAGAAATCTCTATTTGTGTGGGGAAAAAAACATAAAGATTTAATTTGGGTACAGTGTTGCCTGACCGTGCAATTGTCATTCAAAGTGCAACAGCGCTGAAAACTAAAAATTGGTTTGGGCAGGAAGGGGGTGAAAATGCCCTGTATGGAAGGGGTTAATGGAAAGATGGAGGCGGCTGAGCTAGAGGGGAGACACAGAG
The DNA here is from genome assembly GCA_029574335.1 of Rana kukunoris. Lineage (NCBI taxonomy): Eukaryota > Metazoa > Chordata > Amphibia > Anura > Ranidae > Rana > Rana kukunoris. Next base: position 220,136,667 of record CM056053.1, on the reverse strand, counting down.
ATAAGGAGATTTCGCAGATTGGAGGAAGTCTCTTACTCTCATGCTGAACATTTTATTGAGATAAATAGGCACTTAGAGGACTTGGACAATAGAGGAAGGAGGTGTAACATAAGGGTACAGTGGATTCCGGAGTCAGTAGAGGCTGACCAGGTCACGCTAACGCTGCAGAGAGTTTTCAACAGCCTGCTAGAGAGGCCAGAAGACACAGCCATAGACTTTGTGAGGGCTCACAGGGCTCTCAGAGCTAAGGGCCCTGACTCCCAGCCTCCACGCGACATAATCTGTTGTCTTCAAAGTTTTACCCTAAAAGAGGATATAATGAGGAAAGCGCGCAGAAAGGAAAGAATAATTTACAATGGTGAAACGATAATGCTTTTCCAGGATCTTTCACAAATCACCTTGAAAAATCGTAGAGCTCTGCGCCCCCTCCTGGACAAACTTAGAGAAAAAGACCTACGTTACACCTGGAGATTTCCGTTTGCCCTCCTGGTGAACTACAGTGGCAAACAACATGTGCTGCGCTCTCCCGCTGACCTCCCGGATTTTTGTACAGCCTTGCAACTAGATCTAATTGATCTCCCTGATTGGTACCAGGAGTTTTGTCTGCCCCCCGTGGTCAGGAGCCCTCCGGACTCCCCGCTGACATCCCCTGACAACAGGTCCTGCAAGAAACTAAAAACCACTCATCGAGGAGGGTCCCTAGCTGGTTCCCAAGCAGGCACTCCCAACAACAAGCCTCATTCATCTAGGGCTCTGGATGACTTCTGATCGCAGTGACACCTACACTTGTTTTACCCCGACAGCACCCCAGATCTGAGACCCGTGGTTCACGTTATTAATGTCCCCTTCTCCTGCTTGCAACCCCCACCCCCTCCCTTCATAGAGCCGCAAGTGACCCAGCTCGCTACAAGCCTCCTACGGATTACTACTGAGACCATGCTCGCTGTGAGGCACGAAGCGGACATGACTGTTGGTGCACTGCACCGAAACTCTGGACTCTCCAGCCTCGGTTCAACTTTTCCAGCTCAAGTCCTGGTTGTGTCCACTCAACTACAACCCGCCGCATTAGGTTTGAGGGGACCACCAGGATGGACCTTTTTGGGTGGGGTTGGGTGGGGGGGTGTTGGGTGGGGTTGGGTGGGGGGGATCCTGCTCTCTACCTCCCTAGGAGCTGTATTTCAGTTGCATTTATCATTGTTCAACTTATATCCGCTTGCTGAAATGAGGGAGGGTGGGAACCTATTGGATTTTCCCTTTTTCTGACTATGCTGATTTTTGTTCCCGGGTTTTGTATACGTTTTACCGGGCTCTATTAAGCATGTTATACTCCCCTCCCTGGGGAAATTGGGGTGTTGGGAGGAGGATGAGGGGGCATGTTCCAATGAAGTTTGGCCCACTGACCCTTTGTGTAACCCCTCCCTCCTGTCGGGCATGCCCTGCTATTGTTGTTTATGTGTTTGTTCTCGTATCTTTTTTTACAAATGTTCTCCTTAGGATCTGAGTCCTACAACCGATTCTGCTAGTCATGTGCTACCTATTTGTGCCTTATTAGTGCTGAGATGACCAACATGTTGCACTTTTCCTTTTGCATGTTTTTTGGGCTGCGAGTCGACCAGCTCGGATCATACCACCCCTATACGTGTTTACGCATTTATCTATTGGTGACTTTAGCCTAAATCTCAGCAGGCTTACCACCCCCCGCATAGTGTATTGCAGAGTCCGCTGGCTGGCTATGCGCAATACGCTGCTTGTATATCCTTGAGACTGTATCAGGTTCAAAGGAAGATTACCTTGAGTCCTTTAACTTCTTAACTTTACTAGTACTCTCTCCTCTCCTCCCTCTCCCCCTCCCTGTTATCCCCCTACCCTCAGCTTCAGCCAATTGCCTTTGCTGCCTATCTAGTGCCTCACTGGTGTCACAACAGTGGCGCGAGGTATCTCGGTACATATTAGTGTTTTGATTGTAATTTTATTTTTATTTTCTATTTTTAACTTTGTCTTTCTTTAGTTTTTTGGCAGCCACTCAAACCAACAGCAGCCTTCCATCTCTCTCTGTGTCCGCAAGATGGCGTACTTATCTCTCGGCCGGAACCCTACTGTGATTTCGCATAATGCCAGAGGGTTGAACGTACCTGAAAAGTGAACCATTCTCCTGAGGGAACTTAAAAAAGGTAGGCAGAGGTTCATTTTCCTGCAGGAAACGCATTTCAAAACCACTCAAGTGCCAAGGCTCACTGACTCCTATTTCTCTGAGGCGTATCACGCCACAAACAACCTTGCAAAATCCAAGGGCGTCTCCATCTTAATAAGTAAGCATGCTTCCTTTGACATAAAGGACAAACTTATAGACCCGGAGGGCAGATTTATCTTCCTAAAAGGGGACTGTAATGAGGTGCCTCTCACATTAGCCAACGTATATTTCCTCCCACCTCACAATCTGCCGGCATATGATATCCCTGCTTAAGGGCTTCAGCACGGGTTGTACAATCCTAGGCGGGGATTTTAATATCCGGCTGAACCCCCTGGTATACACTTCGTTGGGGAAATCCTCCATCACTTATAAGATTCTCAAGAGAATCAAGACTTTATTGGGGTCCATGCAACTGATAGACTCCTGGCGCTTCACACACCCAGAGGATAAAGACTACACCTTTCACTCCATTCCCCATAACCGCCACTCCAGAATCGATTATATTTTCACGACCCAAAGAGACCTTCATTTGATCACAGATACACATATAGGTATTCAATCTATTTCCGACCATGCCCCGACCTCGCTATCCCTCAATCTGCACAGACCACCTCCCGGACCTAACTCCTGGAGACTACACTCGTCCCTGTTGACTGACCCACAACTACTCCCAGGCATTTCCTCATCTATCACCACAACAGATATGGATCCCCTGACAATTTGGGAAGCCCACAAATGCACAGTGAGGGGTGAACTCATCAGATTAGGGACACATCGTAATAGAGAAAAGGACGTCAAACTCCTCTCAGATAAAATTCACAAACTTGAAACACTCCACAAGAAATCCCTTTCTGAAAACTCGGCCTGCTTACTTCTAAATGCGAGGAAAGACCTCCAACAACTCCTAGACTTTAAAACTAAGCGACTCTTTTTTTTCAAAAAGAAAAACTGCTACGAGCATGGAGACAAATCAGGCCGCTTCCTGGCCAGAGCCCTGAAAAATGCTAGTTACACACACAACATAATGGGCATTAAAAACTAACTTGGCTCTGTGGATGTTGCCACAGACAAAATAGCCCAACATTTTCACGAATACTATTCCAACCTGTACAATATCCCGGCACAAGGGGATCCCCCTAATTCCTCTAAGAACAGAGGCCAGGTGATCCGGGATTATTTAGTAGACTCCAATCTCCCTACATTGTCAGAAGAGGTGATCTTACAACTAGAATCCCCAATAGAGAACTCTGAATTGCAATTAGTCATTGGAGACCTTATAGCAGGGAAGAGCCCAGGCCTGGACGGTTTCACCTCCATTTATTATAAGACCTTCACAGAAATCATTGTTGACCCCCTACGAAAAGGCCCTAAACTCCCTAGCCTCCCCTAGAGAGGTGCCACCCACTTTTCCCTCTGCACACGTTGCTGTGCTGCCGAAACCAAACAAATATCCCCAAATTTGTGCTAGTTACAGGCCGATCTCACTCCTCAACTTAGATGTTAAGCTGCTGGCAAAAATACTGGCCAACAGGCTTAGACCATTCCTACATGACATCATAGGCCCGAATCAAGCAGGCTTCATGCCTGGCCGGGAATCTAGGGATAACGTCATCAAGGCACTTAACTTAATATATGCAGCATGTACCCAGAAGATCGAGGGCCTTCTCCTGTCCACTGACGCCGAGAAGGCCTTCGATCGAGTCACATGGGACTACATGATGTATACATGCCAACACATAGGACTGGGGTCCCATATGATGTCATGGATCTCCGCGCTTTACAAGAATCCCTCAGCCCGAATCAAAGTTAATGGCTCCCTGTCCGAGGCGTTCCAGATAAATAACGGCACCAGACAGGGCTGCCCCCTTTCGCCCCTCATTTTTATTTTATCCCTCGAACTCTTCATTAGGAGAATCATAGCCGAAAGAGTGATACAGGGCTTTACTTTGACAGGCAGGGAATATAAGATTGCAGACTTACTTTTCTTCCTGACAAAACCTCAGACGTCTCTACTGTCCCTCATGAAGGAATTCGCTCTGTTTGGTTACATTTCCAATCTGAAAATAAATAATAAATAATCCGGCACGTTCACTAGAGACACTTAGATCCCTTTGCCCCTTCAGGTGGGAACCGGCTGCCCTCAAGATCTTAGGAGTGTGGTTGACACCGGAAATTGCACAGACTTATGACCGTAATTTCGCGCCCATCCTTAAGATAATAGACAATGACCTGAAGAGTTGGCATACCCGCAATTTTTCTTGGTTCGGTAGGGCAGCCATATGCAAAATGACTATTTTGCCAAAACTCCTATATTTGTTCCGCAAACTACCGGTCAGAATCCCCCTAAAATTCTTTAAGACTATCACTTCACTCCAACAGAAATTCATCTGGGCCCACAAACCCGCAAGAATTAAAGCTAAACTGCTGGCGCTGCCCAAACATAAAGGGGGCATGGGTATCCCTGACTTTAAAAACTACTACTTTGCAGCCCATGTTACCAGAATCATCGACTGGCACTGCCATCACAAACTTAAGGACTGGATACAACTAGAAGAGGCCCTATGCCCCATTCCCCTGCGCTTTTTCCCCATAGATACCCTGGACTAATTATCCTACTTTTTTAAAATTGCACCCATTGCTAGGAACCACGCTGGGAGTCTTCCATAAGCTGCTGAAGACGGCTAACGTGTCCACGCCCTTGAGCCCACTGACGCCTCTCTTCAATAACCCTGACTTCCCCCCAGGCTTAGAAAACCGTTTCCTCCGTCCCCCCAACATCACCAGATCACTGCTTGCCACAAATTGCTTTTGTGGTACTGTGTTTAAAGACTTTACCGCCCTTAAATCAGACTTTGACACACCTGACCTGCCTCTCTGGACCTACTTTCAAATGAGAAGCTACTTATACCGACCCTTTAGGGTCAGTATAATCAGGGAGCTCACCTGTCTGTGGCAAGTAAAAAATAAAGATTATTCAAATAAAATCAAGGAGAGGGAAGCAATAGATCAACTTGTGGAATTGGCGAAGACTGTGTACCCCAGGGCAACCTACAGTTTAGTCAAGACAAAAATTGGGGGTCTCAGGAGCATGTATAACAGGGAGCGAAATAAGATCGAGGAATCAAAAAAATCGGGAGTAGCAGCAGAAGACATTTATGTCCCCAAGCTGTGGTACTTCACCAGCCTGCAATTTTTGTCAGATCAAACTTTACCACGCAGATCTCTCTTCACACTACCTTCCGCATCAGCTGAGGCCACCGATGCGGAGTCTGATCCTACACAGGATGAAGAGGAGCTCAGCTTGAGCCAGGAATAGCATTGTTTAAAAGATTTGAAGACAAAAATACAATGATGTTAATTAGATGTTATTATGGATAATCATTTTCAGCATTAACAAAGTGATTTTAATCTCAATAGTAGACATGTGCAGACTGGAATATTTTGTTTCGTTTTTTCGTTTTCTTCCAGAAAATAAATTTATTTAGTTACTCCCGAAAACGTTTTGATTTATTTCGTTTTCGTCGGTAAAGTTTTCGTCCGAAAACAACGATTTTCGATGACTTTGTCAAATTAAACGACGGAAATTCGACAAAGCATCGAAAATCGTCGTTCTGAATACAGGGAATATACCTATTCCCTGTATTCAGAACGACGATTTATGATGACTTTGTGAAATTGAAAGACAGAAATTCGACAAAGCATCGAAAATCGTCGGATCTGAACGAAAACGAAAATAAAGCATTTTTTATGTCGGATCTTTCGGTTTTCGTTTCTTGCGCTTTCGTTTTCGTTAGTTAAAACGATAACGAAAATACCCGATTTTCGGACGAAAATGCATTCTAACGAAAACAAATGCACATGTCTACTCAATAGACAGTAGTGGCCAAAAAGGATTAGGACAAAAATGATCAATGCTGTAGTCAGAATGATAGTCTTTGCTATTTGGACACATTCAAGTTTAAAAAGTCATGAGCTAAAAAGTGTTTGTGAATGATGACAAAAAACTAAAATGATGTTTCATTTTCACACACTGGAAAGTTTGAGGCAAGAAGAGGCTGGGCCCAGCAGGCAGACAGAGGGCCAAATCCCTCCCCTGTGTCCTTCTACCAAAAGGGCCAGGAAGAGCCACAACCTGGATGAGGCCACAGCTGATTTCCTTACTTGGGCAACATCAGTCATCACAACAGCACCCGATAGTGCTGAAGGGTTTGGCTGTTTCACTGCAAATAAGCTCCAGAGATGGAGAAGAATCAAAGGGAGCTATGTGAGGGCCTAATCGTCTATCTCCTTAGCAAGGCGAGGAAACACCTCCACCACAAGCCTACCCACCCCAGAAAACCTACCCACCGCAGCAACCCTACCCACCTCAGCAAACCTAACTACCTCAGCAACCCCACCCTCCTCAGCAAACCCACCAACATCAGCAACCCCACTCATCCCAGCAGCATGGTGGTCAGTGACAAATTCAGCCCCAGGATCGCCCAACAAGGTTTGGGGAGTTTCAGGGCTACTAATTTATATATTTTCTTTTTGATTTAAAGTGGAGCTCCACGCTAAAGTGAAACTTCCATTCATTGGATTCCTCCCCCCATCCGGTGCCACACTTGGCACCTTTTGGGGGGAGAGGGGGAATGGGATACCCGTCAAAGACAGGTATCCTTTCCCACTTTCGGGAATCCGGCCACAGCCATGATGTCACCGCAGGGCTCCCTCCTCCCCCTCTCCTAGCCGCCGCGCTAATAGGAGAGAGGAGCGGACCTCGCGCATGCACAGTAGGGTTCCTGGCATTAAGCCGAAAGGTTACACTGCCGGGTTCCCTTACCCGCAATGGCGGCGGCAGTGTAGCCTTTCGGCTTCGCGCCAGAAACCCTACTGCGCATGTGCGAGGCCTGCTCCTCTCCCCTATGAGCGCGGCAGGAGAGGGGGAGGAGGGAGCCCCACGGAGACGTCATGGTTGTGGCCGGACTGTGGGAAAGGATACCTGTCTTTTGGCTTCATGCCGGAAACCTTACTGCCAACATCGCTGGAGTCCAGGACAGGTAAGTGTCCATTTGTTTTAATATTTTTTCCCCGGACCTCCTCCTTTAGTATGATTTTATTGGTTATACTGTACTTTAGTTTATTTTCTGTGTATCATTTGCTCTTTTGGTTTCAGTTTGTTAATTTTGAGGACAGAGAATATGTGTACTATTTTTTTATTTTATTTTTATTATGCCAGCACAAGAAACAAAATGGCCTCAGCTGATGTAAAGAGAAGTGTGGAGAGCGATAGGCGTGGTTCTGTCTTTCGGTCTGGTCTGTCAAAAATCGCAGCCTGAGGGGGGCGAAGCTTGAAGAGGACCGTGATGGTCGCATGAACGCGGAGCTCCGAGCAAAGCAGGGACATAGTGGCACACAGCAGCCCAGACAGCGGCGATTGTGACACTCTGATCCAGCGACAATACCCTGTTGACGCCATCCGTCATGACCAATAAGCGGAGGGGTACATAGAGGCCGCAGAAGCTTACTGAATTCTTCACATGGGAGCAGAGGCAAGATCAGAGGCAGAGTCTCCTGTGCCATCTGCAGCCAGCACTCCTCAGTTGCCACAGAACAGAGGTATGACACCAGAGAACTTCCTGACTCTATTGATCGCTTCCCTACCAACAACCAGCCAGTTCTGGACACTACCCTCAAAGACATACTGGTCTCCCTTGGAAGCTAATTGCATAGCGACATGATGGCCTGTGTTCACAAGTTTGGGAGTGATTTGCAGATGGTAACGGCCAGGGTGGATCATGTGGAGATTAAGATGGGGGAGTATCCATCCACTATAAACAGCCTTGTTGATGCCCATGATGCAAGAGACGACGAGATGGAGGCAGTTAAGGCTAAAATCGCAGACATAGAGGACCGTTCCAGAAGGAACAACCTAAAGATACGGGGGGTCCCCCAGTCTATCCCATAGTCAGAGCTGCATCCATATGCCACTCAGTTGTTTACTTCTATCCTGCCTGACCTGACAGCAATAGATGTCACGATAGACAAAATACACAGGCTGCCCAAAGTCTTCCAGAAAAAGTGCCAAGAGACATTATACTGAGCTTGCACTTCTTTCATGTGAAAGAATGTTTGATGGCTGCTGTGCGCAATAAAGACCTCCTCCCAGCACAATATAAGGACTTGCAATTCTTTGCAGACATGTCTCAATTTACACTTCAAAAAAGGAGGAGCTTAAATACTATATCTAAAGCCTTGCGCAACCATAAGATAACCTACAGATGGGGGTTTCCAACCAAACCTATCATCACTAATGACGGGAAGGAACATACAGTTGACTCCCTTGCTAAAGGGCTAGATTTGCTTAAAACGTGGAACATTATCCCCGATGATCCCTCTCAAGGATCCGACAATTGCAACCCAAATCGTACCTCTGATGACTGGCATCAGGTCAGTTCAAAAAATGCCCACGCGCACCGTTGAACTGCTTATTGGGCTGTTTTATACCATAATGTTCAATTTCTCCTGTGTTCCTGTTACACAGGAAACTCGTTGAGCTAGACTTTACCTCTTTTTGAGCTAGCATATGTTTACGCTGCATCAGGGTCGTCACGACCTATACTAATTTTCTGTGGTTCCTTTTGTTTTTTTGTCTTTTGTTTACCTAACCGTTTAAATCCCGATCTTGCAGTTGACTACGCAGTTGCCCTTTTTACCGTTGAGAGTCAAATAGGAGGTATTCTACGGATTTGGCCGCGTGTAGAAGATGTTCTCTTCATCGCACCGACACAGAGTCCTCCGCCCTTTGATGTAAGTGACATTCATTTACTTTATCTCCATTGGTATCTCTATGCCATCCGAAATGACTGTCACTTTCCTGACCATTAATGCCAAAGGGCTTAATCATCCGGTCAAGAGAAGGTCACTGTGGAGCAAAGTGATTCAACATAAATGTGAGACTCACTTTTTTTATAGCCAGAAGTCGCCCAAATGCACCCATCCTAAATTTCCACATGTTTTCACGGCGAGTGCCACCGCCAAGAATCGGGGGGGTGCCTACTGCGATAAGGGACACAGTTGCATTTACGAAACATAGCGAAATTGCAGACTCTCAAGGACGCTATCACATTCTTATATGTGACATCAACTCCACTACTTATACAATAGTTAACATATATGCACCTAAAAAGAACAAGTTTAGATTCCTGCAACAAGTTCTCAAAAAAGTCAGACTAGTACAAAAGGGCCTCCTTTTGTTGTGTGGAGATTTTAATCTCCCTCCGGACCCTCAAATGGATTCCACGTCCCGTGTCCCGTTTGAGTAGGCACCACCACTGATGCCTAAGATTACTGCTTCTAGGATCAACGATATAACATGGTCAGACCACACCTTGGTGATGATTTCGGTTGACGACTCGTCAAGTGTGAATACTTGCTTCATTTGGCAGTCCAACCCGAGGCTGTTCCAGGATGGTCATACCAAAACTAGGTTACAGAATGACTTAACTTAATTTTTTTCTTGTAATGTTGATTCTGTTTCTGACCTCATGATTCTGTGGAATGCCCATAAGGCATATTTGAGGGGGGTGCCCATTAAACTGGGAGCTGAGGCTAAGAGACGGAGGAGACACCTTATCCAAGAACTTAGGTCTAAAATTCATGCCTTAGAAGCCCAGAACAAAAAGAATGCCTCCCTAGTGATTTCAGACCAACTATCGCATATTAGATGTGATCTCCGCCTTATTTTGCTGAATGAGTTTGAAACGGTTTCTAAACGTCTTAAAATGACGTACAATGTGAGCGGAAATAAAGCCGGTAAACTGTTAGTAAACCGTCTTAAGGGGCAGAGATACAAGACTAAAATTCCCTACATCTTTCACCCTGCCACACGAGAAAAGCTGTATCACCCACAAGCTATAGCAGATGCATTCAGCTGTTATTTTAGTTCCCTTTATAATTTAAAAGAAGATCTGACTATGGTTCAGCCCACGGAGGCTACGATATCAGACTTTCTGGATAAACTAGACCTACCCCGGCTATGAGCTGCCCAATTGGAGCTCTTAAATTCCCGAGTTTCAGAACCTGAGGTATCTAAGGCAATTGATCATCTTCCTAATAATAAATCGCCAGGTCCAGACGGCTTTATAGGGGAGTATTACAAGGAATTTAAATCAGTCTTAACCCCACATTTGGCAGACGTTTATAATGGGGCTGTCTCCTCTTCCTCAGAGATGCTTAAAGCATTAATAGTAGCACTACCGAAGCCGGGGAAAGATCCTGATGTACCACAAAATTTTAGGCCCATTTCATTGTTGAACAATGACCTGAAACTTTATGCCAAGCTTCTTGCAAACAGATTGGTGGATTTGCTTCCTTCTCTAATACATCTGGACTAATCAGGGTTCACAAAGGGCAGACAAACAACTGATGCAACAAGGTGCCTAATTAATTTTAGACATTTGACAAGGTTAATGGCACCAAATCATTTATTTTAGGATTGGGTATTTCTGATAAAACTAAACAGACCATGGGCGAAAAGTTTCCATATGTATGGAAAGAAACAGGTATTTCATACCTAGGTATAACCCTTACCCCTAGAACTTCCGATTTGGTTAAGGCAAATTATATCCCTCTACTACAGTCACTTCCCTCCAAGCTGAATAAGTTGGCAAAGTTTAAATTATCCTGGTCGGGCGACTAGCCGCTTTTAAGATGCAGATTCTTCCACAACTAACATACCTTTTCAGAACCTTACCCATCCCTGTTCCCACCTCCTTTTTTTCCTCAGCACAGGCAACCATCAACAGATTCCTATGGGCTTGCAGAAGGGCATGCTAAGCATTCAGCAGGCTCATAAAACATAGGACTGTAGGCGGTGTAGGTCACACACTCATTAGGGACTACTACACAGCTTCTGTTCTTGCACAACTAAAAGCTTTGTCCCTTTTTATACCAGGTATCTCGCTTGCTAAATGGAATTCTAACAGAGATTTGGAATTGGAGGACCTATTTGTAGGACCTGCCCTTAAGACTTTTAGAGCTCTTTAATAGGGATGAGCTTCGAGTTCGAGTAGAACTCATGTTCGACTCGAACATTGCCTGTTCGCCGAACAGCGAACTATTTGTGGTGTTCGTGGCAAGTTCGTGTGAACTTTAGAACCCTGTTAAAGTCTATGGAACTCGAACGTTTGAAGTCTAAAGTGGGGTGGAGTTCCCCTTAAAATCCAGACCAGACCTGAAGGGTCTGGAATGGATATTTGGGGGGAACCCCACATCATTTTTTTTATTTGACGCAGGGTTCCCCTTAATATCCATACCAGACACTAAGGTGAGTGCTTTTAAATGACTTTTTTCCTTCAGAAATTACACTTTGTGCAGGGACAGTTTTAAGCACAGGAAACAAGCGCTACTTTACAGGCATACTATACACCCCCCTAGGTACGAAATTTAAAGGAATATTTAAATTTTATTGTTTCACTTTAAGCATTATTAAAATCACTGCTCCTAAAAAAACGTCATTTTTTTAAAACTTTTTTTGCATTGATACATGTCCCCTGGGGCAGGACCCGGGTCCCCAAACACTTTTTAGGACAATAACTTGCATATTAGCCTTTAAAATTAGTACTTTAGATTTCAAATGTTCGAGTCCCATAGACTTTAACAGGGTTCTAAAGTTCACACAAACTTTTGGTCTGTTCGCAGGTTCTGGTGCGAACCGAACCCAGGGGTGTTCGGCTCATCCCTACTCTTCAATTCGAGTTCTCTATACCTTCAGATGAATACTATAGATATATCCAAATTTCACACTTCCTGAAACAGACAACTAAGTTATCTATCTCCCTTCCCTGGCAAATTACCCAATATTACCTCAAAAACTGCAAATATTAAGGGTATATCCTTATTTTACTCCCACCTCCAAAACAAACTAATCTTTACAAAATTACTTCCTATGCAAGCGTGGGAGAGAGACTTCAACAGGGTATATACTGAGGAGCAATGGCACACAACACTTAAGGTAAAATACTCCTCTACTAAGGCTGCTAATCTATGGGAACTATTCCAGAAAATGTTGTTACGCTGGTACCTTACTCCTTATAGATTTTCCAAATTTGTTCCAGGAGGGTCTTCCTTGTGCTGGAGACAGTGTGGGAAAACGGGTACTCTATTCCATCTACTATGGTCATGTACCAAATTATGGTCATGTCCCAAATTACTTAATTATTGGGAAGGGATTTATGATCTTACCTGGCAAGTACTTAATATTAGGCTGGACCCGTCGCCGGGGATGGCGTGGCTCTCTCTGGAGATGGATCTTGTCCTCTACCATGTGAGAAGCCTGTTTTTTTCACATTTTCTTGGCAGCTAGACTCGCCTTGTTTAGGCATTGGAAGGACACAACATGTCCAAAGTTGTTTGAAATTATACAAATAATCAACACACATGGTACGTATGAACAGTTTTTCGCCTTTAGTATGGGTACATACCCTTCAATTAGTAGGGTTTGGGATCCTTGGAACAAATGGTATACTTCCTCAACCAGCTCTGACTCTACTTGACCGATTACACTCTTATACGATGACTCTCAACTTGTTGGTTTGATGCCCAAGGTACCTAACTGCACTCTTTGTTTTTCTTTTGTTTACCCTAGTTTTGTTTTTCTTTATGTGTTTTCTTATATACATTTAACAACAAAACCTGGTAAATGCCCAGGGAAAAACCAAGCCTACTTACTGACCAGCTCGCAGAACAACCAATTAACCTGTCTAACAGTATGCGTTAAAAACATGGGTTTTGTCCGCACACATTTGTAAACGCATGTGTGAGCCACAGAGCCACACAAAGGCACCCTGTAATCTGTGGTCCTAACACTAAACAATGAGTGTCCCCACAATGGAGGCACATGCATTCTAATGGTTGGATGGATATACATTGCTATTTACGGTCATACTACGGTCACGTTATTGCATAAAACTCATTAAATCTGGAAGCTTTGTAAGATATTATCAGCTAATATGATGGATACACCTAAAGATATTATATTATGCCTTAGCGAACAATGCAATAGGTTCTTCAAGCTAACATGTCATTATGAAACTGTGTATGCACTTGTATGTACTGTGACTGTTAAATTGCAAAAATTGTAATACAAATTATTGAAATTAAAAATCGCATCCTGTTGTAGTACCACAGCCAGGGGACATATATATCATCTGCTGCTGCTCCCGATCTCTTGGAGCCCACAACCTTCTTGCTCCCTATTGTATGTACTCCTCAGGCTCACAATTTTGCTCCTCACATAATTGATGTCTGCCCTAGGGTACAAAGGCTTCACCAATTTCACCAGTTAATCCTTTGCTGCCTTCCTCTTGATTTTGATATGCCCTTCTTGTGCTTACTATTCAAAATAAAACAATAACACAAAAAATACTTGCTTATCTGTTTAAATTCTAATGACAGTTTGGGAGTAGGAAGGTACAGTACATATATAAAATTAAGAACAAGGGTCAAAAACAGAGCTTGGAGCTTTGAGCTGTAAAAATACTAGGGGATAATGGGCTTGTGCTAACCTGACACAATAATATACTGTATATATATCTTCTTGATATCACTAGAACACCAATCCTTTGTAAATACATTTGTCATAATTTGCCTCGTCACAAATGTGATATCTCCATTATGAATGCTAGTTTTACTAGACCGAACGCTACTGGCAGGTCCTTGCTTCATAGCATGCGTGTTTGGAATTCGGACTTTAGTCTGATGGACTTGTGTACGCACAATCGGATGAGCCGACGTAGCACATTTGTTGCCGGAAAGTTTGAGCGCATTCACAGCAAACATTTGTCCAATGAAAAACCGAAAACAATTGTCCGAAGGAGCATATACACAAATTCGGTTTGTCCAATAAAACACGTCCATCAGACCGTTGTTGTCAAAAAGTCTGATCGTGTGTATGGGTCTTAAGACAGGAAGTATGTTACTGGTAGGCTCACTAGGTGAAAAAAAAAAGAAAACAAAGAGTCAGAAAAAAGATAACTAATGTAGCAAATGCATTTAAGAACTTGTAAACTGCAATAAATAGATGTTCTTTAACCACTTCAATACTGGGCCCTTTTACCCCCTTCCTGCCCAAGCCAAATTTTGGCCTTTAACACTGTCCCACTTTGAATGACAATTGGGTAGTCATGCAACACTGTACCCATATGATATTTTTTTATATCTTTTTTGAGACAGAGATTTTTTTGGTGATATTTAACCACTTGCCGACCAGTCACCGCCGATATACAGTGGCAGGTCAGCTTTATTATGCGAATCACCGTACCGGTATGGCGGTTAGTTTAAAAGATATAGTGAGCACGCATACACTCTGCGCCGATGCGCGTGGCCGGAAGCCGCGATGTCTGCCGGCCAATCGTGATAGCGTTGCAGAAAGCCAGAATAGGGAACTATCATTGTAAACAAACAGATCCCCATTCTGTCAGGGGAGTAGAGAGAGAGATTGTCTGTTCCTAGTGATCAGGAACAGCGATCTCTCTGTACTCCCTGTCAGTACACTCCCCCCCAGTTAGAAACATCTCCCTAGGACACACTTAACCCCTTGATCGCCCCTTAGTTGTAACACCTTCCCTGCCAGTGTCATTTATACAGTAATCCGTGCATTTTTTTAGCATTGATCTCTGTATAAATGTCAACGATCCCAAGAAAGTTTTAAAAGTGTCCGTCACAATTCCGCAAAAAAATTGTTGATCACCACCATTACTAGTAACAAAACATAATAATAATAAAAATGCAATAAATCTATCACCTATTTTGTAGACGCTTTAATATTTGCACAAACCAATCCATATATGCCATTTGCAAAAAATGTTACCAAACATTTTGCAGCCGTTTGAAACAGAGGTGATCAAATACCATCAAACGAAAGCTCTATTTGTGGCAAAAAAAGGAAATCTATTTTGTTTGGGTACAGTTTTGCATGAATGCACAATTGTCAGTTAAAGGGACGCAATGCAGTATCGCAAAAAATTGCCTGGTCATTAAGGCGGTAAATCCTTCCTAGCTGAAGTGGTTAATCGCCACTGGGTTTTTTATTTTTTGCCTTAACAAACGAAAAAATATTTAAAGTTTGAAAAAAACAAAAAAAAATCTTAGTTTCTGTTATAAAATTTAGCAAATAAGTAATTTTTCTTCTTCACTGATGTGTGCAGATGAGGCTCCACTGATGGGCACTGATGAGGCTGCACTGATGAGTACTGGTAGGTGGCAATGATGTGCACTGATAAGCTGCACTGATCACCAATTATCAGTGTAAACGTGCCCAGCTCTCCTTTCCTCATGTTGTAACAGAGCGTGAGGAAAGGACTGTCGATAACCGGCAATTCTTTTTACATGTGATCAACTGTGATTGGACACAGCTGATTACATGGTAACAGGCCGTTGTGATTGGCCCTTTACTGTAATCTGTAATCGGTTGTGTGCTGAGGAAACAGCATTCACTGAACGTACCCAATGAGCACCCCAGGGGGCACACGGCGAGTGTTTTTGGGAGGCTGTCCATGGACGATATCCCAAAACGAAAGAGCTGCACTGTAAACATCTTTTGGTCATAGCGCAGTCATGAGGTTGTTAATAATGGTGTAAATATACATGTATTACCCCTTTTTCGATTTTTGTGTTCATTTTCTGACTGGTACAATATCAAGAAAGATGTACAATTTATGTTCCACTTGCTCTTGCATTATGACACTTAATCATTCATTTTAACATAATGATTAACATATACTAATTATATTATAGATACCAAAAACGTATCACTTTTAAAATCTTGAAACTGCCCCCTTGGCCCTTTATGCACTAAAAATATTAACTCCTTTTTAGATTATCTAAATTAAGAAAAAAATCCAAACCAAAAAGGTACAAGCACAAACTATTATTTAGGTTTTTTTGAGTTGCCTGATGGGCTTCCAAATCATTTGCTGCATCTCAGCTTTAGTTTTGAAAAATGGCTCATAGTTCCTGCTCTGCAAGCTTACACCTGCATTATTAAGTGCTGATTAGGGATGAGCCGAACACCCCTGGGTTCGGTTCGCACCAGAACCTGCAAACAGACTAAAAGTTAATGTGAACCTTAGAACCCTGTTAAAGTCTATGGGACTCAAACTTTTGAAATCTAAAGTACTAATTTTAAAGGTTAATATGCAAGTTATTGTCCTAAAAAGTGTTTGGGGATCCGGGTCCTGCCCCAGGGGGGTATTTGGGGACATGGGTCCTGCCCCAGGGGACATGTATCAATGCAAAAAAAGTTTTAAAAAACAGACTTTTTTTCAGGAGCAGTGATTTTAATAATGCTTAAAGTGAAACAATAAAATTGAAATATTCCTTTAAATTTTGTACCTAGGGGGTGTATAGTATGCTTGTAAAGTAGCGCTTGTTTCTTGTGCTTAGAATTGTCCCTGCACAAAATGTAATTTTTGAAGGAATCACTCGTGGCTATAATGAATTGTCGGATACCAGCAATACAGAGTAAAGTCATTCATAAAAAAAGTGGGGGTCCCCCCAAATTCAATTACCAGGCCCTTCGGGTCTGGTATGGATATTAAGGGGAACCCTGCATCAAATTAAAAAAAAATTATGTGGGGTTCCCCCCAAATATCCATTCCAAACCCTTTAGGTCTGGTATGGATTTTAAGAGCAACTCCACTCCAAATGTAAAAAAAAATGCCGTGGACCCCCAGACATTTTTTTTTTTTATGAATGACTTTTCTCTGTATTGCCGGGAGCCGACAATTCATTATAGCCGCAAGTGATTTTAAATCACTTTTTCTAGTTCAACATTTTTATTGGTATTTCAGAATAGAGTATAACAACAAATATGTCATCAGGCAAAATCACAGTAAACAGCGAATCGTTACATAAGTGCATATGGAAACTATAGCATACAAATTTATAATTAATATAAGAAAGAGCGAATCCATATTATAATTAAGAAAAATACAAGTACATATCAAATAACAATCCAACGAAAGGGGAAGCAAAGGGAGGGTAAAGGGAAGGAGGAAAATAGTCAGAGGGAAGTAATTATGCAATTATCATTTGAATTCAAAACAAATATTATTGGTCCTCAGTAAAGGATTCCCAGCGTTTTTTTAAAAACATTCAGGAAGAAATTATGTTTGTGTATTCAGTAGACTTGGTAAAATGGACCCAGCAAGCCCACTTTTCATAGAATTTTTTTGGAGAGTCTCTAGCCTGCTGGATCAATTCCTCCATCTCAGCAATTTTAATAATTCTTTAAACCCATTCTGAAATGGAAGGAGGAGATGGGTCTTTCCACCGTACCGGGATACACAATTTGGCTGCATTAATTAGATGAATAATAATAGATTTTTTATATATGTTGTGGGATAGGGAAGTGTGATGCAATAAGTATTGGGCTGCAGAAAAATCAGGAACATAAGTAGTGATAATAGGAATGATTCGATGTACCTCTTTCCAAAATGTTTGTATGAGAGGGCAATCCCACCATATATGTAGAAGAGTACCCACATCAGCTTTGCACCTCCAGCACAAGGGGGAGGAGGTGGGGTCAAACTTATTAATTAAGTAGGGTGTTCTATACCACCTAGACTATATTTTATATCCATTATCTTGTGTCAGCACGTTCAGTGAGCCTTTGTGTATATAGGTGAAAATCTGTTCCCACTCCTCAGGGGAAATATCTATCTCAAGCAATCTCTCCCAGTAACTGGAGGCCACATCATCTTTCGGATTAATATTTGAAAATAATAAAGAGTAATTTTTGGAGATTAAATGTCTTTGGGGAGCCATTTCAGTACACATTTGTTCAAAAGGCGTCTTTTTCCTGCACCAAAGAGAAGAGCGAGTAGTTGTAAGTAAGAAATGTTTAACATTTTCAAATTCCTGGAGTGTAAGTCCAGATCCTGTAAATTGCATATGAAATTCGTCGTAAGTGATAAAACTTCCCTTCACAAAGAAGGATTCAGCTCTCAAAATTAAAGGTGAACAGGAGAAAGGGGCCTCAGAAGGTTTAGAAGGAAATCTTGAACTGGGATCAATTAGAGTCATAGGTCCAGGAAACAAGGAGATATTTAATTTAGCACACAAAGATTTAAAGATTTGTAGAGTGGCATTAGAAAGAGGATGGGCTTTAGCGGGTCGTGGCACCTTATTAGGGTCTGCCCAAGGCAGTTGTTGGAGCAAAGCTTTACATGTTAGTTCTTCAAGATTAATCCAATCCTTTGAACTCTTGTGTATTTGCCAATCTACAATTCTAGTTAAGTGGCAAGACCAATAATATCTTTGGATATCTGGCAATCCAATTCCCCCTAGCGTCTTGGTACAAACAAGTTTATCCCACCTTATTCTAGGGCGTTTAGTGAACCATATCAATTTTAAACAAAGTTTTCTGTACGTGGTAAAAAAAAAGGCAGGTAATTTTATTGAGATGGTTTGAAGGAGGTAGAGAATTCTAGGAAGGATATTCATTTTTATGATAGCAGCTCTACCAAACCAGAAATAGAAACCAGCATCCCACTTCAAAAGATCATCTTGGATATATTTGAGAATGGGAAGGAAATTGCAAGAGTATAGATCTTTTAATTTTAATGGTATATGTATACCCAGATACGTAAGTGTATGGGTTTCCCATTTAAAGGGGAAATTTTTATGACAAAGAGAAACTACATCGGGTCGCAACGATACGTTTAGGGTTCTAGATTTATCGAAGTTAATTTTTAAGTTTGAGATCAATTCAAAGAGTGAGGAATCTTTTAAAAAGACTGGTATCGTGGTAATAGGTTCAGACAAAAAAAGAATGACGTCATCAGCATAAGCAGCCAAATGTATAATGTCCGTGTTCGATCCTAATTCCTTTAATATCGGGGTTATTTAGGATTTTACAGAGAAAAGGTTCAAGAGTTAGTATGAAATTAATGGGGGAAAGGGGACAACCCTGACGTGTCCCGTTCGACACGGAGAAGGCGTCCGACAGGCAGCCATTTATTTTAATTCTAGCTGTGGGTGACGAGTATAACATAAGGATGAATTGTAACATACGGTCACCAAATCCCATTGCTTTTAAAGTTTCACACATGTACAGCCAATCTACCCTGTCAAACGCCTTCTCCGCGTCCAGGGAGAGGAAAAAACCCGCTTTAGATTAACTATTCAACCAATGGTGGATGGTAACGACTTTTTGGGTGTTGTCCCTGGCTTCCCTTCCGAGAACAAAACCTACTTGGTCCAGGGAGATTAAGCCAGGAAGTAAGGGCAGAATACGGTTAGCTATTATTTTTGCATATAATTTTAGATCCACATTGAGCAGGGAAATGGGCCTATAATTGGATACTAGTAGGTCATCTTTACCTGGTTTTGGTATCATCGTGATATGGGATTCAAGGAGATCTCTGACATTACAAAGGGATTGATCGGGAATAGAATTAAAAGCCTTCAGAAAATATTTCACTGTGATCTCAGAGAAAGAATTATAATAGCTAACCGACAGACCATCTGGACCTGGACATTTTCCAGTTTTAAGTTCTTTGAGTGCCCTGGTCGTTTCTTCCAAATCAATAGGTCTATCTAGATGTTTTGCTTCTTCTTTGGAGATTTAGAAGGTTTAGGACCATAAGTCGCTAAAAATTCAGTAATACATTTTTTCCTTTGAGTCTCTGCATCAGGAAGTGTATTTCTCTGAATATTATATAATTTGGAATAGAAATTTACGAATTGTTTAGCGATTTCGGAGGAGGAAGAGATTTTCTTACCAGTGGGATCTAAAATTGAATGTATAGTAGATGTAGATTTCTTTGTCTGTATAGCCCTGGCAAGTAACTTCCCTGCTTTATTACCAAATTCATAGTATAGCTTGCGTGACAGAATGAATTTTCGTTTAGCAGTTTTTTCGAGTTCCACAAGTAGGAGTTTCCTTGCCTCAAGGAGCTCAACAAGGGTCTCCCTTGCCAGGGATAACTTATGCTTGTTTTCAAGAGAATGAATACGGTCAGAAAGGGATTTAATATATGCATCACAAGCTTTCCTCCTTTTAGAGGCAATTGAAATTAGTTCACCCCTCACAACACATTTGTGTGCCAACCAAAGCGTCATGGGGTGTGTGTCTGGGGATTCATTTTCCTCAAAGTACTTTGAAAGGATGGAGTTCAAAGACTCAACATCCTTAGGGTTATTAAGGAGTGAACTATCAAGACGCCAAATTGGAGATTTAGTGGGAATCGAAGAGAAACTGAGTGACATAGAAATTGGGTGATGATCCGAGATAACCATGGGTTCAATAGTTGCCAAAACCAGTGAATCCAAGTCTGATTGGGATATAAAAAAATAATCAATTCTTGAGTATTTATCATGCGGTGGAGAGAAAAAAGTATAATCTTTAGTGTTTGGAAATAAGGTACGCCATGTATCATGTAGGTTCAAATTTTTAAGAAGTGTCTTGACTGATTTAAGTGCCGAGTAAGGTAACGTGGACGATCCCGATGAGGTATCTATCAGCGGATTAATAGCCAAATTGAAGTCGCCCCCCAGAATCAGTATTCCCGATTGAAAAGAGCAAAGCGAGTTCAGAGTATCCCTGAGAAAGGGGACTTGACCTTTGTTGGGAGCATATATATTAGCCAATGTGATATTTTTGTTATATAGGGATCCTTTCAAAAATATATATCTACCATCAGTGTCAGAAAGGGTGTCTTGAATTTGAATAGGACAATTTTTCAAAATAAGGATAGAGACCCCCTTAGATTTAGAGTCGGGATTGGTGGCATGAAAAGCAAAAGGGTACAATTTGTTATTAAGATTAGGGATGTCATTGTTCCGGAAGTGAGTTTCTTGCAGGAATACTATGTCTGCTTTCGCCTTCAATAATAAAAACAACTTAGATCTTTTCTCAGGAATATTCAAACCCTTAATGTTTAAAGGAATAAAGTTTGACCAATGGGGGCGGAGGTGAAACATTCCCTCGGTGCGTCATAGTGCTATCAGATGTAAAAATGAATGTGAAAACGCAAAATCGTCAAAAAACGACGTGGAAAGTCGTAACAGGGGAAAAACAAAAGGGGAATAAAAACCAAAAGAGGGGATGGGGGAGGGGTATAATAACCCTCGATTAAAAATAAACATGTGGAAAATCAGATAGATTTTCCAAAAAAGATCTTATCTAAGGTTATACGGTACAGAGTAGAGCGGACAGGCGTTGATACAATATATACAACTCCCAAGACTCTACTACTGTGTGGGGGTTGGCAAGTACAAGCCGGGAAAAAAAAAAAAGCACTACAACCGATCCCCTCCGCTACAGTATGAGAGATGGTGGAGGACAAATTCATGTCAGTAAACGAGCTCGTAGACAAAAGAGGAACAATATAAAAGTAAAATAATGAATAGCAATATCAAGAATAATAAAAAGAGCTAACCTTCAAACGAAAATGTGTTGATGATAGGATTCGCATCACTGTAGTCGAATACGCAACACACACCAGGGCTAATGCTTCAATAAAGGACTGTGTACAAATAACAAATGTAAAAAAGTATCCAATATTGAAAGGCTCTGGGCAAGAGAGACAAGCACAGAAAGACTGTCAACATGAATACAATGAATGGTCATAACAGATAAAATATAAACAATTGCGAAAAAGCTAATCTTGCAGGCAGCAGTAAGCAAAGGGATTCGAGGCATAGTATATTAAATTGTGTAAGAGCTCATAGGAGAAAAACAAAGTGAGTAGTCCCAATTAGATCAAAAGTTGCGTTGGAATCGTCTTGAACGCGGTGAGCCTGTAGATACATCCTTGGAGCCAAGTGCTGAAGTAGAAGATTTTTCATTAGATGGGGATCGTCTTCTACGAAATCTGGTGGCTTGAGTTTCCATAACATCAGATTCTTCAGCATCTCTTTTTTTATAGTTAGGGCGGAATTCCGCATACCAATCTGGGACGTCAATCAGAGGGATGTTCATGGTGTTACAGAACATTTTAAGGTCCTCAGACACCCTTAATATAGCAGAGCGTCCTTGAAAAGTGGCGAAAGTCCAAAGGGAAACTTCCACTTGTACACAAGTAAATGGCTTGAGATCCCTTCTATTCTGCAGGGTGATGTTAGAAAGATCTTGGAAGATTTGTATAGAAACACCTTTGTATGATATTTTAGACTTGCCCCTCATTTTTAACAGGATGTCTTCTTTCGGTCTATAATCAGTCAAGCAGCAAATTACATCCCTAGGAGGATCATTTGGTTTGCCTCTAGGTCAGAGCACACGATGTAAACGTTCCATTTTGATTTTAGACATAGGGGGTCTTCCCAAAAGATCAATAAATATATTATCAATGGCAGGCGGGAGTTGCTCACTTTCTATTTCTTCAGGTAAGCCACGTACGCGCAGATTATGGTGCCTACTTCTATTCTCCAGGTCCTCTGTTTGACGTTGCAAGTCCCTCATTTGAAGTAATTGCATGTCCATTTTATAATCCAGTCTGCGTAAAACACTATCATGCTGCGCATTAACTTTTTCAACACCTTGTACTCAATGTGCAATATCATGTATATCTATGCGGAGCTCCGCAATTGCCGCTGCTAAAGTATTTTTAATATCATTTTTGATATCATTCGCCACTGCTTGGAGCTCAAACAGGCTGGATTGTTGGGAGCCCATCATAGTGTGGTTTTCCATCACCACAGCTGACACCTCCGTGTGAATCATCGTTTGTGCCATCCGCGCGTCTAATGAGTGATCCTGTGACGCACTAAGAATAGGAGTCGTCATGTCCGCGTCGGTAATACGGTCGGATTGGGGCAACAGCCTACTCGAGACCGATCGGATATACGAAATCTTAGACACGGGTGTCCAGGGAGCAAAATCTTACAGTTTGTGTGCCCTGAAAGTAGTGGAGAGTCCTCCGGTGTGGAAAGAAGAGACTGCAGCGGTGGAAGCTACGGGTTCAAGCTGCCATCTTCCAGCGCGTCCAGACCACGCCCCCTTTACATCACTTTTTTTCCTTCAGAAACGACACTTTGTGCAGGGACAGTTCTAAGCATGGGAAACCAGCGCTACTTTGCAGGCATACTATACACCCCCCCCCCCAGGTACGAAATTTAAAGGAATATATTTCACTTTTATTGTTTCACTTAAAGGAATTATTAAAATCACTGCTGCCAAAAAAACTGCATTTTTTTAAAACTTTTTTTTGCATTGATACATGTCCCCTGGGGCAGGATCCAGGTCCCCAAACACTTTTTATTACAATAACTGGCATATTAGCCTTTAAAATTAGCACTTTAGATTTCAAACGTTCGAGTCCTATAGACTTTAACCCAAATAGTTCGCTGTTCGGCGAACAAGCAATGTTCGAGTTGAACATGAGTTCTACTCGAACTCGAAGCTCATCCCTAGTGCTGATATGTTAACTAAATACTGGGTAGAACAGGATGCTCTAGAACAGTGATGGCAAACCTTGGCACCCCGGATGTTTTGAAACTACATTTCCCATGATGCTCACACACTCTGCAGTGTAGTTTAGCATCCTGGGAAATGTAGCTCCAAAACATCTGGAGTGCCAAGGTTGGCCATCACTGCTCTAGAACTAAAACATTTTTTATTTAAAGTGAAGCCATCAGCCATCTGAAATTTAACAGCCACTGTATCTAATATTTAGGGACTCATTAATGACAGGAATAGTACCACTGGATTGGCATAAAGCCAATGTGGTGCCCATATTTAAAAAGGGAACAAAGTCTTTACCTAGTAACTATAGACCTGTTAGTTTAACTTCTATAGTTGGAAAGATACTGGAACGTTTAATAAAAGACCACATGGATGAGTTCTTGCTGGAAACAAACTATTTAAGCAGCAGACAGCATGGATTCATGAAGGACAGAAGTTGTCAGACAAACCTGATTTCCTTTTATGAAGAGGTAAGTAAAACCCTGGACAGAGGCGTGGCAGTGGACGTGGTATACTTGGATTTTGCAAAAGCGTTCGATACAGTTCCCCACACACGGCTCATGTGTAAGGTAAGGTCTACAGGATTAGATATATCAGTTTGTAAATGGATAGAAAACTGGCTGAAAGACAGAATTCAGAGAGTTGTGGTTAATGATTCTTACTCTGAATGGTCCAAGGTTATCAGCGGTGTACCCCAAGGTTCAGTGTTGGGTCCCTAACTTTTCAATATATTTATAAATGATATTGGGTCTGAGATCAAAAGTAACATTTCTGTTTTTGCAGATGACACAAAGCTATGCAGTGGAATAATGTCCTTACAGGATGTCTCCAATTTACAAGCCGACCTCAATGCTCTGTCTAATTGGGCGACTAAGTGGCAGATGAGGTTTAATGTTGATAAATGTAAAGTTATGCACTTGGGGGCTAAGAATATTCATGCATCATACATGCTAGGGGGAGTACAACTGGGGGGATCTGTAGTGGAGAAGGATCTGGGTGTTTTAGTTGATCATAAGCTCAATAATGGCATGCAATGCCAAGCTGCGGTTTCCAAAGCGAGCAAAGTCCTTTCTTGTATTAAGAGAGGTATGGACTCCAGAGATAGAGATATCATTTTGCCCCTGTACAAATCATTAGTAAGACCTCATCTGGAATATGCAGTCCAGTTTTGGGCACCAGTTCTCAAAAAGGATATCGGAGAACTGGAGAAAGTGCAGAGAAGGGCAACCAAACTGATAAGAGGCATGGAGGAGCTCAGCTATGAGGAAAGATTAGAGGAACTGAATTTATTCACTCTTGAGAAGAGGAGAATAAGGGGGGATATGATCAACATGTACAAATACATAAGAGGTCCATATAGTGAACTTGGTGTTGAGTTATTCACTTTAAGGTCAACACTGAGGACAAGGAGGCACTCTTTACGTCTGGAGGAAAAGAGATTTCACCTCCAAATACGGAAAGGTTTCTTCACAGTAAGAGCTGTGAAAATGTGGAACAGACTCCCTCCAGAGGTGGTTCTGGCCAGCTCAGTAGATTGCTTTAAGAGAGGCCTGGATTCTTTCCTAAATGCACATAATATAACTGAGTACTAAGTTTTGTAGGTAAAGTTGATCCGGGGTAAATCCGATTGCCTTTCGGGGGATCAGGAAGGAATTTTTTCCCCTCCGGTAGCAAATTGGATCATCGCTCTGCTGGGGTTTTTTGCCTTCCTCTGGATCAACTGTGGGTATGGAGTTGGGTGTATGGGAGGATGTACTGTGTTTTACTTTGTTTTATTTTTATTTATTTTTATGGTTGAACTGGATGGGCTTGTGTCTTTTTTCAACCTGACTAACTATGTAACTATGTAACTATGTCTCATATGCCATAAACAGGCCTCCAGGTGTTGCTAAAGACAGCTCATTGATGTATATTAGAATGAAGTGGCTGTCTGGCCACTCATCTTAATGTGACAGGGGACATTGCTGAGCTTTTAAATGAAAATATTAGTAACATGCATACTTTTAGTTGCAGTACTTTTTGAGCCACTGATCTGAAATTAGCTTAATTCAGACTAAGGTCAGAATCCTGATATGCATTCTTGTTTTGGGTCAGTGTTTAGGAAAGTATTGAAGCATACCAGTCAGGCAACTTGCATTTTTGAAAAATAGCTTGGCAAAAGTATTTTTTTTATTACTATAACCAGTGCAGGCTGGTGCTCAAAATTTGTGTGGGGGGGGGGGGGTGAAATCAAATGCCATCACTGTGCCCATCAAATGTCGCCATTGTGCCATCAAATGCTGCCACTGTGCCATCAAATGCTGCCACTGTGCTAATCGAATGCTTCCACTGTGCCATCAAATGCCACCACTGTGCCCATCAAATGCCACCACTGTGCCCATCAAATGCTGCCACTGTGCCCATCAAATGCTGCCACTGTGCCCAACAAACGCTACGTGCGTCTACTCCAGTCATCTCCTCCCAATAGGCATCCAATCACAGCCCCTGCATTTCAGCCAATCAGGTGCAGACCCAAGCACCTGATTGGCAGAGAGGTGGTTCAGTGTTAGGAAATATTCATTTGCTTTTCTAACTATCCTGATATGCATTCTTGTTTTGGGTCAGTGTTTAGAAAAGTATTGAAGCATACCAGTCAGGCAACTTGCATTTTTGAAGAAGAGCTTGGCAAAAGTAGTTTTTATATTACTATAACCAGTGGAGGCAGGTGCTCAAAATTTGTGGGGGATGCAATCAAATGCCACCACTGTGCCCATCAAACGCAGCCACTGTGCCCATCAAATGTCGCCATTGTGCCATCAAATGCTCCCACTGTGCCATCAAATGCTGCCACTGTGCCCATTGAATGCTGCCACTGTGCCATAAAATGCCACCACTGTGCCCATCAAATGCTGCCACTGTGCCCATCAAATGCCACCACTGTGACCCCCCACCTGCTCGCCGTCTGCCCGGCACTTACCCTCGGTGGTGACAGTGGCGAGCAGTGTCCTCTGTGCGTCTCCTCCTGTCATCTCCTCCAGATAGGCATCCAATCACAGCGCCTGTCATTTCAGCCAATCAGGCACAGACCCAAGCACCTGATTGGCAGAATTTTGTAACCTATAAAACAAGACACCTTGAAGAGTTGGCCTTTACAAAGGCGCTTGGGAGAAGTTTAAAGGCAAAGTATAAGGCCTCGTACACACGAGCGGACAGATTTGTTCAAATCTGTCCGTCCGACAGATTTGAACAAATCTGTCTGCTGGGATTTTGGTTTGCTCGCGTGTACACACGAGCAAACCAAAATCCCAGCCAGCAGACGGCGCGCTTACGTGTCGGTGACGTGGCGGTGACATTGACGCCGCCACGTCACCGCACCAGGAAGTAAAACACTTCCGCGCATGCGTCGAATCCATTCGGCGGCGGTGCGGCGGCGGTGCGGCGGCGGTGCGGGACGACATGTCTGCTGGTAAGTGTACTAACCAGCAGACATGTCGGGCGGACACATTCCCACCCGATAGATTTCAAAGCCTGCTTTGAAATCTGTCGGGTGGACAAATCTGTCCGCTAGCCCATACACACGATCGGAGATGTCTGCTGAAACGGTCCATCGGACCGTTTTCAGCGGACAAATTCGATCGTGTGTACGCGGCCTTACCCTACTGAAGTAGCAACTATGTTCATTTAGATTGGTTTGGCAATGGATATTACAAAGAATCCAGCTAAGAGAATATTGGAGCCAATTTCTCAGATTCACTCATCTTCATGTTCATTTTGTTTTTGTAACCAAAATAAATTTAATATGCAACTTTCAAACATGTTACATAGTTACATAGTTAGTCAGGTTGAAAAAAGACACACGTCCATCCAGTTCAACCATAAAAAAACAAACAAACAAAATAAAAATAAAAAAACACAGTACAATCCCATACACCCAACTCCATACCCACAGTTGATGTACTATTAAGTGTTGTGTACTTGTCCTTTATTCTCACATAGCACACACCATTTAGAACATCAAGAAACTAATAAGCTAACTTATGGTAATATTCCAAACTCTTCCAACTAAAACCACCAGCTGAGAGAACTATCCAATATTTAGAACATTTTCTAATTAAATATATTCATCTGTGAATTGATTTTTAAGGCCATTATTACCGTGTGAGTATTTCATATCCTTAAGCTTTGTTGGCACTAGGGAATATGATGAGAGGTTAATGAACCGCAAGCTTTGTATTTCAGAAAACTCATATATATATATATATATATATATATATATATATATATATATATATATATATATATATATATATATATATATATATATATATATATATATATATATATAATGAAGTATTAGCTACCGACAGAATTTTTTTTTTATTGGTTCTTGTCTGACCAAACGCTATGATTTTTTTTTTTTTATGGTATTTTTCCTCATTATGTTTATATGCGTTTGGTGATTAGTGTGAAATTTTGATTATTCTTAATGCACCAGAAACATCTTGAATCTCTCATTTCCATATGTCCTATATGTTTTCAGTAAATGATTAATAGTATGACAGAGTTACATACTATATCAGTCACGTGTGAACACAGAAACCTATAGGATAAAATCATTTATTTGTTATTTCATGATAAAACATATTTAGCCAAGTGATTTCTTCCCATATGTACTGAATTTTTTTTTAGTCCATTAAATCAAATATCACTGCTGCATTCAGTGTCTCATAACAAGTGTGTTGAATAAACTCATGGTTTTCTTAAGAGCTTACATTTTAAGGAAGGCCATACAGTATTCTTTTTTTTTCGTTTAAGCAACAAGTTTAACAGGAGAAAAATTACATGATTGATATGAGGAGCCTTGATCAGCCTTGATCAGTGTTTACAGCTACGATAGATCTACTTGAGTACAACCAGCCTGCCCATCCATTGACCAAAATTTGATCAGTCCCTATACTGAACCAGCAAATTTCGATACATATAAGGCTAGCTTAACGCCACGTACACGCGATCCAAAAATCAGACGATTTTCCCACTTTTTTTGTTTACTAGTCGCAAGTAGAAATTGAATAGGTTACTAAAGTCACGAAACTTATTGTACGACAGAAAAAAAAATCTGAAGTGATGTCATGTGTTGCAATGTATTTGTGTAGTATTTTCAGACAACAACTGTACTGACCAAACGAAAATCGTACAAGGAAAATTTTCGTGCATGTCCGATAAAATAATATCGGATGAACTAAAATGATTGGCTCGTCCAGCCCTGTACTAATGATCCGATTATCGGACGATTCTTCCTGGGACGTCATTTTTCCTACAATATTCGGATCGTGTGTATGTGGCATTAGGCTCCTCAATCACCCATCAAAGTGGAACTCCAGGTGGAAATCATAGTTTTGACATTTTTAATTAGATGTCCCACAATCAGTTATCATCCGAAAAAAGGGCAGTGGCGGCTGATGGGGGGGGCAAACATACCCCCGTCAGGAGACAGACAGCAGTGATTATTGCCCCCCCTCCCACGCGGGAGATGGACGGTGGCGATCAGTGCGCCCCATTACCCCCGTGGAAGACGAATGATGGCAATCAGTGCTCCCCCATGGGAGACAGGTGGTGGTGATCAGTGCCCCCACGGGAGATGAACGGCAGCAATCAGTGACCTTACCTTAGGAGGCCAATGCTCGATGCTGTTCCTTGCTCCAGCTTACCAAGGGAAGAGCTGGGGCCATTGCTTCTCCTCCTGGCCAAACAGGAAGTGGGTTCTGAGACCCAATTGGCCGGGAATCCTAAGACTCCCTGGTCAATTGGGTCTCAGGGCCCGCTTCCTGATTGGCGTGAGGAGAAGCAGGAAGGCATTAGCAAATATTAGAATAATATAAGCTGTGCTGTGTTAAATAAAATTGATAATGTGAAAAAAAAAGGCTATAAACCTCCCTGAGTGTCCAACTACTGTATTTGCCGTGTATAAGGTGACCGGGCGTATAAGACGACCCCCTAATTTTACAGTTTTTTAAGATTTTTTGCCTGTACTCACTGTATAAGATGACCCCCTTTCCGACGCTTCTGACACTTCATATTTCTTCCTTCTGGACCCATATTCTTCTTCATTCTTGCTGGAGCTGGAGGTATATTCTTCTTCCTTCTTGCTGGAGCCAATCACTGCGAACGATGTATTCTATTAATGAATATAAAGCCTGCTTGGATTGGCAGAGGCTGTAACATCATCAGCCCAAGCCTCTCTGACTCTCAAAGCCAATACGAACAGGCTACTGTATGTAGCCTACTCGGATTGGCAGATGTTGTTACTCCAATCCGAGCAGGCTCTGTATTAATTTGAATACATCGCTCACCAGGACTGGATAAGCGGTATATACGTATATACTGTATGTAGCCAAAGCTACATACAGTATTACTGCACATCAAGCAGGCATCCGAGCAGCTGACCCGGCATATAAGATGACCCCCTGCTTTTTGTCCAGTTTTTTTTAAGTGTAAAAGGTAGTCTTATATGCCAGCAAATACAGTACTTAAATGAGTTTCTGAAGAAAGAATGTTCTTTAACATAAAAGAATCAGAGCGACAATTCATATAAAACTCTTCAACAGATTCATCCATGGTGACATATGACCGAAACACCCAATAAAATGTGAGATGGTAGGATAGGAAAGGTCCTCTACCTTTAAAATTACTGCCGCTTACCAGCTTAATAGATCTCTTGTTGGCGAGATCAAAACCGCCTATGGCTTATTCCCCAGCCCCGGGTCTCTGTGCTTGGCAGCAAGTATCCCTGAATCTTCCTCACTGGATATCCTCAGTGTTTACCGGAGTTCAGTTAGTCCCCATGTAAAGATAAAAGGGCTACCATAGTGTAAATCCTTTAAACATTTCTTGGTTAAAAGACTAGATTGCACTTAAAATTGCCGTAAATAAAAATACCATGTCAAAAGATAGTCGAGCCGGCCGTCTCTCAATAGCTGCTTGTTGTTTCCGGGACTTTGCATTAACACAGTGATGTCAGCACGCCGCTCCTCCCTACGCTGTTTCATCACAGATGGGGCAAATATTAATTTGCTAATATCACACAACTGGGTGGGCTCATGGTGCAATGCTTTGTGCCCATAGCTCACTCTTTATTTAAGCCAATTAGAGCCTTAGGTTCTAATCATGTGCTTAAAAAAAAAAAAATGTAAATCCAATGCGACCGGCGCCCTGCATGTAGATTGGGGTCGGGCGCATTGATTAGGGGGGCGGAGCCCCATCACACCTAATGGATGGGCTGTCAGTGGGTAAGGGTAGGAAAAAATAACTGCTGAAGGACTGCTTTTTTAATAACTTGTCCTCCTTCAACATGCTGATTAGACCATTAAGAAGGATCTAGCGGCTCCTACATCCGCTCTCCATCCTGACAGATCAAGGGAGGAGAGCAGCACTGAGTGGGAGAGCAGCACGGAGCACAGAGGGGGGAGAGCAGCACGGAGTACAGATGGGGGAGAGCAGCACGGAGCACGGGGGGAGAGCAGCATGGAGCATTGGGGGGGAAAAGCAGCATGGAGCATGGTGGGTGGAGAGCAGCACGGAGGGGGGATAGCAGCGTGGAGGGGGAAGAGCAGCACGGAGGGGGGAGAGCAGCACGGAGGGGGGAGAGCTGCACGGAGCATGGAGGGGGGAGAGCAGAACGGACCGGGACAGCATTGAGGATGGAGGGGGACAGCACTGAGGACGGAGGGGGACAGCACGGGGACAGTCAGCGGTGATCGGTGCGGCTTTGGGGGAAGTTACAAGCACTGATCACCAATGTATAACTTTAACTAAAGCAGCTAAAAAGGGGGCAGCTCGCTGCTTGCAACTCCCCTGCCACACCGATCACCCTGACTGCACCAGTATCTGGTGAAGCATCAGAGCATTTCCCCGAGTACAAGTCCCCAGTGAAATGCTCGGTATCGCTATAGGAATTGTTTTGATTGGTCAAAGGAAAAGTCACACTCATCTCAAATTTGGATCTTGTTCAATAAAGTTGCATGGAAGTTGAACCGAAGTTACAGGGCAAAGTTGAATCGAAAGCCATGCGCTTTCATGTTGCACCAGTGTGAACCTCCAGGACTTATGGATGTATCTCTCAGGCCCTCCTTTTACCTAATGCTTCTATATAAATTCTCTCACAGCATGTCAGTGGCAGCCATGGCCATAGTGAAAAGGGAAAGTATCGCCACAATAGTGCTTATATAGTTTTAAATTAAAACAGCTTTATCTAAACTTCATACAAGTTTCTCACATTGGTTAGGTGCTTACAGCTCACCATACTATTCCCGCAAGAAAGAGGGCCTGAGAGATACATCCATATATATATTTTTTTTTAAATCTTCATTTTAGTTTTTTTGATTATTCATTTGGATCACATGGTGATCGTGGAGGATTTTATATTGGTATTTTACCACTTTCAATATATTCACTTGTAGAGTTGAGCGGACAACGGGATGTTCGGGTTCATCCGAACTTCGGAAAAGGGTCTAGGTTCGGGACCCAAACTTGACCTTGAACCCCATTAAAGTCAATGGTGACCCGGACTTTTGACTACTAAACTGTCTCTAAAAAACTAAGGGAAAGGGCTAGAGGGCTGCAAATGGCAGCAAAATGTCGGTAAGAGCATTGCAATCAAATGTGGACAGGGAAAAAACTTAAAATAACATTAAAAAATAAAATAATCTTGACAAGCAGGAACCTTCCCCTAAAGCAGTGTGGCCCTTTGCATGCCTTTATCCGGCCCTTGGGAATTCCTCCTACAGATATGAAGCGCTATTCCTCCCACTGACACCAATGATGGGAGACTATTCCTCCCACTGACACCAATGATGGGAGACTATTCCTCCCACTGACACCAATGATGGGGCACTATTCCTCCCTCTGATACCAATGATGGGACACTATTCCTCCCACTGACACCAATGATGGGACACTATTCCTCCCACTGATGGGACACTATTCCTCCCACTGCCACCAATAATGGGGCACTATTCATCCCAATGATACCAATGATGGGACACTATTCCTCCAACTGATACCAATGATGGGGCACTATTTCTCCCACTGACACCAATGATGGGGCACTATTTCTCCCACTGACACAAATGATGGGACACTATTCCTCCCACTGATACCAATGATGGGACACTATTGCTCCCACTGATACCAATAATGGGACACTATTCCTCCCACTGACACTAATGATGGGACACTATTATTCCCACTGACACCAATGATGGGAGACTATTCCTCCCAAATTATTTGCCAAAATTGGGTGTTTTTTGAATAGAACAACAGAAGAACAGTAGCTAAAGTGTTTATCTCACACTTACAGATATGGCGAAAACACGGCAAACACTGGAGGAAACACTGCAAAATTAACTTGTTTGCCCTAAATGGATGTTTTGTGAATAGCACAATAGAAGAAAAGTATCTTGCAGAGTATCTTACAGTAACATATGCAGTGCTGGTGTAATTAGATTTTAGAAATAGGACAGACTCCTATACATTTCTTTTTCCTACAAGCACAAACAGGAAGCTTCCCCTGGCGATGTTTGCGGCGGTCCGCAATGTTACATGGGTAAGAACTTTGCCTTTTACACATCCATCAGGTGGTGCAGGACAGCCAATTGAGACATTTCAGCACATGGACATACCCCCAACCTTATAAATAGACCTGATCTGGCGGCCGTCTTACATTCTGCTTTTTGTCAGTGTAGGGAGAGGTTGGGGTTTGGAGCAGGGACAGGCTGTATTCAATCAAATATCTATCTAAAAAGGTCCACAAAAGTCCCTTTAATCACTTAAGACGGACCATTACGCAGGTAAAGGACCTGGCCAGTTTTTGCGATTCGCCACTTTGTCGTTTTAACTGAATATTGCGCGGTCGTGCGATGTGGCTCCCAAACAAAATTGGCATCCTTTTTTTCCCACAAATAGAGCTTTCTTTTGGTGGTATTTGATCAGCTCTACTTTTTGCTATAATAAATACCCCCAAAAAAGATATAAAAATACGATTGGTTTGCGCAAAATTTATAGCGTTTACAAAATAGGGGATAGTTTTATGGCATTTTTATTAATATTTTCTTTTTTACTACTAATGGCGGTGATCAGCGTTTTTTTCATGACTGCAGCATTTTGGCGGACACATCGGACAATTTTGACACATTTTTGGGACCATTGTAATTTTCACAACAAAAATAGCTATAAAAATGCATTGTTTACTGTGAAAATGACAATTGCAGCTTGGGTTAACCACTAGGGGGCCCTGTAGGGGTTATGTGACCTCATATGTGTTTCTAACTGTAGGGGGGTGGGGCTGGACGTGTGATGTCACTGGTCGCCTTTCCCTATATCAGGGAACAGACGATCAGTGACATTGCCACTGTGAAGAACGGGGAAGGTGTGTTTACACACACCTCTCCCCATTCTTCAGGTCCTGTGACCGATCGCGGGACACCGTCGGTGTTCGGGTCCGTGGGTCCTGTGGCCACTGTTACGGAGCTTCGGACCGGGTCACGGGCGTGTGCGCGACCCACGGCTGGACACTTAAAGGGGACTTACAGGTACGTGCCTGTGCCCAGCCCAGCCAAGGCGGTCCTTAAAGTGGATGTAAACCCCAAAAAAATATTTTTTTTTTATGTCACAATGTAGAGTATACGATTTCTTATAGTAATCATCTTTTAATGTTCAGTGAGAATTAACAGAATTCCAGATAAAAACTTGCCAAATTATAAAGTCAGTTTTCTCTCTTCTTGCTTTGAGTGACATGTTATTTACATATCTAGCTTGGACATGTTTATCATAACATGAGGTGATCCAAAGTTCATTGTATATTACCAGGATGTTTTATGTGGGGGAGGGGTGGATTTCTCACTTTTTATACTGTGAATCACCTCATGTTATGATAAACATGAAAACATGTCCAAGCTAGATATGTAAATAACCTGTCACTCAAAGCAAGAAGACAGAAACAGACTTTATAATTTGGCAAGTTTTTATCTGGAATTCTGTTAATTCTCACTGAACATTAAAAGAGGATTACTCAGCGCTGGATTAACTCTGTGGGGCAAGACTGGGCACAGATGATAGGAAATCTTATACTCTACATTGTGACATCCACTTTAAGTGGTTAAGCACTGGTATAGGTGTGCTACTTGCTGTGCAGTACATAGGTGTGAATTACATTCATATACTTTTTGTCAGTGTAAGGACAGGTTGCTGTTTCCAGCAGGGACAGACTGTAGTGACACAAATTGTTACCTAACAGGTCCACAAAAGTATTTTCAAGCACTGGAATAGGTGTACTACTTGCTCTGCAGTACATAAGTATGTAATGCATTCATATACTTTTTGTCAGCGTAGGGACAGGTTGCTATTTCCAACAGGGACAGATTGTAGTGACACAAATCGTTACCTAACAGGTCCACAAAAGTCCTTTTAAGCTCTGGTATAGGTGTACTACTTGCTCTGCAGTACATAAGTGTGAATTACATTCATATACTTTTTCTCGGTGTAGGGACAGTTTGCTGTTTCGAGCAGGGACAGACTATATTGGCACAAATCGTTACCTAACAGGTCCACAAAAGTCCTTTCAAGCACTGGCATAGGTGTACTACTTGCTCTGCAGTAGGGATGAGCCGAATACCCCCCTGTTCGGTTCGCACCAGAACCTGCGAACACACCAAACATTTGTGTGAACTTTAGAATCCTGTTAAAGTCTATGAGACACGAACGTTTGAAATTTAAAGTGCTAATTTTAAAGGCTAATATGCAAGTTATTGTCCTAAAAAGTGTTTGGGGACCCGGGTCCTGCCTCAGGGGACATGTATCAATGCAAAGAAAAGTTTTAAAAGAGGTAGCAACAGCCAGCACTCAGCAGTCTGACGACAGTACTCAGATCAGCCCAAGGAGGTTGGTGCCTGCTGTCTATTGTTAGTGATGGGGAAGGTGACATCGATGATGACGTGTCTGCAGATGTCACGCGGGTGCCCACAAAAGAGAAAGAGGATGGGAGTTCAGAGGGAGAGATGGACCAGCAGATAGGGAGGAGAAGCAGACCGAACTTACTTTTCACAGGAGGGACAAACCAGACTCCTAATGTATCAGGAGTGAGCCATAAACCATGTACGGTCACATCTGGCGCTCCCAGGACGCCGGCCCATGTCTCCGCAGTGTGGGCTTTTTTTAACGTGTCCGCTGCAGACAATAGTGTTGCCATCTGCAACCTTTGCAGTCAACGCATAAGTCGCGGTAAGCCCAACACTCACCTAGGGACGACCGCCTTAAGAAGGTACCTGGCCTCCCATCATCGAGCCCAGTGGGAGCAACGCCATCAGAACCCACAAAGCCACACTCCAGGCTCTCACCGTCCAGCCTCTTCTCCTTCTCATTCTCCTTCCCCTCTATGCTCACAATTGTCCTCCACTCCACCTTCCATCATGCCTTCCTCCCGTTTTACTGCAAAAAGGCAGGCTTCCGTGGCCCAAATGCACAGAAGGGCATCCCAGAGCTATACGGCCATGTTCAGCGGCAAGTGAATTTATCTCTGGCACACAGTGTTGGTGCCACGATACATCTGACCACAGACACGTGGTCCAGCAAACACAGGCAGATAAGGTATATAACTTTCACTGCCCACTGGATGAATCTTCTGACAAGCATGAAACCTGTGGCACCCATGTAGATTTGGTTTTACCACCACGGATTGCATTCAGGCCTGCCTCTTCTTCTCCTCCTCCTCCTACTTCATCTTCCCTCTCCTACTCGGCTGACTCCTCATTTTCCGATGCTACTGTCTCTTCCGCTGCACCGCCCAAGATCCCCAGAACCTATTCGACATGCCAGGTGAGACGTTGCCTTGCTGTGCTGCATCTGTTGTGTCTGGAAGACAAGAGCCACACTGGTCCTGCACTCCTCTCAGCTTTGCGTTCACAGGCAGATCAGTCGCTCAATTTGACAGTTGGTAAAGTGGTGTGTGACAACGGTGCCAATCTGCTAAGTGCGCTGAAACAAGGCAAAATTACACACGTGCCATGCATGGCACACATCCTGAACTTAGTCTTGCAGCGATGCGTTGCCAAATACCCTGGGCTCCAGGATATCTTGCGGCAGGCCAGGAAAATCTCGGCTCATTTCAGAAGATCTTACACGACCATGGCTCGCCTTGCTGACATTCAGCGGTGACACAACCTGCCGGTCAGACATCTTATTTGTGACTGCCCGACACGATGGAACTCAACATTGTATTTGCTTGATAGGCTGCTCCAGCAGAAACGTGCAGTTAATGACTACCTGTACGAACTCTGTGGCAGGACAGGTTCTGGGAGCTTGTTTTTTTGTACCGCGCCAGTGGCTGCTCATGCGCAACTTATGCAGACTTCTGCGGCCATTTGATGAGATCACCTAACTGGTCAGTCGCAGCCAGGGCGCCATCAGTGACATTGTACCTTACGCCTTCTTTCTGGAGCATGCATTGCGTCGTTTCATTGATCAAGCCGTCGAGAAGCAGGAGCAGGAACATGAGAAAGTCGCAATGCTGGATGAATTCCAAGGGGGGGCTACTCCACCTGAGACGAGTCAACAACAGGAGTCTGAAGAGGAGTCAGAGAAGGACGGTGCCGGGGCAGAGAAGAGCATGCTTTAAACCAGTGGTCCTTGCGAAAGAGAAAGGACACATATTGAGAACGTAATTAAGCTGCTCGCCCCGAAATTGCAAAAAAGAGAGAGAAGGGTTCCCCAAATGGGCTTTTAGGCAGCAATATAAAAAAATGTAGAAGTATTGTATAGGTTATATAAACCAGTATTTATTGCCCAAATCCCCGATACCCACATGAGTTAGAACAAGTTGGAACATTTGTATAAATAAAATAAAGGTCAACATTCCTGAATACAGTATGCATAGATAATACATAAACATTTTTGTATCGTTGATCTCCGACTGGTTTCGACCAATCCGGTCTCTTCAGGGGGCAAAAATGTTTCTAGAAAATAATAATATTATGGTATAAGTTCAAAGTAAGTACATGACAGCATATAAAACAATAGAATGCCATAATGGTATAGTTACCACTGAATCAGGAAATGGATAACATAAAAAGCCGCTGTGAGGTCCGGAGGGGCCTGGACTGCCCCTGCCCACCCAAAGTAGCGGAGGGGCCCACCCCAGGGAACCTGCAAGGAGCCACACAAAGAGCACCCCCCAGGAGCAGTGGAGGGGCAGCCACCTGCAGAGGAACACCCATAAAGCCCATAGTTAGTAGAAAGAATTATTTCGGGTAGGTTGGTTAAAAAGTTAATTGCTGAAATACAGCCAATTAATTGTATGGGTACATATTTTAAGGTAATATAATGGTACAAGGGCTAAGGGCAAATGCCAATTGCCAACATATATAGGGAGAGTAAAGGCATACTTAGGGGTCCAATACGAGTAAAATAATTGGGAGTATAAATTAGGTGAAAAATTGCTGTAATGAGAATCAGTGAATACAAGTGAATGGGATAGTGAGTGTAAACTGATGAGGTGGGTGATTGCCAGAATAGGACAAACCAATGGTGAAATAAGTGTGTGAAATAAGAGTGAAAGTTGAAGTGAGAAACAATATGGTGAAAGTGAAATAAAAAATAGGAAGGTGGATGATTAGTCCCCCAATGAAATGGGTGATGGTGCGAGTGAATATAGTGAAGAGTGAAAGGATCTTAAAATGCATGAATAAGTGAGATATTTACCTGATAAAATCAAGGGTTGAGGTTGGATAGAATATAGTTATGGAACCCAGACTGCAGTTATGCATTCTAGGAGAGGACACAGTGCCAGCAAATAGGGACAGAGATGCATTAGCATCCAATCTGGCCTACATGGAACCTTGTGATGGTTTCCTGATGAGCGACTCCTTATATATGCCCCTTTGTGGGTGTGGTGATCAAATGATCACATGCAGGTGGACTGCCTCCCTCCATTGAGCCATGGGGAGGCTTATGGCCGCCAAAATGGCAGCCCACGTGTGGCTTCCTCGGCGTTCCCGGAGAGCTAACCAGCCCCGACAAAGTCGTCATCCCTGACACAGCAGCGCGTCATTAAAATGCTGCGCGCACGCCCAGGAGCACGCTTGCGCGCTGTGCCGCGGCTGGAACGGGGAGGATCCAAGGAACACCACCAGCTGGGAGAAGCTCAATGGGGCGTCCGGGGACTAGCTCCAGCACCCCACGAGCAATGGGAAGGGGGACAGGGACTGGGGGGGTCGTGACCAATAAGCGCACTCGCCTAGCTCACAACAGTGTTGACTACCTCACATTTATAAAAATGAATGAGGCATGGATCTCGGAGGAATTCAACACATGTGACCAGTAGACCATGTTTCATTCAAATTCAGGTGAACGCCTGTGGGCAGATTTTTTGGGCCTGTACTGGCCGACACTTACTTCTGTATCCGGTGAATGCCTAATGTACCACCAGCCACAGAATACAAGGTTGTTTGCTGTCAGGTAAACACCTGTGGCCGTGGGCTAATTTTTGGGGCCTGAAATGGCCGACACATACTTCTGTATCCTACGAATGCCTAATGTACCACCAGCCACAGAATACAAAGTTGTTTGCTGTCCTGTGAACGCCTGTGGGCTAATTTTTAGGGCATATAATGGGCGGCACTTACTTCTGTATCCGGTGAATGCCTATTGTACCACCAGCCACGGAATACAAAGTTGTTTGCTGTCAGGTGAACGCCTGTGGCCATGGGCTAATACTATATGTACTCTCAAAGTACCTGAGCTCTTTTGCCTCTCATATGCAATTAATACTTGTTACTACTAATATTATATGTACTCTCAAAGTACCTGAGCTATATTGCCTCTCATACCTTTCTATTAGTTGCCAGTACAACTTGTGTATTATACGTATATCCTCAAAGTACCTGGGCTACACTATCTCTCGTATGCAATTAATACTTGTTACTACAAATACAATTTACTACGTGCTAGACAGAAGTATAAAATACTTATAGGCCTTGTCCTAATTGTTGAAAATGTTCGCTCTTTTCTATGCCAGGGGTTGATGCTATTTCATAGCATCTCCCCTAGTGGCCTAAATACTACACTACTACATGGTAAGGTTGATATGATGTAGAGAACCCCCAAACTCCTGTTGCTAGTAGTGATGAGCGGAATACGCCATATTCGATTTCGCGATATTTCACGAATATATAGAAGAATATTCGCGAAATATTCGTTAATATCGAATATTCGTGATATTTAAAAAAAAAAATTGCGAAATTTCGCTAATGCGAATGCGAAATTGATTGCGAAATTCTCGTCAACATGCGAAAACGGAGATCATTTCCTGGATTACTAAACTAATATGCACTAAACACTAACTCTACTTACACAAACTTATATGACTAAACTAAAGCTAATTTTAATTTTTTTTTTATACACAAAACACAGAAGGGCAGAGAAAGTATTCGCGAATATTCGTAATACGAATATTCGTATTGCGAATATTCGGCAACATAAAAGGATCGCCTCAGCTACTCGGCCCAGGTTCTCTAATCATACCAGCAATGCTTTTAGACTTCGATGGAGATCACTAGGATGTGATCTGTTTTAAAAATAAATTTGAAAAAATACGAATATTCGCAAAAGCGAATATTCGCCGCGATATTTGATTTATTCGCGAATACTCGAATATGCAATATTCGTTACGAATATTCGCAATGCGAGTATTCGTGAGCAACACTAGTTGCTAGGAGTGACGCCTGGGGTCCCTCGTGGATAGAAGAAAAACACCTCCACCAGTAGTAAAAATGGCCTCTTACCTCCCAGATCAGACCCTATAATGAGATCAGGGTCAATAGCGCTTTCCCATAAGGGATAAATCCAGGGGATGAAGTTGCCAGCTGACAAGCATGAAGCCAAAACAGATACACTCCGACCAGATGATGATTCATTCATATAAAAAAAAGGAGATAACATAGTGTACTCTGTATGCACACAAGGTTTAATAAAACAAATGTATAAAACTCACATTTTCAAGGCACTGATCCAGTGCCAGGGTAAACAGCGATAAAAAACATGTGTTGCTTGTGTTGCAGTGGCTGCGGGTGCCGTCACGTCCTTCCCTCCGAACGTTGCGTCCCTAGGACAGGACTTCTTCAGCGGAATGTAGGGATGAACGGACAAACACCCAAGATATAGAGACCCGTGGTCATGGAGAAGCAATGGGAAATCCCAAGCCGCGCCCATCAAGTCATGTGACCTGACATGTCAGATGACCAGGGATTAACACAAAAAAATAAAAAATTCTGACCTCTAGTGGACAGACCCGAAAATAGTAAATACTTTTCTGCTGCTTCTAATATGGCCGTTGGTGACCCCATTGTAGAGAATTACCCCACTTCCTGTCCCTGCGATGGGAGGGGATGAAATTAAGGGGGAATTTTCATCTATTTCCCGGCACCGTGTCCCATTCAGCTGGCGGTGCCAGCACTAAACACAACAACATATTGAAGTGAATGTGAACCACGGCTATTGACCCTGATCTCATTATAGGGTCTGATCTGGGAGGTGAGAGGCCATTTTTACTACTGGTGGAGGTGTTTTTCTTCTATCCACGATTCATCACCTGAATGTGTGTGAATTTTACCACTATTGGATTATCACAAGGAGGATCTTTGGATGGACTTTTATAAAGCGCTGCACTATTCTTTGTTTATATCTTTCCAGGAACTTATCTAATTGATTCCTAGTGTTCAGCTGCTCACTATTATATTATTTTGTGTTTTTATTGCGCTGATTGATTTTCTTTTATATGATGTATAGATCCCCCAAACTCCTGTTGCGAGGAGTCACGCCTGGGGCCCAATACTGAGTTGTCGCATAGAGAATCGCATTGAATTTCTTGCTAACCGCAGTTGTGGTTCACTCCATTCACCAGTGCTGTTACAATGCCTAATGTACCACCAGCCACAGAATACAAGGTTGTTTGCTGTCAGGTGAACACCTGTGGCCGTGTGCTAATTTTTGGGGCCTGTAATGGGCGGCACTTACTTCTGTATCCGGTGAATGCCTAATGTACCACCAGCCACAGAATATAAGGTTGGTTGCTTTCAGATTAACGCATGTGGGCTAATTTTTGGGGCCTGTAATGTCCAACACTTACTTCTGTATCCGGTGAATAGCTTAATGTACCTCCAGCCACAGAATACAAAGTTGTTTGCTGTCAGGTGAACACCTGTCATCTAATTTTTGGGGC
The DNA here is from genome assembly GCA_029574335.1 of Rana kukunoris. NCBI lineage: Eukaryota > Metazoa > Chordata > Amphibia > Anura > Ranidae > Rana > Rana kukunoris. The sequence continues at coordinate 220,094,784 of CM056053.1, read as the reverse complement.
TTGTAATGGCCGGCACTTACTTATGTATCCGGTTTTTCACTTAATACTTCTAGTAGGTCAGTGTCCATGTTGTGGGACTATTTGTGCACAGCTAGTAAGTATTTTGTGGCTGCAAATATGACCTGAAGGTTTTTAATATTTGCCTGCCATTAAAGTCAATGGGGCCCGTTGCGAACTTGCGGTTTGCAGACATTTGCGAAAGTTTGCAGTTAGCATATGCGAATCGTCCCTTCAGATGTTTGTCCATCACTATTCACCAGCTTAAGAGGTGGTGAATGGGGGAGTGAAGAGGGAATCCCGGGGGATCTGAGGATATAAAATATATATATATATATATATTGTGTGTGCATATACATGTATATACAATGTGTGTGTGTGTGTATACATATATAAATGTAGGGGACTCGTTATTTTAATAACATTAACCACCCGTCTGTCAGTGTTCTGAGCAGTGATAATTTATCACTGCTTAACAAACTGACATCTCAGTGTTTCTGTGAATTTCTTGTACTGTAATCTTGTAAACTCTTACGAGATTCCAGTATCAAGGGCCGTTCTCCAGTGTTGGGAGCGTTGGTAGATCATTTCACTACTCCAAGGGTGAAGCGATCTACTCCGTTTCATAAACAGGCACCCAGAGGAGAAAATTCTCCTCTGTGAATGCTGGAGAATAAAGCAGTGAATAGATTTCACTGCTTCATAAAAGGACACCTAATTGAGCACACTAATAATACTTAGGCCCCTTTCACATGGGGCAGTGGAGGTGCGCTGACGGTATAGCGGCGCTAAAAATAGCGGCGCTATACCGCCGGAATTGCCGCGAGTTGCGGCTGCTAGTGGTGCGGTATTAACCCCCGCTAGCGGCCGTGAAAGGGTTAATACCGCCCGCAATGCCTCTATAGAGGCGCATTGCGGGCGGTATTGCCGCAATTTCCCATTGTTTTCAATGGGAAGGCACGGTGAAGGAGAGGTATACATGCCGCTCCTCTCACAGCTCCAAAGATGCTGCTGACAGGAGATTTTTTTATCTCCCACCAGCGCATCGCCTCAGTGTGAAAGCCCTCGGGCTTTCACATTGAGGTTGCTGGGGCAAGAGTTTTTCAGGTGGTATAACAGCGCTATTTTTAGCGCTGTAGCGCCTGAAAAACTCCTCAATGTGAAAGGGGTCTTACTGTATATCAGTTTGTTTGTTTTAGAAAGTGAGACACAATATTTTGATTTTTTAAGGTTGGACACATACAGTATATGGGAATATGTTAGGTGTCAGTAGCTCTCATTAGATATAGTGGGCCAGATTCAGAAAGAGTTATGCTGGCGTATCAGTGATACGCCGGCTTATCTTGTTTTCTGTATTCAGAAAACAAGATACGCCGGTTTGCATTGAAGATCCGACAGGCGTAATTGTATTACACCGTTGGATCTTAAAAGTGTTTTTAAAATGGCCGCCGGGGGCGTTCCGGTTGATTTACGCCGAGAATATGTAAATCAGCGAGATATGCCAATTCACAAACATACGCCGGCCCGACGCAGTCACTTTACGCTGTTTACGCAAGGGTTCTCCCGGCGTAAAGATAAAGCTGCCCATAGCAGGTGCATCCTATGTTAAGTATGGACGTCGTGACCGCGGGAAATTTGAAAATGATTACGTCGTTTGCGTAAGTCGTCCGTGAATGGGGATTAACGTTGATTACATTCACGTCAAACACCGTCATAATTCGGAGCCTGTGCACTGGGATTTTACAATGGTCGACGCATGCGCAGTAGGTTCGGCGCGTGGACGCGCCTAATTTAAATAGGAGACGCCCCCTACCAGCCGAATTTGAATTAGGCCGCCCAGTTTACGCTACGCCGCTGGAACTTTACACGCAAGTGCTTTCTGAATACAGCACTTGCGAGTAAAGTTTTGGCGGCGCCGCAACTTTGCGCACGGCCTTTCTGAATCTGGCATAATATTTATAGTTGCTTGAAAGACTTTGTACATTGCTAAAAATGTCACAGTGAGATCAATAATAGAAAGGGGGGATGCAGAGAAACTAAGGATATAGCTGGATGATGGAGGCACGTAAACTGACCATGCTATCTGACCATGGTCAGTTTTCAGAGGGGAATACAGAAACAGGCAGGATCAACCAGATATTGTACAATGAAAAGGGACAATAGGCATTGCAAAAGCACTGGGCTATATCTCGTATCTTAAAGGGACAGGAGCATGTTTTTTTTTTGTTTAGGGATACAACCACTTTAAGATACAATTTGGATGATAACCATAGAACTTCCATCATCAAGTATTTTTTGTGTTGAATGTTAATGATGGAGGATAGTGATATATACAGTCATTTCCGAAATTGTTGGCACCCCAGAATTTTTTTCTAGAAAATCAAGTAAGTAGAAAAATTAAAGCGGAGTTCAAGCCTGTATAAAAAATAAATAAAAAATCAGCAGCTACAAATACTGTAGCTGCGAACTTTTAATATAAGGGCATCTACCTGTACAGGGTTCCTACAATGTTGGCACCGATGAAATCGCGGAAGTGACGTACCTCACTGCAGCGACATAGGACAGGAGTCCATCTGAAAAACATCACAAAAGGTATCAAACACTAAAAATAAAAAAGCTATCCAAAAACGAGGGGGGTGGGGTTTGTTCTATTGTTTAAAACCTAGTTGCATTTCAGTCTGGAACTTCAATTTAAACTAAAATTATTTGAATAGAATCAAAATTATTTTACAATTGGTGAGATAATAAAATAGAAAATGGAAAATTACATAATATAATATTGTAACAAGATCAGCGGAGACATACTTGATAAGAGTATGAAAACAAACAAAAAGAGGGAATTATTTGGCTGACTACCCAGAAAATGAAAACTCCAAGGTAAATCTATTGGCAACACAAAAAATAGACAAAGATGCAGGGATTGAACATGTGGTAAGAGTGAATGAAGGAAGAATACTAACAAAAGTATTTTTGTAAGTCATTCAGCAAGAAAAGAAAAAGAAAATCTGGATAAAAGATGTAAAAGAAGCTCTGCCATGTGACTAGTCTAGTTGGCTAATTGACTTTTCTCTTCTGCAATAAAACAATATATCTAGATCATCCAATTGTATTTATCTTGTAAAAAAGCAAGACTCTTCTGACTGTTATTCCTCTTGTCAGTATGTTTCTCTTGAGCAGCACAACTGATAGCCCCCTTAATACTGTAACAGAGTCCCACTCAAATCCAGCTATGTTTTAATTAATAGATGACTGCATTCATTGTTATTTTTTCTCCATAAAGTTCAGCTTGCCATGGATTTTATTATACTGTAGAATAGTTGACAGGGAACATAAGATCAACCAAGCTTTTAGAAAAATATAATAATATCACTATCCATTCTCCAGATACATATTTCTATTTTCTTTTTGGGCATAACAGGAATGTTTTTTCAACCTCGTTTGTATTGTAATCTGTATCTGTCCTGTATGCTGTCAGCACAGGAAATTATGGAAATTCTCTCCAATGAGGACAAAAACAAAAACATATTTTTATTGGAGTTAGATAGAGATAGAACCACTGCCCAAATCTTCCTTTCCTATTGGCAAATGAACTCACAATTTTTTTTATGCGTTTCATGGGGAGTGAGGGAAAATTCTCCTAAAACAAGATACAGGCAGAAATAGAATCCTGAGTGAAATGTTAAGTAAAGTAATATAGACTCCAAAGGGAGAGACATATTTGCCCTCAGTCATTAGAAAGACCTCATCCAAAATATGCAGTTCAGTTTTGGGCACCAGTTCAAAAAATGGATATTGAAGAACTCAAGAAAGTGCAGAGGATAACCAAACTGATAAAAGGCATGGAGGAGCTCAGCTTTGAGAAACGATTAACTGAACTGAATTTACTCTCTCTTGAGAAGAGGAGATTAAGGGGGATATGATTGTGGCTATACCCCCCGCAGGGGCTGCTTAAGTTAGTTCAGTCCATTACTCTGCCTCTCAACCCTAATAACAGCCTCAGCCCCCTCTGGCACACCTGGCAATAGTGTAGGTGTATTGAGCAATTAGAAATACACGGATTATGATAAAACACAGAAATTGTCTTTACTGCAATATTACTGTGGAAGAATGACAGACAGTAACCATATATATTCAGGTAATCAACTAGAGAGTAGGGATGAGCTGATTCGGTTCTCAGCAGAACATGCGAACAGGCAAAAAATGTGTTCGAAGACTCGGACTCTGGACCGCTATCAACCTTCCTTGATGACTTCTCTGCCTGGCTACCTTACTATCTCTCTTCTGAAATTCCCACAATAATTCTCGGGGACTTCAACATCCCTGTTAATACTAACAATCCTGCTACTTCTAACCTCCTTCTTTGACCTGAAGCAATCGATACATTGCTTCTACTCACTCGAATGGCAATACCCTCGATCTTGTTTTCTCCTACTTATGCAAAATTATTCTGCTTTCTACTTCACATTCATGCACACACACCTCTTAGGCCTCGTACACACGATCAAATCTGTCTGCTGGAAACGGTCGGCCCGACCGTCCCAGCAAACAGATTTGACCGTTTGTACGGGCAAGCCGACGGATTTGGCCACCCGACAGATTTCAAAGCATGCTTTGAAATCTGTCGGCTGGGAACCCGTCCGCCCGACATGTCTGCTGGTTAGTATGCTAACCAGCAGACATGTCTTCTCGCACACGCGTCAAATGATTTCGACGCATGCGCGGAAGTGTTTTACTTCCTGGTGCGGTGACGTGGCGGCGTCAACATCACCGCCACGTCACCGACACGTCAGCGCGCTGTCTGCTGGCGGGGATTTTGGTTTGCTCGTGTGTACACGCGAGCAAACCAAAATGCCAGCAGACAGATCTGTTCAAATCGGTCGGTCCGACCGATTTGAAAAGATAGATTTACTGGTGTGTACAAGGCCTTATACTTTCCATATTTTTCTTCTCACACCTCACTCACTCATTATTGTCCTCACGTTTTGTTCATCTAATGCCGCGTACACACGATGACTTTATGTGATGAAAAAAAATGATGTTTTCTGTGAAGTAAAAAACAACGTTTTTGAAACTTCAATTTTCAAAGACGATGTTGCTTACACACCATCGTTTTTTTACAATGCTCTAGCAAAGTGAGGTTACGTTCACCACTCTTTTTTCCATTGAAGCTCGCTTCATAACTAGCTTCTGGGCATGCACGGGTTGAAAAACGTCATTTTAAACAACGTTTTTTGCTACACACAGTGATTTTTTGTGAAACAAAAAATTACGTTTTGAAAAACGACACAAAAAATTGAAGCATGCTTCAATTTTTTTTTTTTTTTGTCGTTTTTCACAAGACATAAAACAACGTTTTCCCCCACACACGGTCATTTAAATTGACGTTTTTAAAAACGTCGTTTTTTTTCATCACATAAAGTGATCGTGTGTACGCGGCATAACACTTTTTTTTTCCCCTCTGTCTCTCACACACTATTTAATTCTTTGCAATCACATCTTTTCCCATTTCACCTATCCCCCCCTTTTTCACACACACCAGCTTTCCCTACCATCCGCCCACACACACACCATCACTCACCATTCCTGTAGACTTTCTGTTTGCATTACCTCTTAGGTTGCAATTACCTTCATCATGGGGTATCTTTCTCCCCTTAGGTTTATCAGTTCCTGCTTGGGTGGCTTGTTCCTTGCCTCATCGGGCCCGGCTCTCCTCCCGTAGCATCCTGCCCTGCCTGGTCCCCCCCCCCTCCGGCCCAATGCGACACAACAATAAAAAACAAAAAAGAACACACGTATGTCAGGTTTAAAAACTCAGGTCCACTATGATATGGTAGACCAACCCAGGGATGGTCCCCCTGGATGCCCACTCAAAAACGGCTTATACCAGTAACTAATGCTTGATCATCCCAAGGGGAGATCAGAGTCTACAAAACATATATAGCGCCCCCACCCTCCACATAACACACAGAGGTCCCCCCCCCCACACAAAATTGCACACCTGAACCCCAACTCTTGGCAATATTTTCTAATGGTTCCCACAAATAGCAGTGATTCCCTGTAATTCAGGTTAAAAGATCACTGGCTAGATGGTGGAATATAACATAATTAAATACAAAAGGAAGGGTATTGAGCCTAATAGCTCACTGAGAAAAGTTCTCCCGTTGAACTCGCCGTGTCAGGCTTGGTATTATTTCCTTATAAGTATATGTTTATTATTAAATAGATGTAAAGGAGATATTCAAGCAGAGAACTGTAATATTGATCTTCACGATAAAATTCACCTGAAACACAATGATATTGCCATAGATAGTGGGCAAGTTCCCATAGCATATGGGTAGTGTCTATTCAAAGCTTCAAAGCAAATATATCCATATAGTGCTTATTCATCCTATTAGGCAGCTCACATTCCATGAGATTTATATCAGCTATTATGGATGGATGATAGGTGATTGGGCATATAATATGCTAGTTTGTAGATGACAGTGTTGTAGTAATGTTCCTCAGCAGTGTTAGTGCAGGGTTTACTCACGGTTTTGCTGTCATTCATAGCTCTAAGTAGAGGCTATTTTCTCCAATCACACACTGCTCAAAGGGATTGCAGCCAGACCATCCATTTATGCATGAAGCTTGAAGCGCTATTCCTAAAGGTAGCAATAAAAGGTAAATCGGTATGATAGTGTCCAAGGTGGGACAGTGGTAGTACAGCATCTCTGATAATGAATTGTTGATTGCAATGTCCAACTCGTGGTTGCGACCCCTCGTGGGCCTGTGGGTTGTTCCACCCATCCCACTACCTGGTCTATGTTTCAATCTTGACCTTTCCCCTAACCCTGGGTGTCACCTGGTAATCCCCCATCATGGCGGCATGGTCTGTGTCTGGCTACCGGTTCTGGCTCTCGAAATCCACCTTGGTAACTATATACTTTTAAATCAATGTCTGTAATAATGACTGTATTCATAATAGCACAATACGTATATGTTTGTTTTTTGTTTTTCAACAAATCTCATCATTATATATCTTTTTTTTTTTTTATAATACCTATGCCTGCAAACTTTCTTCTCCCTGAAGAAGACCCATACCAGCAAAAGGGTCGAAACGCATCGGGTTCTCTGCGCATAAGTTAAACCACTAAATTGCTCTATCTATATTTACCCATTGTATTCAAATGTTTGAATTACATTTTTGAGTCCATGTTTCCTACATGTATTAGATGGGTGCTCCCATCCTGTTATTTATTTGTTTTTTAATAAATTACATTATTTTTCCATATTTTGATTGAACAATTATTAGCTGCAACTCAAAGCCCCTAGAGGTACACTTCCCTTTTTTTTCAAAAATCCATTCAGGGGTGTGTAGCACCTTTATCCACAATATGTATCGCCATTTCTTTGCTCTCCTACTTATGCAACCTCTCCAACAATCTTTTTCCTCTCTCTTATTAGTTCACCCTCTCCCCGTTATCCACATCCTCTCCCTCCAACTGCTCACTCCTACAGTCTACTCACGCATCACTAATTTATGAACATATATATTCAGTCTGGATGTTACACCACTTTCTCAAACTCAATCCATCCAAATCTGAGCTCATAATATTTCCTTTCCCATGTATTCTATCCCCTGACTTATCTTTCAAGTTTAATGGCACAACCATCCACCCATTCCCACATGCTATAAGTAACCCTGGACTCTGAACTCTCCTTTCAACCCCACACCAATCACTGTCCAAAACATGCTGCATCAACCTCCACAACATAATTTGCCTCTTCCTAACCAATGACACCACAAAGCTTTTAATTCACTCCCTAATCATCTTGCACCTCGACTGCTGTAACTTCCATCTCGTTGAATAATCCTTACATAGGCTATCGCCCAATCAGTCCATTTTGAATGCAGCTGCCAGACTCATCCACCTTACCAACCATTGAGTATCTGCTCTGACCCTCTCTGGTAATCCTTCCACTGGCATCCGCTCACCAAACAAATTAAATTCAAAATACTAAGAATGACTTGCAAAGCCATCCTCAACTCTGGCCCCAGATACAACACTAACCTAGTCTCAAAATACCAACCAAATCCAGCACACAGCACAGCTCTCCCTGACTGAAAATGTCAGCCTTTACCTAATCACCAGAAAAAAAGAAGAAAGAAAGACTAAAAAAGAAATGTAATGCAGACATCATATCTAAGAATTGGAGTGAATGTACACCACCACGGAGCTACTACAACTTCAAAATCTACCCTTGAACTTCCGGATATCATTCCTGCCTGGAACCATCATCAGGATACCAACCTGATTAGGCAATCTGGTCATTCCTGCCTGGAACCACCATCTGGACACCAACCTGATTAGGCAATCGGCCTTTACAAGCCTTAAAGACCCCCCACCGTATGGTGAGCTGAGGGTCCACCTGATCTGGTAAAGGTAACTATTTTTATTCCTTGGATTATCTGCCCCATTCAAGCATTTCAGAAGGAGAATACATTCGCTACACCTTCTTGGGTGTATGGACTGATATTCATCTGATTGATTGCCTCTATATAATCACTGTGGACATTATGCTATATATGTTTTTCACTTTATGATTTATTATTTTACGGTCATTGGTTGCAATATCATAGACTGTTTATATTGTTTCTTCTAAACGAGTTTGAACACTTATGCAGATTTATTCTGTCATATATTGTGAGTGATTTTTCACCTTTATTGGTTTCTTTAGACGGGTTTATATACCCATCTCGTATACACTTACACAATTTTTGGTTATATATTTTTTTCAAAAGAAAGGCCAGTAAGAAGAGAATGTTTTGAATAACCTCCTCCCTTCTAAAAACTTATTGCAGACATAGGTCATTTCATTTGTATATTTACACTAAGGTTTTGTTGATTTCGATCACTGAGCCTACGGGAGAGTCTTTTCTGAAAAGGGCTCCCTATTGGCGCTACACTTTATACACATTTACATTTACAAAATTTCCATTTTGCTGTGTTGGCTGCCTTACCTTATATATTGATTTATTCTTATTTTTAGTTAGCGCAATATAATATATTAACACTTTTTAAGCATAACATGTTGATATTTTAGGGAAAATATGCCTTTAGAACCACTTTAAACCTGTTATTCCTGCCAGTAAGTCTGCTACTTTTAAAAACATCCTTTAACAGACCAAGCTGTCCAGAAAAACATGCAGTGTTGAAGCAAACCATTTAACATTGATAGTGGTGATTACAATGATCCGCTTTTATGTTGTGTTGAAGAATTGTTGCATGAAAGCCTTAAACTCACCCCCAAAAATGTTGAGACTACCCCCACTACCACCTACATGCAATAATATTTGAGCAAATGTGTGCAAAAAACACAAAAACAGCTCTGGTAGTGAAATGGTTCAATTTTTTTTAGTTGACTTTTATTTGTGCAATTATACTTTTTTCTACATGTTTTACATTTTTGGTAACTTTATTGTCATCACAAAAGGAGTGCAGGGGACAGGTTCTTTAACCATATAAGACCCGGACCTTTAGGCAGCTAAAGGACCCGGCCAGTTTTTGCGATTCAGCACTGCATCGATTTAACTGACAATTGCGCGGTAAGGCAACGTGGCTCCCAAACAAAATTGGCGTCCTTATTTTCCCACAAATAGAGCTTTATTTTGGTGGTATTTGATCATCTCTGTGATTTTTATTTTTTGCCTTACAAACAAAAATAGAGCAACAATTTTGAAAAAAATGCAATATTTTTAACTTTTTGCTATAATAAATATCCCCCAAAAATATATATACAGGCCGTTCTCAAAAAATTAGCATATTGTGATAAAGTTCATTATTTTCTGTAATGTACTGATAAACATTAGACTTTCATATATTTTAGATTCATTACACACAACTGAAGTAGTTCAAGCCTTTTCTTGTTTTAATATTGATGATTTTGGCATACAGCTCATGAAAACCCAAAATTCCTATATCAAAAAATTAGCATATCATGAAAAGTTTCTCTAAACGAGCTCTTAACCTAATCATCTGAATCAACTAATTAACTCTAAACACCTGCAAAAGATTCCTGAGGCTTTTAAAAACTCCCAGCCTGGTTCATTACTCCAAACCGCAATCATGGGTAAGACTGCCGACCTGACTGCTGTCCAGAAGGCCATCATTGACACCCTCAATAAAGAGGGTAAGACACAGAAAGAAATTTCTGAACGAATAGGCTGTTCCCAGAGTGTTGTATCAAGGCACCTCAGTGGGAAGTCTGTGGGAAGGAAAAGGTGTGGCAGAAAACGCTGCACAACGAGAAGAGGTGACCGGACCCTGAGGAAGATTGTGGAGAAGGACCGATTCCAGACCCTGGGGGACCTGCGGAAGCAGGGGACTGAGTCTGGAGTAGAAACATCCAGAGCCACCGTGTACAGGCGTGTGCAGGAAATGGGCTACAGGTGCCGCATTCCCCAGGTCAAGACACTTTTGAACCAGAAACAGCGGCAGAAGTGCCTGACCTGGGCTACAGAGAAGCAAGATTGGACTGTTGCTCAGTGGTCCAAAGTACTTTTTTCAGATGAAAGCCAATTTTGCATGTCATTCGGTAATCAAGGTGCCAGAGTCTGGAGGAAGACTGGGGAGAGGGAAATGCCAAAATGCCTGAAGTCCAGTGTCAAGTACCCACAGTCAGTGATGGTCTGGGGTGCCATGTCAGCTGCTGGTGTTGGTCCGCTGTGTTTTATCAAGGGCAGGGTGAATGCAGCTAGCTATCAGGAGATTTTGGAGCACTTCATGCTTCCATCTGCTGAAAAGCTTTATGGAGATGAAGATTTCATTTTTCAGCACGACCTGGCACCTGCTCATAGTGCCAAAACCACTGGTAAATGGTTTACTGACCATGGTATTACTGTGCTCAATTGGCCTGCCAACTCTCCTGACTTGAACCCCATAGAGAATCTGTGGGATATTGGGAAGAGAAAGTTGAGAGACGCAAGACCCCACACTCTGGATGAGCTTAAGGCCGCTACCGAAGCATCCTGGGCCTCCATAACACCTCAGCAGTGCCACAGGCTGATTGCCTCCATGCCACGCCGCATTGAAGCAGTCATTTCTGCAAAAGGATTCCCGACCAAGTATTGAGTGCATAACTGAACAGAATTGTTTGAAGGTTGACTTTTTTTTAATTAAAAACACTTTTCTTTTATTGGTCGGATGAAATATGCTAATTTTTTGAGATAGGAATTTTGGGTTTTCATGAGCTATATGCCAAAATCATCAATATTAAAACAATAAAAGGCTTGAACTACTTCAGCTGTGTGTAATGAATCTAAAATATATGAAAGTCTAATGTTTATCAGTACATTACAGAAAATAATGAACTTTATCACAATATGCTAATTTTTTGAGAACGACCTGTATATAAAAAAAATGTTTTCCTCAGTTTAGGCCGATACATATTCTTCTACCTATTTTTGATAAAAAAATCGCAATAAGCGTTTATCGGTTGGTTTGCGCAAAATTTATAGCGTTTACAAAATAGGGGATAGTTTTATTGCATTTTTATTATTTTTTTACTACTAATGGCGGCGATAAGCAATTTTTTTCATGACTGCGACAATATGGCGAACACTTCGGACAATTTTGACACATTTTTGGGACCATTGTCATTTTCGCAGCAAAAAATGCATTTCAAATGCATTGTTTACTGTGAAAATTCCAATTGCAGTTTGGGAGTTAACCACAAGGGGGCGCTGAAGGGGTTATGTATGAGCTCATCTGTGTTTCTAACTGTAGGGGAGGTGGCTGTAGGTGTGACGTCATCGATTGTGTTTCCCTATAAAAGGGAACACACGATCACGGCGCCACAGTGAAGAACGGGGAAGCTGTGTTTACACACAGCTCTCCCCGTTCTTCAGCTCCGGGGACCGATCGCGGGACTCCAGCGGCAATCGCGTCCTCGGGTCCCACGGTCACTTAAAGAGGACGTACCTTACGTGCTTGTGCCCAGCCGTGCCATTCTGCCAACGTAAATGTGCAGGAGGTGGTCCTTATGTGGTTAGGGACCGACTCACATATATATACGTCGGCACTTTAAAGATGAATATCTCGGTAACGGCAGCAGTTGCTGCCACAACTGAGATATCCATCTTTTCCGCGGCCATTCCTGTAAATGATAATGGTGGTCTCCGTGGAAGATTTGGCTGTGAGATCACTGTTATCGGTGGCGAGAGAGGGGCACCCCCCAGCCGCTCTCCCACACCCTCCATCGCTTACCGGAGCCGTCTGTAGCAGTGGAGGCGATCGGGTCCTTCTTGCTGCTTGCCATGGATAAGAGTGAGGGCAAGATGGCCTCCAATCCGTCTCCATAGCATAGCAGGGCGGAAGCGACATCAAAACGTCACTTCCGCCCATGCGTTTTAAATGCAATTTTTTGTTGTTGTTATTTTTTCATTTTTTTTCCAAAAAAAGTGCGCTTGTAAAACCGATGCGCAAATATGGTGTGACAAAAAGTATTGCAATGACCGCCACTTTATTCTCTAGGGTGTTATAAAAATATATAAGGTGTTTAGGGGGTTCTAAGCAATTTTACACTTGTAAAACTGAGTCTCAAAAACAGGCTCGGTCCTTGAGTAGTTAAGGAGAAATATATTGTCTTTTAGATCCCCCTAATATCATTCCTTTAAAGCCAATCGAGCACAAAATGTGGTCACTTAGCGTCTTCCCTGCCCAGAGCTGCTTGAGATTGACAGATCTGAACCCAGAAGTGTTCAGAACTGGGTGCTTATGGGTTAATTGTTTACAGCAAACAGATGTACACTGATTTCCCGCTGCTCTCCATTCTAACATCTACCATGGCAGTCCAGGCACTGGGAAGGGACAGGTAAGACCAGGACACATGCCATGAAGGGTTAGTGAGCTCACTCTAGTCTAAAACAACTCAGTCTAAAAAGGAAACAAAACTATTACATGAAGAGGCATGCTCTTTTTTACATACCTCTTTTGCAGTAAAGAGCCTGCTTTCTCAGTCTTTTTATTATGACTTTAATTGTATCTTAATAAAAAAAAAAGACTAAATAAAAAAAAAAAAGGCGTAATTTTATCTTAGCAGTGAACTGCTGAACACTTTTTTTTGGTGAATATATTCCCTTTAGAACAGTATGTAAAAAAAAAAAAAAAAAAAAAAAACAGACTTGGTCATAATAAATAACAGGATAGCCACACTTCTGGAAAAATAAGCATTTGATAACCCATTAATAATGCTCTATACCCATCTTTTCACACTATATAGTTTTGGAAATTGCTTTCAATAATTCTATTGTCTGAAGTTTTGTTTTGATTTAAGATCTGAATACTGTCACTATATTGATCAAAATCGTTTAGGGAGAGACGAGCCCGGATATCTAAATGCAAGCACAGCACATTTATATTTCCCATGCTTAGTAAGATTTGTGTTCAGTAATGTGCCTTCATTGTGCACAGTTGAAGCACTAAGCGAATGTTAAGATAGTTTAAATTGATTCCAGAGCTTTCTTTTGTGTACCTACAGAATAAATGATCTGTGGTATTTAAAACCATTGATTTAGAATTGCATCAAAATAAATTAGCTTTATTGAAGCATCCTGACATTTGTAGAGGCATTAAAGTGCCATAGAATAGTTTTGTGATTTCTTGGTGATTTGATGTGACCACCACTGAAAAGGAATTGCCCGGCAATGCAAAAGAAACAGGAGTTTGTATAAGATTTTCATTTTATAAGATGAACCTAAAGCTAAACTCTGCACGGTAAATCTTTAATTTATTATATTAATAACCACAAAGTATATAAATTTACTTTTAGTGCACAAATGCTTTCTCATTGCTATTTATTACCTTGTAATTGCAGTAGTGACATCGTCACTGTATTGTATAAATCCTGTGCAGAGGACAGAGCTGTGGGAGGGGCCCAGCAAGCTCCACCAACCATATTCTGCCTGCAAAAAAATGCCAGGAACGGCGGGGACAAGACCAGTCACTTTTCAGAAGAAGAGAGAGCAGCAGTGACCAGTCTTTGATACAGGAAGCTCCTGTACAGAGGCATAGCTTCACACTGGATTGCTGCACTGATCTGAAAGAAATACATAGTACTGTAGGTGAGGTTTAAAAAATACACGAGTCTATCAAGTCAACCTATGTGTGTGCTTTTATGTCAGTATTACATTGTATATCCCTGTATGTTGTGGTCGTTCAGATGCTTATCTAATAGTTTTTTGAAATTATCGATGCTTACCGCTGAAACCACCACCTGTTGAGTAGAATTTATCATCCTTACCGCTCTTACAGTAAAGAACACGCTACACAGTTTAAGGTTAAATCGCTTCTCTTCTAATTTTAGTAAATGGCCACGTGTCTTTTTAAATTCCCTTTTATCTCTATTGTGGGCATGCCAATATTCTGTTTTCTTTCAATACATGCCATTGCTGAGCCTATCATCTACTAGGACCTCCAGGTCCTTTTCCATCCTAGATTTCCCAGAGGTTTTCCCCCCTACTGAGCAGATTGCATTCATATTTTTGCCACCCAGATGCATTATTTTAAATTTTTCTACATTAAACCTTTTTTGACATGTAGCTGTCCACGCCATTAATTTGTTTAGATCTTCTTGCAAGTTTTCCAAATCTTGCAAAGAAATTATTGCCCCGCTTAGCTTAGTATTGTCCGCAAATACTGAGATTGAGCTGTTTATCCCATCTGCCTGGTTATTTATAAATAAATTAAAAAGGATTGGTCCCAGGACAGAACCCTGGGAGACCCCGCTTTCCACACTGGACCATTCCGAGTACTCCCCATTTATTACCACCCTTTGAACTTGCCCCTGTAGCCAGTATTTAATCCATGTACTCACTATATGGTCCATGCCGACAGACCTTAATTTGTACAGTAAACATTTATGGAGAACAAGAACTGTATCAAATGCCTTTTCAAAATCCATATACACCATGTCTATGGGCCTTCCTTTATTTAGATGGCAGCTCATCTCATAGACGGTTAATTGATTGGTTTGGTAAGAACGATTCTTCATGAATCCATGCTTATTACTGCTAATGATACTGTTGTCATCCAAGAGCTTGCAAACTATTCATGTTAGGCTAACTGGTCCGTAATTCCCAAGGATGTATTTTGCCCTTTTTTAAATATTGGTGCTAAACTAGATTTTCTCCAATCTGCTGGTACCGTTCCAGTCAGTAAACTGTTCGTAAAAATTAGGAACAATGGACTGTAATACCATAAACAAAGCACCACAAAATGTAAAAAAATAATACACATGCATAAATGTAAAAAGAGTTCTCCACTTCCAGACATAAAGGTGCTGGCACTGAAATGTGCAAAAAATCAAGAAAATATTTGCTGGACGGTCGCACTCTGAAGTAACATCTTTAAAGTTTAAAGTAAAATCCAAACAGTCAATCCATGGATGCAAGAGGTACTGCAAATGCAGCTAACGCACTTTATACCGTTATAGGTGCTTAATCATAGCTGTTAATCATAACTACGATTAAGCACCTATAACGGTGTGAAACACGTTAGCTGCCTTTGATGTACCTCTCTCATCCATGGATTGACTGTTTGGATTTTACTTTATACAATAAAGGTGCTACTTTGGTCGTCCAGCAAATCTTAACATGCCTCGTGTAGTTAGAATTTTTTTTATCCAGAGTTTAGTTTTAACTCAAATGCTAGCAAGTCAGTTTAATTAAAATGCTTCCACGCATGTGATGACACAAGCAAACAGATGTGAAACCATATATCAAAAGAATCTGTACATCCAGAGCTATAGGCAGAAAAAATTATACAGAAATCCAGACTTTTACTGTAATAGTAAAGCTTTGCTTCACCTCTCCTTCCTTCCAGGCTTCCCAATTTGTCGGTGAGGTTACCCTTAAAAATAAAGGACCAATAGTGATGCATAGGGGTCAGGCCAATATTGAAATTTACAGGAAAAGACACAAGAGGAAAAGCCAAGACTTTTAAATGTACAGTATAAATCTTGAAATGTACTGATGTTTTTTTCATGGTGTTGTCTCTAAAGCTCTACTTTTGAATTTGTTTCTTCAAAGGATGAGTTTTACCATGGCTTAAAGCGGAGTTCCGCTTTTCTGATTCCTCCCCTCCTCTGGTGTCACATTTGGCACCTTTCAAGGGGGAGGGGGGAGCAGATACAGGTGTAATCCAGGTATTTGCTCCCACTTTCAGGCATAGATCGCTGCAGTATCCATGGCGATTTATGCCATAATCTTCAGGGATACACAAAGGTCCCAGAAGACAGCAGAGACCAGTGGGATCGTGCAGCTTGACTCGTGCATGCACAGTAGGAAACCAGGAAGTGAAGTCGTAAGGCTTCACTTCCTGATTCCCTTACTGAAGATGGCAGTGCCTCCACCGTGAGCCGGGGGACAGATCGGCTTCGGATGAGGACATTGCGAGCGCCTTGGACAGGTAAGTGTCCATGTATTAAAAGTCAGCAGCTGCAGTATTTGTAGCTTCTGACTTTTAAGTATTTATTTATTTTTTCGGCGGAACTCCGCTTTAACCTTAAATAATTCTGATATTTAGGATATACTTTTTGTTTTATTTATAATTAGCTGAATACACGGCGTTGCCCGGTCTTCCTATCTTAACCTTTTGGGGAGGAAAATCATAGTTATATAAATATAAATAAATAAATAATAAATAACACAATGTTTAATTTTAGAAATTTGACAGATAAAAATATGAATATTTACTATTTGATTAAAGACTATTGTATTTCATAACTTTTATAACATTTTCCTTTTCAGTTTGTGAATGTTAAAACAGAGCAAAATATGGTACAATGAAGCAGATTAGTACCAACTCACAGACCTTTAAAAAGTGCGGTTAACTCAACTGACATATTATTGCAATACTTGTTTGTATACTATATTCTTAGTTTCTCCCGCATTTGCGAAAATGAACAAATTATTTGGGGAACCCACCCTGGAGCATGCTACATAAAGTTGCCCATGTGAAAAACATGGTGATCTTAAATCAACTCCGCAGTACCAAATGGACTGCCCTTGTGACTTGTTGATCGTGATGAAAAATGCAAGCGTCACTGGGAGTTGTAGTCTCTTGAAACTAAAAGGCAGATCTGTTGGAATAAGAGGTATTCGTGGAATAAAAACTGTTTCTCCCTTTCCCTTTCCTGTCAAAATAGTACCTTCCAACACATTAGGCAACATGTTTTTCACACACAGCCTTGTTCCATTGCACAGTTTTGGTGGGTCAAGGTTTTCGTAATAAAATAATAGGACATCCAACTTTAAGTGATAGGCGATGTTGTGGCAATCCAGCTGGATCAAGGGAATTCAGGAATTCTGGTGGGAAATTCACAGCCTCATCGGCATCTACTACGGTATCAAAAGATTTGTACTCAGTAACTGCTCCTGGTATCATAGAAAGTATTTGATTGTTAATTTCACGGACATTCTCATTTTTAGCAGCAAGAATAGCTCTCTCACACAACCAGTTTAGATTGCCTAAGTTGTCTGAAATATTATGGTATACTGCATCTATTAGTTCTGCAACTGACAATACCAGTTTGCAAAAATCAGAGGGAAGTTTTACGTTTCCTGAAGATTCAACTGGTAGTCTACCCTCTCCGATTTCAAGAAGTGTGTTTGAAAAAAATTGAGCATTCTCATCCCTTGGAAGTACTCTCATATTTTCTTTTAATTTGATTTTTCTGACTCTTTTCCACAAAACTGAATGCTTTAAACAGGCATATATTTCATCTGCTGGTGTTGATTTTGGAATGCTAGGCAGGGTTTGTCTAAAGTCTCCACAGAGAAGCACCAGAGCTCCTCCCATAAAGTTATTATTCCCTCTCAAATCTTTAAGAGTTATGTCAAGGGCCTCGAGAGCTTTTCTGTGGGCCATGGTGCATTCATCCCAGACGATTAATTTGCAAAACCGCCGTTTGGAAGTTATGAAGTAACATGTATTTCCCATAGAGTTGAATGGGACTTTAAAGAAAAACCCTTTCCCATAGAGTTGAATGGGACTTTAAAGAAAAACCCCGACCATGGCAAATGGGGGTGGGTAAGGGTTAAACCACCTATCCTATGTTTGTTGCTGACATATAGGTAACATGTGTGCCAAGTTTCATGTTAATATCTTTAGCCGTTTGGACGGGATGCTGGAACATACATACATACACACACACACACACACGTTGAGTTTTATATATATAGATAAAAGTGTATCTAAAGGGAGGGTTTTAACTCCATCAGAGGTTTGCCATTTGTGTCCCATAAGTGAGATTTCCCTTCAATTCCTCATCCCATAAGCAAAACAGGAAGTGAGTGGCAATCTCTCTCAAGTAAGGGAATTTCATGTGTGTCCCTAGGTGTCTCCATTGGAAGATTTCCCCTTTATTACTTTTATGATGTTATCCCAAAATGTACGATTTTACTTTTGATGATATCGGTATGAGATGGGGCAGCTGGGATAAGAGAGAGGAAGCATGAGGAAGAAGTAAATGTAAATCTATCGATCGTGTGTACAGGTGGACAGACAGATTTTGCCAGCCGACAGATTTTAAAGCATGCTTTAAAATCTGTCTGCTGGGAATCCGTCCGTCCGACATGTCTGCTGGTTAGTACGCTAACCAGCAGACATATCTGCTCGCACATGAATCGAATGGATTCGACGCATGCGCGGAAGTGTTTTACTTCCTGGTGCGGTGACGTGGCGTCGTCAACGTCATCGCCACGTCACCGCGCTGTCTGCCGGCAGGGATTTTGGTTTGATCGTGTGTACAGCGATCAAACCAAAACAGCCCAGCAGACAAATCTGTTCAAATCGGTCTGTCAGAGTTAACTCAGAGGTGTCTGGTCTGCAGTTATTACCAAAGGGGATGCATGTAATGGCATATCAAAAGAACTAGGGCTTGTACAACAGGGAATGAAGAGGAGATGCAAGATAGTCACCATGAAAGCATTAATCATGCTGTGGAGATGGCAGTAAATGCAGCCCAGGATATTCACATTTTCACTGGTAGTGAGGTGGCAATCATGGCTGTGCTGATCTCCACAGCGTCCCCTCTGAAATGCTGCATTCAGGAAAAAATTAAAATAAAATGTACAGTAATACCGTAAGGGTACTTTAAAGAAAAGTGCTTTGGTATACAGTGGAAATGTGCAAGGCGAACAACTCACTAAGTTGGGATGCCACCTTATTAAAGCTGATTAGCTGATTATCTGTTCCCAAGCATTAGCTAGCACAATCGCGAAGGGTGTCACACCAGGGGATAAACCCCGCCCATATGCAGGCTCCATGAGGATTGCTGGCATGATCACTCACTATTTAATCATTTATACTGTATCTGGAGCTCATGTCAATGTGTAAATCTGTGGTTCTAAATCTGCTCATTTGTAGACAGATCAGGCTGCGTAAGATTGTGTTCAGAACAGTATATAGAAGAATTAGGGGTCTATGAAGATGGAAACATCTGACAGTTGGGGAAGGGGGTAAAGAAGTTGTGAGCTTCATCCACCTATATCTTTGGTGAGTTACATTGAAATGATCATACAAGCATCTCAGTGTGGTCTGCATTTTCTATCCAGACCATTTAAAATATGAATGAACGTCTGTAAACTTCATGAATCAGAGCAGCCGCAATAAAACCAATAAAACAGGAGAGGTACAAAATCTTGCATGGACACCTCAAATAGTCATCATTAATATTTTCTGATTCAAGTTTTTCTGCAGCTTTCCTTTCTACATCTAATTTAATGCATAATTTGACCACTTCAAGGACAGCAGTTGTTTACCGGTTATAGAACAGACAAATTACACTTTGAAAATATTCAATAGTACACAGATTAAAAATAAATGAAAGAATATAAATATCACTAATCAATGTGCCTCAAGTTATCTATGGTCAAAATGTAAAATCATATATTCATTTCCACAGTGTATTCATATTACAATTGAATATAGCCTACTCTTATCTGAACAATCTAGAAGGTTGCAAAACTACTTTCTGAATATCCCTCCACATTTACTTTCTATTCACTATTCCCTGTGAGTAGGCATTAGTGATGAGCTTCGCGTTCGATACGAACATATGTTCGACTCGAACATTGTCTGTTGGTACGTTCGACGAAATTCGAACAAAAGCGGTTGTTCGCGGCAAATTCGAGTGACACAAAATGGCCCATAATTCACTGCGGCATTGCGCGCTGATGATTGGCCAAGCATGCTGTATGTCCCGCCTGCTTGGCCAATCACAGCGCGCAAAAAACAAAGGGCCATAATTGGCCAAAGCCTGGGTGGCTTTGGCCAATTATGGCTCAGGGCTTTAGCACACGCCCCACACTATATAAGGCCGCCTGCTGGGCGGCCGCGTGTAGTGTGTTCCGGCTTGTTAATGAGAGCAGTCAGAGAGATTGTCTTTTTATATAGCTAGATAGAGCAGGCAGGCAGGCCGGCTAGTCAGTTTAGCTTAATTTACAGTGTGTAGAGGATAAGCATACATCCCTAGGAGTTGTACATATATTTAAACACTGTATGGCTTAGCTAGATCAGTTCTTCCTAATTTACTGGCAGGCAGGTGATTGTGCTATTTAAATACCTTATCACACGTATAGACACCCAGCAGGTACAATATTTAAAGGAATTTTATTTTAATTTTTTCAATTTAAGCATCATTAAAATCACTGCTCCTGGAGCAGTGATTTTAATAATGTTTAAATAAAAAAAAATGAAAGATTCCTTTAAATATTGTACCTGCTGGATGTCTATAGTTTGCCTGTGAAAATATCTTTGAGAACCCGGATCTTGCCCGAGGGAACATGTATCAATGGAAAAAAAGTTTTAAAAATGGTCGTTTTTTCAGGCAAACTTTAGACACCCAGCACTGCAGGTACAATATTTAAAGGAATTTTTAATTTTTAATTTAAACATTATTAAAATCACTGCTCCTGGAGCAGTAATTTTAATGATGCTTAAATAAATAAATAAATATTGTACCTGCTGGGTGTCTATAGCTTGCCTGTGAAAACGTCTTTGAGAACCCGGGTCTTGATAAAAAGTTTTAAAAACGGTCACTTTTTCAGGAGTCCTGCACCTGAAAAAACAACCGTTTTTTAAACTTTTTTCCATTGATACATGTTCCCTCGGGCAAGACCCGGGTTCTAAAAGACGTTTTCCAACAATAACTTGAATATTGGTCTTTAAAATTAGCGTTTTTGAATTTGAACGTTCGAGTCCCATAGATGGGGTTCTAAATGTTTGCGCGAACGGTCGGTCTGTTCGACGGTTCTGGTGCGAACCGAACGCAGGTATGTTCGGATCATCCCTAGTAGGCATGTCTTTTTCACTCATTTCAAAGAACATTGACTTCTAATTTACACTAATCACTGTTATCAGGCAGCAAGGTACCATGGAAGGTGTACTGTAGTTCTTAAGAAAACTTGAGGGGAAGCTACAAAACATGCATTAATCAATGAAATTGCATGAATCAATGAAATTGTGGAAAGAGATGGCCAGCGAATAGGCAGCACTTGCAACATGAAAGGACATTTTTCAAGTAACCTTATATTGGATTGTCAAAAATAACTATTGTTTGTATTGTAACAATGAAAGTTCCTGCTGTGATCACAGAACTTATTTCATTTGTCATCATTTACGTGTAGTACTACCCCCCTAGGAGTTGCAAATGTCAGGGTGCCCTGCATAGTCAGTCACATAGCATTTTAAACTTGCATCCAAACTCAGAAAACAGTCCTTGAGCTTTTTTGTTGTTGTTTTATTAGAGAATCATAACTTGAATGGGGTTTGGAATTGTGCCCAACTTGACAGTATCAAACCAGGAACAAGTTCCTCCCTATTTACAGCTCCATTTGTTCCTCTTTCACAGCTTCATTTGATCCTGTGTACAACTTTGCTTGACTTGACTCTGCAGAACTCCAATTGATTTGTTCTTTGGGAACTAACACTCTCTTGTTACCTCTGCAAAAGCCCCTTGCAGACTAGGAACTTTCAGTCCCTTATGTCTCGTACACACGATCGGTTTTCCAGACGGGGAAAACTGCCATGTGTATGCTCCATAGCAGTTTTCCCGACAGGAAAGCTGCGAGCAAAAAAATTAGAACTTGTTCTCTTTTTTCCTGCTGCGATTCTCTGTGTTTTTTTGCTTGGCAGTTTTCCTATGGCAAACACTGCAGTGGAGCATACATTCGGCCGGTTTTGCCAACCAAAGCTGTCATGGCAGTTTTCCTGTCGGGAAAACCGGCCGTGTGTACACAGGAAAAAGCAACCAAGCAGGTTCTCAGTTTTCCCCTCGGTTTTCCCGGCGAACTGCCGGAAAAACCGATCGTGTGTACGAGAAAAGT
This sequence comes from Rana kukunoris, assembly GCA_029574335.1. NCBI lineage: Eukaryota > Metazoa > Chordata > Amphibia > Anura > Ranidae > Rana > Rana kukunoris. The sequence continues at coordinate 220,072,421 of CM056053.1, read as the reverse complement.
AGCACATGTGGAGTGAACTGCATCCTAAAACACCTTCAACTCCCATATAAACACTGGTCCTAGCTCTTCTTTTTGCAGGAAATGCTAGCCCATCTGGCTGACTCTTCTTCCCAGTCCACCTGACTGACACTCTGCACCAGTCCAAGCTTACTAACACACTGGAGATCCCCCAGGCCAGAGCCAAAGAGTAAAAAAGATACTAAAGTCTTGTTTTTTTTGTTTAAAAATAACAAACATGTCATACTTACCAGCTCTGTACAATGGTTTTGCACAAAGCATCCCAGATCCTCCTCCTCTTGGGTCTCTCTTTGGCGCTCCTGGCCCCTCCCTCCTGTTGAGTGCCCTCCCAGCAAGCAGCTTGCTATGGGGCACCTGAGCCAAAGCACCATGTGTCCATTCAGATAGGGAACCGTGGCCTGGCCCTGCCACCTCTCTCTCCTCATTGGCTCACTGACTTTGACAGCAGCGGGAACCAATGGTGCTTTGCTGCCATCTCAGTAAATGAGGAGGGAGAGTACCAAGCAGCTGAGTGTTTCCTGAAACATCGCTGGATACAGATGGGCTCAGATAAGTATTAGGGGGCTGGGGGAGCTGATGCACACAGAAAGTTTATCAAAAAACCTCCTGCTTTTACAACCACTTTAAGCACACCGCTGCACCATGTCCCAAGGTAGAGCCCCTCCTTGGCAGGGGTACTGTCAAAGAAACATATTTGATTCTGAACACTAGATGTGTCAAAGAAACATATTGGATTCTGAACACTAGATGGCAGCAAAGTTGTCAGTGGGAGCTGTCAAAAAAACCTTCAGCTGCACTGGCTGTCACATGACATGCACCACATGACTTCCTGGTTGCCTATAAAGCTGAGCAGATGCTCAAAGGAAATTGCTGGTTTGTCTTCAGCTTCCTGTACCTGAGTTCCTGATTGATTGTCTGATTACATGTTGTGACCCGGATTGACCCTGACCTACTCTGATCTTCTCCTGGACCCAACCTTGGCTTGTTTTATAGACTTTGTTCCTGTCACGTACCTGGTGCTGAGCAGAGCCTGACGTGCGGGAGTGGCCACTCTTGCTCCTCTGACTCCGGAACCCCTGGTAGTGCAGACAGGAGGTGCTGGAGTTTAGAGTCACACTAGCGCCTGGCGGGGATGCTGTGCAGACACTGTGTCAGTCTCCTGTAGTCTCTGGAGAGAGGTGAGTGGAGCTGGAACAGCAGGTCGATGAACGGCAGGAACTTGGTGCAGGTGATCAAGGTTAGCGGGGCGACAAAGTTCCGGTACTTGAAGCGGCCGACTGGAACCGCCGGCTGGAGGGAGGTGCACTGTAGTACCGTCCTGGCGGGTAGCCGAGCTGGGTGCAGACCGCTGGAGTGATACTGGAGGGAGGTGTGCTGTAGCACCGATGCCGACAGGTAGCTGGAGCTAGTGCAGATGACTGGCAGATGGCAGGGAGGAGGTGTTCTGTAATACGGATGCTGGCAGAGTCAGACAGGCCGGGTCAGATACAGGCAGACGGATCAGGTTCAGGGATAAGGCAACAGCAGAGTGTAGTTCAGGCCGGGTCGGCAGCAGGCGGGCAACAACCGGTACAGGGTAAGGCAGAGGCAGCGTCAGACAGGCCAAAGGTCAGGGCAGGCAGCAATCAGAAGGGTCAGAGACAAGCCGGGATCACAGGAACAGGGGTCAATCAGGTAACAGGTCTTCAGGCGGGTATCTGGAACGCTGATGATCGAGCAGCAAGAGGCCATGGGAAGATCTACATTAAATAGCCTAAACTGGCGCCAAAATGGCGTCAGCACGTGCCCGCGCGCCGCTGCCGCGAATGCGCGTGCCTGTGCGCGCCGATGTGCCGCGCGTGCGCGTGCACGTCGAAGTGCCGCGAATGCGTGCTCCCGGCGCCCCTGTGCGCGCCGTTGTACCGCTAGCGCCACCTGGTGGTCGACCACGACCATGACATTGCCCCCCCCCCAATGGGCAGCCTCCGGATGCCCAACCGGGCCATCTTAAGTGGGTGAGCGTCCTTGAAAGACCGGATCAGTCTCTTAGCGTGGATGTTGCGCTCAGGTTCCCACGAATTTTCTTCAGGGCCGTAGCCCTTCCACTTCACCAAGAACTGGACCTGGTTGTGCCTTCTCCTGCAGTTTACAATAGACTCCACTTCGAATTCTTCCTCGCCGTTCACTAAGATCGGCTCGGGCGGATCGGTGCTTCGCCCCGGAAAGGGGTTAGCGACATCAGGTTTGAGGAGGGAGACATGGAAGACTGGGTGAACGCGGAGTGAGTCTGGCAGTTCAAGTTCATAGGCCACACTATTAATCCTCCTCTTGATCGGGAAGGGCCCCATATACTTAGGCCCTAGTTTCTTAGATGGGCAGGAAAGTTTCAGATTAATGGTAGACAACCACACCAGGTTTCCGGGTTCCAGATTGAGTTCACCCCTCCGCTTCCTATCAAAGATCTCCTTATTATGCTCCTGAGTCCTTGCCATGGTTTCTTGCAGTAGCTTGTTGTTAGTGCTAAAGAATTTTAATGTCTCTTGTACGGCAGGCACCGTACACTCCGGGGCACAGTTAGGCAGAAATGGTGGGTGGTAGCCATAATTTGCATAAAAAGGAGATTGCTTAGTAGCAGAGTGAACTGAATTATTATATGCAAATTCGGCCAGCGGTAATAGAGAGGCCCAATCTTCCTGGGAAAACGAAGAGAAACAGCGTAGGTATTGCTCTAATGTCTGGTTTGTTCTCTCGGTCTGGCCGTTCGACTGAGGGTGATAGGCGGATGAGAAGGACAGCCCAATCTTGAGGGATTCGCAGAGCGCCTTCCAGAACCTGGAGGTGAATTGCACCCCGCTGTCAGAAACGATGTCTGCGGGGATGCCGTGAAGCCGCACAACTTCTTTAATAAAGATCTTGGCAGTCTCTGGGGCAGAGGGTGTACCCTTCATGGGCAGAAAGTGTGCCATCTTAGATAGTCTATCTACCGTTACGAAGATAGTCGTGAACCCCTCAGAGGGTGGCAGTTCAACAATAAAGTCCATGGAGATCATTTGCCATGGTCTCTCTGGTACAGGCAAAGGTCTTAACAATCCCCAAGCTCTGGATTTGCTCCACTTATTTCGGATGCACGTGGTGCACGACTCCACATAGCTTCTGCAATCCTTCACAAGTTGGGGCCACCAGAACGTGCGCTGTAGAAGTTCCGAAGTTTTTTGTGCCCCAAAATGACCAGCCAGTACATGATCGTGGCAGAGGCTCAGGACAGTGACCCGCAAGTCCTCTGGTACAAAGATCTTGTTTCCATGCCACAACAGACCGTCCCGAGTTTGCAGATCTGTATCCAAAGGAGAGGAAATTCCTGCAGAGGCTTGCTTGATCCGAGCCACTAGGTCATCTTGCAACAATAGAAAATTCCCAGAGGATAGAATAGTGTCTCGAGGGGAGGAAGTTTCAGGATCGCAGTACATCCGCGAAAGGGCATCGGGTTTGGTGTTCTTAGATCCAGGCCTATACGTTATGTGAAAGGTAAACCTAGTAAAGAAAAGCGCCCACCTGGCCTGTCGTGGTTTTAGCCTTTTAGCTATCTTCAGGTATTCTAGGTTTTTATGGTCCGTGTAGACCATGATCGGATGAGCTGCACCTTCCAATAGGTACCGCCACTCCTCCAGTGCGGCTTTAATCGCTAAGGCGGCGTACAGACGATCGGACATATCCGATGAAAACGGTCCGCGGACCATTTCCATCGGATATGTCCGATCGGGAGTTTGATCCGATGTCGTGTACACACCATCGGATCAAATTCCCCGCCGCCGGACAGCGCGGTGACGCGGCGGTGACGTTGACGCCGCCACGTCACCGCACCAGGAAGTAAAACACTTCCGCGCATGCGCCGAATCCATTCGGCAGCGGCGCGGCGGCGGTGGGGGCCGACATGTCTGCTGGTAAGTGTACTAACCAGCAGACATGTCGGGCGGACAGATTCCACCGGATAGATTTCAAAGCTTGCTTTGAAATCTGTCGGGTGGAGAAATCTGTCCGCTAGCCCATACACACGAGCGGAGATGTCTGCTGAAACGGTCCATCGGACCGTTTTCAGCGGACATATCCCCTCGTGTGTACGCCGCCTTAGAGTTCTCGGTCCCCCACATCGTAGTTCTTTTCAGCGTCGGACAATTTACGAGAGAAAAAGGCGACCGGATGCAGAAGAGCCTTTGGCCCCTGTCTCTGGGAAAGAACAGCTCCCACTGCCGTTTCCGAGGCATCCACCTCCAGGATGTAGGGCAGACTGGCGTCAGGGTGTTTAAGGACAGGTGCCGACGTAAACAGCTTCTTTAGGGTCTCGAAGGCTACTTGGGCTTCAGGGGACCATCGGAAACGGACAGTTTGTTTGGTCAGGCTGGTTATGGGGGAGATAATGCTGGAGAATCCCTTGATAAACTTCCTGTAAAAGTTTGCAAATCCGATGAACCGTTGTACGCCTTTCTTGTCCGAGGGCGCAGGCCAGTCAAGAATTGCTGCGACCTTTTGTGGGTCCATCTCGATACCATTTACGGAAATGATCAGTCCTAGAAATTGTATGCTTTCACGTTCGAATTCGCATTTTTCAGGTTTGGCATATAGTCCGTGAATTCGGAGTCGTCTGAGGACGTTCTTAACGTGTTCCCGATGCCTGTCGATAGAGGGGGAAAAGATGAGGATATCATCGAGATACACAACAACAAACAGATCAAGATAGTCCTTAAAGATGTCATTCACAAAGTGCTGGAATGTGGCGGGGGCGTTACAGAGCCCGAATGGCATCACCAGGTATTCGAAGTGGCCAAAGCGGGTGCGGAAGGCAGTTTTCCACTCATCGACATCCCGAATTCGTACCAAGTTATAGGCCCCCCGCAGGTCGAGTTTCGTGAAAATGACTGCTGCTCCAAGTCTCTGAAATAATTCCGGTACCAGGGGAAGGGGGTACCGATTCTTGATTGTCACCTTGTTAAGCTCACGGTAATCCACGCAGGGGCGGAGTGTATGGTCTTTCTTTTCGACGAAAAAAATTCCTGCTCCTGCTGGTGAGGTGGAGGGGCGGATAAACCCCTTTTTAAGGTTGTCATCGAGGTAGGTCTTTAGATTTTCCAGCTCTAGCTCTGTCAGAGGAAAAATCCTGCCGAAAGAATTTTAAGCCCCAGGGAGAAGCTCAATTGGGCAGTCATAGGGCCGGTGCGGAGGGAGAGTGTCAGCCCCTTTTTTGCTAAATACGTCCAGGAATTCATGATAAACTTCGGGAACAGATTGGCGGGTTTCAATATCAGAGTCCATGCAAAGCAGAGAGGGGGAACAAGAGGTCACTTGCAGGCAGTGCAGTTGGCAGTAGGTGGAACTGAAACGAATCTCCCCGGTAGTCCAGTCTATTTGCGGGTTGTGGGCCCGGAGCCAGGGTATGCCCAGAATTATGGGAAATAAAGGGGACTCAATAACGTCCAGGCACAGAAATTCCCGATGAATGTCTGAGATAGTGGTGGCAATAGGTAAAGTTTCTTGGGTAACTGGGCCAGATTTTAGAACTGACCCATCAGCCAGGTGCACAGACAGTCCCACAGCCCTTGGGCGCAACAGAATCTGGTGTAGAGTGGCAAAGGAAGAGTCCATGAAGCAGCTGCAGGCCCCAGAATCAAGTATGGCGCTGGTCCGGATGGCCCCTCCTGGAAGCTGCAACAAGACAGGAACAGCCAGATGAGTAGAATTGTTGAGGACAACAGGTGTATGGACAGAAGACATGGAAGTGGACTTACGGGACTTTGCTGGGCAGGTCCTCACATAGTGGCCGGACTCTCCGCAGTAGAGGCACAGGTTGTTAATTCGGCAACGGAGTCGTTCTTCGGATGTGAGGGACGGGCGAATCAGACCCAGCTGCATAGGTTCTGGTATGTCTCTAGAGGAGGGGAGCGAAGCAGAAGGAGTCGGGTTAGGAAAGGTGGGTACCCGAGGCAGCATCCATGTCGGACGGGTCGGACCTGTGGCACGTTCAGTCCTGCGCTCCCTTAGGCGCTTATCGATCTGAATGGCTAGATTAATAAGAGCTTTCAGAGTTCCGGGGACCCCCACTCGAGCAAGCTCGTCCTTAAGTGTCTCTGAGAGGCCAAGACGAAACTGGTAGCAGAGGGCTGCGTCATTCCAGTTAGTGTCCGCACTCCACCTTCTGAACTCGGATACATAATCCTCCGCAGGTCTGCGACCCTGCTGGAGGGCGTGCAAGGCGGCCTCTGCAGTAGCGGCCTGGTGGGGGTCCTCGTACAGCAAGGACATGGCCTGAAAGAACGTATCCAGACGGTCAAGGCATAAGTCTTTTTGCTCCAAGAGCCGGTGGGCTCAGGCCTGCGGTTCACCGGATAGCAAGGAAATGACAAACCCGACCTTGGTGGCCTCTAATGAGAAGGTCCGAGGCTGGAGTGCAAAATATAGTTCACAGGCATTCCGGAAGGCCCTATACTTGCTTCTTTCCCCAGAAAATCTCTCTGGCATGGGCACTTTGGGCTCTGGTGGTAGCATAATGACGGAGGGAGAAGAAGAAGTGCCTGAAGCGGAAGCAGAGGAAGGTGCGGACAAGGCCTGGACGCGGTCTTCAAGTCGGGTGTAGCCTTCCTTGCAGGGCCCTGACTGCTTGCGTTAAGCTATCCAAATGGCGACAGAGTTCAGTCATAGGGTCCACTCCCTGTGCAGGCTCAGACATGGCTGCTCGATACTGTCACGTACCTGGTGCTGAGCAGAGCCTGACGTGCGGGAGTGGCCACTCTTGCTCCTCTGACTCCGGAACCCCTGGTAGTGCAGACAGGAGGTGCTGGAGTTTAGAGTCACACTAGCGCCTGGCGGGGATGCTGTGCAGACACTGTGTCAGTCTCCTGTAGTCTCTGGAGAGAGGTGAGTGGAGCTGGAACAGCAGGTCGATGAACGGCAGGAACTTGGTGCAGGTGATCAAGGTTAGCGGGGCGACAAAGTTCCGGTACTTGAAGCGGCCGACTGGAACCGCCGGCTGGAGGGAGGTGCACTGTAGTACCGTCCTGGCGGGTAGCCGAGCTGGGTGCAGACCGCTGGAGTGATACTGGAGGGAGGTGTGCTGTAGCACCGATGCCGACAGGTAGCTGGAGCTAGTGCAGATGACTGGCAGATGGCAGGGAGGAGGTGTTCTGTAGTACGGATGCTGGCAGAGTCAGACAGGCCGGGTCAGATACAGGCAGACGGATCAGGTTCAGGGATAAGGCAACAGCAGAGTGTAGTTCAGGCCGGGTCGGCAGCAGGCGGGCAACAACCGGTACAGGGTAAGGCAGAGGCAGCGTCAGACAGGCCAAAGGTCAGGGCAGGCAGCAATCAGAAGGGTCAGAGACAAGCCGGGATCACAGGAACAGGGGTCAATCAGGTAACAGGTCTTCAGGCGGGTATCAGGAACGCTGATGATCGAGCAGCAAGAGGCCATGGGATGAGCTCCATTAAATAGCCTAAACTGGCGCCAAAATGGCGTCAGCACGTGCCCGCGCGCCGCTGCCGCGAATGCGCGTGCCCGTGCACGCCGATGTGCCGCGCGTGCCCGTGCACGTGCACGTCGAAGTGCCGCGAATGCGTGCTCCCGGCGCCCCTGTGCGCGCCGTTGTACCGCTAGCGCCACCTGGTGGTCGACCACGACCATGACAGTTCCTGCCTCCTGTGTTTGACCCTCGGCCTGTGACCCGGATTTACCTTCAGTCTCCTGTGCTTTGCCTTTTGCTTGTGAACCAGTTTTGCCTCTTGTCTCCAGTGCCTTGATCCCCAGTCTGTGACCTGGATTGGCTGCTTACCTGTGTTTGAGCCTCAGCCTGCTCTGGACTTTCTACCAGTCTTCTTCTGCTGGACCCTGATACCCATCAGTCCTTGCTCCAGTTCTACAGGACTTCCACACAAGCTCTACCCTGCCTGCTGGTGGCTTGTGCCTCTTGTTGCCGTCCACCCTCTGTACCACCTCCAGAGGTCGGACTGCGCTAAGTCGCAACAGCAAACCGCTCTCGGCATCTCGGCCTTGGTAAGTACACTATTCTAATAGTACAAACCAGCCATGTCAGAGGCCGACAGAGCATGTTCTCCTCTTGAGATACTGTGTCACAGCCCTCACTGATGTGGTCCAGAAACTGCAGGAAGGCTATGCCCAGATTGATGGTCGTCTCCAGCAACTTTCAGGGTCACCTGCACCAACAATCGCAGCTCCTGCACCCACCAGCGGGGCCGCCTCTTCACAACCTGCATCAAGCCCCACAGTGATTATGGCTTCCCCTGAGCCCAGGGTGCCCACGCTGGAGCGATTTTCAGGCGACCGCAAAAAGTTCAGAGCCTTCAAAAATGCCTGTTCCTTGTACTTAGCACTTCAGCCCAGATCTTTTTTGTCTGAAGTAGTTAATGTGGGATTTGTCATCTCCCTGTTGTCCGAAGAGCCACAGGCTTGGGCCCACAGTCTAATGGAACAAAGAAGCCCTCTTCTGAATTCTTTGGAAACTTTCTTTGAGAGTATGTCGCGTTTCACACTCAACTAGTGCTTAGTGCCATGACTAAGCACTAGTTGAGTGTTAAACGCGTCGCCTATCCTGTCTTTTGTGGTTTGCTGTGACTGTGCATGTTCCTGCTTTTACAATAAAGACTACTTTATTTTATTGAAGTTCTTCTGGAGTGCGGCAGTCCATCCCCTTTTTTCCTCACTACCATTGCTATTGTGCATCACCAGCACCTTGGTAATCCAACCGTTCTTCAATCATCTACAGGGCTCACCTGGAGCGGCGACTCTTTCCCTCATGTCTCAACTCAATGATGACCCCAAACGCACCACTACTGATGAAGCCGTACTACACACCCTGTCTCAAGGGAGGAGGCCGGTGAAGGACTACACCGCTGAATTTCGAAAATGGTCGGCTGATACAGCATGGAATGAACCCGCTCTAAAATACCAGTACCGGCAGGGGCTGTCAGAAGCCTTGAAAGATGAGTTAGCCAGGATTGAAACTCCTGCCACTTTGGAGGATCTAATCTAATCCCCTACTAAGTTGGTCAGGCGCATGCGCGAGCGGCACACTGAGCGCTTCCAGTCACCCCGACCTAGCTGGATGCTCCCTAAACCTTCTTTCATCCATCCATCCTTCCCGGTGACTCCTGCCACCCGTGCCCCAGAGGCAGAGCCCATGCAGTTTGGATTGGTCCGTGCTCCTCTCACCCCTGAAGAGAAGCAACAACGGCGACAGGCCAACCTCTGCCTGTACTGTGGAGGAACCGGACATGTTCTTTGTACCTGCCCTGTGAGACCCCATAAGTCACGCTCACAGTTTATTTTGAACTTTCAAAACACTGGTCTGTCCCAGACTTATGTCACCCTCTCTGTCTCCTTACAGCTAACTGAAAAGGAAATTCATCTACCAGCAATTATTGATTCTGGAGCCTGCAGCTGTTTCTTAGACACTTCACTGGCCCAGGAACTAAACATTCCCCTGCAGATAAAAGAACAAAGCCTCCAAGTCTACCTGGCTGATGGGTCTCTTCCTTGTTCTGGACTTGTCACACAACAAACAAGGCCCATCCCTGTCACCACGGACTCCGGCTTTCAGGAGCTTCTAAGCTTCGACATCATCTTCTCCCCCATGTTTTCCATCATATTGGGGCTCCCCTGGCTACAGACATATGAACCTTGCATCAATTGGAACAAGAAGCAAGTCTCCTTCTCCTCTCCATACTGGTCCCAGCATTGCCTTCCTCCAGCTCCGGTCTCCTGTCTAACTGTGGCAAATGCACATGCACCTGCACCTGACAATCTCCAGCACGTCCCTCCAGTATACCTTGAATTTAGGGACATCTTTGATAAACAAAAACCTGACTGCCTACCACCTCAACAGTCTTATGACTGCCCCATTGATCTATTACCAGGTTCGGAAATACCCTTTGGCCGCATCTTTCCACTATCAGAGACTGAACTGAGGGCTCTTAAGACTTACATTGATGAGAACCTGGATAAGGGGTTCATTCATCCTTCCGGAGACGCCATCTTCTTTGTGGAGAAAAAAGATGGTTCCCTAAGACCGTGCATAGATTATAGAGAACTGAACAAAATAACAATTAAAAATCGCTATCCACTCCCACTCATCCCAGAGTTGTTTCAGCGTTTCCGGTCTGCCCGAATCTTCTCTAAGTTAGATTTGCGAGGTGCCTATAACCTCATCCGAATCAGGCCTGGAGACGAGTGGAAGACTGCCTTCAGGTCCAGGTTTGGACATTATGGGCCATTATGGGCCAGATTCAGGTAGATGGGTGAATCTTTATTTTAGAGTAACGTTTCTCATTTACGTTACTCCGCCGAAACTTTAGGAGCAAGTACTGTATTCACATAGCACTTGCTCCTAAAGTTGCGGCGGCGTAGCGAAAATGAGCCGGCGGAATTCAAATTGGGCGGGTAGGGGGCGTGTATTATTATAACTAGGCGCGATCCCGCGGTGAACGTACTGCGCATGCGTCGACTGTCAGTGTGCATGCTCCAAATTCTGTCATGGAACATCAATGACGTCAATCCCCATTCACGGACGTTTTTAACATAGGATACTCCACTAGGGGGCTGGTTTTTCTTTACGCCGCGTATCTCTTACGGAAACGTCGGAAAGTCACTGCGTCGGGCCCGAATACGATCGTGAATTGCCGATTATCGCTGATTAGCATATTCTCGGCGTTAATCAGCGGGAACGCCCCCAACGCCATTTTTAAAATTGCAGTTCCGATACGACGGCGAAATACAATTACGCGCTACAGACTTACAGATGACGTATTGCGTGGATATAAATAAAGCTACTAGGAGCTTATTTAAAGAAGTTTTCGCATGCAGCAGTATGTTGGTTAGTAGTCGCAGCGCAAGCCAAGTTAGCAATCTGTGGTAAAATGTATAGATGTTCACATTCGAATTAAAGTATATAGAAGTATATAATAATAATATATAAATAGATGTAAATAAATAAATATTATATAGAAAAATATATATAATATATTTATATATATATATATATATATATATATATATATATATATATACAGTCAGAGGTAAGAATAAAAGTACCTCTGAATGTGCTGAGAAAGCTCTTAATATACCCCCTTTGTTCATGAACGTGAAAAACGTCATGACGTGGGAATGGGCGGGTGAAGTGCTGCAGTGGAGGCGTGTATACACGTCACCAGGAACGGCCGTTCTATGTTGACGCCCACGACTGGTGTAAGTTTGTAACCACACCCCGGAGGCGGGGTGAGGTGACGTGGGTCTGTCAACAGGATAGAGCGGCACAGTATGCACTGATAGGGGGATGATTACAACATCACAGCCTCCGCCGTGGTTTAGAGCTGAAACAGCTTCTGGTAATCATCCCTGGGTGCCCATACAGAAGGACCTGTGGGAAAAACAAAACGTTGCGCATAAAAAGACCCGGGATTACGGACTCAGCGGTGAAGGGTCTGTGTTGAGTGTGACAAAACATGGGTTAGGCGGACATCGGAGGGTACAGAGTACAGTCGCTCCCGATCTCGTGCAAATGATCGGAGGATCATGAATACAATTGGACTCCAATGAATGTAATACTTAAAGTACAGCGAATATATATACAACAAATAATTGATTTAGAATACAAAGAAATTCCCAAACGGAGAGAATGTCAGCTGAGATGCAGAAAAGGGCACCCTGTGGTGGTGACATTCTCGCCTGCAGAGAAAAATTCTTTGTTTAAAGAGATATACATCCTTTTATCATATTGGTTAATAATAAAATAAATTGAAAAACAAGGGGGAAAATAATCTCGTGAAGAGAGTAACAATGTTCATCTTCATAAGAATAAAGAAAAAAGAAGAAAAAATGGGAAAAGGGTAATACATATACATGAATGACATCAACCCTGGATTCCATATAAATATGAAACAGGGTTTAAGGCTCACAAAGTCATGGTGACAGTGGCTTGGTAAGGATGGAATAAAGGTATGGCTCGTTGCAGTGGGGCCACTGGGTGGCTGATGTCAAAAGGGGCCACCAAGATGGAAAATGGTGGTACAAAGGACATGGGATGGTGATTGAAGGAAAACGTTAAACCATGATAACTTACGGAAATGCATATGAGCATAAGACCATTCATGATACAAAGTGATCGAAATATCCACATAGGTGATTAAACATGACAAATTGTAAACTTATGAAGCAGTTTGATTGCAGATCAATTGGCTAGAGAAAAGGTTTATAGCTCATGCAATCGTTGAGGCCCGGATAGATGGTGGCCCTGAGGGTGTAGATCCACCGGGCCTCCAATTGCAGAAAGCGTTTGTCTACCTCTCCACCTCTTTCATTGGGGGCAATGTGGCCGAGGGCAAAAAAGCCTATCATTCCTACATCATGGCCATGCATAAGTCCCATGTGTCTACTAATGGGCGTTTCAAATAGTTTTTTGTTGACTGCCGAAATGTGGACACGTATATGACAAAAGAAGTTACGTTTGGTTTTACCCACATAATAGGCACCACAGTTGCACTTCATTATGTAGATGATACCTGTAGTCTGACACGTGGCCCTAAACTTGGGTGTGCATACATCTCCATTGGGCAGGAGTATGCTGTTGCCTTTGATTATGTAACGGCAGTGATTGCATTTCATGCATTGAAAAGTACCTGTTTGTGTGGGATTAGGTATTGATTGAGTGGAGTAATGACTAGAGACAGCACTGTCACGTATTGATCTTGAACGTTTGAACGTGATTTCGGGATGGCTATTGACGAATCTGCTGATCTTGCTATCAGATGTCAGCAAATGCCAAAATTGACTGTATATTTTTCTTACTTTGTTGTGTTGTCTATTATAACGGGTAATAACACACGTGGTGTTGGATTGTTTTTTGTCAGAGGATGAATATAGGAGTGTGTTCCGATCCTGATGATTCGCCCTATTATAGGCTTTACGTAAGCAGCTCTTGGTGTACCCACAAGCTCTAAGGCGGGCATAGAGTTGTTTTGCTTCCTGTACGAAGTTACTTTGTTCGGAACAGTTACGTTTAAGTCGCAGGTATTGACTATAAGGTATGCTTGCGATCAATGTTTTGGGATGTGAGCTAGAGGCATGGAGCAAGCTGTTGCCTGCTGTAGGCTTTTTATAGAGTGTGGAACACAAGCGACCGTTTGTGTCGACAAAGAGCTCTACATCTAAAAAAGTAATTTTCTCCTGACTGTAATTGTGGGTAAATTTGAGATTATAAATGTTAAATTGCAAATGATCTAGGAAGTCAATAAGGTCTTGCTTGTGTCCCGCCCATACCATGAACACGTCATCTATATACCTATGCCATGTAAGTACATTGGATAGAGGTATAACGGTGTCTTCACCTCCAAAGAGGTCGCGCTCCCACCCCCCCCCAGGTACAGGTTGGCATAGGAGGGGGCACAGCCCGCCCCCATAGCCACACCCTGTACCTGGAGGTATTGGGAGCGCTTGAATAGAAAAACGTTGCTGGTCAAGATAAATTCGAGCATTTCTGTGATGAAATTGTTGTACTTTTTAGAATCCTTATCTCGTTCACTCAAAAAAAATCTAATCACTTGTATGCTAAGTGAATGTGGAATGGAGTTGTACAGAGCTTCGATGTCGATTGCAACAAACCATGCATCCTCTGGAATTATAAGCCCATCAGTGATCTTGAGGAGGTCTATTGTGTCCTTGACGTAGGAAAAAAGCCCCCGCACGTGGGGGTAGAGGTACTCGTTGATAATTCGACTCATATTCTCGGTTAAGGATCCGCACCCTGGGACGATGGGGCATCCGGGTGGTGGGGAGATGCCTTTATGCACTTTGGGAAGTGCATAAAAGGTAGGTGTTGAAGGGAATTCTATATTTAAGAATTTGGTGGTGTTATCATCAATTATGCCTTCCCGATGTGCGCGGTTAAGAATTTCTCTGTATCTGCTGATATTATAGGTCACGGTGGAGGCTGGTACTAATTTGTACCAATGTTTGTTCTTAAGGATGTCTAGGCACATGGACTCGTAGCCATCCTTGCTAAGAATTACTACATTGCCGCCCTTGTCAGAGGGTTTAATTACAATATTGTCATAGTTACGTAGTTCATTAATTGCCTTTTTGAGGGACGAACTGATATTAGGCGTAGGGCCTGTTTGCCATTGTGTATTTTCTATGGCCTTGGTCACTTGTAAAACGAAGGCCAAGATATTGGGATTCCCCTGTAGGACGGGGAAGAACCAAGACTTAGGCTTGTAGGACTTTGGGGCTACGTAGACAGGTCTATTGGAACGCGATTGGATAGATGTTCCTGGTTGGGCTCCAGGGATCTGAAAGGTCCAACCCTCCTCTTCCGGGTTGCTTTCGTCCCAGAGGGACATCAAGTCCTGGAGGGCTTGGAGTTCTTTTTAAAGAAACCTGATCAATGTTGGAATTATCGACAACCGACAAAGTGTCGTTTGTCTGCGTTTTATCGTAGGGAACTTTAAACATTAACCTTCGCGCAAAAAGATGGAGATCTTTAATTAATTGATCAGCGTTGCCGTCAGGACAGAATGAGAGGCCTAGTTGTAATACTGTGATTTGTTCTTTAGATAATTTACAGTTAGACAAATTGATAATACTATTAGAGTCCCGATCAGGGTTGTCAGGAAGATCGGGACTTATTAGTTTAGCTCCTGTACAGTAGTGCTGGGCATTGGGTTGGATTTTCAGTCCATAGTAAAGATAGGAGCAGTTCTTATGTCGGTTGTGACGTGTGGACTGGAGACCTGTGGTTCACAATTCGACTGGTGTGCCATTGGAGGAGCTGGCATAAAGGTCGTGGTTACAGCTGGTATTGGTGAGGATAGCACCACAGATGTATTGCTCTGTATGCTGGTGGTCTTAGCTCCAGAGGACGCGGAATTGCGTGTTCGCTGGGCACGTGACTGTTTATCTTTCAGTGGAAAGTGGGAACGTGATAGTTCCTGTAAACTACTGTCAGTATCGTTTTTGCGTTTCTTTTCTTTATCTGGTCTCCTACTTATTGGTACATACGAGGCTGACGATAGGGAAGAGGTATCAGAATCTCTTCTATCGGTCTCCGTAGGGAGAGGATCTTTTTTGGAAAAATATTTTTTGGGATTATTACGTGGTGGATTAGAGCTTGTCCACTTATATGCTTGAGAATTATCATATGCCCTTCTGTCTCGAAAAAATTTACTCTACTTGGTTTTGATCAGATTTGTTGCATAGAGGGTAAGATGATCTTTTAGTTGTTTCTCACATAGACTAAAGTTGGGATAAGTATTGACGTTACCGATATTGTCGTTCCTTTCTTTAATTTCGGCATCGACCTGTTTAATGTCCTATCCATATTGTTCGCAGAGTATCTGCATCATCTGAATAGAACAGATTTGCAGATTGGCCTCCCATGCATCTTTGATTTTGGTTCGATTTTTCTAATATTAGGGAAGATCTGAATACGCAGTCCCCAGGGTACTATTTTGCTAGATATATATTGTTCAAAAAAATCTTTATGCCAGAATAATCTGGTCTTTCTTTCCACCAATCGTTGGAGTCCTAAGAAATATACATTAGCGTCTTCTTCGGATGCTACATCCTTGAATCTAGATTTTCTTACGTCTGCCACAAAACCATCCCACTCCTTACCCTGGTAGCCTGCCATGTTAGAACCGAACCGGAAAAGAAGGCTTGCACATGTGTCGAGAACAAACTGATTCGATACCCGTATCAGCCAACTAGTCCACACAGAACCATGTAAAACATGAGAAAGTAAGAAAACAAACAATGCATATGTAAATAACAGATTCCCTAATAGAACAGCAGAGTAACAATGGATTAATGCTGATGCATTGGCATTAAAACATATTCATAGATACACATGTTACATGTCTATAAATTAAATGGCAGCATTCGCCCAAATTTGTTCTGATCGCTGTGGTTGCAGAGCAAAGTAAAGGGGTATATTGGGCTGTAGATTGTACTTATAAATAAATAACACAATGCAAAGCGCTCTATTTATATAAAAGGTTATAGCAGGTGTTTAAATCCACCTAATTTTATATAGAAAAGAGTGTATACATAGAGCAAGCACCGAAAGAGAAAATATGGATAAATAATGTTAGCCAAGAAGCATTACCGTCCCTAATACAAAATAGACAAAAATTCCCAATAGAGGGATGGGGCATGGGACTGTCCGAACGCTAATTGGGTATAATAGGGTGGTAATCAAAAAATATGTATAGACACTCTGAAACCACAGAGATCAAAGATCGCGGACACAATTTGTATAAGAAAAATTTTTAATTTTAATAATTTAACACAATATATACTGTATATACACAAAACTAAAAAGAGAGGTCATATATGAGATTGAATTTCACCATAGATGAAAATGGATTGAAGGTGTATACAGCAGGTCCAACATGTTTTGCCCATTCAGGCTTCCTCAGGGACAAGGAGGTGTATACAAAAATCTATAGGTGAAAAAATATGATGGTAATAATTCTGATGAAAAAATACTGAATAGAAATAGAGTATACTTGATAGACAAGACATACTATGATATGGGCAATGGTACCTTCATATATAATTGTAACATGTCTAAATTTGTATAACAGATAAGCATGGAATATAAAGCAAAAAATAACAACAAAGATATACATAATTATATAGTTAAACAATAAATAAACATTGAGACCCCTTGCATCTACTGCCCCTCCCCCAACATGCACGTAGATCAAATAGCGATATCGTACCTCAGTGATGACCGAAAACTATGACCACAGGCGAAACCGCTAGAGAGTTGCAAAGATGGAAAGGCACAGTAAAACCGGGTCTAGAAAGATGCACGGGTTCCAAGAACACAATTAGTCCTACCACGGGGTATATGGAGGTAGTATAAATTAGATGATAATAGCACTGAAGAAAGGTCAGCATCACATCTACAGTAAAATAGTGTGGGGAAAAAAAAAAGGGAATCATAAATTCCCATACCTGTAACCTTAAGAAAGGAAAGAATTTAATAAATAAATACAATCGAGTATACATGCATAGAGGACATTATACCCTGATACATATTAGTATCGGGGTTAAAAATGATATCAGAGAAAACAATGATATCTCAAGATACTCTTAATCAAAAATGAAATAGGTATCAAAATGAGTGAACTGGTAAGCCCTATTTTAAAATACATGGAAAGCAGGAAAGAAGGTTACACGTAGACTTACAGATGACGTATTGCGTGGATATAAATAAAGCTACTAGGAGCTTATATAAAGAAGTTTTCGCATGCAGCAGTATGTTGGTTAGTAGTAGCAGCGCAAGCCAAGTTAGCAATCTGTGGTAAAATGTATAGATGTTCACATTCGAATTAAAGTATATAGAAGTATATAATAATAATATATAAATAGATGTAAATAAATAAATGATATATAGAAAAAAATATATATATATATATATATATATATATATATATATATATATATACAGTCAGGGGTAAGAATAAAAGTACCTCTGAATGTGCGTCCATAAGGAAAAGCACCAGAAGACAGCCTATGTCTGCGTAAGACGTACACTAAATGGAATGCAAGAGGAAGAAAGATTATATAGGCATCCCACGAGCGTCCTTGGATAAAAATGTATAGATAGATAAGGTTTGCTAACAGATGACTACAAAAGCAGAGAGTGCAGATTACCTTATTGTGTCAGCTGGTATGATCGCGGTCAGCCTGTGTTTTGGCCTGAGCGATTGGTATGTGCTGAGAAAGCTCTTAATAAGTACACTTCAGTGGTGGATGTATGGTTCAAAACCCGATGGGTGCAGGCAATGCACGAAGCATGGATAATGGAGAAATATTATGGACAGCCGCACTCCAGTGGAATATAAAAATATAAACTTGAGCCTTTTATTCTAGTAAATAGAAACACTACAAAAGCAAAAAACAGCAAACAGTGGGGTAACAAAGCTGACGCGTTTCACATTGATGGACAATGCTTAGTCATAGCTAAAAACAAAAAATAAAAACAATCTTATTTATAAGAAATGTCCCAAAAACATCATATGATCAATCCGATCTGTGATTGGTCCTGGATAATACCAATGATCACAGATATCTGTGGGTAGACACAGCAAGGAAGGGCTACACCCACGGGAGCCAGGTGAGGAGATGATATGACGGTCAGCTGATAGAAGACAATTAACAAAAGTCAATTGACAAAAGTCTATTAACAACACTCATGACATCTGCCTGTGAAAATAAATGTAGAGATAAGTATAAACTAAAGCAACATAAAACCACCTAACTTGATACAGTCCATCTCAGTGACCCCAATATTGGTCTTATGCATAAAGGCACTTGAATGGCATGAATGTGATAAAATAATCATTAACCACTTAATCACCGCCCTATAGACAAAATACGTCTATAGGGCAGTTCCTGTACTCTAACTCCTCCGTTAGAGTCAGGTTTGCGCGCCCGACCGGGCGCGCACACGCGATCACCGGTGCTCACCGGGTCCACGGGACCCGCAGCATCGATGATCGCGGGGGGAGCCAATGGCGGCGGCTCCTTACCACGTGATCGCGCCGTCCAATGACGGCGCGATCACATGATGTAAACAAACCCGGCCAGCGTCGGATTCGCGCGCCCGAGAGGGCGCGCACACACGGTCACGGCGCTCGGCGGGTCCACGGGACCCGCAGCGTCAGTGATCTTGGTAAGGAGCCAATGGCAGCGGCTCCTTAACACGTGATCGCGCCGTCCAATGACGGCGCGATCACAAATGTAAACAAACGGCGTCATGTGCTGACGCCGGTTCCTCCCTCCTCTCGCTGTACCGATCGGTACAGTGTGAGAGGAGAGCGCGGATGGCTGCAGCAGTGTGGGATGGATCTGTGACTATTGCAGTCACAGATCCATCCATCCCTGCTCAGCCATCCCTGCATTAACTCCTTCCTTCCCTGCGCAAAACTCTGCATACCCCCCTGCAAAACTCTGCATACCCCCCTGCAAAACTCTGCATACCCCCCTGCAAAACTCTGCATACCCCCCTGCAAAAGTCTGCATACCCCGGAAAAAGTCTGCATACCCCGGGAAAAGTCTGCATACCCCAGGAAAAGTCTGCATACCCCCCTGCAAAACTCTGCATACCCCCTGCAAAACTCTGCATACCCCCCTGCAAAACTCTGCATACCCCCCTGCAAAACTTTGCATACCCCGGAAAAAGTCTGCATACCCCCGGAAAAAGTCTGCATACCCACGGAAAAAGTCTGCAATACCCCATGCGCAATACTCTGCAATACCCCATGCGCAATACTCTGAACAATACTCTGCAGTACCCCCGCACAATACTCTGAACAATACTCTGCAGTACCCCCGCACAATACTCTGCAATACCCCCGCACAATACTCTGAACAATACTCTGCATACCCCCGCACAATACTCTGAACAATACTCTGCAATACTCTGAACAATACTCTGCATACCCCCGCACAATACTCTGAACAACACTCTGCAGTACCCCCGCACAATACTCTGCAGTACCCCCGCACAATACTCTGAACAATACTCTGCAATACTCTGAACAATACTCTGCATACCCCCGCACAATACTCTGCAATACCCCCGCACAATACTCTGCAATACCCCTGCACAATACTCTGCAATACCCCCGCACAATACTCTGCAATACCCCCGCACAATACTCTGAACAATACTGCGCCATACTCCCTGCGCAATACTCCCTGCGCAATACTCCCTGCGCAATACTCCCTGCGATCGTTTTTTTTTTCAGGCTTCCCAGCCTAGAGGTGAGATGTGGGGTCTTCTTGACCCCCAATCTCACTGTAAAGAGGACCTGTCATGCTATATTCCTATTACAAGGGATGTTTACATTCCTTGTAATAAGAATGAAAGTAATCAAAACATTTATTTTTGGGGAAAAACATGTCAAACTAAAATAAATAAAGTAAAATGAACAATAAAAAAAAAAAAAATAATTACAGCGCCCCTGTACCCGTGTGCTCGTATACAGACGCGACCGCACATGCAAGTCCCGCCCACATATGAAAACGGTGTTCAAACAACACATGTGAGGTATCGCTGTGAACGTTAGAGCGAGAGCAATCATTTTGGCCCTAGACCTCTTCTCCAACTAAAAAGATGTAACCAGTAAAAACATTTAAAGCGTTGCCTATGGGGATTTTTAAGTAGCGAAGTTTGGCGCCATTCCACAAGTGTGTGCAATATTGAAGGGTGACATGTTGGGTATCTATTTACTCGGCGTAACTTCATCTTTCATATTATGCAAAAACATTGGGCTAGCTTTACTGTTTTTTTTTTTTAAGCACAAAACTGTTTTGTTTCCAAAAAAAACGCGTTCGAAAAATTGCTGTGCGAATACCATGCGAGATAAAAAGTTGTAACGGCCGCCATTGTATTCTCTAGGGTCTTTGCTAAAAAAGCATATATAATGTTTTGGGGTTCTATGTAATTATCTAGCAAATAAATTATGATTTTTACATGTAGGAGAGAAATGTCAGAATTGGTGTGGGTGTTCCAGAACGCCTGATGGCGCTCCCTGCATGTTGGGCCTCTGTATGTGGCCACGCTGTGTAAAAGTCTCACACATGGGGTATCGCCATACTCGGGAGGAATAGCAGAATGTGTTTTGGGGTGTAATGTGTGGTATGCATATGCTGTGTGTGAGAAATAACCCGCTAATATGAAAATTTTGTGGAAAAAAAATGAAAATAAAAAAAATCTTGATTTTGCAAAGAATTGTGGGAAAAAATTACAACTTCAAAAAACTCACAATGCCTCTTTCTAAATACCTTGGAATGTCTTCTTTCCAAAAAGGGGTCATTTGGGGGGTATCTGTACTTTTCTGGCATGTTAGGGTCTCAAGAAATGAGAGAGGCTGTCAGTACTTCAGGTGTGATGAAATTCATCAATTTTCAGTAATTGGTACCATAGTTTGTAGACCCCATAACTTTCACCCAGACTAAATAATATCCAATTTTTTTTTGTTTTGTTACCAAAGATATGTAGCAGTATACATTTTAGGCCAAATTTATGAAGAAAAATTACTTTTTTGCAAAATTTTATAATAGAAATGAAGAAAAATTCATTTTTTTACAAAATTTTCGTTCTTTTTTCATTTATAGCGAAAAAAATAAAAACCGCAGAGGTGATCAAATACCTCCAAAAGAAAGCTCTATTTGTGGGAAAAAAAGGACAAAAATTTCACTTGGATACAGTGTTGTATGACTGAGTTATTGTCATTAAAAATGTGAGAGCACCGAAAGCTGAAAATTGGTCTGGTTATTAAGGGGGTTTAAGTGCCCAGTGGTCAAGTGGTTAATAAATTACACATATGCTAATATACAGAATGGGGGGATGATGGATATATATAGCACTTCACTACGATGTGAAAATTGGTGTTGTGACAAATGTAAAGTAGTGTAAGCAATAAACTATATGTGAGTGTGAAAAGAGGAGGAAATGGCAATTAGTAAATAATAATCACTGGACAGTGTAATAACCAATGTGAAAGGATAAATTAATGGGAGGGTGCATGAGCGTGTAAATATACAAGTGAAATCAGCGATATACAGAGAGTTAATAAGCTGTCAGTATACACACTGGCAGAAGAATCATTGTAAATGTGGAGAGTACCATATCAAAGTAAAATTGTGTGAATGTGTAAGGCCTCGTACACACGAGGGGATATGTCCGCTGAAAACGGTCCAATGGACCGTTTCAGCAGACATCTCCGCTCGTGTGTATGGGCTAGCGGACAGATTTCTCCACCTGACAGATTTCAAAGCATGCTTTGAAATCTATCCGGTGGGAATCTGTCCGCCCGACATGTCTGCTGGTTAGTACACTTACCAGCAGACATGTCGTCCCCCACCGCCGCCGCGCCGCCGCCGAATGGATTCGGCGCATGCGCGGAAGTGTTTAACTTCCTGGTGCGGTGACGTGGCGGTGACGTGGCGGCGTCAACATCACCGCCGCGTCACCGCCACGTCACCGCGCCGTCCGGCGGCGGGGAATTTGATCCGATGGTGTGTACACGCCATCGGATCAAACTCCCGATCGGACATATCCGATGGAAATGGTCCGCGGACTGTTTTCATCGGATATGTCCGATCGTGTGTACGAGGACTAAGAAGAATGAAAATGAAAATTGGGAATGGATCGCCTATTAACGGGAATAAGTTGATATATGAATATGGATCCATGCGCTGTAGAGCTAATGTTAAAACATTAGACAGTGATCAATGGATGACACATATCACTGACAACACGTGTGTGAAAGGGCGTGTGTGTAGTCAATGGATGAATGATAAGTATGTGTAATTACTAATGTAACTGTCCAGGTGGAGGTTAGATGCATGGACAAGCCAAAAAGAGAGATTGTGAAATGGAACCCGCAAAATATACAGTCATGGACAAAGAGGTGCGACAAAGAAGAATTGTCCAAAGCATGCCCGCAATATCTATTGGATATCTGGTCCAAGATGTGTAAGGGTTAAACAGATCTTTCAGACATCCAAAGAAGTTGATTATGTGAATAAAGAGCAGATGTAAATGAGAATGTGAATCTATGTATACATACACATATCTATGCAAGACAAGTAATCACGAGAAAATAGCATGGATGTGGGAATTGACCATTACTATGAACCATGGGGAGGGAAAAGTGGAAACACCGGGATATATGAATAAAGAAAAAACTCTCTATTACTCGTAGAAGTGGGATACATCCCACTCAAAGTTCATCCCATTGGGGATCCTGGTATGGAGAGAGAAAATCCAAAATACCTCTCTCTTACATAAGGTTTTAAACTTGTCCCCTCCTCTGATGGGGGTGATGATTTTCTCAATACCCTGTATGGTAAGACTGGTCACATCCTTAGAATGTTTGTTGTTCCAGTGATTAGCAACGTTAGTGTTATGGCTCTTCTCAATTATCATATAAATGATCGGACAATCGATCTTTTAATCTGCGGATGGTTCGTCCTACATATTGAAGTTGGCATATGTTGCAAATGATGACATATATGAGATACTTAGTATTGCAATTGATAAAGTCTTTAATCTCAAAACTCTTTTCGCAAGAATGTGAGTGAACATGTTTTCCTGTTTTTATATGGCAGCAATATCTGCAGTCTTTAGTGCCACATCTAAACGTACCCTGAAATTGTAACCAATTGACACTGGTACGTTGGCTCTGGAAAAGGCTAGGTGACAACCTACCACCCAACATAGGGGCCCGACGAGATACTGTTTTAATGCCTTTATGTAAAATCTGTTGATGTATCTCATCATTATACAGTATAGGTAGGTATTTGCCAATTGTGTGTTTGATCTTATTAAACTCCAGGCTATATGAGGTAGAAAAAACGGGAATGTTTTTAAAGAAAGTGTTCAAGGGTTTGCAGGCAGAGGTGCCAACAGTGCCCAATAGCGATTCCCTCGGGACAAGACTGGCCTTGGAGAGGGCTCGTTTGATGGTCTTAATGGGATAGCCCCTGTCCAAAAATCTATTGGACATATTACAAGCCTCTCTGGAAAAATCATCCTGTGAACTGCAGAGGCATTTAAGCCTCAGAAATTGGCCATATGGTACGCCGTGAATAGTGTGCCCCGGGTGTGCCGAGTCTGCCCTAAGAAGGGCATTGCCTGCTGTTTTCTTCCTGAAGAGACTAGTTGTAATACCACCATTGATTGCTGTGAGTTTAACATCCAAATATTCGATAACAGTATTTTGTAGATTCCCTGTGAATTTGAGGTTAAGACCGTTGTCATTAAGGTAAGAAAGCCAGGTATCCAGATTAATGTCACCATCTGAGATGATGAACAATAAATCATCGATGTATTGACAGTAAAAAGAGGTGTCTGTGCGACGGGGGCTACCACATCCAAAGATGCGGGACCTCTCCCACCAACCCATATAAAGGTTGGCAAGGGAGGGGGAGAACTTGACTCCCATCGAGGCCCCGCATCTCTGAAGGTAGTAGTCCCCATCGAACATAAAAAAGTTTAAAACCTTATGTATTTTGTATTTTCTCTCTCCATACCAGGATCCCCAATGGGATGAACTTGGAGTGGGATGTATCCCACTTCTATGAGTAATAGAGAGTTTTTTTACTTTATTCATACATCCCGGTGCTTCCACTTTTCCCTCCCCATGGTTCAAAGTAATGGTCAATTCCCACATCCATGCTATTTTCTCGTGATTACTGGTCTTGCATAGATATGTGTATGTATACATAGATTCACATTTTCATTTACATCTGCTCTCTATTCACATAATCAACTTCTTTTGATGTCTGAAAGATCTGTTTAACCCTTACACATCTTGGACCAGATATCCAATAGATATTGCGGGCATGCTTTGGACAATTCTTCTTTGTCGCACCTCTTTGTCCATGACTGTCTATTTTGCGGGTTCCATTTCACAATCCCTCTTTTTGGCTTGTCCATGCATCTAACGTCCACCTGGACAGTTACATTAGTAATTACACATGTATATACATTTTGTCTACTTCCAGGTCGGCGGCTATCTGTGCACTATTAATAGAATTCAATAACACAGATGAAGCAAACATAATTTAATAATATGAAGGTTCTATTTTAAACATTATAAAAATATTTTCAAAGTTATACAAAACGATTTTTAGAATCCACAATGGGACTTTTGTTCTACATGTATTATCAGTGGGTGTGCTCCCTTTTTGGGACATCTTACATTTCGTACTTACAACATGCCCATCTGCCATTTCTTTATGTTTAGATATACGTACAAGATATTTTTTCTCGTCTAAATTTGCAACATACAAGGTCCTTTTGTGTGTCTTTTTCTCTTTGCTTTGTAATTTTTTTTACCATCATTGTTTTTCACCATCCCCACACCCTCATGTCACTCAGCATGTCACTCAGTAAGGCGTCTCAAATACTTATCATTCATCCATTGTCTACACACACGCCCTTTCACACACGTGTTGTCAGTGATATGTGTCATCCATTGATCACTGTCTAATGTTTTCACTTTTGGTTTTTGCGGCTCTACAGTGCATGGATCCATATTCATATATCAACTTATCCCCGTTAATAGGCAATCCATTCCCAATTTTCATTTTCATTCTTCTTACACATTCACACAATTTTACTTTGATATGGTACTCTCCACATTTACAATAATTCTGCTGCCAGTGTGTATACTGACAGCTTATTAACTCTCTGTGAATCGCTGATTTCACTTGTATATTTACACGCTCATTCACCCTCCCATTAATTTATCCTTTCACATTGGTTATTACACTGTCCAGTGATTATTATTTACTAATTGCCAGTTCCTCCTCTTTTCAACACACTCGCATATAGTTTATTGCTGACACTACTTTACATTTGTCACAACACCAATTTTCACATCGTAGTGAAGTGCTATATATATCCATCATCCCCCCATTCTGCATATTAGCATATGTGTAATTTATTAATGATTATTTTATCACATTCATGCCATTCAAGTACCTTTATGCATAAGACCAATATTGGGGTCACTGAGATGGACTGTATCAAGTTAGGTGGTTTTATGTTGCTTTAGTTTATACTTATCTCTACATTTATTTTCACAGGCAGATGTCATGAGTGTTGTTAATAGACTTTTGTCAATTGACTTTTGTTAATTGTCTTCTATCAGCTGACCGTCATATCATCTCCTCACCTGGCTCCCGTGGGTGTAGCCCTTCCTTGCTGTGTCTACCCACAGTTGTCTGTGATCATTGGTATTATCCAGGACCAATCACAGATCGGATTGATCATATGATGTTTTTGGGACATTTCTTATAAATAAGATTGTTTTTATTTTTTGTTTTTAGCTATGACTAAGCATTGTCATTCAATGTGAAACGTGTCAGCTTTGTTACCCCACTGTTTGTTGTTTTTTGCTTTTGTAGTGTTTCTATTTACTAGGATAAAAGGCTCAAGTTTATATTTTTATATTCCACTGGACTGCGGCTGTCCATAATTTTTCTCCATTATCCATGACCACCATCAAGTTGGCGTCCATCCATTGTACCGATCCAGAGGTATCCTTCTTGGAAAAACGAGATGCCTTGCTCTGGTCCCAAGTAAAAAATGTTGTCCCACTGGAGGCTAGACCCCTGACTTTAACCACTTAAGACCCGGACCAATACGCTGGTAAATGACCCAAGGTGTTTTTGCGATTCGGCACTGCGTCGCTTTAACAGACAATTGCGCGGTCGTGCGACATGGCTCCCAAACAAAATTTGCGTCCTTTTCTTCCCACAAATAGAGCTTTCTTTTGGTGGTATTTGATCACCTCTGCGATTTTTATTTTTTGCGCTATATACAAAAATAGAGCGACATTTTTGAAAAAAAAACACTATTTTTTACTTTTTGTTAAAAAAAAAATCAAATAAACTACATTTTAGTCAAACATTTAGGCCAAAATTTATTTAGCCACATGTCTTTAGTAAAAAAAAAAAATCGCAATAAAAAAAAATAGCTACCTAGCGGGAACAGCGACACTAATACAGCGATCAGAAAAATGATCGCTTAGTGATGCTGGCAATAGGGAGTGAAAGGGTTAACTAGGGCGGTGATCAGGGGGTTAAAACTTTATTAGGGGGGGTGGGGGGGCTACCCTGGACCTAACACTAACTGTTTTTTACCCTGCCTGTCACACTGACACTAAATGCAGTGATTAGATCACTGCATTCAGTGACACTGTGACAGGGGGGGTGGGGGGGGGGGCGATCACAAGGGGTTAATGTGCCTATGTGAGTGTGTGTCAGTGTTGTGTTGGTGCACACTTACTTGTGATGTCTTCTCTCATCAGCAGCGGTGGGAAACACCGCTGCGATGAGAGATTACATCATTTCCTCCTTCCTGTGTAAACACAGGAGGAGGAAGTGACAGGAGCTGGGAGCGCGCGTATTGGCTGGGAGCGATCGCGGGGGGGCGGGTAAACGCCGACGTCCGCCCGCTCATCCCGGATCGCTCCCGGAGCCAGGGGGACCCCCGCACGCCGCGGAGGGGGTCCCGATGGGACCCCCGAACCGCACTTAGGCGGGGACGTAAATTTACGCCCTTGTGCCTGTACGTGCCATTCTGTGGCCGTATATGTGCGTGCGGGGGTCCTTAAGTGGTTAAAGATGCTTCATGATCATAAGCTGGCTGGTCACTTTGGGACTCTGAAAACGTCAGAATTGTTTGCCCTGTTCTTTTTGGTGGCCTGGTTGGAGACAGGACTTTAAAGAGTATATTCTCTCATGTGTTTCATGCCAGCGCAGTAAAGGGGCTAACACCAAATCTTGGGGACTACTTAGACCCTTACCCATCCCGGAACGCCCATGGACTGAAGTTTCTATGGACTATGGAAGTTTCTGTCGATCTTCCCCCGTCGGAAGGTTTTACCTCCATCCTGGTTGTTGTCAACCGCCTTTCAAAAATGGCACACTTCTTGCCCATGGTGGGCACCCCCTCTGCCTTGGATACAGTTAACATTTTTATCAAAGAAATAATAGGGCTACATGGAGTACCCAACAGTGTGGTCTCTGATAGAGGGGTCCAATTCACCTCCAAATTTTGGAAAGCACTCTGTAAAGCACTGGAAATAAGGGTCTGTCTCTCCTCGGCATACCACCCTCAAAGCAACGGCCAGACGGAGAGAACGAACCAAACTCTGGAGCTCCCACGATGACTGGTCCTCTCAGCTACCCTATGCGGAATTTGCGTATAATAATTCAGTTCAAACAGCCACCAACCAAACACCCTTCTGGTCTAACTTTGGGTTTCACCCTTCTTTCCTCCCAAACTCTATCCCTGCATTATCTGTTCCTGCTGTTCAAGACCGAATAGCCTCTATCCAACGGAACTTTCAAAAGATTCAGGAAACAATGCGGAAGGCCCAAGATGACTATAAGAAGTACTACAACATGGGAAGGAAGGAGAACCCAGTTTTCAAGGTTGGTGAAGAAGTTTGGTGATCCTCAGCTAACCTCAGATTACCTTGTCCCTCACGGAAATTGGGCCCGAAGTTCATAGGGCCGTTCAAAATCAAGAAAATGATCAACCCTGTGGCCTTTGAATTGGTCTTACCCAGCTCCTACAGAATTCATCCTGTTTTTCATGCATCCTTATTGAAACCTGTAATTCCTAGCCCCTTCCCGGGAAGAAAAGAACCGCATCCTCCACCAGTACAGGTGGATGGAGAAAACGAATTTGAGGTTGAAACCATACTGAACTGCAGGAACAGGGGTAGACAACTCCAATACCTAATCAAGTGGAAGGGCTACCTGCCTGAAAATAACTCTTGGGAACCCTCAAGGAACATACACACCCCTCGCTTGATCCAAGCTTTTCATTTGGAACACCCAGAGTTAATGTCCAGTTTGGGCGTCCAGAGGCCACCCCTCGGGGGGCACTGTCAGAGAAACATATTGGATTCTGAACACTAGATGTGTCAGAGAAACATATTGGATTCTGAACACTACATGTGTCAGAGAAACATATTGGATTCTGAACACTAGATGGCATCAAAGTTGTCAGTGGGAGCTGTCAAAGAAACCTTCAGCTGCACTGGCTGTCACATGACATGCACCACATGACTTCCACGTGACTTCCTGGTTGCCTATAAAGCTGAGCAGATGATCAAAAGAAATTGCTGGTTTGTCTTCAGCTTCCTGTACCTGAGTTCCTGATTGATTGTCTGATTACCTGTTGTGACCCAGATTGACCCTGACCTACTCTGATCTTCTCCTGGACCCGACCTTGGCTTGTTTTATGGACTTTGTTCCTGCCTCCTGTGTTTGACCCTCGGCCTGTGACCCGGATTTACCTTCAGTCTCCTGTGCTTTGACTTTCTGCTTGTGACACAGTTTTGCCTCCTGTCTCCAGGCCTTGATCCCCAGTCTGTGACCTGGATTGGCTGCTTACCTGTGTTTGGGCCTCAGCCTGCTCTGGACTTTCTACCAGTCTTCTTCTGCTGGACCCTGATACCCATCAGTCCTTGCTCCAGTTCTACAGGACTTCCACACAAGCTCTACCCTGCCTGATGGTGGCATGTGCCTCTTGGTGCCATCCACCCTCTGTACCACCTCCAGAGGTCGGACTGCTAAGTCGCAACAGCGAACCTTGGTAAGTACACTATTCTAATAGGTACCTTGAGGGCCACCAACAGCCTCCCTCAGCACTGCTTCTCCATATTCCACCTGACTACGCTGCTGGCATGACTCATGTCTATTCAAGTGCTTACTTAGTTCCCTGCCAGGCCCACTTCCTGTGGATTGGCTAAGCGCCCGTAAATATGCAGAACATCCCTCCTAGCTTCTGCCCACTAATTTCCAGAATATTCTTAAAAATTCTAGAACCAGGGGAAGGCACCAGAGAGCTGCCTAATTGAGTCATCCAGCCCTGAACTCTGACCAAGATTCCATGGCTCAGGCTTAGCCCTAAGCCAAACTACTATTTACAGTACCTGCACTACATTTTTCCCCATGTATATTCCTTGTTAAATGTGGTTTCCAGATTCTGATAAGCCCCCGGCCACAAACTTCCACAACCACCTAACAGGGTTGTGGGGAAGAGGCCCTTCTCCCCATCAACATGGGGACAAGGTGCTTTGGGGGGAGCCCCCATGACCCAAAATGCTCCCCCATGCTGAGGGCATGTGGGCTAATATGGTTCAGGAGTGGGGGTGCTAGCTTGTCCACCCCTTTCCTGGCCTGCCTGGCTGCATGCTCGAATAAGGGTCTGGTATGGATTCTAGGGGGAACCCCACAATGTTTTTCTTAGATATTTTGGCGTGGGGTTTTCCTCAAAATCTGTACCAGACCCAAAGGGCCTGGTATGGATGGGGGGACCTCCACATAGTTTTTTTTAATGCTGGCATTTTTATTTACATTCAGCTGACAGCAGGGAATCCCTCTGATAGATGACAAGTCATTGGTTGTTAAGGAGGCGATTGCTGGCTTGGCGTCCCACTCTTTATCAACCAGATAGTCACTTCTAAATGCTGGAACAAAAAGCTCAATATAAGTGTAGCACTACCCCTGAAGGAGCTGCTGGTTTGTTTCGGGTGGCATGTTACCTCATGGCTCCTCTGCCGTCTAAGGGTGTATGGTGGATGTAGCATTAACAGAATGTCCACGGTAGGTGTCTTTTTCTGTGCTCTTTATTACCCAGCCAGGTAAAAATAAATAAACTTTGTGGCAATAGAAGAGTTGAAGTAGAAGGAGAAATAGCAGATTCAAGTGTATCAAAAGGGAAACAGTCCTGCTTCCAACAATACTTAGTCTTCTTCGCCACTTCAGCCGGAGTGGGTATAGCATACATGGACAGGCCTCTCTCACTGACCTGGCAGCTAGAGTATCACTCGGAACTTAGAGGAAAAGTCTCTGCCACAGACCCTCCTTAGGATTGAGGTAGCAGAGGTAATCCATCTTAAAAGACTTCGGCCTAGATCTCCTTCAGGTAGTTTACAGGTGACCGACTGACAGGTGACCAATGTCCATCCTTTCAGTATTCGGTTGCCTTGATCTCCAGTGGATTGTCGAGACCCTATTGGATTGCAAGCCTCTCTTGGCTCTCCTCAGATGGACTCCCCACCGAACAGTTATCTCGCTTGGGATCTTCTCAGGATTAGGGACCCAGTCGATCACTGGGGCCCCGCCACAGCTTTAAATGTTCCAGACCAACAAGGTCTTGGAACCAGGAACACCGCGTGGCACGTGCGCCCCGGCCTGGTAGGACATTTTGCCGGGTTCGCCATGATGCAGTCACCCTAAAGGTGGGTACCGCACTCGAAGAAGAAGAAGACCCACACCAATGACGTCTGTCTCATAAATACCCTCCCCCAGCATGCACAGCGAGGAGAAACCCTCCTGATAGGCTGCTGGGGAAAAGCACCCAAACCTCGACTCCACTGCTGCCACCTATCGTCCTGGGGTGGGAACAGCACCCCAGAAGCAACATAATGAGCCCACAGCACAGCCAAGCTGAGACAGAAACCCAATTTGAATAGATTAACTGGTTTAGAGCCAACCCCCTCTAAATTTAACAAAGCACCGGTACTTGAAAGTAACCAGGCGCTACACAAGCATTCCGGGGTTTTTCTGCCATTTTTTTAAGTTAATAGTTTGCAGTCTTGAACTTAAAATCCTCCAAGTCATAAATGACTAAAACATTTACATTCTTTGTGCACAAGAGGAAAACACAAGTACCAACTATATTTTGAGGCATAAAGGAATGATGGAAAAGATTATACAAGAAGTAGAATAATTTAAAATCAATTTGGGCTTAATGGAAAATAATAGAACTAGGAAAAGTTTATAATATATTATGCTATATGGAAGGGAAATGGTAGTGTGGTGTAAACAGCGATAAAGCGGCTACCTTTTAATAGGACACTTTAGTTTAAACCATCCATATTTTGCAGATGTCATATTGTGAGAGTTAACATATTTGGGAAAGAAATGGGAAAAAATATGTCACAGGAGGAGGGTAACCTCTGTTGTTAAATGACTACTGTGCTTTGCTCATTCTGGAGTAAACATTACTACTTGTGGTCACAGAAATTTGTCCCGGATCACTTTCTCCTATCAATTCTTCTTACTAGCTAATACAGGCAGGGAATCTCCAGCAGTCTCAATCACCCCATGACCTCTCTATCTCAATGCAACAATAACAATGCTACTGTTGTGCTGCCAGCAGAATGTTAATCTGTTAGGCTTGTTATATCCTAGCAGCTCTATTATATACAGAAAGAATAGTTGATGACATGATACAACATCCACCTACCATTCTTCATTCCTTAGAACCAGCTAAAGAAAAATGCTCACTTTATCTTATGGTAGATGCATTCCTGCTTACTCGTGCAGAGGGAATACTCTACATTTACATCATGCTTCAGACAGGTCCCTGTTATAAGATGTATTTGACACTGTATGACAAATTGTAACTTGGAGGTATAGAATTCGGAATTAAGTTGCCCATAAACATGAGTCAATAGTGGCCTAATAAAGCAATCTAGTATTAGGCAGGAGAACTTGCTGTATTGCTCTCCTGTTGTAATGGTTTGTTTTTATCTATTTGCATAAACATGAGTCCTTGGATGAGCAGAGCTGTTGTGTTTATAGCAACATCTGATGTCACATGTGCCAGACAGCAGCCAGTGGCAACTCTAGGAACAATATATGGGGGACCCATAAGATACCACTGTCAAAACTTATAATTTTCACCACTAAATCATACCACTGAAAAAAAAAAAATAAGTAGATATAAATAATTTTACAAAATACGAATATATGGTATTGGTAGACAGTATTGGTGCCAGTTTACGCAGTAATAACCCTTAGAATGGGTGCCCGTTTACACAGTAATAATCCCTAGTATTGATGCCAGTTTATGCAGTAATAGCTCCTAGTATTGGTGCAAGTTTACGTAGTAATAACCCCTAGTATTTATGCCAGTTTACGCAGTAATAGTCCCTAGTATTGGTGCCAGTTTATGCAGTAATAGTCCCTACCCTAATATTGGTGACAGTTTACGCAGTAATAAACCCTAGTATTGGTGCCAGTTTACGCTGTAATAACCTCTAGTATTGTAGCCAGTTTATGCAGTAATAACCGCCCAAAACCAGGGTTAACACTGTGACTGGCCACTAATGTGGCTTTGTACAAATGATTAACACCTTGGGGAAATGAGGAGGCCACTAGCCAGTAATGCAAGGGGTTAATGACAGTAACAATGCCACTACTGCAGCTTTGTACAAATACCTCTTGGGAGAGTGGGGAGGTTAAAAAAATCTTCCATTTGCTAGCTTCCACTAATTAACACTTCCACTGGTCACTGGCCACTAATACAGCAATGACCAGTGGCAGTATTAATTAACCCCTTGCATCACTGGCACTGTTAATTAATCCCATCACTCCCTTCAAGGGTTAATCATTTATTTCTCTTACGCTGATATAAACCAAATGTACAACATTATTACTTTCAAACAAATAACAATTTCAAAATATAAAATTGTAGTATACTAGTGTTGGTGACTAGTGTTGCTCACGAATATTCGATTTGCGAATATTCGCTACGAATATTGCATATTCGAGTATTCGCGAATAACTCGAATATTGCGGCGAATATTCGCTATGGCGAATATTGCGGCGAATATTCGCTATGGCGAATATTCGTATTTTTTCAAATTTATTTTTAAAACAGATCACATCCTAGTGATCTCCATCGACGTCTAAAAGCATTGCTGGTATGATTAGAGAGAGACCCTGGGCCGAGTAGCTGATTCGATTATTTTATGTTGCCGAAAAATCGCATTGCGAATTTTCGGCAACATAAAAGAATCGCATCAGCTACTCGGCCCTTCTTTTGCATCAGAGCCAATCAGAATAACTCGAATATTCGGCAAAAGGAATATTGCGCGATATTCCTTTTGCCGAATATTCAAGTTATTCTGATTGGCTCTGATGCAAAAGAAGGGCG
The DNA here is from genome assembly GCA_029574335.1 of Rana kukunoris. NCBI lineage: Eukaryota > Metazoa > Chordata > Amphibia > Anura > Ranidae > Rana > Rana kukunoris. Next base: position 220,038,873 of record CM056053.1, on the reverse strand, counting down.
GAGAAGATAATCGCGCAATATTCCTTTTGCCGAATATTCGAGTTATTCTGATTGGCTCTGATGCGCCCTTCTTTTGCATCAGAGCCAATCAGAATAACTCGAATATTCGGCAAACGGAATATTGCGCGATTATCTTCTCCGCCCTTCTTTTGCATCAGAGCCAATCAGAATAACTCGAATATTCGGCAAAAGGAATATTGCGCGATATTCCTTTTGCCGAATATTCGAGTTATTCTGATTGGCTCTGATGCAAAAGAAGGGCGGAGAAGATAATCGCGCAATAGGAATATTGCGCGATTATCTTCTCCGCCCTTCTTTTCCCCCTTATTCTCCTTTCTTTTAAGTAGAGTTAGTGTAGAGTTAGGGCCAGATTCAGGTAGTCCAGAGCATCTTTGCTCTGGAGTAACGCTTCTCATTTGCGTTGCGCTGCAGAAATTTTAGGAGCAAGTGCTGTCATTCACGAAGCACTTGCTCCTAAAGTTGCGGCAGCGCATCGCAAATGAGCCGGCGGAATTCAAATTGGGCGGGTACGGGGCGTGTAGTATGCTAACTAAGCGCGATCCCGCCGCCAACGTACTGCGCATGCGTCGAGTGTCAAAACATCCCCGTGCGCATGCTCCAAAATCTGTGAATGAACGTCAATGACGTCACATTCCCATTCATGACTGTGTCTCGGATAGTATTACTCGTTGCCAAGCACTGTAATGGTTCCACAAAGGGACTCAAGACCCTCAAATATGAACTTCAAGAGCTTAAACAAGAAGGAAAAAAGAAAAGCTAAAAGGATGTGATGCCAAGGCTGGCCAAAATGGAGGGAACAAGCAAAAACTTAAAATAAAAAAGAGGGAAGAAGAAAAGAGATGATTCAGTAATTCAGAACCTGTAAATAAACAAGCCAAGGGGACCATATTTTTTCTAAATTGTATTGTATATCTCGTAAGACACTCACAATTTTTTTATTCAACATGATCCATGTAAGTTTTCATTTTACTATCGTAAAGTCTATGATGGGGCTTTTCCATGCTGTCACTATCGTGAGTTTGTCTGCTAGAAAATATAAAGTAGACCAAGGTCTGAGTATGTTGTGAAACATTTTTAACAGGCTTATTTAGTAGGGCGATGCTTACATCTTTAATGATGTTGACTATTGTGACTGAAAAAATAAATGAATGGGAACCCTCATCCAAAAACGACGGACCTTGGGACATGACCAACTCACATGTAATGGTAAACCTATCTGACCACAACCCCTGAAACAGGTAGCTGAGGTGTCTGGGTACATTTTTGACAGGCATTCTGGCACTAAATACCATCTGGCGTGGACTTTGTAACCTCAATCAAGGCAACATTAAGGATCCCTTTATGGATTTGCATACTCCATTTACACCAGTCCTCCACCTCAGGGGTTATGGATAGATCCCTCTTCCATGCCACCTGGTAAGATAATCTAGCTGTGGCGTCAACCAGCAGTTTGTAAAGTAATGGAGACACCCCCTCGAATAGCAGCATCCTGTATGCATCTGTTTTTGAACATGGTTCGGACTGCTAGGTCAGAGTATTCCTTCTGCAATGAGTTGTGGTAAATGTGTTGCATGTGGAAGCTCTCCCTGGGGGCGTATGTCACTATGATCAAGATAGTCGCCTATATGGTACATTCTCTTGTTCAACCACAATTCTAGCCATTTTCAAAGCTAATAGCAAACTACAGTAAAAAAAAGGGCAAAGGGAGGACATTTTCCAGCCAAAAAAGGGGGAGAAAATCTATTCTTGTGGCTCTGAGGGCAGCATTGAAGCAATACCTTAAATCTGTACCTACTCTTATGGAACACAGAACATTTAAAGGGGTTGTAAAGGAAAAAAATGTTTTTCATAATAACTGCTTTACCTGCAGACATTCCTCTTTTCACTTCCTCATTGTTTGTTTTTGCTCAGAGGTTGCTCTATTTCTTCTCTGTTCTGTTCGCTTCCTCATTGTCTGATTGTTACTCACCACCGTGAAGGGAGGTTTTACTGCGGTGGTCAGTGACATGCTCGCCCCCTCCTGGGAACTACATCTGTACAGCAGGACGCTCTCTACGTGTTAGAGACTTCAAGGAGGTGTAAATTACTGGGTGTGCCACAATTCATACTGGGAATGTGCGCTCCAGCTCCACGGAAAGCTGTAGCCATTGTGCATGCGCACGATTTACGATGCACCGCGCACAGCAAACTCCCTGCGAACGTCACCAGTGCGTTCCAGCAATCACGACCAAAGGGCTGGGACGTCACTTCCGCTCGTATGCGGCGCTCTCATACGGAGGGGGTTTGAGTATTCGCCCTCTAGTGGTGGGAGGGCGAATGCAGGCAATGGAACTAGGCAAATATGACACTCTCAGCACATACCCAACCACAAAACAAAGCAACATAGGAAGCCCTAAAATGAGTGTGTATGACAGGCATCTATGAAGTACGCACATATACACTCTCAGGCATGTGCAGGGCAAAAACACTGGACCAATTTAAAATGCATTCCACTATTTAAAACAATCCAAAAATGTGTTTGAAGTAACAGTTAAAATCAAAGAAGGGAATGTATACTTATGCCTGGGGACAAACATTCAGATGCACCCCATATTAGAACATTAGTCAAATATTGGAGTAATGGTCCAGCACATGTAGACAAAATACACATACAACTGTCTTATGGGGGAAACCACAGACCATCTTAAAATCTACATTATATACAATGTGCAATTATATTGTTACAGCCTACCTCCACTCCATTTGGAATTCTTACCAAAGTATCACTCTATGGATCCAATTCGGTCAGCCGCAGGTGGCTCTAAAACCATATACATGTATTAAATTATTTAGTTTATATTATTTTGTTTCTAAAGCTATAAAGGTTTATTATATATATGTATAAAGGGGAAAGAACTTATTAGTTGATTTTATTTCATTTTTATATATATATATATATATATATTAATATTTCCACTAAATGGGATGAGGTAATAATGCAGCGGGGCAGATGGAACTAGACAGCCTCCTTCAATTATCAAATCTCATATCTAAATGCCCTTTCTGTAATCAAATACATGTATATATATATATATATATATATATATATATATATATATATATATATATATATATTTTCTCTCATGTGATGGTATGTAGTTCAATTTCTTCATTCAACCCGTTCGGCACCATGGTACCCAGGGTAAAAATCCAAAAACCCTCTCTTTTACAAAGAATTTGGTATTTTTTCCCACTGTCTAAACTATTTTGGATAGCCTCTATGCCAAAGACTTTTAGGTCTTCCACTTTATTGTCGTGGACTCCTCCAAAGTGTCTAGGTATAGAGCCTTTATCTTTTTTTGTTAGGATACTGCTTCTATGCTCATTCATCCTGGTCCTTAGTTGCCGTGATGTTCGTCCTACATATAGTAGGCCACATGGGCATAGGATACCGTATATGACAAACGCAATTCCACAGTTGATGAATTGCTTAATCATATGACGTCTCCCATCGGCCCCAGTGACATCTCTTTTTCTGTGGTGCATATGTATGCAATTGCCACAGTTGCTCACACCACATTTATAGCTTCCTTTTTGGTCGAAAATTGTGGACCAAGGGCCTTCCAATCCTTTGTTTTTATTATTTTTCTTGACCCTACTGGGGGCAACTATACTTCTCAGGTCTTTTGGTCTTCTAAAGACCAGGTTGGGATGGGGTGGGATACACGTCTTCAAGAATGGATCCGCTACTAAAATCTTCCAATTTCTTTGGAAGATTTTTTGTATAGTGGGGGCCCTACTGTTGTATCTAGTACAAAAACGTACCATTGGGGTTTCATTCTCCATATATTTTGTGATTTCCTCACTTGCTGGTCCCTCCTTCTCATAGAGCTGGAGATATTTTTGAAAGGCTTCCTCAATGTGTGTTTCTCCGTACCCCTTTTCTCAGAATTTTTCTCTCAGAATCTGACTTTGTTCTTCATAGTCTTTCCTCTGAGTACAGGTCCGCTTCAGACGGCAAAACTGGCCAAAGGGTACATTTTTGACCCATCTTGGGTGGTGTTGGCTTGAGGCATGCAGGTACGAATTGCCTGCACTTGGTGACCCTGACCTTTCAGCACATGCCCACTTCTATGCGTTTGTATGTGTGTGGGGGTATATATACTCTTGCAAGTATCACTGTGGGGGACCACTACAGACCACCAAGCTCTGAAGAAAGGGGTACGCCCCCGAAACGCGTCAGCTCTGAAAACATCGATTGTAGACTCAAGTGACTATCATAGTCTGCTGGTGTTGCTTTGTCTTGTTGCTGCGCTGTCATTCAAGGCTCAATTTTAAAACTCAAATTGTGAGTATAATGATTGATTTTAATATTTTAATAAAAGTTACCCAAACGGTATCACACTAGGTCGGTGCGCCCTCCGTTCTTTTTCTTTCTGTATGGGCTAGCGGACATGTCTGACCGGCGGACAAATTTTAAAGCATGCTTTAAAATTTGTCCGCCGGCGACATGTCCGTCAGATATGTCCACTGGTTAGTACACTAACCAGCGGACATATCTGCCCGCACAAGCGTCGTATGGATGCGACGCATGCCTGGAAGTTTTTTACTTCCTGGTGCGGTGACGTGGGGGCGTCAACGTCACCGCCACATCACCGCGCTGTCTGCCGGCGGGGATTTTGATCCGATGGTGTGTACACACCACCGGACGAAAATCCTGAGGAGACATGTCCGATGAAAACGGTCCGTGGACCGTTTCCATCGGACATGTCCCTCCGTGTGTACGCGGCCTTAGTGACAGCAAACACTGGTAGTTTATACAGTATTTAGCTGTAATATTGATATTTTGCATAGAATAGCAATACCTCAATGTGATTAATTTAATTTTAAATGTAGTAATTAAAATAAAAAATGAAAAAGATGGTGTGGAGTTTTCCTTAATATGATAAACCAAAACCTCATCTAGACATGCAGCCTAGGTGGCCAAGGAAGGCAGAGCAGTGAACATGCAGGCTCTCTTCCTATAACCAAAAACAGGCCATGCCTTTAAACATTTGGGGGTATCACAGGCACCTGTCCCCGAATCTTCTTCCCACCAGTAACATCACGTGGTCCTTGGGGGGGCAAGGCTGGTTGCTTAGCAACAGCCTGTGCCTGCTTCTACCCCCCACCTAGCAGGCTTGCACCTCTCACAGGACTTTGAAGTGGAGAGATTATAGATTGAGTGACAGCAACTGAGCTATAAAAGAGAGCGAAAAAGACCATAAAACATTAAAGTACCTACAAAAAGAACCCAAACACCAACCCTAAAAAAAATAAAAAATAAAGTTAATCCTTTTTTATATTTCATTTTACAAAAGATTATGATTAAAATAAATATGAAAAAAGGCCCCCATTGATAAACAAAAGGGGTAACAGCAGCAACACAGCACCAGACATTGTTGCTAACACACAATAAGAAGTAAAATGAGTTGAGTCTGTTCAAATTACAGACTGCCAAGTCTTTTCAAATAAAAAAATGCAGATGGGCTTACACCAACCATTACACACCTACAATCAAATAAAGGCTACTGGGTAAGAATTCTCTTCCCCAATTATCAAAGGAACTTGAAGTCCATATGATTATTCCTCTATTGCAACATCTTGTACTTGTTCATAAAATCAACATATTTATCCCTACTTTAATTTTACAAAAAGTAAAGAACAGCATGTAAAAATGAAATGCTAAATGGCTGTTTAATTTGAATTAAAATACATTTTTCAACAAAGCATGGCTTTATCTATTTTTGTCTCAATAAAGCACCTGCTTTTGATCAATACTTGCTATGCAGCATTTGGCATTTTTTAAATTAAAACAATTGAAGCTGTGCAAACATAAACAAAGATAGAGATGGTAGCGGATTAGCAATGACAAGGTTCAATACATGTTATATGAAAGGGTGAATAGCAATTATTTGTTCAAACACAGTTTTATGGTGTTTCAGAACTTTTAATTCTAAACAAATGTACACATTGAGCATGGAAGAATGTCATGCGTACTAATTTAAAGCTGACCTTTAACTTTTGATTTCAGCAGGATTGTGAATGTAATCATAATGTGATATTTTATGACCTTTAGGCATATCATACTTAAAGAATATTCATATATTCTTTTACTTGTTACTTAGATTGTTTTGTGCAGAAGATAATAGATCAAATTTGACAACTGCAGCAAGTGAGTATAAAAAGATTAAATAAGTCATGGGAAATAATGGAGATATGAAAGGTCTTTATGTAATGCTTAACATTTGTGGGTGCATAATTCCATTTTGTTTCCCAGAAATGAAGGCCATGTACTTAATATTTTATTTGCACTCTTAACCAAGCATGGGAGTACAACATTCACCTTAGACATGGTGCAATGATACAACTAACTGGCCAGTATCCCAGGACATGATACATAATACTGATTGATCATTGCATGTGACTGGCCTTTCAAAAAAAACTGCAAAAAAGTCCATAATCCAGTAGAGTCTTCCATTGTCATCAATATTCATTGTTCACTTCGGGGTAGGTGCATTAGTGACTCGATGAAACAGGGTTGCTGTAGTGAAGACCTTAACATGTAACTAAACCTCAAACCTTTTTTTATATATATATTGGGGAGGATTCAGGACATCTGACAGTTTTTATTGCTCTCTGTGTTCCCCAGGGAAATTTGTCTGTCTTTATTTGTCGTGTTTACCTATATTCTCAAATGTGAAAATAAAAGAAAATTCCACATTTTGTATTGTCACCAGAACAGTAACAGAGAGGAAATTGCGACACTAGTTTTAGTGATCCTGATGACACACTGGGATTCATTCACTTTTTTAGGGATTTTTTCACTTCCTGTTTTGACAATATGACAGGAAGTGAAGCAAAATCTCCCCTTTGAGACACAGGTGGTGAAAGAAAATGAGGTCATAACCCTCTTATGCTATTCAAAATTAAAAAAAAATAAAGTTTTGCCTTTTAATAACTGTTTGTTATTGATAATAATAATAATTATAAATTTTATATAATTATTATTATAATTAAAATGTTATAGAATGGTCAGTTTATCAAATACTTTATCAGAAAGTTGGTACAGTTATTACATCCATAATGGATTATATTTTGCATTACTTGGTTTGTCTGTGTTTGCATGTGTGTGATAAATATGTTCCCTGTCATCCATGTATTAAAGCGATTGTAAAGGTTACACATTTTATCTCTTAATGCATTCCTTTAATTAAGGTAAAAAATGCGCACAGAGGCCCAGATTCACAGAGAGATTACGCCTGCGCAACAGGAGATGCGCGTGCGTAAGTCGAAATGTGCGCGTGCGTTTCGATGCACGGCAATCCCAGAACGAGATACGCAAAAAATCTACTTTTTTTGTCCCGCGTAATTTCGTTAGACTGGCGCATCCGTCCGCGCAAAAGTGCGCTAGACAGACCATTGATTTGCTAGTCAAATATGCTAATGAGGGACTTACGGGGATCCACAAAAGAACGTTGGGGCAGCGCAGGCGACACAGTGTGCGCAACAGCAAAATGTCCTGTCTAAAATTAGAGCATATAAAAGCTGGTCTAAAAAGAGAAAAAAAGTCTACTTGTTAGATAAAGCAACACTGTTAGTGAGGATCTCAGCAGTCACACGTGTTGCACAACAATCTGTATGCCAACATGCCAGGGGCATCGTCGCACATAGCTATACTACTGACTTTAGATGAACAAAGAAGGATGAGGGCACGGAGGATGGCACGGAGGCGGCACGGGAGAGGATATACCGCACCCGCATAGACCTGTTTGGCATGAGTGATTCTGAGGTATATCGCATCTTCAGATTCATCCCTCATGTCATCCAGGAATTAACCACAACCCTGCAGAAGGACATCACCAGCCCAACACACCGCTCACATGCAGTGCAGCCACTGGTCAAGGTCATGGCAACACTCCATTTCCTTGCCAGTGGCTCTTCTCAGCGTACAAGTGGAGTGGTGGCTGGGATGTCACAATCCTCCATGAGCAGATGTGTGCACCAGGTTGTCCCTGCAATCCTCAGACGCATGGCCAACCAAATCATCAAACCCACCACTGAGGACCTGCGGCTGAAGGCAATGACAGATTTCTACAGAATCGCCAGATTCCCACGCACCGTGGGGGCCATTGATTGCACACATGTGGCACTCCAGCCCCCCCATGAGACAGAGCACATGTACCGCAATCGGAAGCATTGGCATTCCATCAACGTACAGGTGATAGTCGATGCCCAAGGCCTCATATGGCACGTCCGTGCCAAATACCCAGGGTCCATCCATGACATCTACATATACAATCAATGCCACATCCGAATGGAATTCGATCAGAACGTGTATGGGGACACCTGACTGGTTGGTGAGTGACATGGGAGTCAGGCATGACTATCCCCTCCCATGATGCACACATCACAAGGGGCACATGCATGACTAACATCCTCCTGTCTTTTCCCTTACAGGTGACTCTGCATATCCACTGGGACCCCATCTCATGACTCCTATCCGGAACCCCCAAACCCCAGGAGAGGAAAGATACAATCAAGCACATGCCCAAACACGTGCAGTGGTGGAGCGCACCTTTGGCCTCCTAAAGTCACGTTTCCGATGCCTGGATAAGTCTGGGGGTACCCTCTTGTATTCCCCAAAATTTGTGTGCCAGATCATCGGTGCATGTTGCATGCTGCACAACTTCGCAGTAAGAAAGGGCCTGCAGATTGACCTACGTGATGACCTGACCCCTGAACCAGACAATCCCCCCCTAACCGAGGCAACCCCGTCTTCTGAGGGAAGAGCAGCCAGGAGACAGCTCACATTGGGCATCTTTGCACGTTAAACACACACATTAATCATGGCACAATGAGAATGCATGCATGCACACCACTGTGGTCCCTAGCACACACACCCCACATCCACATCAAATTGGATTGGCACCAGTCCACCATGCTGGACTTGTGAGCAGCAACGCCACGCCAAGGCTCCAATTATGTCACTGTACATTCATACACCATTCACACGGACCTGGGGATCACTTCTCCCTGGTCCCGGGGAACCCTTCTCCACCAAAATTGAGGGTGACACCCCTTTTCCGGCAGGAATGTCACCCCCACATTCAAACAGCATTCACAACCCAAAAAAAAAAAATACCAACAAAATCAAAAGTTTTCCAGCAAAAAAAAAAAAAAAAGAGGGGAAAAAAAAATTATTGCCCTTGACGTGAGCCACGCCTGGGGCGCCCCCGGCCACGGCCCTGGCTCCTCAGGGGAGACTCATGGGGGAGGGGGAAACCCGGAGAAGGAGGAGCAGCCCCTGATCTCTGCCCACCTGGTGGCCTGCCCTCCAAGGCCACAGCTATTCTGTCCAGGGCAGCACCAAGTGTTGCCGTGTTGGCCTGGATAGCCTGGGTAAGGGCCCTCACATCCTGCCCAACGCCTGCTGATGTAGTCTGCAGGTCGTTTAGGCAGGTTGTGAAAGGCCGGGAGTGGGAGTCCAGGTTCCCCAGCGTATCCTTGATGGAGGACAGGCTCTCCTCCATCCGCACCAATGTCTGGCTGACCTGTCCCAGATGGCGAGTCTGGAGGAACTGGTCCCTTCTCAGAGTGGCGGGCAGGAGATCGGCCAACCCCCTGGTGTTCTGGGATGAAATCCTGCCTCCAGCTGATGCTTGTGGCCGGGGAGAAGGGGAGGCCCTTGGGAGGGGAGCCATGTTGGGGGAGGAGGGGGGGGGGCTCCCCCTTAGGGAGGGCTGCCTGCTGCCAGCCAGAGGGGAAGAGTCCTCAAAAACCAAACGTCCAGTGCCTGACATGGACTCCTCCTCCTCATGATTCTCCTCCTCCTCTTGAACCTCCTCCGCGGACTCCGGCCTTGTTGGGGGGGGCCTCATTAGGCTGCTGTCCTGGGGAAGGTGCGGTCAGGCCAGATGGCCCTGCACCCTCCTGCACATCTGTGGATGACACAAAACATTCACAGGTTGGAGGATCCACACACTTGCCACATATTCCCTTTCACCCCCTCCCCCACACATGCTACACACCTGATATTAAAAAAAATACTTACCTGGCACCACGGGCTCCGGACTTGGGTCAAAGCCGGGCAAGCCCTCAACTTCATGCCGATGAAAGGTCAGGGCCACCGCACGCTCCTCCGCTGTCCTCCGCTGTCAGCCTAATACGGCATGGTGTGCCCCTGGCATGGGCATGCATTCTGGCCAGCTTCTGTTTGACCAGACACCGGAGGTCATTGATTTTTTTGTCAATCCCAGATCGGGTCCGTGTCTCCCCCGCTGAATTGACCTGCTCAGTGATCATATCCAAAATCTCCCTCCTCCTGGCCGGGTTGGTGTTGGCACTGTCCGGGCCGTGGAGGAAACGCCCATAATCGCTAATGGCCCGGGCAAGAATTCTTTTTTCCCCCACAGTAAAATTGAGCTTTCGCTTTCTCTCTGTCATACTTCCAAAAAAACTCACTCCCAGTCAACAAAAATCACTCACAAAAACAAGCACAACCAATCAAGCAAGAACACACACAAAGAGAAAACTAACACCCAAAAAAATCACACTAGCACTCAGCAAGAAACAGTCACAAAAACAAACAGCAAAAAAACAGCAAGAAAACAAACAAACAGAAATATATCAAACAAACAGTCTCTCAAACACTTATCAAAAAACACTTTCAAATCTAATCTACTAACAAACACTTGATCACACAGAACACTAATCTGACAACTACAAAACACAACACAACGAACAACAGGACAAAAGCACTTGGTTAAATGGGAAGGGACAAAGGGATGTACTTTTGCAATGCAAGTGCGTTTGTGTCTGTCTATTTATGCTGTTTGCGTAGTTCACAAAGTTGCCCTAGTCCATTTCCAATTTCACTGATTGCGCCGCTCCCGAGTTGTGAGCATGCGCACAGCGGAGCTGACCATGGTCTCCTTCAAGCGCGCATGCGCGAGCCGGCCGGCCCTTCATTTGCATGGGGTCACGGCTCATTTCAATGTAACACGCCCACGTCCTTCCCAATTTGTATTACTCCGCCTTACGCCTCTGAAAAAACGTTACGCATGCGTAATTTTCTGCGCAAAAGCTACGAGAATAGGGTGGTAACGCGGCAAAATTGCGCAAGTCTAACGTAAAGGCGGTGCGCTACGCCGGTCCAATAATGCGCAGATGTACCTGAATCTGGGCCAGAGTAACTTTACTCCTGGAAACTAACAGGTGCGCACAGTGGTGTGTCTAGCGTATTTTGCGTGCGAAGAAGCGCCGGTGTAATTATTTTAGGTAGGACGGAAAAAAATGGTTTTCAGGCATATCTCGTTTTGAGGATCAGGCGCAAAGATATGCGCGGGGCAAATTTCAATTACTCCGCGCATCTCGCGATAAGTCGGCGTAAGTCCTTGGTGAATCTGGCCCAAAATGTTGTATGTTTTGTCTTACAAATAATTCTTCTCATAGTTCCTCTCAAGCCCCTGCAGAAAACGCCTATACCCAGCTTTTTTAGAGCAGTGGTCTCTGTACAGTGGTCTGAGCAGCATGTTGATCACAATGAAAAGAAAATTCTAGTCACAAAATGATTTTCTTCTGCCAAAATAAACATTACCAACAAATCAGTAGCAAAAACATTGTCTATCGTGAAAAAACAAAACAACAAAAAAAAAATGATCTGCTTTGGCTGGGATTAATTGAATGCCAAAGCTTCCGATTTCTGAACATGTGCTCTATCCCATAGGCGGGCTGTAGTGCCATATGGGTGCAATCTATGGCCCCGATGGTGCGTGGGAATCTGGCAATTTTATAAAAATCAGTCACTGTGTTCATTCGCTGGACCTCCTGGGAGGGTTTTAATATCTGGTTGGCCATGCATCTCAGGATTGCAGGGACAACCTGGTGCACACACCTGCTAATGGAGGATTGTGACATCCCAGCCATACCTCCACATGTGCGCTGAAAATCAGACAGAAAAAAAAGAAAAACACAAGCAGACAGCTAATACAAATTCAAAAAAAAAAAACAGACACAAAAAACACTCCGAAAATACACACAGCTTCTACAACCTCCTACTACAATAAATCTTTAATATAACACTACACTCACCAACAAACAGCCACAGACAACAGAGCAAAAGACACTTGCTTTGGGAAGGGAAACACAGGGATGTACTTTTGCAAATGAAGGGCGTTTGTCTGGGGCTATTTAAGCACAGGGCGATTCTCAAACTAAGTATGCTTGGCCTTTTTCCTATCTCACTGATTGCGCCAAGCCAAGTTCTGCACATGCCCAGTATGGCCAGCCCGGGGTCACGGCTAATTTGAATGCAGCACGCCCACTTACTTCCCACTTGCAATAACCCCGCCTTACGCCTCAGGATTTACATTGCGCTGGAGCAAATTTGGGCGCAAATGCGCTGTGGATACGGCACTTACGTCAAAAAATTAAGGCGACCTAACTTAAATTAGATACGTTTGGAGTAACTTAATTTGCTCCGCTCTACCTAAATCTGGCCCTTTCTTTTTAAACCAAGCTGACTTACTTTCTATAGATATTGAAAAGACTTCCATTAGGCTTTAAAGCTTAGATTTAGGAATATACTTAGGTCAAGGGTTAGGTTAAAGTTTTTATTGTTAGTTTTGGGGCAAAAGATACAGCTTGTTTTAGGACTATGGTAATACTAAGGCCGTGTACACACGATAGAATTTATCTGCTGGAAACGGTCCGACGGACCGTTTCAGCAGACAAATTTGATTGTGTGTACGGGCGAGCAGACAGGTTTTACCAGCAGACAAATTTTAAAGCATGCTTTAAAATCTGTCTGCTGGAAACCCGTCTGTCCGACATGTCCGCTGGTTAGTGTACTAATGTATGGATTTGACGCATGCGTGGAAGTATTTTACCTCCTGGTGACAGTGATGTGGCAGCGTCAACGTCACCGCCACGTCAGCGCGCTGTCTGCCGGCGGGGATTTTGGTTTGATCGTGTGTAGACGATCAAACCAAAATAGCCCAGCAGACAAATCCGATCAAAACGGTCTGTCAGACCGATTTGATCGGATTTATTTAGTGGTGTGTACGCGGCCTTAGAGATAAGTGTAAGGATTTGATCAATAAAGTTATATGTTTAGGGCTTATGCCGCGTACACACGAAATAAAACAAAGTTTTAAAAAACGTCATTTAAAATGATCGTGTGTGGGCAAAACGTTGTTTTATGTCTTCTGAAAAACGACAAAAAAAAAATTTGAACATGCTTCAATTTTTTATGTCGTTTTTCAAAATGTCGTTTTTTGTGTCATGATCGTGTGTTCAGCAAAACGACGTTTAAAACTACGTTTTTAAACCCGCGCATGCTCAGAAGCAAGTTAAGACGCAAGCTTGAATGGAACAGAGTGCCATCGTACGTGTTGTACGTAACCGCGCTTTGCAAGAGCATTTTAAGAAAACGATGGTGTGTAGGCAACGTTGTTTTTTAAAATGAGAAAAAACAACGTTTTTTTACAAGACAAAAAACGACCGTGTGTGCGTGGCATTAGATTTAGGTTTAAGGGTAGGTTTAGGATTAAGTTAACGGGTTCATTGAGATGTGGGGTTTTGTCCATAATAATTGATAAGTTACACATTCCGTTGTGTGATTATACTTTTCCTTTTGGGTTATTTGCTTTTCTGAGTTTAAATTTGAAATATTTATTAACATAAGCACTAATTCCACTCAAACTCGCACACCAAAATTGTAACATACCACTTGTCATAGAGAATTTCATATAACAACTGTAGCAGATGTAGAATTTTTGTTTTAACTTTAAGTATATCTTTTTGTTTCCAGGAAATATGTCCCTTTGTTTCCAGCTTCTAGTAATAGTAAAAACATTTCCAAACAAGATAGATCACCCTGTCCATTATCATACAATGTTTCTCTTGATCGTTTGACAAACACAGTAAAAGCAGCTAGCAATGCTGCTTTGCTGTTCCCAATATTGCTCCACTTTGGTACTCTGCTTTAGACATTGTAATTCACAAGCTGTGTATAATAAAAGTCACTGTCAGTTACAGAAAATAAAGGAATGAAAGCACAGTCATCAAAATTTCACTTGCCTGAGCAAAAAATGGAAAAGAAAACTGAATAAATTGACATATTTTATAAAATAAGGCAGTTTGCCTTCCAAAAGCCCTCAAAAATTAGCACTTTTGTGCTTCTTCCAAGAAACAAATACATTTTAATAACATTTACAGTACATTAATGTTGAGGAAAGCAGCATTAGATGGACAGAATGCAAAATATTACACTTTGCAATTTCATTGCTAATCAGTTTTTCGAACTGCATTATTTAACTACCAGTTTTATGGTTTTCTCAATTGTTACAAAACCACAGTGGCTCAGTGAGTAAAAAGATAATGGGTTCCATTTTTGTTAATAGCTGTAATCAGAATGTATATACTGTATTATGAGTGTACTATATGTGAATTTTGGTTTCCTATTGCTACTTGTGCTCATGGCAAATGAGCAAGTCTTGCACTGTTTACAAGGCTCGCTATACCCATGTTGTATAAGCTCCTAAAAAGGCAACATGGCTATAGTAAGGCTTGTTACAAAGTGCATCTGGTGTGTGTAAATACTTTCAATTGTGTAAAATTTCAATGAACTCAACTTAAATATAAAATATACTAATAAAAACTGGAATACCAGTCAAACACAGCGTCAGATGACAATCACAGGTTTTAGCCCTGGTTCACACTGGGCTGAAATCGCGCAATTTCACTCCCTCTGGCAGTCCCGATTTCGGCGCGATTTAGGAGACATCTATGCAGGTTTCTGCACAGATGTCAATGTAAATCGCGTCCTGAAATCGCAAAAAGTAGTACAGGAACTACTTTTTGAAATCGGTGCAGCGCCGCAGATGCGGCGTCGCACCGATTAGGACGGTGTCATTGCCGGCAATTGCCGCCGATTTGAGATGCGATGTCAAATCGAACTAGTGTGAACCTGGGCTACACAAAGTTTCTCTACCCTGAACTCTGGGACATGTTGGTGAAACTACAATAAATTTTGTTCAACTTATCCACATGCTAACCTAAGTTTTTTTAGTGTATGTTTTGGGGTCACTACCAGCTGACATTTATGGTTTGCTGCTGGAGCACCCCGTGTTTTTATATATATATATTTTTTTTAATAAAACACCTTGGTACTACACTATTGGAGCCCTTGTCTCTTCCTATGAGGATTTACTGCTGAGGGATCACTTCCATCACACTGGCTCCGCTCAGGACTCGGTAATGCAGAATATTATCTAGCGGGAAGGCTGGCGGTGAGCTGACAGGGAGAAGACCTAGGATTCCAGCAATTTCAGATACTACACGCCATTTACCCCTGTAGGGGTGGTGGCATCTGGTAAATGGGGACCCAGGATGGGGAGCACGCAAGTCACCTGATTACCTGCCTCATACTACACCAAGTCACTCTGGATTACTTCACTGTGAATGAACTTGTTATAAGAATTTGTTTTTTGCTCTTTTGGTTCTTTCTGTTGTTCATCATCAACTTTGCTGGACATTCACTCTTATATACATATATATTTGTCAGACTATTTGTATTTATCATAATTTTTCACTCATTTTTTCAAATAACTTTTTACTCTTTCATGGCTGGTTGCACAGGCAATTTTATATTGTACAGTTGTATTAAAAATTATTCAACCCCCATTTAAATTGATTGTTTTGGCCAGTTTGACATTGATTTTGATCATTTAGTCATCCTGCTTACAATTAAATCAAAGAGGCACGTGTAGGTCAGACAAATATAACATAACATTTATAATGAAATAACCAAAAATTTATTTTCTGTGCTCACATCATTATCAGTTTTATTCAACCCCCAAGTGACATTCAATCTTAGTACTTAGTACAACATCCTTTTACAGTTATAACAGCTTTTAAACGTGAAGCATAGCTTGACACAAGTGTCTTGCAGCGATCTACGGGTATCTTCACCCATTCGTCATGGGCAAAAGCCTCCAGTTCAGTCACATTCTTAGGCTTGCACACTGCAACTGCTTTCTTTAAGTCCCACCAGAGGTTCTCAATCGGAATGTAAAAAGGAGATCAAGGGTGCAAAAATTCATAAAGAAAAGGCGCATGCGCGGCGCTCTGAGGTATGGCCGCATAGCTTCTGAGCCCCGTCCCGCTCCGTAACATCGGCGCCCCCACTCGCAGGGACATTCACCCCCCCCCCCCCCCGCACGGCACTCAAGTTCGGATTGTCCAGGGCTCCCGCGGGCACATTTTCGGAGGATTTGCGGCAGCGGATCGGTCCTCTCAAGCCCGTATAGCGGCTCTGTCAGACACCGCAGAGGCATCTAAAATGGCGGCGGAAAGGCTGCATTGTAATACAGCGCACACGGACACATCAGTCTCTTCTCCATGGCGGGCTTCTCTGCATGAAGAGGTATGTGGAGGGGACTCAGTGCTTCAGACACTGGGGGAACCGGCATCTCCAGCTTCTACAGCCTCTCTCCTTAATCAGACCCTGGAGGAGATGCTTATACTGCCAGCAGCAGCTGCCTCATGGGAGCCTGGAGTTCAAATGCAGAATATGGGTCACATCTCCTCACAGCCCCATGATTTAGCTGTTCTTGTGGCTAGATTTGCTGAAATGCTTGACAGGGGGCTTGCTCAGACTGCTGCTAAAATGACTTTGGATATAAAATCTGATCTTCAACTCCTGGGCTCCTGCATTGAATTTGTTGAGAATAAATTGGACACCACGATTGATCAGGTTAACCAAAACACTGACCACTTTAAAGAATTGCATGACCAGCTGGAGGGGGCCATAGCCAAAATTGACGACCTGGAGAATAGGTCCAGAAGGCTTAATTTCAGGATCAGGGGTCTACCAGAGTCTGTCACAGACATACCGGATGCCGTACACACCCTCACCAAAAGCCTTATACCAAACGTCAGGGCTCACAGGCTGGAACTTGATCGGGCACATAGGGGTCTGGTCCCCCCCCCGACCTGATGGGTTGCCTCGTGACATAGTGGTCAAACTCCACTATTATGCTGTCAGAGAAGAAGTCATGAGGAGAGCCCGCACCACCCCTCAAATTCACCTTATGGGACACACGGTCCAAATCTACGCTGATGTCTCCCCCTTCACCATCCAGAAGAGGCGTACTCTTAAGCCCCTCATATTAGTCCTGGTGCAGAAAAATATTAAATATTCCCCTTTAGCCTGAAGTTTGATTATAATGGCAAGCCCTAAAGATTTTCAACGCTCTCGGACGGAGAATTCCTCCTGAAGAAATTGGGCATACTGCCCACAGATCCACCCTCTCCAATGCAGTCTTCCCCTTCAAGCCTGCCCAAGTGGCCTCCTCCATCCAGCCCTATCGCCTCCGTTTGGCAGAAACCTAAGTACAAGAAAGCCAGGGATGGACTCACTACTTGAACTGGAGGCCCGCTCTATTGCTTCTCTCTAGATCCCACTCCTTTTTTTTTGGATCTGGGCTCATCTGTCCAACCGGACTCTTTGATTGACTTCTCCCATTGTTCTTCACTGTGACCCGGGCCTCTCTTGTTAGACTTTTTGCACTACTATAGTTGCTGCCTGATTGCCCATAGCAGTGGTGCAACCTTTCGTAGGCCATGAACGAAGTCTTTCCTGTGTCTTCCCTAGTTCCTCTGCTCCACGTCTGGGACCACTCCAGGGAACGCAGTGTATCCTTTCTACCATATATGGTATTCGGATGTCAGAAGACTATTCAACTTTAAGTGACTTAAATTTCCCTTGGACCTATAAACTGCTCTTCAATATCCCCAGGTTGACTGCCACCTACTTCCTCCTCTGGAGGGCTCTTCACTGGAGTTGTGGGGCTTTGGCATTTTTTTTGTTGAGTCTATATATATATATATATATATATATATATATATATATACCCTGATCTAGCTTGTTCTTCCTCAAGTGTCTCCTCTAAGATGGTTACTGTTATGAATGTACCCTAGTTTGTTTTTTTCTGTTTGTTGGCAAAAGAATTTAGGGGGTGCCGTGTGCGGAGCGGCACCTGTGCAACTTCCCCTGTACTCGGAGCTGCAGTTTTCTCTGCTCCTGGCCAGGTTCTCCCCCACTGGTTGGGGGATACAAAATTTGTATCTTGGGATGTGGTGGACCTTTTTTCCCCATATCCCGGGAACCCACTCCCTCCCCTTCTTTTTCTTATCCTGTTTCTGTATCTTTCTCCCTTTACTAATTCTTTTGTTTTTTCAGTGACGTGTGTGGTCTTGCCCATTTGCGGGTCCCTGGTACATAATCGTATGAACTTGTTCGCACCTCGCGCTCATGGACCATTCTGCAGTTGGAGGGTAGGTGGTTGGGGTGCGCTGAGTTTTCTCCCTAAACTGCTTCATGGCTGATCTTCCCACTTGTTCTCCTACCTTACGCATAGCCTCGCATAATGTGCAGGGGCTCAACTCTCCAATTAAATGCCGGAAAATATTCCAGTTTTACCATGACCAGAAAATAGACATATTGTTGCTTCAGGAAACGCATTTCCCTAAATCATATAATCCATCCTTTATTCACCCCAAATTCCCTGTGTTCTACCTAGCCAACTCAGACAATAAGACTAAAGGAGTAGGAATATTCTTTTACCGTAACACCCAATTCTCACTGATATCTGACTTTAAGGATCCAGATGGCAGCTTCATCCTTGTGAAGGGACTCATTGATGACCAGCTTTATTCCCTCATCTCCTACTATGCACCAAATATAGGACAATCAAAATTCTTCCAATCCCTCTTTTGCACACTTACCCCACTGCTCGAGGGCCTGGTCATCTATGGCGGAGACTCTAACATTGCTTTCGATGCCGGGATAGAAAAATCCTGCCCACCAGGCAAGGATGGTATCTGCCCCACCAGACAGAGTCTCAATGTAGCTAGACAAATTTTCCACCGGGGGCTAGTGGACATCTGGAGGGAAATGAATCCGAAGGCTCAGGATTATACACACTATTCAAGCCCCCACAATACTTTTGCCAGGATAGATCACTTTTTCATTTTACAAAATCATTCCCCGCTGGTCCACAAGGCAATCATAAGAGATTCCGCATGGTCGGACCATTCCTTCCTTCTCCTCATAATAAACAGACCTACAGGTCGACAAAAAGGATTCAATTGGAGATTAAACGCCTCTATACTTAGCAATCCCTCCCATGCTAGCGAAATTGAGAAAGACATTCAGGAATTATTTCAGCTCAATGATATTGATAACATCTCCCCCATCACCTTATGGGCGGCACATTAAAGCTTCATGAGGGGTAAACTGATCCAACAGGCCTCTAGACTACGTAAGGCCCACAAACTAGATATTGACAGACTGGAGAAGGAATTCTCAGCCTTAAGCAAACAACACAAACACACACCCACCGCTACTTCAGCCTTGAAGCTCGATACTGCGCGCACAAACCTTAATTTGGCCCTCACTGCCATGGCGGAAAAAAATTTGCGTTGGGAGGGAGACAGGTTTTATCACCAAAAAGATAAGTTAGGCAAGATGCTGACACATAGGCTGACTCCTAAACTAAGGTCCTTTACCTTACCAAAAACAAAATTACAAAATTGATCCCTCTCGCAAAACCCCCAGAAAATAATGGAGGCTTTTCATGATTTCTACCACTCCTTGTATAGTACAAACAGACAGGAGTCATCACCCAACATGATTGACACCTTTCTGGGCTCTCTAAAGATCCCCAAGATTCAGGACCATCACAGGGACAGCCTGGAAGCCCCGATCTCAGCTGAGGAAGTCTCACGGGTTATCAAAAACCTTAAAAACAATTCTGCCCCTGGACCTGATGGCTTCTCAGTCCCGTATTATAAGCACTTTGCCCCAATACTGTCCCCCTTTCTGGCAAGTTTTTTTAACCAGCTTTGAACTGGTGCACTACTTGGTAAGGCGTTGAATTCAGCCTTTATCACGGTGCTACCTAAACCGGGTAAGGATACTAGCTGCACCGCTAATTACCGCCCAATATCATTGATAAATAATGACCTCAAAATCCTGACGAAAATTTTGGCGGATAGAATTTCCAACTTTATTGGCCTTTATATACACAAGACCAAGTAGGCTTTTTACCTGGGAGACAGGGCACCGACCAGGTCAGGAGAGCAATTGATATAATTTCTTTGCTAAAGTCTCATGAAGGCGTTTGACTCTGTCTCCTGGTCTTTTTTATTCCAAATTTTGCAGAAGTCAGGTTTTGGTCAATCCTTTATGAACATGATAGGAGCACTCTATTCCAATCCAGAAGCAAAAATTAAAATGCAGTGATATTATTCGCAACCTTTCCCAATCCTCAAGGGTACAAGACAAGGTTGTCCCTTGTCTCCACTGATCTTCGCCATGGTCATCGAGACCTTAGCTATCGCCATTCGGGACAATCCTGACATACACGAAGTGGAATGTGGCTCGAAAACCCACAAGTGTGCTCTTTTTGCTGACGACATCTTGGTTTTTATCACTTCACCACTTACCTCATTACCAAATCTCTGTAGGGTACTGGATGATTTTGGCGGAGTCTCTGGTCTCAGGGTCAACTATTCAAAATCCCTGGCACTAAACCTCAACTTACCAGCAACCTTAGTGGCTCAGCTGAAAGACAATTTCCGGTTTGGTTGGAGTGATTCGATGATTCCCTATTTGGGGATTAGCTTGACAGCTTCAATAGACTAGCTATATACTGCCAATTTTCCCCCAATCTATCGTAAACGGGGAGAGGATATCTCGCACTGGGATAAACTGGGCCTGTCCTGGCTAGGCAGAGTCAATTCAGTGAAAATGACCTTACTACCATGCATTTTGTACTTATTTAGATCGCTACCCATCCCCATCTCCAAGGTTCATCTTCGGAAATTTCAATCCAAAATCATACACTTCATATGGGGAGGAAAGGGGCATAGGATCGCCAAGGGGACCCTGTTTAGGAATAGAGATCAGGGAGGTTTAGGCTTGCCCAACCTTCTATGGTATCATCAGGCTGCACAGCTTTCCCAACTCCCCACTATCTATTCGAAATTTGCACACCCTGACTGGGTACATATGGAAAGACAGGCTATTCCCCACCACACTCTGGACTATGTTCTCTGGTGCCCAACCAAATCTAGGCCTCCCATCATGGTCCCCACACTATCTCACTCTCTAACATTATGGGACTCTCTCAAAACTCACCCTTGTCTAATTTCTCACTGGCAACCATTGTTGCACATTTTTCGAAATCCTCGGTTCCCTCCTGGGATGGACATTAAGGCATTACAGTGGTGGTTAGACTAGAGTCTATATAGAATAGGAAATTTCGTCACCCCGACAGGGCCCCTCACCCTTGCCCACTGCGTTAGTAAACTTGACATGCCGAGAACCGAAAGTTTTAGTTATCGCCAAATATCCAATTTTCTTCAGTCCCTGCGGACCCCAAACTCCCTCCCACTCTCGATCACGGACTATGAACAATGGTGCGGTCAAGCTATGGAGCAGAGGGGAGGAATATCAGTGATTTATCAAGCACTTTCTAAGGCAGAAACCAAAACTCTCTTTATGAGAGATTGGGAAGCTGATTTTCAACAAACCTGGAGCATTGCAGAATTGCATAGAGCTTCTAGCGCGGCATCCAAAGGCATTCTAAACATATACCTGATCGAAGCGAACTTAAAAGTCCTAATGAGGTGGTACATGGTTCCCCTAAAATGTTCCCAAATCTTCCCGAACGCATCACCATTATGTTTTTGTAACTGTGGTCATGTGGGGTCAATGCTGCATATTTGGTGGGATTGTCCCAGGATCAGAGGTCTTTGGAATAAAATATTTCACATCAGGAAAATCACAGGTTTACCTATCCAAAAATTGCCCCATGTAGACCTTTTAAACTTCCCTTGTCCTGAAACCTCTAAAATGGTTCAACGCCTTCTCATGTTTATTTTCCTTGGGACCAAGTTTACGATTGCTCGAGCCTGGAAACAACCGACTGTACCCTTTTTCATGGTCAAAAGGAAAATATCATGGATTATGGTCCAGGAGAAGATAGTTAGTATCCTCTTGGACACTGCTGATAAACATGAGGCTACCTGGGAACCCTGGTCCAAATACTTGTCCCTACCGACTGTTGCATCTCTCACACCTGGGTCTTTGTAGATGAGCGAGTTCCACACGTCCCACAGGATGTTATCACTACTTTTCTCTCTCTCTTTCTTCTTTTTTCTTTTCTCTCTTTTTCTTCCTCTTCCTTTCCCCCTTCGCTACATCTCTAAATAACCCTACATGTTTCACTAATAGACTACTGCATTAAGAATCTGTGTTTATATCCTCCCAATTAATAATAGAAAGGTTTTTATTACTTGTTTTGATAACAGATCGGGGTGTTGTCTAGAACTTTTATCTGTTGTCTCTTGTTTCATGTATGCCAACACGCTGTTTTACCTCTTACCTCTGATATTTCACTTGAGTGTTAAGGCATAGTTCTCTTGTTAGAAAAAATTGGGGGAATCTCGCGCCAAAATAAAGTGGGGGGGGGAAATTACCAGTGCAATTGATTAAGAGCTGCTCCCTAAATAATACAGAGTGCTGGATTATACGTATGAACAAGTGAAAAATGAGGGGCGCTGACTAATGATATATTTACCATATATTAAACAACATTAATGTGAATGATATATGTGAAACTCGTGCTACAACAATATCACAGCAAATCAATAACAAAACAGTGAATACAACAAAAGTGCAATGGCGGTGGACAATGAATGTCTACCCAGAGTCCATAGATAAGATGTGCAATATTGTGCTGAAAAACAATAGTGATCCTATGAAGTGCTCCGTGTCAGATCTTCCAAATAAAATATTCCACCTTCACCAAAGTGCCACCGCAAGTGAGGATAGATGGCTCCTTACCCGATGGTGTTGACCTATTAATTAAAATAAGGTCAAATGAGCTCAGGAATCAGCTGCTACCCGTGGGGAACTTGATTGCAAACCAAGTTGTAAACAGATCTCATAAAAGGAGAAAAACAGCTTCCATGGTGTAAAACCTTTTATTAGAGTAAAAATACAAAAAATACAGTGCCGAGTGGCCTCTTACTTGGAGTGGTGCCCGTAATCCTGATGACGACAACAACGAAACGTACGTCGAGGCGGTACCTGGGCACGCACTACTAGCTCACTTCCGGTTTCCTGGTTCTCAAGCTGACGGCGGTGGAACGCACGCCGGCTTCACCAGCTTACCACACTATCTCTCTCCAATCCCTATATGTCTACAGCCTCAGTGCCGGGATTACGGGCACCACTCCAAGTAAGAGGCCACTCGGCACTGTATTTTTTGTATTTTTACTCTAATAAAAGGTTTTACACCATGGAAGCTGTTTTTCTCCTTTTATGAGATCTGTTTACAACTTGGTTTGCAATCAAGTTCCCCACGGGTAGCAGCTGATTCCTGAGCTCATTTGACCTTATTTTAATTAATAGGTCAACACCATCGGGTAAGGAGCCATCTATCCTCACTTGCCGTGGCACTTTGGTGAAGGTGGAATATTTTATTTGGAAGATCTGACACGGAGCACTTCATAGGATCACTATTGTTTTTCAGCACAATATTGCACATCTTATCTATGGACTCTGGGTAGACATTCATTGTCCACCGCCATTGCACTTTTGTTGTATTCACTGTTTTGTTATTGATTTGCTGTTATATTGTTGTAGCACGAGTTTCACATATATCATTCACATTAATGTTGTTTAATATATGGTAAATATATCATTAGTCAGCGCCCCTCATTTTTCACTTGTTCATAGTTCTCTTGTTGGTCATGTTAATTTTTTGTTCTACCGTTGCCCTTGCTCTTTTTCCTGCTCACTACCACCGCTATCACTTTGCCTGTACGTACTCGACGTTGTGCTCTGTGTGGGGGGGGGCTTTCCTCCCCAGCACAGCTAGATCCCTTGAGGGGTGCTGGGGGTGTGGGGTCTTCTCCCCCTACCGGAGTCAACTTTGATGTTGTTGATCTATTGTGGGCACAATTGACCTTTCTACCCTGGATATGCAATGTGTCTTTTTCTGAACTACTCTTGCAGTTATTTTGCGGATGTTTTACCTGTTCTTCTGTTGATGTTACCTGATATTTCAATAAAAAACTATTGAAAGAAAAAATTCAAAAATTCATAAAGAAAGACAGATTGCATTTAAAACCCCCCAAAAAATCTGTAAATATATTATTAGTAAAGAGATCAATTCTGAGCATGTAGGCCTTTTACAAAATAATCTGGAGTGGGTGACTGGGGACAAAAAGAAGGCATATTTATTAAATATTTCTTCAGCTTTGTATATGCAAAGCAGCATGGGGGAGGTCATGTCTATAATGGGGATGTTATTGACACATCCCCAAATGATTCACAATGGCTCAAAAGTGATATGGTCTAGAAAATATTTTGACAGAATCAAGGTGGATAAAGCACCTGGACCAGAAAGCATCCACCCATGGAATTAGCTTTGTCATTTCAAAGTCATTGTTCCTAATCTTTAGGGACTCATTAATGACTGGAATAGTATCACTGGATAGGCGTTGGTCCAATGTAATGCTTATATTTAATCAAAGTCTTTATCAAGTAACTATAGACCTGTTAGTTTAACTTTTATAGTTGGGAAGATACTGGAGAGTTTAATAAATGAGTTCTTGCTGTAAAAAAATATTTTAAGCAACAGACAGCATGGATTCCTGAAACATCGGCTGTTCGATTGTTCGACAAAGATCAAACATTATGGGCCGTTCGCGCCAGGTTTGATTGGCGCGTCATGGACCATAATGCACTGCATCATCGCAGTGCATTGCTGGCTGATGCCTGGCCAAGCATACACTATGACCCGCATGCTTTGACCAATCACAGCGCCGTAAGCGAAGAGAGCCATAATTGGCCTAAGGTAGGGTGCCTTTGGCCAATTATGGCTCAGGGAGTTAATTATAAAAGGCCACCTGCATGTCGGCCCTGTGTAGTGTGTTGCTCGTGTTGAGAGAGAGAGTGTCATTTCATTTAGTTTGAGCAGGCAGCCGATTTAGTTATGTGTATATCATACATCCAGGCTTTTTGTATATATAATATATTTATATATCTATGTATACACTGTATACAGTTTAGCTTGATCTCACTGCAGACTGTTCCTGGTGTACTGTTTCTAAAATACTTCAGGCAGGCAGGCTATACAGTTAGCTGCAGTGTATTGTAGTATATATATATATATACATCCCGGCTTTGTGCAGCGATACCCCCTCAAGGGCCGCTGATTGATTTGGGATCGGCGTATTAAGTTAGCCTTATGTGTTGTCTAGGGTGATTTCAGTGAGCAGAGTAATAAAAGAATGTCCAAACCTGCTGCTGAAGTTTTCTGAATGCTTTATTTCCTGGTCCAACATGACCAACATCAACATGAGGTAGAGAGAAAAGGTTGATGAAAGGAGATAACGTTGCGGTATCAGGCTTGGATGAAAAGAAAGCAGTCCTGCCTTCTGCAATAGAACAATTTGTCGCCACTCTAGCCAGAGTGGGTGAAGTGCCTCCGGACAGACTTCTGCCACAAGACTGGCAGCCGGAATGTCACTTAAAGGATCACTAAAGGAAAAAAAAATGTTTGCTGAAATAACTTTTATGTCTCTATACCCTGTATACCCTGTAAACAGTCAACTGATTCCTTTTAAAAATGATTAAAAATAGATAAAAATCAATTATATAATATGCCTCTAGTTTCACTTTCGTTTTTAAACTGGTTTTGTGTTTATGTGAAGTAGAGAGAGAGACAGAACAAAAACAAACAAATCCAGGGCAGTGTTTTGTTTATAAATTGAATCCCAGGGCAGTGTTTTGTTTTTTTAAATTAATCTGATGGTTCTGAGGAGTTTTAGACACACAGCTTGGACCACAGTGAAAAGCTGCCATGAGATTTTTCATAAGGAGCCAGACAAGCAGGAAGTGTGGAGATGAATGAATGAATGAAAACTTATATAGCGCAGCACATGCGAACTAAATCGCCTCTGGGCGCTTGTTGTTCCTGTCTCCTTTGATATCAAAAGAGAAAAGTCTTGACCTTTTTCCTAAATGCTAGGTGGTTCTCCTCCAACCGAATGCTGGTTGGTAACGCATTCCATAGTCTGGCACCTTGGATCGCGAATCTTCTTTCTCCTTTGGACTTGAAGTTGGCTTTCGGAACCTGGAGCAGGTTCTGATTCGTGGATCGCAAAACGCGATTGGGATTATGCGCTTTTATTATTTCGCATAAATAAAGGGGGGCATTCCCATGGACACATCTATGCGTGAGACAGAGAGCTTTAAAAGCAATTCTGTCTTTAACTGGCAGCCAATGAAGGGCTCTCAGTGAAGGTGAGATGGATTCCCAGGGTTTTTTCCCAGTCACAAGTCTGGCGGCCGTATTCTGAACGACTTGCAGACGAGCGATTTGGTACTTGGGGAGGCCGAGGTAAAGGGCATTTGCATAGTCCAGTCTGGAGTTTACAATTGCTCCCACCACGACCGCTAAATCTTCTTTAGGGATGAACGGAGTGAGTCTGCGTAGTAGGCGCAGTAGATGGTGAGATCCGCTGACTACTGACCCTATTTGTGCGTCCATAGTCATAAAGGAGTCAAAAATGACCCCTAGGCTTTTGACTTTGGCGCTAGGGGTGATGAGCTTGCCCAAAATAGGCGGGGGGGTCCACACTGTTGAAAGTTGATTCCTGCACTTGGCGTGAAACCGGAGAAGTTCTGTTTTCGCTCCATTGAGTTTAAGATAACTCTTTGTCATCCAGTCCTCTATCAAAGAGAGACATGTCTCTAGATTGAGGTGGTGATCCTGTCTATTGCAGATGCGGAAATACAGTTGCGTGTCATCTGCATATGAGTGGTAGAGCATTTTTTGGCTGCTGATAATCTCAAAAAGAGGACGAAGATATATGTTAAACAGCACTGGTGACAGAGGCGATCCTTGAGGGACTCCGCATGTTACTGTGCGTTTTTCAGACGTAAAAGGTCCTAACTGTACTGTTTGCGATCGGTTTTCCAGAAAAGAGGAGAACCAAGATAAATCGCCTTCTGCGACTCTGGCCACTTCAGCAAGCCGAGTCAGTAACAGATTGTGGTCTACAGTGTCGAAAGCGGCACTTAGGTCCAACAGCACTAGAAGACAAGATTCTCCTTCGTCTGCGGCCTTGAGAACATCGTCCCATACTTTCAGCAATGCTGTTTCCGTCCCGTGTCCGGGACGGAAGCCTGATTGCAATGGGTCAAGTAGCTTGTAGGTATCTAGATGCTGTTGCAGCTGTTGTACCACTACTTTTTCCATTATCTTCGAAAGTACGTTGAGGCTTGTTATGGGACGGCGGTGGAGTGGGTCCTTGGGGTCCAGGGAGGGTTTCTTCAGGATTGGTTGAATTATCACCTCTTTCAACTGAGAAGGCACTATGCCCTCCAGAAAAGACTGGTTGATAAACTGCGTGATGGGAGGAGCCAGGATGTAGGCGCACTCCTTCAGCAGTTTTGTGGGGATAATGTCATTTGGCGCTGTGCCATTACGCAGAGCGGCAATGACATTTTTAGTGGTCTCGATGGAGATGGGTTCCAGGGTAAACTTACCTGATATAGGAGAATTACTATGGGTGCAGTGTGAGAGGCTGCAGGGGGGGCTGAGGGGGGAATTGTTTTGCTGAATGCTTTCACGGATTGCCTCGATTTTATTAATGAAGTAATCCGATAGTTCATTGCAAAATTCTTGCGTGTCCGAACTGGGGGCTTCAATGCATCCTGGTTTCATGGTCTGGGTGACCATCTTGAAGAGTTCGCGGGGGCGGTTAATGGCACCGTTGATAGTCCAAAAAAATAATTTTTCTTGGCTTGGAAAATTCCTTTGTGGTATTTTCTTGTCGCCGCCTTGTAGATGGATAGGTTTTGCTCTGAAGAACATCTTTTCCAGGCAGATTCTGCCCTTCTGCGTTCTTGCTTCAGTAACGACAGCTGGTTGTTAAACCAGCTGCGGTTGTTTTTCCGGATGCGGGTACTTCGTTTCGGCGCTACCAAGTCGGCTGACTGTAGCATGGCCGAGTTAATGGCTTCCAATGTTTCAACGGCCGTTTGATGCGGCTGAGTTGTTTCTATTTTCTTCCTTAAAGTAGTTTTGAAGAGTTCCGAGTGGAGCTTCTTCTGACATCTAGTCCAGTGTGTTGTCACTGGATTTGATGTTTTTGTTGCAGGGGGGATGGTGGAAATACTGAATATAATTGCATGGTGGTCTGTCCATGGCAACTTTTCATTTTCCCTAATCTTTATTTCCAGAGCTTGTCTGAAAATAAGATCAAGTGTGTGACCTGAAGCATGTGTGGGCCCACATACTAATTGCTGCAATCCTAATCCTTCCAGGTGGTCAATACAGGCGTCGGCAATGGGGTCTTGTGAAGAGTTGGCCCAGAGATTGAAATCCCCGAGCAGCAAAAGATTTTGCTGTTGAGGGTGTAAGTGGAGAAGAAATCCGTCCATGATGATAGCAGCTGCGATTTTGGGCCGGGCGGCCTATAGCAGAGCAGAATGTGGACGGTCTCCTTTGAACTTGCTTGCAGTTGCAGAGTAAGGGTTTCCATGAATGGAAGAGGGTTTTGGCGGACTGGTTTGGTGATCGTAAGATGAGTCTTGTGGATCACCGCCAGGCCGCCTCCTCTTTGCCCTATTCTGTTTTCCGTTATAATACGGTAGTTTTCTGGCACCAATTCTCCTAGAATGGAGTTACAGTCGGCTGTGAGCCAGCTCTCTGTAATAAAGAGGCAGTCTAGATCCTTTTGTTGAATGAAGTCGCGGATTTCTAGTCGGTGTTTTACTGCCGATCTTGTGTTGATCAGAGCACATGATATGTGCCTGCGCTGGGGTAAATGGCTGAAATGTCTGACCGTCGATCTATGATCGATTCTCAATAGTCGCTCAGTTCTTAGGGCCTTTTTGGTGATGGCTGGCAGTATTGCGGCGCATTGCCTCAAACTCCAAATGGTGTCGGCAGAATATTGCCGACATGCCATGATCGCCAATACACCGGGGGGGATTTGGGGCAGTGGGGAGAGGAATTGGCTGACTCCTCTCTCCTGGCTTGGTCCAGAGGAAGGCAAAAAACCCTGTCAGAGCTCGGCCAATATGCTCCGGTAGGGAAAAAATTCCTTCCTGACCCCTATAAGAGGCGATCGGTTAACCCCTGGATCAAGCTTCTGTGTGATTAGGGCGACGGGGGGGCTAGGGCTGAGAGGGAGAGCCTGTTGCTGGTCTGGTGGCTGCCTGCTCAGGGATGAGGGCTGACAGGGGGCTTTTCTGGTAACCTGGGGCTGAAAGGGTGAAGGGTGAAAAAATAACAGGGCCGGATAACTGTCCTTCAGGGATAAGGGGGGTTTTCTGGGAGCTGCGTAAGGACAACTGAGACGTGGGGAGCAGCGCGCCGTTAGGCCGCAAGTGAAGTCGCGGTCTTTCCTAGACCGCGGCCCCGTGATTCAGGACGGCGCGGTGCACCCAAAAAAGCACCAGAAGGGCGGAAATTTCCGCGAGGAGGTGGCGAGAGGTGGCGGGAGGGGGCCCTTGAGGATGATGGAGGTGAGGGAGTGCAGGGGGACAAAGAATGGAGCAAGGATGGAGCAAAGGAAGATCTGTGTTGCTGTGGCTTTGTCCTGAAAAGGACGGCCGTCAGCAGCTTTGGTGGAGGGCTCTTACCTGTGGAGAGCCAGGGAGCTGAGCTGGAGGAGCGGAGAGATCAGGGGCGCAGGACTTTCCAGGGCTGGGCTGGAAACCGGAGTGTGGACTGAGCTGGCCGGGCTGAGGGACTCTGCCTGTCTGCCTCCTGAGCCTGCCTGGAGCTATGGCACACACGCTCCTACTCCTAGGAGACGTGCGCCGTGGGAGCTCCTGTAGCTAATCCACCTGCCTCACTCTGCCTCACTCTGATTGGAAAGGATATGGCTCTGAGCAGTCTTGGATATCCACATTGGATCAGAGCAGAATTACAGTAACTTCAAAGCAAAAACGAACAATGAGAACATGAAAACAGCACTGCATTAAGGTAAAGGAAGCTATTTAGCTAAAAAAAAAAAATTCCTTTAGTGATCCTTTAAGGTTGCTGGGAGGAACAAGTCTCTCTCACTGACTTGGCTCTAGTTGAATTTGGTGTTTTTAGGACGAAGACCTCTGCCACAGGCCCAATGTTGGACTGTAGAGCGAATCCTCCCAGAAAGTTCTCTGTTCAGTAGGAGTCACCAGTTGACAGTCTATGGTTATCTGTCAGTTCCTGGCAACCAGATCCCCGGTGGTTCGTTCAAGCCCTTTTGGATCACCTGCCTCCTGGTTCTCCTCAAGCCGATCCCCCACTGAACAGCATACAGCTTGGGATCTCTTCAATAGGAATGGGCCCCCAGCAAGTCGCTAGGGCCCCTTTCAGCATCATCAGGGAACTCCTCGTAGCATGCGACCCCGGCCTGGTAGGCCATGTCATCGAGGTCCATTGGGTACGCACAACCTAAAGGTGGGTGCCGCACCTGGAACCCGCGAAGAACCCCAAAAAATGGCGTCTGCCACAGATATACCCATCCCCAGCATGCTCCGCAAGGGAAAACTCCTCCAATTGGCTGCTGGGGAAAAGTGTCTCTGCCTGAATCCCTCTAGTGCCACCTGCCACCCAGAGATGCACCACATCTCTGGAGCACAGAATGACCCACAGGATAATTCAGGGCTGACAGCAGCCCAATTTAGCAAAATTAGGAGTGGAAGCAGCATAACTCTCCCACTAACTTTAGCCTAGCGCCTTTTCTGAAATAAATATATATATATATATATATATATATATATATATATATATATATATATATATATATATATTTATAATTAATATATATATATATATATATATACTGGTATACAGTTTAGTTTGATCTCACTGCAGACCTTTTGCTGGTGTGCTGTTTCTAAAATACTTCAGGCAGGCAGGCAATTAGCTGCAGTGTATTGTAGTATATGTAAAACTATATATACACACTGTATACAGTTTAGCTAGATCTCACTGCAGACCATTCCTGGTGTACTGTTTCTAATATACTTCAGGCAGGCAGTTGATTCAGCTAGCTGCAGTGCATTTCATATATATATGCATTCTAGTCCAGCCAAGCCTATACCTTACTGTATGCCATTCCTGGTGTACATGTTTAAAGACACTTTCAGGCAGGCAGGTGACTCAGTGGGCTGCAATGCATAAAATATATATACAGTCTCCTACATATATCTCCACTGCATTGTAGTCCAGCCAAGCCTATAACTGACTGTAGGCCATTCCTGGAGTGCGTGTTCAAAGACAGTTACCGGCAGGCCGGCGAATCGGTGAGCTGCAGTGCATAAAATATATTAACAGGCTTGTATATATATATATATATATATATATATATATATATATATATATATATATATATATAATGTCTAGCCAAGCCTATATTTGACTTTAGGCTATTCCTGGAGTGCGTGTTCAAAGACAGTTTAGGCAGGCGACTCAGTGAGGTGCTGTTTTTAGTAAACTTCAGGCGTTGGTTTGCTAATCTAATTTTACAGTATTTCTGGAAGGCCAACAAGAAGAGGCAGATGCTCACAGGCAAAGAGGGCATGCAGGCTCTATGTCTACAGCCAACAGTGCTGGTCATGGACATGGTGCATCCTTAGTAGTGTTGCTCACGAATATTCGCATTGCGAATATTCGTTACGAATATTGCATATTCGAGTATTCGCGAATAACTCGAATATCGCGGTGAATATTCGCTATTGCGAATATTCATATTTTTTCAACTTTATTTTTAAAACAGATCACATCCTAGTGATCTCCATCGACGTCTAAAAGCATTGCTGGTATGATTAGAGACCCTGGGCCGAGTAGCTGAGGCGATCCTTTTATGTTGCCGAATATTTGCAATGCGAATATTCGTATTACGAATATTCGCAAATGCGTTCTCTGCCCTTCTGTGTTTTGTGTATAAAAAAAAAAAAAATTAGCTTTAGTTTAGTCATATAAGTTTGTGTAAGTAGAGTTAGTGTTTAGTGCCTATTAGTTTAGTAATCCAGGAAATGATCTCCGTTTTCGCGTGTTGACGAGAATTTCGCAATCAATTTCGCATTCGCACTAGGGAAATTTTGCTAAATTTTTTTTTTTTGATAAAATATCGCGAATATTCGTTAATATCGAATATTCGTGATATTTTATCAAAAAAAAATACGTTCTCTGCCCTTCTGTGTTTTGTGTATAAAAAAAAAAAAATAGCTTTAGTTTAGTCATATAAGTTTTTTAGCCATGACTAAGCACTGATTGTAAGTGCGAAACGCGTCGGCCATACTGTATTTTGTTGGTTGCAGTGACTGTATGTACAGTTGAAAAATAAAAGACAACTTATTTTAAGTGATTTCGGAGTGTGGCTGTCCATTTTTCGTCCTTCAATTTGCTATCATTAGCATTGCCAGCACCTTGGTGGTTCAACAACCCTTGATTGCACACGGGGCTCACCTGGAGCGGTGAGAAATTTGTCTGTAAGTAGAGTTAGTGTTTAGTGCATATTAGTTTAGTAATCCAGGAAATGATCTCCGTTTTCGCGTGTTGACGAGAATTTCGCAATCAATTTCACATTCGCACTAGCGAAATTTCGCATTAGCGAAATTTCGTAATTTTTTTTTTTGATAAAATATCACGAATATTCGATATTAACGAATATTCGCGAATATTCTTCTATGTATTCACGCAATATCGCAAAATCGAATATGGCGTATTCCGCTCATCACTAATCCTTAGTACGTGGTCGTGGGGCACGCTTGGCCTTTCTTTTTGGCAGCTGGCCGTATTGAGCCACGACATGCAGAAGAGTTGGTAGAGTAGATGACCAAGCCGTCCTCATCCTCCTCATCATCTGTCACCCAGGCTCAGAGTACTTTGTATGCCAATGCAGCTGCCAAAGGAGCCTCTTCCATTGACTCAATGTCATCATCAGTTACTCCTCCCCTATCCCCACCATCATGCCCTAAGGAGTCCCCCAAACTGTTCAACCACAGTGTAGGGTACATGCTGCAGGGGATGCGCAGCGTTTTGAAGGCTCAGGTTGAGGATTAAGGCAGTAATATGAGCCCAGAGAGGGGGTGCCCAAGAAGGACAAGAAACCGGCAGTCATGTTCCCCCGGATGCAGCATACTGCCAGGTTTGCTCCAGTGGTAAGGAAGGAAGCGATGATGAGGTCACTGACACTACGTGGGTGCCTGATAAAAGAGAGGAGGAGGAGGCACATCTCCAACAAGGCAGGATGCCCTCCAGGGGCCAGCTTAAGGGCAGCCAACCGACTGCATCACACCGCAGAGCTTTGTTTGTGGGCCTTTTTTGAGGAGTGTGCAGCAGATCGCACCGTTGCTGTTTGCAACATATGTCTGAAGCGTATCAAGCGTTGCCAAAACAGCAGCCGCTTGGGCACCACATCCTTGACCAGACATTTGTCGACCTCCCATGCAGTCCATTGGCAACAGTTCTTAAAAGAGGGAAAGACTAGAGATGTCGCGAACATAAAATGTTCCGTTCTCAAACGGCAAACACAAATTTCCACAAATGTTCGCGAACGGGCAAACCAGGCGATCCGCCATAGACTTTAATAGTCAGGCGAATTTTTAAACCCACAGGGACTCTTTCTGGCCACAATAGTGATGGAAAAGTTGTTTCAAGGGGACTAACACCTGGACTTTGGCATGCCGGAGGGGGATCCATGGCAAAACTCCCATGGAAAATTACGTAGTTGAGGCAGAGTCAGGTTTTAATCCATAAAGGGCAAAAATCACCTAGCATTTCTAAATTGTTTAGAATAACGTGCTTTAAAACATCATGTATGATGTTGCATCGATCAGGTAGTGTAAGGGTTACGCCCGCTTCACAGTGACAGACCAAACTCTGCCAGACCAAACTCCCCATTTAACGCACCACAAACAACCACAAACAGTCCATTTGCACAACCGCAAAAAACTCCCCATTTGCACAAGGTTGGATTCCAAGCTAGCCATGTACAGTTCCTTATCCTCACTGACGTCATTGTCATGCAATAGTCTGGCAGCTTACCTGTCTCCATCAGTCCATTAAGAGGCCTGACCCTATTCTGGTTACCTTCTTTTTTCCTCTCCTTCCTGTATGACCCCACCCATGCCATCCCAGGAAGTCTATATTAACTGTTGCACTACAGACCTGCAGTGCTGTTCAAAAGTGTTGTTTGCTTAAGTTACAGTCTGCAGTGTGCTACGATTATCTTCCTGTGTACCGTTTTTGGCTCGTCCCTGACTTCTCCTGTTTGCCTGTGCCCCTGACCTTTTGCCTGTCCCTTGGTTACCCCTGTCTGCCTGTTGCCCTGACCTTGGCTTACTCATCACTACTGTTTGTCCTGCTTGCTGCTTCCCCTCTCTCCCTGTGGAGTGTGACCTAGGAGATCCCAGGGGTCGCGACCTGGATCCAGCTGCGGCCATCCTCACCACTAGAGGCTCTGGTGAACACAAAGCTGGGACTCCGTGCCCTGGACGATCTTGGGTTCAAGCTTCCTCTCTGATAGCAGCAGTTGGCTATAGGGTTCACTAACCTGTGGTGCATCCCTGACCCCAACGGGTTGCACTTGTCACCTGGCCACAGGTGACCTGACAGTCATTGAATGTCTCTTCCTCCACCCAGCCACGTACAACACCAAAGGTCCCTGGGACGCCTGCTGTGATTGGTCTTCCACCTTCTCAAAGCCACCTTCCTCCTCTGATTCCTCTTCTTCAGACTCCTCTCTCTGCGTTGCCGCAGGTCCAGCAATCGACGACGACAAGGCTGCTTCTGGTGGTGATGGTGACCACAACTCTTCCTCTTCATGCTCATCTACGGCCTGATCCAGCACTCTTCGCAGGGCACGCTCCAGAAAAAAACGCATATGGGATGAGGTCGATTATGTTGCCTTGGGTTTGACTGACCAGGTTTGTCACCTCCGCAAAAGGACGCATGAGCCTACAGCATGAGCTTTAACAGTTTATTCTCTGTTTTGTCCCCTATCAGGGGCCGTGTATGGAATAGATTTTAGAACCGGGAGATGGAAAAAGATGCTTGGTCGGTCCTCTTACTTCCAATTTGGGGCACTGCGCGTACGGCTTGAAATGTACTGTGCCACCAGATATGAGTGTTGTGTTTAAGTAGTACTATTCCTATCAGTTTAATCCCTGTTACGTCCCCTATCAGGGGCCGGTCTATGTAATAGATTTTAGGAACCTGGAGATGGAAAAAGATGCTTGGTTGGTCCTCCTACTTCCAATTTTGGGCACTGCGCGTGTGCCGTGCAATGTGCTGTGCCACCAGATATGAGTGGTATGTTAAGTAGTACTATTCCTATCAGTTTAATCCCTGTTACGTCCCCTTTCAGGGGACGTGTATGGAATAGATTTTAGACAACTGCAAAGAGTTGTCAATAGTTGTCAATAGTTGACATAAATTTTAATAGTTGACATAAATTTTATTCCTCTATGTGTATCTTGGTGTAGTGATCACTGTGCTCGTGCGCACGTTTGGGAGATTGCAGGCGATTTCATGGTCGCGCTGAGGTAGTTCAGTGACCCAGAAAACAATGATTCCGCAGTGTAGGCCTTTTTTTTAGATTAGTTTCGTTGTATTATGCGTGCAAGCTACTGTGACACCAGATATGAGTGGCACTGTGCACTGGCAGAAGTTGCCAGAGTAGACGCTGTAGGCCTGACACACGCTTGCAGACAACTAACTTTTATTCTATTACAGTCAAAAAATTTTTTTTTTAAAGGTAATCTACTATGACACCAGATTTGAGTGGCATTGGTGACACTGGCAGAGGTTGGCAGAGTAGATGCTGTAGGCCTGACACACACGCTTGCAGACAACTAACTGATATTGTATTACAGTCAAAATTATAATTTTTTAAATGTAATCTACTGTGACACCAGATATGAGTGGTGGCACTGGGCAAGTGGGCACAGTATATGCTGTGAGCCTGACACACACACTGGCTGGCAACTGACTGCTATTCTATTACAGTCAATTTTTTTTTTTTTTTATGTAACACCAGATATGAGTGGTGGCACTGGGCATGTGGGCACATTATACGCTGTGAGCCCGACACACACGCTGGCAGGCAACTGCAATTACAGAGAAAAAAAAGAAAAAAAATGCAGACTGATGTACTAGCCCTAAAAAGAGCTTTTTGGGGTGCTGTCAGGACGCTGTCCTGACAGCAGAGATCAGATGTGTCTTTCAGGACTGGAGTGGACACTAAATACACTGGCCTAGCTATCGATTTCCCTATTAAATCAGCAGCAGCTACACTGTCCCTCCCACTGACCTAATTAATCCACCTTTACTCAATTTCACTGAAATTAGTGGAAGCTGAGGAACCAACATCTACCCTCCTATTAACACAGGGTATCTCTCCAATTGCACCCTAATTCCAGCCAAAAGGGGGGCCTATTACCATTGGGCTCACCCCACGGATATACCTGACAAAGATCCTCTCCCGTGCCCTCCTCCGTGCCCTCCTCCTTCTGCGCTCATTTAAAGTCAGTAGTATAGCTATGAGCAAGGATGCCCCTGGCATGTTGGCATACAGATTAATGTCCTGCAAGTGTGGCTGCTCAGCTCGTCCCTAATGGTGTTGCTTTTGCTGACATGTAGACGGATTGTCTAATTTTAAACCTGCTTTTATTTGGTCTAATTTTAGACCGGCTGTGTACCCGATAAGCACATCGTGTAGACTGCACCGCACAAACTTACTTTTGTGGATCGGCGTAACTCCCTCATTTGCATATTTGCATAGCAAATCAATGGTGTGTCTAGTAGCAGTTTTGCACGCACGCTGCGCCGGTCTATCCAAATTACGTCGGTCTAAAAAATGTGGATTTCAGGCGTTTTGGGGATACGGTGCATAGATAAGCGTGTGCATTTTTAGACTTACGCGTGCCTAACTCGTGATACTCCGGAGTAAGTGCTTTGTGAATCTGGCCCAATGTCTCTAGACACTATACAGGATTTAATGGAAAGGACCCTAGTTCACTCTTGTTCTGGGGCATTGAAAAGTTCAAGCCCCATTGGTGAGGAAGTAACAAAATAATTACCCTTAGCAAATCCGAATCATGCTGGATATTTGAAATGCAATCCTTTGGCCATGCAGACCTTACTATAGAGTTAAGGCTCGTACACACGATCGGACATCCAACATAATTTCCCTTGGATTTTTGTCCTAATTGATTTGTCCGGTCACACCCATAGCATACACACGCTCTGACTTTTCTGCAAACTTTTCTAACACTTTCCCAACATCACATGGTTTTTCTGCTCTTTACTGCCACCCTTTGGATAACTTCTGCTATTGTTGGTTGATTTTAACATTGGTTCTGAGCATGCGTAATTGCACTTTGTACAACAGTCCGATGGTCTGCTGTACACACGATCGAACAAGGCACCATCAGACTTTTGTTACCGAAAAGTTGGTCCGTTCGCAGACCCAACTTTTTGTCCGATGAAACCCGAAAAAGTTGGTCCGATGGAACGTACACACGGTTGGACAAATTCGAAAAGTTGCAGATTTTGAAGTTGGTTGGCCAAAAGTCAGACCGTGTGTATGGGGCTTTAGATTTAAATTGCTTCATCTCTGATTATTCGTTTTTATACTATGTCAAATGATTTAATATATATAATATAATTACCCCACTTTACTTTCAGTCCTATCAGTGACCTGCACTGAGCGGAATGAAGATGTAGAATTAGGTGTCCCAAGCACCTCCAGGCAATCTGCTAGCGATACACCTAAATCTGATTGTAGCAGGAGATTTTCCTTACCCCATTTTCTAAACCGTTGGAAGAAATTTGGTCCCTGCTATCCACATGTTCAGCCGCTGAATGCTAGTTTGGCTAAATTGCTAGCACTCCAATTGCTACCTTTTCAGCTGGTAGACTCTGCCCCTTTTTGAGAATTTGTGGAATGTGTGATACCTCAGTGGGAGGTTCCCAAACAGGGCCGCCATCAGGGGGGGGGGATAGATGCAGTACACCTGTAAGGGGCCCGGGTGGCAACACCATTTTTTTTATTAAAAAAAAAATTGTTTTTGTAAGGGGCCCAGAAGTCCCCAGGGCCACGAATGGAAACCCCACTTTTATTTAATTATTTTTTATAAAAAAAAATGTTTTCCTTTTTATTAAAGGACGCAGAGGTCCCCAGGGTGCCAAATGGCAACCCCCCTTTTTTTCTTTTTTTTTATATATTTTTTTGTTTTCATTAAAGGGCCCAGAGGTCCCCAGAGGTCCCTGGGGACCTCTGAGGTCCCGGGCTACCCCCGTTTTTTTAAATAATTATTTGTATATAATTTATTTTTGTTATTTTTTGTAAGGGACACAGGGCAATCCCCCAATTCGTGGCACCCCCCTTCTCAATTCACAATTCACGGCCCCCCTACTTCTCAATTTTCTCAATTAGCGGCGGCACCCCCTGCTTCTCAATTCGCAGCAGCACCCCCCCCCCCCCAGTTCTCTGCTCCAGGGGGCCCATGCCAGAAGCTGTGTAATTCCTGATGGTTGCCCTGTTCCCAAACGCCACTTTTTTGAGGCTTCGGTCAGTCACAGAAGGAGCGGTGGAGAATTTTTCTGCCCCTGTTTAACAGGGACGTGTAATTACAATTTTTGATCTAATATTTCACAGCAGGGCCCATTCCAGTGCCCACTAATAGTAATTGTGAGGGCTTACAGTGTCCTGGTACCACCAACACCTAAGGCCCAATTTTCTGCAGAGTATATAGGGCAGGCCATATAGTATATACAGGCAGTCCCCTACTTTCAAACATCCGACTTACAAACGACTCCTACTTACAAACAAAGGAAGACAACAGTAAGTGAGAGGAAATTTACCCTGGGAAGGGACATTCTCTTCTATAAGAGTTAATATGGGAAAAAGGTGTCTTCACTGATGCTTTATCAACAATCCTTGTTTCCCTAAAAAACACAAATTTTCTAAATCCAATTGTCATTGGGACAGTAAGTAAGGTGAAATCTTCTGAACAGGGGCACAGACAGCAAAACAAATGTTACAGGGGTGATGATAACCCTTCCCTATGATATCCAAAAAGCTTGAAAATAGCTTTTTTTGGCTGGAGCTACACTTACAAAATGTACCTGTTCCAAATTACAAACAGATTCAACTTAAGAACAAACCTACCGTCTTTCTTGGGACCATCTGTATACTGCTGTTCAGAGTATATAGGGCCTGGGGGCACCATGCCTTTTTCTTTTTTTAATTTGGGTGTGGTTCGCCTTAATATAAAATCGGTTAATTAACTGATCGTATCAGAACGCGGTGATGTAAACCACAACGACGTGCTGAAAAAAATGAAGTTCAATGCTTCCAAACATGCATCGACTTGATTCTGACATGCGTGGATTTTTAACCGATGGTCATGCCTACTAACGATCGGTTTTGACCTATTGGTTAGGCGTCCATCAGTTAAATTTTAAAGCAAGTTGGCTTTTTTTTAACCAAAGTTTAACTAACCGATGGGACCTACACACGATCGGTTTTGACAGATGAAAACGGTCCATCAGACCGTTGTCCTCTGGTTAACCGATCGTGTGTACGGGGCCTTAGGATGAACTTATATGTGTGATCTAGTTCTTATGGCCTCCCAATATGTACCTGTTTTATCTTGTCAGAATGTTTATACTGAAATAATAAAACAGTATTGTATTTATGAAATTATGCATATCTTGGTTTTGGGAGATTTTTTCATAAATATCAACAAGAAATTCAAGTTTGTTTATCCGTGCTATTTTAAAGATAAGTGACATGCTTAAAAATATATATTTAAAAAAAAACTAAAAATAAAGTGCAAATTAATATCGGGTATATTTTGTGATAATACAAATAAATGGATAACTTCTAAATATCAAAGTTGAATGATGATACAGATAATATTCATATTTTCTACACAAGCTCTTATTTTAAAATATCACATTTCAATACTTAAATGATACTTGTTAAATTTTAGACTTGGTAACTTAATGAATGTCTTTCCGTGGTTTCACAGACTTGTGTAAACAATTGTGTTTACCTTAATCACGGTGTTTCCTTCTCAAAACAAACAGATCTTCTAACTTTAAACGTGCACAGACAAAATGTCATGTTGTGCACAGCTTTATAATTCAATCAAGACATATGTTAAATTTAGGATGAATCAATTTCTAAACATATATCATAATAAAACAATTGTACAACTTTAGCTCTGGCTTTTTAAAGACAGACAGAACTATGTATGTCTCTTAATATTTGGAATATAATTATTATTGTAATTAATTAATAATTATTATTATTTCATACTGCAGTTAAAAACAATACGACTCCAATTAGCTTTGCCATATATTTAAATAGTAATGTATATGCAAAAACAATTCAATTACCAAAAAGGTATACATGAAAAGGTTAATACTTTACCAGGACTATAGAATTCTGTCATTTTGAGAAGCTTCAGTTATGAGTCCCACAGGAGTTGGCTTTTTTCCCCCTGTAAATTCAAATGTGCGTCATCGCATCTTTACGCCGATTCAGAAAGCAATTTACGACGAAAAACATGGCTTCAGTCATCCGGCGTAACTTGCCTACGCCGGCGTATCGTGGGCGCATAGTTACACTAAACGCATTTGGCATTCCCATTAAAAATATGCAAATGAGCTAGATACGCCGATTCACAAACGTAGTTGCGCCCGGCGTATTGATATATGTCGTTTGCGTAAGGCGTATAACCGGCGTAAAGTTACCCCTGCTATATGAGGCGCAGCCGATGTTAAGTATGGACGTCAGAACAGCATCACATTTTCCGCCGTTTACGTCGTTTGCGCAAGTCGTACGCGAATTGGGCTGTGTGTAAGTTACGTTCACGTCTAAAGAATTGAGTATTTGCGACGTGATTCAGAGCATGCGCACTGGGATACGTCCATGGACGGCGCATGCGCCGTACGTTCAGCACCTCATTTACATGGGGTCATGGGTCATTAACATGTATCACGCCCACCTTCCACCTACTTTGAATTACGCGGCCTTAGGCCGGCCCATCTACGCTACGCCGCCGTAACTTAGGACACAAGTGCTTTGTGAATACAGCACTTGCCTCTCTAAGTTGCGGTGGCGTAGCGTAAAGAAGATACGATACGCCGATCTAAATATACGCAATTGTATCTGAATCCGGCCCTCTGTCTCTTACTTATAATATATGGGTTGGGAAAGTTTATCCCACATAATTAGTTATGGGTTGTAAATTATTTGAAACTGAAGTCATGACTTTAATGAAAAAACTAACATTTATTTATAGTCATGTTTGTCATAGAATGTCATAGAATGTCATGTTTGTAACTTTTATCATAATATATATATATATATATATATATATATATATATATATATATAGTGCAGAAAATAAGTATTTGAACACCCTGCTATTTTGCAAGTTCTCCCACTTGGAAATCATGGAGGGGTCTGAAATTGTCATCGTAGGTGCATGTCCACTGTGAGAGACATAATCCAAAAAAAAAAAATTCCAGAAATCACAATTTATGATTTTTTAACTATTTATTTGTATGATACAGCTGCAAAGAAGTATTTGAACACCTGTCTATCAGCTAGAATTCTGACCCTCAAAGACCTGTTAGTCTGCCTTCAAAATGTCCACCTCCACTCCATTTATTATCCTAAATTAGATGCACCTGTTTGAGGTCATTAGCTGCATAAAGACACCTGTCCACCCCATACAATCAGTAAGAATCCAACTACTAACATGGCCAAGACCAAAGAGCTGTCCAAAGACACTAGAGACAAAATTGTACACCTCCACAAGGCTGGAAAGGGCTACGGGGAAATTGCCAAGCAGCTTGGTGAAAAAAGGGTACACTGTTGGAGCAATCATTAGAAAATGGAAGAAGCTAAACATGACTGTCAATCTCCCTCGGACTGGGGCTCCATGCAAAATCTCACCTCGTGGGGTCTCAATGATCCTAAGAAAGGTGAGAAATCAGCCCAGGACTACACGGGAGGAGCTGGTCAATGACCTGAAAAGAGCTGGGACCACCGTTTCCAAGGTTACTGTTGGTAATACACTAAGACGTCATGGTTTGAAATCATGCATGGCACGGAAGGTTCCCCTGCTTAAACCAGCACATGTCAAGGCCCGTCTTAAGTTTGCCAATGACCATTTGGATGATTCAGAGGAGTCACGGGAGAAAGTCATGCGGTCAGATGAGACCAAAATAGAACTTTTTGGTCATAATTCCACTAACCGTGTTTGGAGGAAGAAGAATGATGAGTACCATCCCAAGAATACCATCCCTACTGTGAAGCATGGGGGTGGTAGCATCATGCTTTGGGGGTGTTTTTCTGCACATGGGGCAGGGCGACTGCACTGTATTAAGGAGAGGATGACCGGGGCCATGTATTGCGAGATTTTGGGCAACAACCTCCTTCCCTCAGTTAGAGCTTTGAAGATGGGTCGAGGCTGGGTCTTCCAACATGACAATGACCCGAAGCACACAGCCAGGATAACCAAGGAGTGGCTCTGTAAGAAGCATATCAAGGTTCTGGCGTGGCCTAGCCAGTCTCCAGACCTAAACCCAATAGAGAATCTTTGGAGGGAGCTCAAACTCTGTGTTTCTCAGCGACAGCCCAGAAACCTGACTCATCTAGAGAAGATCTGTGTGGAGGAGTGGGCCAAAATCCCTCCTCCAGTGTGTGCAAACCTGGTGAAAAACTACAAGAAACGTTTGACCTCTGTAATTGCAAACAAAGGCTACTGTACCAAATATTAACATTGATTTTCTCAGGTGTTCAAATACTTATTTGCAGCTGTATCATACAAATAAATAGTTAAAAAAAATCATACATTGTGATTTCTGGATTTTTTTTTTTTGATTATGTCTCTCACAGTGGACATGCACCTACGATAACAATTTCAGACCCCTCCATGATTTCCAAGTGGGAGAACTTGCAAAATAGCAGGGTGTTCAAATACTTATTTTCTGCACTGTATATATATACATTGATGGGTTTTATAATAACTAATACAGAGGGTCCCCAACTTACAAACGCCCGACTTACGAATGGTACGTATCTGCTTTTCTACGCATGCGTGTCCATTTTCGGACATTTTAGACGGCAGGCACATTTGACAAGACATTGGAAAACATTGGAAAACAACGTATCTCCCATTCTGCGCATGTGCAGCCATTCAACAGAGCATCTGAAAACATTGAAAAATTATGTAATTGCCATTCTGCGCATGCGGTTTGCGACATTTTCAACTTAAAAAA
Organism: Rana kukunoris; assembly: GCA_029574335.1. Lineage (NCBI taxonomy): Eukaryota > Metazoa > Chordata > Amphibia > Anura > Ranidae > Rana > Rana kukunoris. The sequence goes on along the minus strand of CM056053.1, from coordinate 219,995,437 downwards.
TAGCCCAACGTCCCTAACTTGTTCGTAAGTCGGGGACCCCCTGTACATTGTTAAGATATTATGAAAGAAACATTACTATTTAAAATCTATAATACAATAGGAATAAGCCCTCTGGTTTTGTTCATGCAAAGACAATTCCTGTGAGCTCATGGTTCCCTTATCTTGTTTATTTTACTAAGTGTTCAAACCTTTATAACCTAGAAAGGTGGTACAGACAGACTTAGGCCTCGTACACACGATCGGACATATCCGATGAAAACGGTCCGCGGACCATTTCCATCGGATATGTCCGATCGGGAGTTTGATCCGATGGCGTGTACACACCATCGGATCAAATTCCCCGCCGCCGGACGGCGCGGTGACGTGGCGGTGACGCGGCGGTGACGTTGACGCCGCCACGTCACCGCCCCAGGAAGTTAAACACTTCCGCGCATGCGCCGAATCCATTCGGCGGTGGCGCGGCGGCGGTGGGGGACGACATGTCTGCTGGTAAGTGTACTAACCAGCAGACATGTCGGGCAGACAGATTCCCACCGGATAGATTTCAAAGCATGCTTTGAAATCTGTCGGGTGGAGAAATCTGTCCGCTAGCCCATACACACGAGCGGAGATGTCTGCTGAAACGGTCCATCGGACCGTTTTCAGCGTACATATCCCCTCGTGTGTACGAGGCCTTACAGTCTGCTTGTGATAATTCTTCTGAGCAATCATGAACTTCAATTCAACTTTTGAGAGAAAATGGCTCCTCTCATGTTCATATGAAATATATATATATATATATATATATATATAATATATATATATATATATATATATATATATACATATACATATATATATATATATATATATATATATATATACACACACGGTATATACATATATATATATGAATATAAATTATTTTAACCCCAATAGTTCTGACAATCTCTAGGCCTATTTGCCTTAAACGGACATGATAGCCTATTCTTGGTAACTACACCTTTCATGTGAGCCATTTTATATACCAGCTACTGGAATTTATTTGGTGTTATTCTGCTATATATAGGTGGGTCTACATTTGCTTATCAGTAACCTTTTATTCTCCTTGTGCCCCAACAGGAATGTCTCCTGGTTGGTAGCACATAAGTGACATATCTAGTACTAAGCCAGTCCAGCCTTTTCTTTTCTCTTAGGCCGCGTACAGATGAGGAGACATGTCCGCTGAACATGTCCGATGGACCGTTTCCAGCGGACATGTCTCCTCGGATATTTGGTCTGATGGCGTGTACACACCATCGGACCAGATAAAGCGGTGATGTGGCGGTGACGTTGACATTGAATCCAGGAAGTAAAATACTTGTCCGTTGGAGAAACCTGTCCGCTAGGTCGTACACACGATCGGATATGTCTGCTGAAACTGGTCGGTGGACCAGTTTCAGCGGACATGTTTGATCGTGTGTAAGCGGCCTCATAGAAATGAATAGGCATTTACCCTGATACACCTGTATATCTGGTGGTACCTTCTACACTAACCATGTGATCCCATGTATTCTCACTCAGCATATCACCCACCCTTGCAATGTTTGATCCACCTTCAGCAATCCACTAGAGCTCACAATATGACAGTTTATAGTCTATGGATGAATGAGCTTTCATATGTGCATATGTAACGGGAGGGCCCGTGGGACTCCGAAGCTCTTAGAAAGCATGAGCCAGAAAATAATGGACAGTCAGAATATATCTTGGACTACCTGAGATGGGACTATTATGTAATTATTATTCACAATATATTCCAGGATATCTGTGGAGAACTGGTTGCTGTTTGTTGATTCTGAACTCAACAGGTTAATTGAAAAAGTGACTCATTCATAATGTGGGGGCACATACTGTTAGGTGTTAATGTCATCAACTCAGCCACCTGTCTATCTGTTGTGATGTAAATGAATCTAGGATGGCTTCTAAAGGATCTGTTATTGTAGCTTGTGCTAATTGACCCTATATTGTGTGAAGGAGTCCTGTGATAAATGTGTATTGCAAGTTAACAGACAGTCTAAAGGTCATGTGTCTGAGACATCAGCTGTAGTTAATTAGTTCATGTAAATTAGATCAGGAGCCATAGTCATGATGTCTATCAAAAAGATGTGTATTGGGGCTCATTGTGTGATGTTGTGGGTGGAGTTGGGTCATTGTTCATTTGGACTGCAGTATCCTAACTGTATATAAGAGTCTGATTTTCTCAATAAAGGGTCTATTCATGTGGAACCTCAAACAGAGCTGTGTGTCTCATTATTGGGGTTCGTTTGCCTGACTGTGGAGTGTCGGTAGCTGTCTTGGGTTCGGGAATGGAATATCTTAAATTACTTTAACCCCTGTCCCATTTGGGGTTCCGTTACAGCATATACTTATGATGCCTTAGATTTATTCCCTTCCTTTTTCTACATTATCATATATAGATTTTTTACCCCTTAGAATACTTTTGATATTTGCCATCTGTTCTACGTGTATCATATCTGGCTGGTAGCAGTGGTCATCGTCCCTTTCTGGGGAGTCTCAATCTCCCGCACCTTCCTTCTTTTTAGATGTCCCCCATGTCCATCCCCCTGATCATATATTAAAAAGTTAACAGCAATAAGCTGGACCACCATGGGTTAGCTTAAAGGGAGAGCTTGCAGTTCTCCCTGCCTTGTTTTATTTCCACATGTTGCCAATGGTTGCTGCAGTATCCCTGGGCAGCAACAGCCGTGGGATTGGTGGAGACAGGCAAGCAGCTGATTGGGCAAATTTGGCGGCTCACTAGCCAGCATGGAAGAAGCCTATAAAAGGCCTGGGAGCAGTCTCGCTGACCATCCCTGACCAGACAGCGATACAGAGCTCTTACAGCATGCAGCGCTGTTCCCCTAGCAGCCGTGAGGCCCTCTTTTGTAAGCTACTGGAGAAGGCTGAGAGTAGAGGCGAAGAGGAATGGCTAATGCTGTGCCTGGAGGAGGAGGGCGGCGTGGCTCCACCCACATTCACTCCCTCTGTGATGGACGAAGGGTTGGCTCCAGGCGGGGCGGAACTAGACAGCAGCCAGGAAGAATGAAGAAACGTCAGAAAACATATGCTTCTCCTCAGCTGGCAAGTTAGGAGAGAGCCGACAGTGTCTGGTCACAGAGTGCATCTCATCAGCGGGAGAGCAGCGCTACTCACCCTCTAAATGAGGACATGAGTGAGCATACAGCGGTGGTTCCTGAGGGTGAGAAGTGTGGTATTTTTTCAGTACTAATTGATTCCTTGTCAAATGTGTTGCAGCAGTTTAAAGAAGCACATGCTAATGGTGCTGATAATGTTAGTGATACACATGGAGCATGTGTATCTGGTGCAAGAAATACTTTACAATTCAGGAACATGGGTATTGGTGAATTTTCAGGGGCACAAGTTGTTGGTGAAGAACAAAGAATTTAGCTGCGGGGTAATGCAGTGGGGGAATGTCAGAAGGCACAGGTGTCTGGTGCTGGACATAGGATTATAGTGTCACTGATGAGGTAAATGCACATATGAATAATATGCAATATATAAATGATGTTGGTGCCATTTGGCAAGATCCCAGTGACCCTGCGATGTAGGACAAGGAAACGTTTTTGACATGCTCTAAGGCATGGGTCTTCAAACTACGGCCCTCCAGTTGTTCAGGAACTACAATTCCCATAATGCCTAGTCATGTCTGTGAATGTCAGTGTGTTACAATGCCTCATGGGATGTGTAGTTCTACAACATCTGGAGGGCAGTAGTTTGAGGATCCCTGCTCTAAGGTAATTATTCCTCCAATGCCTATTAACCCTGCATTGCCTCTCAGACCATCAGATGTCGGTGAATCTTCCTTTAAATAACCCCTTCCATGTGTTTCATTGCCACTGGGCTTTCGTCTACCCAAGGCGGTTAAGGAAAAGATTTGGAGTGGCAAATTCCTTGGTATACATTGACCTTTCAATTCCATTGTTGGACTTCAACATACGCTTATTAACATTATTGCCACTTCCGGTTCCGGCGCCGCATGGAGTAGCTGTGCACTCCTTCAGCTCCCGCACACAGGCTCCCAAATCGGCCTATAAAAGCCAGCAAACCCGCTGCCGACCCCTGGGCTAACCATCCGCCATCCCCCCCCTCCACCCGAGGATGGACAAATACCTGGAAAAAAGCGGCGCGCGGTCGTACGCCGCCGCTGCGGCGCGAACGGGACAGCCGCAAATCGAGGCCCCGGCTTTGGCCTACACGGATTCGATCGTAGATCCGATCGTGGATCCGACACCTGCAATGGAGGTGAGTGCAACACCAGCCCCTCAGACTGTTCACATCCCCTCACCTCCCCCACAGGCGGGGGATATGCACAACATAGAGCTGATGGCCCAGGCCGTGGCTGCTCTATTATCCCCCATGATAGCGACCTCGGTGGAAAAAGCCATCAATGCAGGGATACAGAAAATCCAGGCTCAACTAGGGGAGCATGCATCCAGGCTGAATGAGGCTGAGAATCGCATCGGACATATAGAAGAGGATCTTTACCAGGCCCAATCCTTTGAACATGCGCAAGACAAGACGAACAAGTATATACTAGACAAACTGGACGACCTTGAGAACAGATCCAGGAGGAGCAATCTGCGCTTTATTGGCGTCCCTGAATCGCTGCAACCTCAAGCACTTTCAGATCTCTGCTCCAGACGCATCCCCGAGACCCTGGGCCTGCCGGGCCCCTGCACTGTTGAGCGCGCCCACCGCATGGGCCTTTTCAACTCTGATCGCAAGTCACCTCGCCCTGTCATCGCCAAATATCTCAACTATTCAGAAAAATCCCTCATCCTGCAGAAGTTCAGGCAGTCCAGGACCCTCCAGATAGACGGCATGAATATCCTGATCTTTGCGGACTACTCCGTGGACGTCTCCAAGAGGAGGAAGGCTTTCCAGCAGACCTGCACGGAGCTCCACCGAATGCAAATCAAGTTTACACTGGCTTTCCCGGCCGTGCTTCGACTCAGAGCACCCAACGGAGATCAGCTCTCCTTCCATGACCCATCCGAAGCTGAGGCCTTCCTGAGATCCCTCCGCTCTAGCCCCCACCACAACCAGTCTCCCAGAGTGGCACCTTCCAACCGGGCCCTAGAACACGGAAGCCCACGCAAGGACTCTCCTAAAAGATTCAAGGCATCTGGATCCTACCGTCAACTCACCTCATCCTTTTGAACTTTTTTTTCTTGGACCTTCTCTTTTTTTTTTCTTCTAGACGGTCACACCATCCCGATGCAGTTCTGCTGCTCATTAACCGTCCAGGACCACTCCTGGGCCCCTCTCCTTTAGCGTGCCTCCCCCTTCACCCGGGGGACCACGGTAGGCCTAATGCAATTTTGCTGTTATGCCAGTCTGTCTCCTTTTCTTTTCTCTTATGCTCCTAAATGCCATTTTATTTCACACTGTTTTGTTTTCACATTGTTTTATGTTCTCTTGCACAATCGGTAATAGTTGTCTTAGCTCCACTTGTGCCTTAATATTATGTTATCCTATACGTTTATATATCATGTGTAGGCCTTTCCATTCTTCCGCAAGGAACCTGTCTAACTCCTCCCCCCCCCCCTCACGCATTGCTCCTGCTGCTTACACCCCCCCATCGGTCGCGGCGGGTGAAGTGCTGCATTGAGAGCCCTGCGTTGGGAGCTGGCCTATTCAGTGGCTCCATGCGGAAAAAGTGAAGTTCCCAAATGTTGTTGTTCACCTTGTTTGCCCCCATCACCCTCCCCCATCTCCCCCTCCCTGGTTCTCAACCCTCCGCCCATTTTTAGGGATCCGTTACCACCCCCGCTCTCTCTCACAGCAAACCACCACAACACCTGCTGTCCTTGCACCCCACTTCTACAATGCTCCATGCTCCCATTCTCCTCGCCTCCACGTCCTGCTCACACCCCATTGTTAGTCTTCCCAACATGAGAATAGTCTCCTGGAATGTCAAAGGGCTCCGCTCCCCCAATAAGAGGATGAAAGTTCTGCGCCACCTTAAAAGGCTCAAGACCGACATCGCCCTCCTTCAGGAAACCCATCTGTCCACCCCCGACTTCCCGCGGCTGCGGAAACTCTGGGTAGGCACAGTCCTCGGTTCTGACTCAAGTGGTCGGAAAGCTGGGTAATAATCCTTATTAACAAAAACCTTCCCTGCAAGATTCTGTCCTCAGATTCGGACTCCGAGGGGCGATTCACCTCGGCCCGTATTCAACTGGGATCCAGGGTGGTAATCATCACTAATGTATATGCTCCTAACAGCCCCACAAGTGCCTTCTTTAGCGACCTCACCTCCTGGGCGCTTAGAGACCCAGCCTGCCCACACCTGATAGGCGGGGATTTCAATTCCATCATGCACCCGATAGATGACAGGTCCTCTACCAGACAATCTCGTCCTCCTCTGACTCCTCTCACCCAGACATTATTGGCGTCGACGGTCGATTCACTGCACCTCCACGATCTATGGCGACTAAAACACCCTGCTGACAGAGAATTCTCATTTTATTCCCACCCTCATAAAGTCTTCACGAGACTGGACTATCTTTTCTGTTCTGACTCTCTCCTCCCACTGATCTCGGAAGCCGACATACACGACATCGCAATCTCGGACCATGCCCCGGTCTCGACCACCCTTGAGGACCCTGACTTAGCCTCTAACCCCAGAATCTGGCGGTTCCCCTCCTATCTTCACAATAACTCCGATTTTCACCAGCATCTAGAAAAAGCCTGGTTGGGATACGCATCGGATAACGCGTTACACGCTGACAACCCTAACCTTTTCTGGGAAGCGGGCAAAGCGTTCCTCAGGGGCTGCATAATCGCCTACGCCGCCACATTCAAAAAACACACCCTTAGACGCTACAAACAGGCCAGCGCAACACTGCATCAGGCCCAGCGGGTCCTCTATACTGATGACTCCCCCAGCAACCGTAACGCCTGGTTCGCTGCCAAGCAGGCCTTTGATAGCTGGGCAGCCACCCTCGAACGTACCCAAAAAGCGCATCTAGACGCCTCCCTCCACAAGTTTGGTAACAAAGCAGGTAGACTCCTTTCCAGATTAAGTAAAGGACCCAACCGCCCGACGCATATCATGTCCCTCAGGGACCCGTCGGGTTCCATACACTACACCCCAAAAGGTATCAATAATACTATGCGCCAATTCTACTCCTCCCTGTATGCCTCAGACCCTATCGATAAACCGACAGCCCTCAATTTCCTACGACGTATCTCCCTGGACCAGGTAACCCCCACCCAGCTCGAAGCCCTCAATGCCCCTATCTCTGTCCTGGAGGTCCAATCCGTAATCAAACAGCTTTCCCCCTCCAAAGCCCCAGGCCCAGACGGCTTCACCGAGAATTTTACAAGTCCTTTAGCTCGACTGTGTCCCCCCCTCTCCACAACGTCTACACACACATATGGTCGGGTGGGTCCTATCTTCCAACGGGCAATCAGGCCATAGTAAAACTCCTAGAGAAGAAGGGCAAGGACCCCCTAGAACCTGGCTCTTATAGGCCCATCTCGCTTCTTAACCTTGACGTTAAAATCCTCTCCAAGATAGCAGCCACTAGATTGGCATCCATTATACCCTCCCTGATTCACCCCGCACAGTCGGGCTTTGTTAAGGGTAGGACGGCCACCATGAATATCAGGAAGGTGATGCTAGTTCTCGAACACGCAAAAAATGACCCGGCAGGAGACCACGCCATCATCACCCTAGACGCGGAGAAGGCTTTCGATAACGTTAGTTTCGAATGGCTCTCCATGGTCATGTCCAAAATGGGCTTCTCGGGCCCCTTCACGCACCTCATAGAATCAATGTACACTGCCCCTGCCGCGAGAGTGGTCGCGGCGGGCCTCCTCTCTGAGGAGTTCAGGCTGCACAAAGGCACGAGGCAAGGCTGTCCACTCTCCCCGCTCCTTTTCAACATAGCACTTGAACCCTCTCCCGCCACCTAACCCAGATCGCCCCCCTACATGGCATCCATGTCGGAGGCCACGACCTTCGCACGTCACTATTTGCAGACGATGTCCTTATCTTCACATCCAGCCCCTCACTCGACATGTCCACTATCAAGACCACCTTTGACGAATTCAGGCAATGTTCAGGGTTACGTATCAATTATAGCAAGAGCGAAATACTCCCAATAGGCTCCCTATCTATCCCCTCCTGGTCCCAAAACTCCTTATTCGCCGTTGCAAAGTCACATATCACTTACCTGGGGATAAAAATAGGCAAACTACCCTCCTCCCTATACCACCTCAACTACCCCCCCCTGCTCACCAAAATATCCCAAGAACTGACCAACTGGATGGACCTGCCTCTCTCGCTACTGGGAAGATGCCACCTTGTCAAGATGGTTAGTTTTGCACGCCTACTGTACCCACTACAAACCATCCCTTTACTCTTGCGCCACAAAGACATTAAATCCATTAACTCTGCCATTTCCAAGTTCCTCTGGCGTGGCAAGAGGGCGCGCATAGCATTTACCAAGCTGCATCTTCCCAGGCGAGAGGGGGGCATTGCCCTTCCCAACATCAGGCTATATAACTTGGCATGTCTATTGAGAACAGGCTTGGATTGGATAACCCAGTCCTCCAGGTGCTCGAACTACCCCCTCGAATCGGCGATGGTCCGCCCCTTCTCGCTCACGGCCCTTCTCCATTGCCATTGGAAATCTGCCCCCCCTCCCCTCCAACACAATCTCCTTCTCCGGGATACAGTCATCGCCTGGAGAGAGGTCAGGAAGGCCCTCAATGTCCCCTCCTCTATCTCACGATACCTCCCTATCCTGGGCAACCCGAGCTTCCTACCAGGCTTAGATAACCAGCCCTACCTCGACTGGGAGGGTAAGGGTATCAAATCCTTTTATTCTTTATGTGACCCCCTTTCAGGCCGCCCCTTAGGTTTTAGAGCCCTGGCAGACAAATTTTCTCTCCCTTCGTCACATGTATTCCAGTATATTCAATGCATTAGTTTCCTGAAAAACGCCTGTCGAGATGACAGAAAAAGGTTCCAGAGCTCCCTTACCGACACCCTTATTTCCCGGGCCTCATACAAAATCTCAGACATTTACCATCCCCTCCTCCAGCACAACATCCCCCCCCTGGCCTCAACCTCGGCGGCCAACTGGTCGAAAGACTTCCCTGACCCTGACCTGGTGGAGAAGCTCCTGCATGGCCTCACCACCATCCACAGACTTATCCCTAACGAAATATGGAGAGAGACGCAGATTAAGATTGTTCACCGAGCCCACATCCCCTTCAGCCGAGCCCATGCCACCCCAGAATGCCCCCTCTGTAAACAACCCAAACCTAACTTGGCTCACAGGTTCTGGTCTTGTTCCCTCATAGCCAGTTTCTGGGACCAAGTCATCCAATACATTTTCGATGTCACCCTGCTACGCATACCCAGGGACCCGTTACTACTTATATTTGGGTACTGGGACCCCATACTACTCCCCTGGTCCTCTCCTCCACCCCCCTGGGCAGGGACTGGACTCTGATATGCCTCTTGATAGCCCGTAGAGCCATCCTCCAGAAGTGGATATCAGCGGACTGCCCAACCACTGCTCAAGTTAAAAGGGAACTGTTGCAGCTCTTATACAAGGACAGGCTCAACACGGACCTGACCCACGAACGGAGCAAGAACCGCTTCTATCACTTATGGAATCCCTTTATGTCGCATACTTTCACTTCTACTGAATGGTTGAACTTTGAGAAAATGTCTTTTCTATACCAGGATCCCCCTCGGGATTGACATCTCTCCTACCCTCCCTCCTCCTCCCCTACCCCCCCCCCCCCCCTCTCTTGTTGTTCCTTTTTGTTTGCAAGCACTACTATTTCACCTACCCCGTGACCACTTAACCTATACCCTCCCCCCTTATTTGTTCTCTCTGAGAACCTCTACATACACTGTTAATCTACAGCAATGTTCCACAGAAAATGCTTTTATGTCCCGTTTTTTTTTATGTTTTCTCTGTTATGTAACTTCCTTAATAAAAACATATTTCAAAAAAAAAAAAAACATTATTGCCAGCTTCTAAAGAATTCTTATCTAAAACAAATAGGCAATCTGGTGACAGGTCTGAGGAGGATAGAAGGGCTATCCCTAAAACTTTGCAGAACTGGTTGCAAGCTTTTTGTATTTATGCAGCAGTCATGGGAGAGCGCTTCCCTGGGAAATGCTCAGGTTTGTTCCAACACTTGGACATAATTGCAGAAGCATTTCGCCATTTTGGAGGTTCTGCTTGGTTCACATATAATAAGAATTTTTGCCAGAAATTGGCAGTCCACCCCTCGTTACACTGGGGGTCAGAGGACATGGGCTTGTGGCTCAATCTCATGCTCAATCTCAGGTTATTGTTTTTCCTTCAATGAAGGTCAGCGCAAATTTCTGACAAATTGTCGGTATAAGCACAAATGCTCCTACTGCGACTAGGCGTTTTCATAAATCTGCCACAGCCTCTTTTCAGTCAATGCCCAGGGACACTCATAGAAAAGGCACCGACCCCAGTGAGCCTAGCAAGAATGCGCCCATTGCTAGAGTGATATCCTGAGTGCAGGATAGCGGCTCTGTTAATTGACAGGTTCAAGCAGGGGTTTTCGGTTCCCTCTATTAAGGGTCCAGGCTGTGTCATGGTTCAAAATGTGTTATCTGCCTACACTCATGTTGACGTAGTCCAGGATAAAATATCCAAGGAACTGTCAGACGGCAGGATTGCAGGCCCCTTTTCTGCCCCCCCCCATTTCTGGATTTTCGTCTCCACTAGGAATAGTACCTAAGAAAGAAAATGTCCATTTTCGGATGATACACCATCTTTCTTACCCCCCCGAACTCTTCTCTGAACGATGAAGTCTCGGATGTTGTAGCCCCAGTGTGCTACTCTTCCTTTGATGAAGCTTTATCTTGCTGAGACGGGCGGGTTAAGGTTCATTGTTAGCTAAGGCTGACATTAAATCAGCCTTTCACTTACTTTCAGTCCACCCCCAAGGTTTCAACTGTTTGGGTTTTCAGTTTATGGGACAATTCTATTTTGACAAATGTATGCCTTGCCCATGGGATTTTCATTGTCCTGTTTTTATTTGAAGCCTTTTCTACTTTTCTGTATTGGGCTTTGTCTGAATTTTTACCCCTTGGGGCTTTTCTACATTACATGGATGACTTTTTGTTTTTTGGACCGAAAGGGTCATCTGTGTGTTTGGAAGCCTTAGGCCTCGTACACACGATCGGACATATCCGATGAAAACGGTCCGCGGACCATTTCCATCGGATATGTCCGATCGGGAGTTTGATCCGATGGCGTGTACACACCATCGGATCAAATTCCCCGCCGCCGGATGGCGCGGTGACGCTGACGCCGCCACGTCACCGCACCAGGAAGTTAAACACTTCCGCGCATGCGCCAAATCCATTCGGCGGCGGCGCGGCGGCGGTGGGGCACGACATGTCTGCTGGTAAGTGTACTAACCAGCAGACATGTCGGGGCGGACAGATTTCACCGGATGGATTTCAAAGCATGCTTTGAAATCTGTCGGGTGGAGAAATCTGTCCGCTAGCCCATACACACGAGCGGAGATGTCTGCTGAAACGGTCCATCGGACCGTTTTCAGCGGACATATCCCCTCGTATGTACGAGGCCTTACAGCCATTTTTCGGCATTTGCGAAAATGTTGGTGTGCTTTTTTCCCTCTACTTCTATTGAATTTTTGGAAATAACCATTGACCTTGAACACATGAAATTTAGGTTGCCAGAGCAGAATCTCCAGAAGATAAGATCATTGATCTCGGTTTTTATATTCAGAAAGAAGGTTCTTCTAAAGCAGACCTAGTCTCTACTGGGACTTTTTGCATTTGCAGCCAGAATTATTCCTATGGCTAGGGTATTTTCATGCAGAAGAAGAAGAAAAAATGTGGGATGCTTTTCTGAGTAACTTTAATGGTTCCTCAGTATGGCAGCAGGAATTTATGGACAGCAGTAAGCTGGAATTCTTTACAGACACAGCCGGGTCTTCAGGCTTTGGGGCTTTTTTGAACGGTCATTGGTGTGGTAGCGAATGGCATAGGGATTGGTTGCAGAAGGATGTTTTACAAAACCTGGTCCTTCTGGAATTATTCCCAGTAATAGTTTCTGTGGTAATTTTTAAAGAAACCTTCATGAATCAAAGAATCCTGGTCCACACTGATAACAAAGGCATCTTTTTTGCCATCAATACCTTGTCTTCTAAGTCTGAACCTGTGATAAAATTATTACGCTTTCTGGCTTTTACATTGTATGCGTTTTAACATTTGGTTGAAAGCTGAGCACATAGCATGTATAAGAAATAACATTGCTGATGCTTTGTCTCGTTCACAGTTCAAGAAGTTTTGGGACTTGGCTCTAGCAGCAGATCAACATGTGACCCCTTGCCCCGATTTCCTCTGGGACTTATTATGGGAATGATATTCGCTAATCTCAAGAACTCAGTGTTGGATTATAGACTTTCATGGTCTAGGTGGTGTTCTTTCTGTCAAGATTTGGGTTTGGATCCGTTGGGGGTCACCTCTTGCGTCTCCTTGTCTTTCATGTCCTCCCTTATTCAGTCACGCTTTAGCCCAGCTTCCATAAGCATAATTTTAGAGGTGTCTCGTTTTTTCTGAAATTTGCAGGTTTACCAGCTCTAACCTCATTTTTTTAGGTTACCCAAGTTCTCAAGGGTTTTAGGAGATCCAGACCTTCTAATGACAATAGGCATCCCATTTAGATCGCTTTGTTGTTTGATCTTCTTAGAACTCTACATGAGGTATGTTCATCGGAATTTAAGTCCCTTCTTTTCAGAGCTGCCTTCTCAGTCGCCTTTTTTGGAGGCCTTAGGACTGGGGAATTTACGGCCGTGAATAATCGATCTTTGTCTTTTTTCTGTTTTTTTAATCAAATAATCAAAGGTTTACTTCATCTTTTCCTTTGTAGGTCTAAGTCCTCTCCGAAAGGGAAGGGTCAATGGTTCTCTTTGTCAAGTTCTACAAAGGTGTCTATATGTTCTGTCCTACAAGTAAGTATATGGCAGTCAGGCCTGTTTCTGTTTATTTCTTTTTTTTAATTTTTTATGTTGAAAGGTTTTTATTGAAAAATGTTCATAACAGAGATAGAAAGGACAATGATAGGAAATGTTACAAGGCCTATTCCATCCACAATGCAGAACAGGTAAAGTGTATACTCATATGACCTGTTAACATGGCAAACATACCCTCCCATCTATATCAACAGTGAAGATATATCTAACCAAGTGAGCGCTAAAAGTGTGCTCAGGCTTGCACAATAATTCCACGTAGAGGCCATGGCTCCCTGCCCCCCAGCCGCCCCTGAAGGGAACACACTGCGTCCCAGGGACCAGGGCTCCAGAGCCCATGCCACAACAGACCGCAGTGCTTCACCGACCTGTGGGAGGCAGTCTGCCCGTCCAAGAGCGAACGGTAAATGTCAGAACATGTCACTAAACTGTGCCATAAACCCAATCTCAGAACATAACACCAAGGGAGGTGTCAGAAGGGAAAGAGAAAGAGAAAGTGGTAAAGAGGAAAGGGGGAGAGGGACAGAGAGCTGCCGTCAAGAAGGGATTGGAGTAAGCCCTTCTCCAGTCCGTACACCAGGTATGAGAGACACATTGCAGTATGTAGCCCAGGGTTCCCAAGTGGATCTCAATTGTTCTGATTTATCTGCCCATTTAGCTACTATTTGCTCATGTGACATAATCCAGGAGATTTTTCTCCTAAAAACCAGGAAGGAGACCGAAGGTTTCTTCCATGATTTGGCTATGGTCATTTTGGCCCCCAATAAAATGTGTTAAGACCTGGGATTGTTTAGGAAGGCCAGGTATACAGTGGTTTAGCAACGCAATATTTGGCTGAGGGGGCATCCCTATCCCCAGTAGGGACCCAATGGTGCGAAAAACCCTTTTCCAGAAGGATCTAATGCGGGGGCAGGACCACCACGTTTGTAACATGGATCCCTCCAGTTCGCAACCTCTAAAACATAGTGGAGAGGACCCTGCGAACATTCTCGACAGCCTGGAGGGAACATAGTACCACCTCATCATTAGTTTAAGACTAGCTTCTATGAGACTTATATTAAGAATACCTTTATATGCCCGGTTTGATGCGCTGTGCCATGTCGCAGTGCTCCATGAAGTGTTCAGGTCCTCCTCCCAGGTCAAAGAATAGGATGGCTTATCAGGCTTAGACATCAAAGCAGCATACACCAATGAGATCCCACCTCTCTGATCCTTTGAGTTAGCGCACCATTGTTCATAGGGAGTTATATTTGGGGGCACCAATTTATCTGTCCAAATGGAGTGTAGAAAGTGTGAAATATGAGAGAACCTAAAGATTTCGTCATTGGGCATGGTCAAATGTTTCCTACAGTGCAAAAGGGAAAGCGGGCCCGCCAGGGAAAGAAAGTGTCCGATCCTGTATAGACCTTTATCCGTCCACCATTTCAAGGCCCTTATATCCAACCCAGGGGGGAAGTCAGGGTTATGAAACAAATGCGTTAGCGGCTTCATGGGGGAGATCAGGGTGCGAAGAGAGAATAGTTTGGAGCTAAGGGCTACGGAATGGGATAGCGTGGGAGAAAGAATTGCTGGTCTGTGCCTTGGATCGCACCCCATAATGTAGTCAATGGTGTTCAGTGGGATAGATTGTCGTTCCATAGCAAGCCAGTCAGGTTTAGGGCCCCGGAAGAAAACCGTTGACATTTGCGTTAGCTGAGCCGCCTGGTAGTACCCCCATAGGCTAGGAAGTCCCAACCCACTCTGTACCTTTAAGCGAAACAGTATGCCCGAGGGACATCTATACCCCTTTTTCCCCCAGATAAACTGGACGATTTCCGATTGGAATTTACTGTGGAAGCATTTCTTCACCGGGATTGGGAGAGCTCGGAATAAATATAGTAGACAAGGCAGAAGGGTCATTTTGACCGCATGTACTCTGCCCAACCAGGACAGTCCAGACTTGGCCTATCTCTCGATGTTAATTTCTTTTTTATTCATAAAGACTTATCGTCTTTAACTAGGTACCAATTCTCAGCTGTCTTGGCCGCCTGCTTGAAAAGACTGAACCTGTCTGGTTTTGGTTTTTCATCCCATTAGTTTAGAATTGGGGCGGCCACCACAGCTGACTCTTATGTTTTTTTGGAAGATAAATTGTAAAGATTAGGCCATTGTGGTAGTACCAGATATAGAATATATGTCCGCCCTGAGTTTCTAATCCTGTAAATTTTCTTTTTCAAATCTCATGAGGACAGTTGTTTGGATAGTGGGTCACTCCTACATGTTTTGGGCGGCCAAACATTCTGGATCCAGAACCTACTCCACAAATCTAGGTCTGGATTCTAAGCCATTTATGGTTTTATGGTCGGGTGTCAGGGGGTTTGCGTTAGCGGGATATTAGAGAGCAATTAGCCTATTTAGCCAGCATTTGGCCTTCCCCTTGGCCTTGACCTAGGCAAAATGGGTACATGGGAATTGATATGTGCAATGAAGAGGGATTCAATAAAGTTGATGTTCCCATCCACGGTCTTGGCATTTTCTAAGATGATCCCCAGGCTGTTGTGGTCTCCTCAAGGTAGCCTGTTCTATTTGGACAGGATACGAAGAAGACTTTTTGGGCCAGATTCAGGTAGATGGGAGCATCTTTGCTCTGGAGTAACGCTTCTCATTTACGTTACGCTGCCGAAATTTTAGGAGCAAGTGCTGTTATTCATGAAGCACTTCCTCCTAAAGTTGCGGCAGCGCATCGCAAATGAGCCGGCGGAATTCAAATTGGGCGGGTACGGGGCGTGTATTATTAAAACTAAGCGCGATCCCGCGGCAAACGTACTGCGCATGCGTCGAGTGTCAATGCATCCCAGTGCGCATGCTCCAAATTCTGTCAGTGAACGTCAATGACGTCACATCCCCATTCATGAAAGTTTTACGCAAACGACGCTATTTTTTTTTCCGACGCGATGACAACGCCTATACTTAACATAGGAGGAACAGAGGAAAAGAGATTTTATCTCCAAATACGGAAAGATTTCTTCACACTAAGAGCTGTGAAAATGTGGAATAGACTCCCTCCAGAGGTGGTTCTGGCCAGCTCAGTAGATTGCTTTAAAAAGTCCTGGATTCTTTCCTAAATGTATATAATATAACTGGGTACTACAGGTAACATTTATAGGCAAAGTTGACACAGGGAATATGCGATTGCTTCTAGGGGGATCAAAAAGGAATTTTTTTACCCTGCTGTAGCTAATTGGATTTTTTTCTGGGGTTTTTCGTCTTCCTTTTAATCACCTGTGGGTATAGGATTGTGTGTATGGGATTGTATGGTTGTTTAATTAATTTTTTTAAATTGGTTGAACTACATGGACTTGTGTCTTTTTTTAACCTGACTAACGATGTAACTATTATTTGTTGGTAATTAGTGCTGATACTATTGTAACAAGCACATTATATATACGCCCTCATTTGAGGGAAGCAAAGCCTTGTTTTAAATGCTCAATAGCAAGTAAAAATCCTAAAATATTTCTGAGCCATTGCTTAACCTTGATTGTTTCAAAATCTAAGAAACAGTTACAGCATAATTTGTACCCAGATAAAGAATAAAATGCTCTATTCTATTAATAAGCTTGATATACATCTACTAAAATGCAAATGCCTTTGGATTTTTAAGGTGGACTCATTGGGCCAGATTCACGTACATTGGCGCATTATTGGACCGGCGTAGCGCTCCGCCTTTACGTTAGACTGGCGCAATGTAGCGGCGCAATCACCCTATTCTCGTCGGTTTTGCGCAGAAATTTGAGCCTGCGCAACGTTATTTCAGAGGCGCAAGGCGGAGTAATTCAAATTGGGAAGGACGTGGGCGTGTTACATTGAAATGAGCCGTGACCCCATGCAAATGAAGGGCCGGCCGGCTCGCGCATGCGCGCTTGAAGCAGACCATGGTCAGCACCTCTGTGAGCATGCTCACATCTCGGGAACGGCACAATCAGTGAAATTGGAAGTGGACTAGGGCAAATTAGTGAACTACACAGACAGCATAAATAGACAGACACAAACGCACTTCCTTTGCAAAAGTACATCCCTTTGTATCCCTCCCTATACAGCAAGGTGCTTTTGTTCTGTTGTTTGTTGCGTTGTGATTTGTCTTTGTTATATTTGTGGACTGTGTGATCTAGTGTTTTGTAGAAGATATTTGAAAGTGTTTTTTGGTGACTGCTTGTGAGACTTTTTGGTTGATAGATTTTTGTTTGTTTGTTTTCTAGCTTGATTTTTCCTGCTTGTTTTTCTGAGTGATTTTTGCTGACTGTTTGGGAGAGAGTTTTTGTATGAGTATGACTGAGAGGAAGAGGAAGTTAAATTTTACTTTGGGGAAGAAACAAATTCTTGCCCGGGCCATTTCCCAATATGGGCGTTTCCTCCACGGCCCGGAGAGTGCCAACACCACCCCGGCCAGGAGGCGTGATATCTTGCAGAACATTACTAACGAGGTGAATGCATCTGGGGGGGGAGACCCGGACATGGTCGGGGATTGAAAAGAAGATCAATGACCTCCGGCGTCTGGTCAGAAAGAAGCTGGCCAAAATGGTAGCCCATGCTACAGGAGGGGGCCCACCATGCCATGTTAGGCTGACAGCGGAGGAGCGTGCGGTGGCCCAGACCTTTCAAAGACAACAGGTGGAGGGCCTGCCCGGCTATGACTCAAGTCATGAAGGCGTGATGCCAGGTAAGGTTTTTTTGCCCTATCAGGTGTGTAGCATGTGTGGTGGGGGGGGGGGGGTGAAAGGGAATATGTGGCAAGTGTGTGGATCCTCCAACCTGTGAATGTTTTGTGTCATCCACAGATGTGCAGGAGGGTGCTGGGCCATCTGGGCAGACCGCACCATCCCAGGGACAACAGCCTGATGAGGACCCCCGACAAGGCCAGAGTCATCGGAGGAGGTTGAAGAGGAGGAGGTTGAGGCTGAGGAGTTTGAGGAGGAGGAGGATGTCATGTCAGCCAGTGGATTGCTGTTTTTGGAGGAGTCTTCCTCTCTGGCTGGCAGCAGCCAGCCCTCCATAAGGGCTAGCCCCTCCCACTCCTCCCCCAACAGGGCTCCTCTCCCAAGGGCCTCCCCTTCTCCCCGGCCACAAGCCTCAGCTGGAGGCAGGAAGGCTTCCCAGAAGACCAGGGGGTGGCCAAGCTTCTGCCTGCCAATCTGAGAAGGGACCAGGCCCTTCAGACCTGTGACATCTGGGACAGGTCAGCCAGACTTTGGGGCGGATGGAGGAGAGCCTGTCCTCCATGAAGGATACGCTTGGGGACCTGGACTGCCACTCCCGGGCTCTTACAAACTGCCTAAACGTACTGCAGACTACAACATCAGACATTGGGCAGGATGTGAGGGCCCTCACCCAGGCTATCCAGGCCAACACGGCAACACTAGGTGCTGGCCTGAACAGAATTGCCGTGGCCTTGGAGGGCAGGCCGCCAGGTGGGCAGAGACTAGGGGCTGCTCCTCCTTCCCCGGATTACCCCCCTCCCCATGAGTCTCCCCTGAGGAGCCGGGGCCGTGGCCATGGGCGCCCAGGCGTGGCTCACGCCAACGGCATTCATTTGTTTTTCCCCTTTTTTTTTTTTTTGCTGGAATATTTTTTTTTTTGCTGGACATTTTTTTTTTTTTTGTGATGTGAATGTTTTTAGAATGTGGGGGTGATATTCCTGCCGGCAAAGGGGTGTCACCCTCAGTTTTGGTGGAGAAGGGTTCCCCAGGACCAGGAAGAAGTGATTCCCAGGTCCGTGTGAATGGTGTATGAATGTACAGTGACATAATTGGAGCCGTGGCGTGGCGTTGCTGCTCACAAGTCCTGCATGGTGGGCTTGTGTTAAATTCAATTAGATGAGGATGTGATGTGTCTGTGCTAGGGACCACAGTGGTGTGCATGCATGCATTCTCATTGTGCCATGATTAATGTATGTGTTTAACGTGCAAAGATGCCTAATGTGAGATGTCTCCTGGCTGCTCTTCCCTCAGAAGATGGGGTAACCTCAGTTAGGGGGGGATTGTCTGGTTCAGGGGTCAGGTCATCACGTAGGTCAATCTGCAGGCCCTTTCTCACTGCGAAGTTGTGCAGCATGCAACAGGCACTGATGATCTGGCACACGAAGTTGGGGGAATACAACAGGGTCCCCCCAGACTTATCCAGGCATCGGAAACGTGACTTCAGGAGGCCAAAGGTGCGCTCCACCACTGCACGTGTTTGGGCGTGGGCTTCATTGTATCTTTCCTCTCCTGGGGTTTGGGGGTTTGGGGGTTCCGGATAGGAGTCATGAGATGGGGTCCCAGTGCATATGCAGAGTCACCTGTAAGGGAAAAGACAGGAGGATGTTAGTAGTGCATGTGCCCCTTGTGATGTGTGCATCATGGGGGGGTACAGTCATGCCTGCCACCCATGTCACTCACCAACCAGCCATGTGTCCCCATACACGTTCTGTTCAAATTCCATTCGGATGGGGCTCTGATTGTATATGTAGCTGTCATGGCTGGATCCGGGGTGTTTGGCACGGACGTGCCATATGAGGCCTTGGGCATCGACTATCACCTGTACGTTGATGGAATGCCAATGCTTCCGATTGCGGTATATGTGCTCTGTCTCATGGGGGGGCTGGAGTGCCACATGTGTGCAATCAATGGCCCCCACTGTGCGTGGGAATCTGGCAATTCTGTAGAAATCTGTCATTGCCTTCAGCCGAAGGTCCTCAGTGGTGGGTTTGATGATTTGGTTGGCCATGCGTCTGAGGATTGCAGGGATAACCTGGTGCACACATCTGCTCATGGAGGATTGTGACATCCCAGCCACCACTCCACTTGTTCTTTGAAAAGAGCCACTGGCAAGGAAATGGAGTGTTGCCATGACCTTGACCAGTGGCTGCACTGCATGTGAGTGTTGTCCTCCTGCAAGGTTATGGTTAATTCCAGGATGGCATGAGGGGTGAATCTGAAGATGCGATACACCTCAGAATCACTCATGCCAAAGAGGTCTATGCGGGCGCGGTATATCCTCTCCCGTGCCCTCCTCCGTGCCCTCATCCTTCTTTGCTCCTCTAAAGTCAGTAGTATAGCTATGAGCGAGGATGTCCCTGGCATGTTGGCATACAGATTGTTGTGCAACACGTGTGACTGCTCAGCTCCTCACTAACAGTGTTGCTTTCTCTGACATGAAGACGAATTGTCTAATTTTAGACCACCTTTTATATGGTCTAATTTTAGACAGGCCGTGCAGCTGTTGCGCACAGCGCGTAGTCTGCGCTGCACCAACGTTCTTTTGTGGATCCCCGTAACTCCCTCATTAGCACATTTGAACAGCAAATGAATGGTGTGTCTAGCGCAGTTTTGCGCGGACGGATGCGCCTGTCTATCGAAATTACGCTGGACAAAAAAAGTAGATTTCTTGCGTGTCTCGTTTTGGGGATGCAGAGTATCGAAACGCATGCGCAAATTTAGACTTACGCCGCGCATCTCCTGTTACACCGGCGTAATCGCTCTGTGAATCTGTCCCATTGATTTTTTTATTGCCCTGGGTCTTCTTGTAACTCAAAACTTTCTAGGGATGTACTATAAAAATGGATTATACAGATTTAGCATTACTGCTAATGCTTCACCAAAATGCCTAAGGCGGCGTACACACGATCGGATATATCCGATGAAAACGGTCCGCGGACCATTTCCATCGGATATGTCCGATCGGGAGTTTGATCCGATGGCGTGTACACACCATCGGATCAAATTCCCCGCCGCCGGAAGGCGCGGTGACGTGGCGGTGACGCGGCGGTGACGATGACGCCGCCGCGTCACCGCCACGTCACCGCACCAGGAAGTAAAACACTTCCGCGCATGCGCCGAATCCATTCGGCAGCGGTGCGGCGGCGGTGGGGGCCGACATGTCTGCTGGTAAGTGTACTAACCAGCAGACATGTCGGGCGGACAGATTCCCACCGGATAGATTTCAAAGCATGCTTTGAAATCTGTCGGGTGGAGAAATCTGTCCGCTAGCCCATACACACGAGCGGAGATGCCTGCTGAAACGGTCCATCGGACCGTTTTCAGCGGACATATCCCCTCGTGTGTACGAGGCCTTAGGGAACTTTAATAATGTTAACTAATATGCAACAGCTTCCCTTGCAGGAAATAATAGAAATTACTTTACCACTGAAGGAAGCAGAACAAATTGCTCTTTGAAAAAGCAGCTTATTTCATATCAATACATTTTGAAACTATCATTGCTTATATGGTAGTTTGCTTCCCTTTGTGGCTAAAATGGTTATAGATTAGATTATGTTATGTTGCCTTTTAAACTCATAGGCCAGATTCAGGTAGATTGAAGCATCTTTGCTCTGGAGTAACGTTTCTCATTTACGTTACGCTGGCGAAATTTTAGGAGCAAGTGCTGTTATTCATGAAGCACTTGCTCCTAAAGTTGCGGCAGCGTGATCGCAAATGAGCCGGCGGAATTCAAATTGGGCGGGTACGGGGCGTGTATTATTTAAACTAAGCGCGTTCCCGTGGCGAACTTATTGCGCATGCGTCGACTGTCAATGCATCCCAGTGCGCATGCTCCAAATTCTGTCAGTGAACGTCAATGACGTCAAATCCCCATTCATGGACATTTTACGCAAGCGACGCGATTTTTTTTTTCGACGCTATGACGACGGCTATACTTAACATAGGATACTCCACTAGGGGGCTGCTTTATCTTTACGCCGCGTATCGCTTACGGAAACGTCGGAAAGTCACTGCGTCGCGCCCGAATACGATCGTGAATTGCCGATTCCCGCTGATTAACATATTTTTTCAGCGTAAATCAGCGGGAACGCCCCCGGCGCCATTTTTAAATTAAAGTTGCGATGCGATGGCGAAATTCAATTGCGCCGATCGCATCGGAACTCCAACCCGGCGTTTCTTGTTTTCTGGTTACAGAAAAC
The DNA here is from genome assembly GCA_029574335.1 of Rana kukunoris. Lineage (NCBI taxonomy): Eukaryota > Metazoa > Chordata > Amphibia > Anura > Ranidae > Rana > Rana kukunoris. The sequence goes on along the minus strand of CM056053.1, from coordinate 219,973,452 downwards.
AGAAACGCCGGCTTAAAGTGACAGTTAGGCTGGAGTATCACTGATACTCCAGCCTAACTCTACCTAAATCTGGCCCCTAGGGCTAGATTCAAGAAGAAGTTACGTCGGAATATCTCGAGATACTCCGCGTAACTTTTAAGATGCTCCGGCGTATCTTTTTTCTGTATTCAGAAAACAATAAACAAGATACGCCGGGATTGAGCTAAGATATGAGCGGCGTAATTGTATTACGCCGTCGTATCTTAGTTGCATATTTACGCTGGCCAGTAGGTGGCGCTTCCGTCGATTTACGCGTCGAATATGTAAATTAGCTAGATACGCCAATTAACGAACGTACGCCCGGCCTTCGCAGTAAAGATACGCCGTTTACGTAAGGCGTTTTCAGGCGTAAAGATAAACCACCAAAAAGATGGCGCAGCCAATGTTAAGTATGGACGTCAGGACCGCGTTAAATTTTTTATATTTTACGTTGTTTGCGTAACTCATCCGTGAATGGCGCTGGACGTAAATTACGTTCACGTCGTTTTCAATGACTATTTGCAACGTCATTTGGAGCATGCGCACTGGGATACGTTCACGGCTGGCGCATGCGCAGTTAAAAAAAAGCGTCATTTACGTGGGGTCAACGTTAATTTTTTTTTTTTTTTTTTAAGTGTATTTTTGTGTGTGAACTCGGGAGAGAGGAGCCGGACTGCAGGCCGGACTGCAGGAGTTGGGGGATAGGCAGACCCTCCCCCCAGAGGCAATCTGCAATCCTTCTCCATGCCCCCGGGTGGCAATGGCGGGTGTGAGGGGGGGCCTCCCACTCACCCCGCCCTACCTGCTCCACTTGGGAGCCCAACTGGGGCCCAACAGGACCCCAACGGGGCAGAGGGACTCCCCCTATGAGGGAGTGAGGAGGTCTAGCCCACCCAGCCAGCCCCGTAGGTCCTTTGCCTCTCTTTTTTTTTTTAGGAGACTGCAAAGTGCGTGCGTGCTAATCCAATTTTGTGTGCGTGCAAGCGTGGTGGTGTTTTTTTGTGGGGGGGGGTGGGCATACTAAGCACAGGCGTACCTTGCATAGCACACCCAGTGGGAGCCGGGCTGAGACCACCAAACTCAATTCACATGTAGCCGAGGCCGGGATCCGAACCCTTGGCTGCAGAGGTGAATGGCTTGTCAGCGCAGTGCCAATCGCGTTGAGCCACCACAGCTCGGTCAACGTTAATTTAAATACAACACGCCCCCTACCTGCTAATTTGAATTGCGCACGGATACGCCGGCCCATTTACGCTACGCCGACGCAACTTACGGAGCAAGTGCTTTGTGAATACAGCACTTGCCTGTAAAAGTTGCGGAGGCGTAGCATAAATCGGCTATGCTATGCCCGCACAAAGATACACTCTCCATCCTGAATCTAGCCCATATTTTATCCAAAACATATAGAACAATAATGTGGCTCTCCAATTGTAAACAGTTGAAAAAAGGTCCAATCAGTAATTTTAGTGAATGAACAAAGTCATAAAAAAATAATGATGAAAGTGAACCAAAAATTATGTGTGTAATGAAAAAGTTATATTCAAAGTGAATAAAATAAAGTTTATAAGTGAACATCATGGGGGGGTAGATTCATGTAGATCAGCGGATCTTTTGATCCGCGTGATCTATCTGTTTTACGATCCGCCTGCGCCAGTTTTTGAGGCAAGTGTTGTATTCAGAAAGCACTTGCCTCGTAAGTAGCCCTGGCGGATCGTAAATCCCCCGGCGGAATGCAAATTCCGCGGCTAGGGGGAGTTTACTATTTAAATTGCGCGCGTCCCTGCGCCGATCGTACTGCGCATGCGCCACCGGCTAAATTTCTCAGCGTGCATTGCTTTAAATGACGTCGCTAGGACGTCATTGTGTTCGTCGTTAACGCTATTAACGTATGGCCATATTCCCGGACGACTTACGTAAACGGCGTAAAAAATTCAAAATTCGACGCGGGAACGACGGCCATACTTAACATAGGATCCGCCGCACTTACCCCGCATATAGCAGGGGTAACAATCCGACGGAAAAAGGCGAACGCAAACGACGTAAAGAAAAAAAGTTGCCCGGGCATTCGATTCTGAATCGGCGTTTCTGCTCATTTGCATATTCGGCGCGAAGAAGAACGGAAGCGCCACCTAGCGGACGGCGGGAGAATGCAGCCTAAGAATCGACAGTGTAACTCAGTTACACCAGTCGGCTCTAAGGGAGATCTATGCGGAACCTGATTCGAGGAATCAGCCGCATAGATCTGAGCGTCGGATCTCACAGATCCGACGGTGTATCAGTAGATACACCGTCGGATCTCTACATGAATCTACCCCGGGAAGTACATCTTGAAAAATGGATCATGTGCATGGAAAAATCTGACACTTCTCAAGGTGAATGAAAACTTGATCTTTAAGGTGCAATCAATGAAGGATAGGGTTGGCACGCTTACCAGAGATGGTGGACTCATATACTGCACAGAATACGTGTCAAACAGGAATTCATGAGAAGATGACCTCAACGGAATCCAACATTGAAAAGTCGATGATTTAGAAAAATGAGCCCCATCCAGTATTGAGAGAGTAGTTCCAACATCAGAAAGCAGGCTCCATGGTGTATAATAAACCGCATCAGAAGTAATAAGGATGATCCATGGTAATGGGCATATAAAACAGAAAACCGCTCATAGTATGACACTGTATGGTAGGTTGCAAAAAAATTGGTAAAAACGCACCAATATCCTTTGGTAAGACAAACAGTATGCAGTTATTCCACAAGCATCACTTGATGTGTTTCATCCTATTGGACATCATCTTTTTCATTACACACATATTTTTTGTTTCACTTTTATCATTATTTTTATGACTTTGTTCATTCACTATATTCACTGATTGGACCTCACTGGTTCCTATATATGCTTTTGTCAACTGTTTACAATTCAAGCGCCACATTATTGTTTTATATGTGTTAACAATAGGACTAAGATATGTATCGCATTTGTAGTTCTTTAATAAAATCAGCACTTCCAAAAGTTCCTGGATATATACTGTACATATGCCAACTGCCAGACAAAAACAAAATAACACAATTTGTGTTTCAAAATACTTTAAACGACTAGCTCTTTTTCTGCAAAATTGGTATTTCTACATAAATATTCTGGTTAAGCAAAATTATTCAAAAAATATCAAACAGATATTGGGGCTGATTTACCAAGCCTGTGCGCCATGACTCATGGTGCACAAGCAGGAGTAAACCTGTTTTTGACATTTACAAAAGAAACACGCTGCCAGTGCAGCGTGTTTCCTCATTTACTAAACTGCCTAATGCGCCCAGGAGAGGGCGCACAGCACGCCAGTACAGAGCTGGCGTGCGGCATTTAGTAATGTAAACATCGGGGATTCGGGCGGGAGTTTATGAGGGGAGGGAGGGGGGTGATGCAGGGGAAGTGAGGTGACATGTGTTTGAACGTGTGTGGCGGGCCGAATTGAAAGCGAAAGTGACTTTTGGGACCCGATCCCCGTGTGCTTGCCAAGTACGCCAGAACCTCGGAAGGTTCATTTGCATACTGGGCATGCGCAGAAGGAGAAATCGGGGCTTTGCGTGCGCCTCTTCAGTACGCCGGGAAATTCTTGGTAAATACCAAGGGGCGTAGCAGTGTTTGCACTGCGTGAAGCGACGCACGGGAAGCTCCGAGCTGTTCTCGGGCTGCGCTGACATTGAAGGGGAACTCCGCGCCAAATTTCAAATTTGAAACCGGCGCGGCTTCCCCCCCAGGGGCACAATAGGCTCTTCGGCTTGGTCCGGAACGTGAGGGGTTAACCCACGCCAAAATCGGCGTGGGGTTCCCCCCCAGATCCGTACCAAGCCCTCATCCCAAGCATGCAGTCTGGCCGGACAGGAATGGGGGTGGGGACGAGCGAGCGCCCCCCCCCCCCCTCCTGAGCCGTACCAGACCACATGCCCTCGACATGGGGGAGTGTGTGCTTTGAGGGAGGGGGGCACTGCCCCCCCACCCCAAAGCACTCTTGTCCCCATGTCGATAGGGACAAGAGGGACAAGAGCCTCTTCCCTACAACCCTGGCCATTGGTTGTCGGGGTATGCGGGCGGGAGCCAATCAGAATCTGAGAGCCACTTTAATAAGGTGGCCCCCAGATTCTGGCCCCCCACCCTATGTGAATGAGTATGGGGTACATGGTACCCCTACCCATTCACCTGGTGGGAAAAGTGTTAACACAAATAAACCACACAAGAATAAAATAATTTATTAGCCAGCTCCGGGGGTCTTCCGCCAACCCACCCCGGTCTTCGCCGCCGCTGTCTTCCGCCGCGGCCCCCTTCACCACGAAGCTCCGTGCTTGTTTGATGAGGGCAGCGGGCTTCGAAGTTTTCTCCGGGGGGAGGGTCGCACATCTCACCCTGGTTTTCTAGGCGTCTTCCGCCGCGGCCCCCTTCACCATGAAGCTTCCTGCCTATGGGGGAGGGCCGCGGGCTTCGTAGTTTTCTGCCGGGGGGGGGCTCTGGATAGCCTCTTCTGCCTGGCTCTTCCGCGGGGGCCAGGGCTTCTCGTCGCTGTGTCGCCGTCTTCTGATGTGATGTGACATCACTGTCACATGGGTTAAGGTCACATGTTGGCATAACCACGCCCACGCCCTATGCCAATATAAGTCCCTGCCCGCCGCTCAGAAGGCATTTCAGCGCCGGACCTCGCCGTGTCAACATCGAATGGAAGAAGAAGCCCGCGTGTGTCACCCCGTGGCGGAAGAGAGCGACGAGAAGCCCTGGCCCCAGGAGGAGCCAGGCAGAAGCCGGCGAAGAAATCCGGAGTGGGATGTACGACCCTCGCTCCGGTCGAAGACGTCGGAAGCCCGCTGCCCTCCCCTCCATAAGCAGGAGCTTCGTGGTGAAGGGGGCAGAAGACAGCGGCGAGAAGCCCGCCACGTCCAAGTCCTGGATGGGATGTGCGACCCTCGTCCAGGCAGAATAAATCGAAGGGGGCGGCGGCGGAAGAAGGCCTGGCCCCCGCGGGTGGTGCCCCGCGGCGGAAGACAGCCACGAGAAGCCCGGAGAGTGGCGCCCTCCGGCGGAAGACGGCGAAAGAAGCCCTGTCCTCGGGAGGAGCCAGGCAGAAGCGGAGGAGCCCGAGGTGGGGCGACACCCCCGTTGTTCTCCGCTGTTTTCGGCCGCCCCCCCCCCGGATGTAAATGAGCTTAATTTTGGGGTGGGGGCCCGGTCGAGCATGGCGGAGAGCATGGGTGGGTGTTTCCCCCCCCCCGGCAGAAAACGGCTAGAAGACCGAGGAGTGGCGACGCCCCCGTTGTTCTCCGCCATTTACGCTGGCTCCCCCCGGATGTGAAAGAGCTTAATTTGGGGTGGGGGCCTGGCCGAACATGGCGGAGAGCATCGGTGGGTGTCTCTCTCCCCGGCGGAAGGCGGCGGCGAAGACCGGGGGGGGTAGGTGTACCCCCTGTCAGGTTTCATATCAGGCTAGCAGCAGACAACAGTTCAGGTGTGCTAATATGCCTATAGTTCAAATAACAAGAGCACATACCATGAGCAGGTCTTGAGAAGCAGGTCAGCGCTGGGACTTGTAGTTCACCACGGATGCAGGGTTGAGACGAGCGGGACAGCTGGCACTTATAGTTCACTGCTGAAGTAGGTGTTTTGATGAGCAGGAAAGCTGGAACTTGTAGTTCACCGCAGGTGTGGATGTTGGTGGTGTTGCTGGTGCTAGTAGTGCACCACTGCAATGGATGTGGTCTAGGCAAGCCGGGTCATACACGGATAATCAGAGTTCGAAAGGTACCAAATCGGAAGCAACAAGCAGGGTCAAACAAGCCGGGTCATACACAAGGTTTACAGATAAACAGGTCAGGCTGGATCTCACAAGGCAAGCAGAGTAACTCTATCACGAGCACTGATTGGGTGAAAACACAGGTGTTTTAAAGGAGAGCTGGCCAATCAGTGTTTCCCAGCCAAGGCTGTGTCAGGTGAGTGCGCTGGGTCCTAGAGGGATCCAGTACTGACAGTACCCCCCCCTTCTCGAGGGGTTGCTCCTGCACCCCCAGGCTTACTTGGATATCGAAGATGGAACTTCTTCTTAAGGCGATCAGCATGGAGATCGCGAGCTGGGATCCAGGATCGATCCTCTGGGCCAAAACCTTTCCAATGAACTAGATATTGTAAGGAATTGCGTACTCGTCTGGAGTCAAGAATATATGCCACTTCATATTCCTGGCTATCCGACACATCTACAGGCTCTGGTTCATTTACTTGGAGACTAGAGTGAACAGGTTTCAATAAAGAAACATGGAAGACATTAGGAATGCGCATGGACGGGGGGAGTTTTAATCTATAGGACACAGGATTAACAATCTCCGAAATCTCATAGGGCCCGATGAATTTTGGGCCAAGTTTCTTGGATGGAACATGCAGGGACAGATTCCTGGATGATAGCCACACTTTGTCACCAACTTTATATCCAGGGGCCTTTGAGCGCCTCTTATCAGCCGTTTTCTTAAAAGCCTGCACCGAACGAGAAATAGCACGATTGACGTCAGACCAGATTTTGGAGAAATTTTCAATCGTGGTGTTGGCATCTGGAACATCAGAGGGTGGAAGATCAAAGGAGCACACACGAGGATGCAACCCGTAAACACAGAAGAAGGGAGAGGTCCCTGTAGAAGAGCTGGCACAATTATTAAAGGCAAACTCTGCCCATGGAAGGATGTTGACCCACTCCACCTCATCATTGGCCATCAGACAACGTACCATCTTCTCCAGAGTCTGATTAGTTCTTTCTGTTTGGCCATTTGTCTCGGGATGATAGGCTGAAGAATATGATAACTTAATCCCTAGCTGAGAACAAAGGGCCTTCCAAAACTGGGCTATAAACTGAGAGCCGCGGTCTGAGACAATGTTAATTGGTGCCCCATGGAGCCTGAAAACATGTTTAATGAATAAAGATGCCAGATCTCTAGCAGACGGCAGTTTCGGAAGTGGAACAAAGTGGGCCATCTTACTGAACCTGTCTACCACCACCCAGATCGTGGAACATCCCTGGGACGGAGGCAAGTCAGTGATAAAGTCCATAGATAAATGGGTCCAGGGACAAGTAGGTATTGGTAGAGGACGTAGAAGACCGGAGGGCTTAGAGGTACTGCCCTTGCTTCTGGCACAAACCTCACAAGCCTGGACAAAGGCTAGCACATCCTGCCTAATCGATGGCCACCAGAGGTTGCGAGAGATAATCTCATAAGTTTGTCTAAACCCCGGATGCGCTGCAGGCTTTGACGGATGTACCTGCTGCAAAACCTGCAAACGAAGAGCCAAGGGCACAGAAAGCATACCAGAGGGAGTGGAAGGGGGGGCTTCAGCCTGTGCAGGTAGTAAGGCCTCAGAGATGTCAGTCTGGGTGAAAGCCAAAATCCTGTCCTCAGAGATAATGGATTGTGGAGGAAGCGGAGGTGGGGATTCTGATAAAAAACTGCGAGACAAGGCATCCGCCTTAACATTTTTTGGCCCTGGTAAATAAGAAATTGTGAAGTCAAATCTGGAGAAGAACAATGACCACCTGGCCTGACGTGAGTTCAGTCTTTTAGCAGAACGGATGTATTCAAGGTTTTTGTGGTCAGTCAGAACTATGAATGGATAGCGAGCTCCCTCCAGCCAATGTCTCCATTCCTCCAAAGCTAGCTTTATGGCTAACAGTTCTCTGTTGCCTATATCATAGTTGCGCTCTGCTGGGGAATATTTACGGGACAGGAAGGCACAGGGGTGGATGGCAGCAGTTACAGGGTCCTTTTGTGACAGAAGCGCCCCCACCCCTACTTCGGATGCATCTACCTCCACAATAAAAGGCAGCTCAGGAACAGGATGGCGTAGAATTGGTGCAGAGGTAAAGGCTTTCTTCAACTGAGTGAAGGCTGTCTGTGCTTCAAGTCCATTTAAACTTAGACTGAGACTTCCTGGTGAGAGAGGTGATGGGATGTGCAATGGTGGCAAAATTCCTAATGAATTTCCGATAGAAATTTGCAAAGCCCAGGAAGCGCTGAACTGCTTTCAGGTCTGAAGGTGATGCCCAGTCTAGAATGGCCTGAATCTTGGCTGGATCCATGGTTAGGCCTGTGTCAGAGATTAGGTAGCCCAGAAAAGGTACTTGTTTGACATGAAATGAACATTTTTCAGGCTTAACAAAAAGGGAATGAGCCTTTAATCGGGCCAACACTGAGCGGACGTGCCTCTGATGCATTTCAAGATTGGGAGAATATATCAAAATATCATCCAAGTATACAAGCATAAAGCGACCCAACAGGTCACGGAAAATGTCATTCATAAAGTTTTGAAAGACAGCTGGTGCATTTCTGAGACCGAAAGGCATGACAAGACATTCGTAGTGGCCATCCTTGGTGTTAAAGGCTGTCTTCCACTCATCTCCTTCACGGATGCGCACTAGATTATAGGCTCCCCTTAGGTCTAGTTTGGAGAAAATCTTTGCTCCCTGGATTTGGGAGAACAACTCTGTGATGAGAGGGAGAGGGTACCGATTGGGAACGGTTATTTTATTTAGACCTCTGTAGTCAACACAAAGTCTTAGACCCCCGTCCTTCTTTGGGACAAAGAAGCAACCTGCACCTGCGGGAGAAGTAGAGGGACGGATGAAACTTTTAGCTAGGTTTTCCTGGATGTATTCTTGCAAAGCAAGGTTCTCTGGTTCGGACAATGGAAAGACTCTCCCTCGCGGAGGTGTAGTGTCAGGCAAAAGGTCAATGGGACAGTCATAACTGCGATGAGGTGGTAAGGTGTCAGCACTCCCTTTAGAAAACACATCCTGAAAGTCCTTATAACAAAGCGGAATCTGTTCCATTCCCACTTGACAAGCAGCAAGTCGAACAGGGTGCTGGATGCAACTTTCTTTACACTGATTGGACCAAGCCAGAATATTTCCTGTTCGCCAGTCAATTACAGGATTGTGCTTCTGAAGCCAAGGAAGGCCTAGGATCAAAGGAGTGGATGGAGAGTCAATGACAAGACATGAAATCTTCTCCCAGTGCAGGGCCCCCAATTGTAACTGGAAGGGATTGGTGGACTGAAGCACAAGGTCTTGTGAGAGAGGCCGGTTATCCACAGAAATTAGGCGGACTGGGCAATCTAGCATATGAGTTTCCAGGGACAAGGAGGTAATCAAAGTCTTATCAATAAAATTCTCAGCAGCTCCAGAATCTACCAAGGCCAGCAGTTCATGAGTCCCTGTCCCAAAGTGAATAACACTGGGTAGAAGTATACGACTGTCCCCCTGGGGAGATGAAAGCAGACCTAAGGTGACCTCCCCATAATCACCTAGGCCCGGGAGTTTCCCGGACGTGTAGGGCACGAACGGAGCATGTGACCCCTGAGGCCACAATACAGGCAAAGTCCCATATTACGCCGGCGTGTGTGTTCCTGGGCAGATAGCCGGGTGGAGCCTAGCTGCATAGGTTCTTCCACTGAACTGGCACTGGAGGTTGGATGGTAAGGTGGTAAGGGAGGTATACAGTTTGCCACAGCCATATTTTTTCCTCGCCCCCTCTCTCGCTGACGGCGATCAATTCTAATGGCTAGACACATAGCTTCCTCCAGTGAGGGTGGATAGGAGAAGTTGACCAGAGCATCCTTAATTGCATCTGAAAGACCTATTCTGAACTGGCTGCGGAGAGCTGCATCATTCCAGCCAGATTCTGGGGCCCACCTGCGAAACTCTGAGCAGTACATTTCAGCTGTGGTGGTTCCTTGCTTTAAGTTACGCAGGGTTGATTCTGCAGTAGCCATACGATCTGGATCATCGTACAGCAATCCAAGGGCTTCAAAGAAGGCATCTACAGTTAGCAGGGCTGGATGGTTTGGTTCAAGGTTAAAGGCCCAAGCCTGGGGGTCACCCTGTAGCAGAGAGATAATGATCTGAACTCTCTGAGTTTCAGAGCCAGAAGAGGATGGCCTTAATTTGAAATATAATTTGCAGCTGTTTTTAAAGTTGCAGAATCCCTTACGGTCGCCAGAAAAACGGTCAGGCAAAGGAATTTTTGGTTCAGATAAAGTTTTTGTAACAGTTGTAGTAGGGGATTGCACCTTGGTGAGCTCTGTGGCCATTTGCTGAACTTGATGGGATAAACGGCAAAGTTCTTGTGCAAACATCTGAGCCTGCTCAGAATCCATGATGGGTTTTTCCTTTTTATGTATGGCTCGTGATAATGTCAGGTTTCATATCAGGCTAGCAGCAGACAACAGTTCAGGTGTGCTAATATGCCTATAGTTCAAATAACAAGAGCACATACCATGAGCAGGTCTTGAGAAGCAGGTCAGCGCTGGGACTTGTAGTTCACCACGAATGCAGGGTTGAGACGAGCGGGACAGCTGGCACTTATAGTTCACTGCTAAAGTAGGTGTTTTGATGAGCAGGAAAGCTGGAACTTGTAGTTCACCGCAGGTGTGGATGTTGGTGGTGTTGCTGGTGCTAGTAGTGCACCACTGCAATGGATGTGGTCTAGGCAAGCCGGGTCATACACGGATAATCAGAGTTCGAAAGGTACCAAATCGGAAGCAACAAGCAGGGTCAAACAAGCCGGGTCATACACAAGGTTTACAGATAAACAGGTCAGGCTGGATCTCACAAGGCAAGCAGAGTAACTCTATCACGAGCACTGATTGGGTGAAAACACAGGTGTTTTAAAGGAGAGCTGGCCAATCAGTGTTTCCCAGCCAAGGCTGTGTCAGGTGAGTGCGCTGGGTCCTAGAGGGATCCAGTACTGACACCCCCCCGGCGGAAGGCGGCGGCGAAGACCGGGGGGGGGTAGGTGTACCCCCCCGGCGGAAGGCGAAGACCGAGGAGGGGTTTCGCCCCCGTTGTTCTCCGCCATTTCCGCCGCGCCCCCCCGGATGTGAAAGAGCTTAATTTGGGGTGGGGGCCTGGCCGAATATGGCCGAGAGCATCGGTGGGTGTCCCCCCCCGGCGGAAGGCGGCGGCGAAGACCGGTGCGGGGCTGGAGCCCCCCCGGCAGAAAACGTCTGGAAGACCGAGGGGCTCCGCCCCCGTTGTTCTCTGCTGTTTTCGGCCGCCCCCCGGATGTAAAAGAGCTTATTTTGGGGTGGGGGCCTGGCTGGACATGGCGGAGAGCATCGGTGGGTGTCCCCCCCGGCAGAAGACGGCGAAGCCCGGGGCCCAATGGGCTGGTGGTGGGGGGTCCCGGCAGAAGACCCCCAGAGCTGACTAATAAATTATTTTTTTCTGTGTGGTTTATTTGTGTTTACACTTTTCCACCCGGTGAATGGGTAGGTGTACGATGTACCCCATACTCATTCACATAGGGTGGGGGGCCAGAATCTGGGGGCCCCCTTATTATAGGGGGCTCTCAGATTCTGATAAGCCTCCCGCCCGCATACCCCGACAACCAATGGCCAGGGTTGTCGGGAAGAGGCTCTTGTCCCTATCGACATGGGGACAAGAGTGCTTTGGGGTGGGGGGGCAGTGCCCCCCTCCCCCACAGCACACACTCCCCCATGTCGAGGGCATGTGGTCTGGTACGGCTCAGGAGGGGGGGGGGGCGCTCGCTCGTCCCCACCCCTATTCCTGTCCGGCCAGACTGCGTGCCTGGGAGAAGGGTTTGGTCTGGGTCTGAGGAGGAACCCCACGCCGTTTTTGGCGTGGGTTTAACCCCTTATGTTCCAGATCAAATCTAAGAGCCTGTTGTGCACCTGAAGGGGGACCCCCACGCCGTTTTTTTTTTAATTTGGGGTGGAGTTCCCCTTTATCCCGGTCCTGTCAGGGGGGGGGGAATGCCTGCTCGTCTGTCCCTACAATGTATGAACAGCGATCTGTCATTTCCCCTAGACAGTCCCACCCCCTTTACAGTTAGAACACACCCAGGTAACATATTCAACCCCTTCCGCGCCCCTAGTGTTAACCCCTTCCCTGCCAGTGTCATTTTTATAGTAAGCAATGCATTTCTATACCATTGCTCGCTAGAAAAATGCCAAATCTCACAAAAATGTGTCCGCCACAATGTCGCAGTAGCCAGAAAAAATAATGATAGCCACCATTACTAGTAAAACAAAAAAATATTCCTAAAAAACCCATAAGACCAACCCCTACTTATAACTTTTGCCCAAACCAATCAAACGCTTATTGTGATTTTTTGGAACCAAAAATATGTCGAAGAATACTTATTGGCCTAAACTGAGGGCAAACATTTTTTAATTATATTTTGGGGGAGATTTATTATAGCAAACAGTAAAAAATATGTCTTTTTATTTACCAAATTGTCGCTATATTTTTGGTTCAAGCAAAAATAAGAAAAAACGCAGAGATGATCAAATACCACCAAAAAAAATAAATTAAACATTTTTTGGGGGGGGGAAATGAGGACGCCAAATTTGTTTGGGGGCCACGTCGCACAACCACGCAATTGTCAGTCAAAATGACGCAGTGTTGAAATGCAAAAACTGGCCCCGTCAGTGACCAGTAATATGCTCTGGGGCTCAAGTGGTTACAAATTAAGAATACACTAAAGTTAGCCCAATTTATGGCCATAATGTGAAAGATGATGTTACACCGAGTAAATAGATACCCAACATGTTACACTTTAATATTGCACACACTCATGGAATGGGGCCAAACTTCAGTACTTGAAAATACCCATAGGCAACGCTTTTTTATGTGTTTCAGGTTACCAGTTTAGATTTACAGAGGAGGTCTAGTGCTAAAAGTACTGCTCTCTCTCTAACGTACGCTATGATACCTCACATGTGGGGTTTGAACGGGGGTTCAATATGTGGGCGGGACTTACACATTTAAGGCCCGCCCACATATGGAAACATCCTTCAAACCACACATGTGAGGTATCATAGCGTGCGTAAGAGCGAGAGGAATACTTTTAGCACTAGACCTCATCTGTAAATCTAAACTGGTAACCGGAAACAAAAAAAATGCTGCTTGTTCGCTTCTGACTGCGAGCTACTAGGGACAGGGGCGTTTAAATTATTATTATTTATGTTTGTTACGTAAAAATTATATAAGACCTCCCCTTCAGCTTGTAAGGCATCAGTTCAGGGGGACCAAAAAAAAAATTAAACACCTCTAATGCTTTCATCCGCCATTGCAGATTTGATTCTGGTACTGCATTTCGAGTGAACTGGGCATGCTCGAACACTTAGAAAAAGAAGCTGGTTGTCTGAGCCTGAAAATGACATGCATCTTTCTGAGCATGCTCAGAAAGCTGTTTTTTTGGCTTAGTAATTTAAGGACATCCTTAACAGGTGTAAGCAGTTACAAGTGCACACAAACTAGAGGCTGACATTTCTTCATGTGTTTCCAATTGGTTCATTAGCACACATGTTATAAAAAGCGTGGATAGTGCACGTGTCAGCTGCCCTCAGAGGGGGCAGATTTGCTGGCTGGAAGTAATGGCAGAGCGGAACAGAGATGTTTTGGAGCAAGTTTTGTATTTTTTGATGTTTTGTCTGCTACATAATTTTGCTAAATGTTTCTCAAGATGTTAATGACTAATGTTTTAATCCTGTGAGTCTATCCTGTTATTTCAAAAGCATGATTTATTTTCCAATGACTGTGAAATAAACGTTGGTCTTTTTTGTTTTTAGGTTTTTTTATATTTTTTGGTGTGTTTATTTGTAATTTTTTGTTTTGCTTTCCTTGTTTTGTGGACCAATAAAATTACTTTCAAATTTTGAAGTTTGTTTAGTGATATTTTTTTCATGCTATGGATTTCAACCGCTGCAGCTGAAATAGTTTGGGCCTAAACCATCAAGTGTGATTTGTCTCTAAGCTCTTTCCTGGTGTGTATGCATGAAATGTTTAGTCACCAGAAAAGGAAGACAAAGCGGTAAGTATTGTTTCCTAGAATTGATGTCCAGACTGACTTTTTAAAGCACATGTGCAAGATGTAGGAAAATCTGCAAACATGGCCTGTTGGAGGGGGGGGGGGGTGGTGTATTGGTGGACAGGCTTTAAGTGCTGATTTACAACGCTGTGCTTGAAACTAGCACAAGACAATCCTATTCTAATTGTGGGTTGTTTGAGGGAAGCCAATTGAGTGTTAGAACCCCTGCTAGTGTTTTTAGGTTGGGCTTTGTGTCCCTTTTCCTAAAATTGGCTTCACTTCCTGTCACACAGCTGAACAGGAAGTGAGGTTAAAACCCTACCAATGGTCTTTTCTTCGGGACACAGGTCAATCTAACTAGTGTCACCATTAAGCAAATTGCACTGCAGTGTACACCCCAAATGATTAGTTATTTTGGGGTTTAGTAAAGGCAAAGCCGCTCTGCAGTAGAAGCGTAGGCAATGAAAATCAGAAGGGAAGCACTGATGGTTTTTACTTCCAATCCCGCCAAGTTTTTATTTTTCTTCCTTGCTTGTCCACTTGTAGTGCAAAGTGGATTTGCCTTTAGTAAATGGACCCCAAAGTCCAAGATTCCTACTAATTTGGGGTGTACACAGCAAAATGCAATTTCCAAAATGGGAAACTATTTAGATTGATCTGTGTCTCCAACAAAACATTACTCAGGTGTTTCCCTCACTTCCTGTTTGGCTATGTGGCAGGAAGTGAATGAATTAAGTAGAAAGTGACAACATTTGTGAGGTGTCTTTACCCTATCAGGGGTGCAGGCATCCCCAAAACAAACAAGAAAATTGTTGATTTAACATTGGGTGGTGTTTGTGGGGGTCCCTAACACACATTCATACATATTAGCAACGCTGGATCCTGGCCTATTGGCATGGTTATATTTTCTTAAGCCTCTCAATAAAATGATCTGAAATTTGGGGTTAAACTGGAACTATAATCATCACTTTTATTTTTTGGATTTCTTTCATTTTGGATAGAGTTGGGGGGGGGGGTTAGAAGCTCTGTCAGTTTATTTTGTATTATCCCTGTCCGTTTGGGGAGATTGGCCTTCACTTCCTGCCCCATAGCCAAACAGGAAGTGATCGAAAAACTAGGCAAATTAAGGGCCCCCCCGGGTCCCCCCCCCCCACAGAACTTGTGTGTGTCCCCTGAAAATTCCTGGGTGGGTCATAAAAAAACAGGGTCTGGCCTTGACAGGAAGGGTGGGTCATTTTTCTATTAGGGGGTGCCAAAATTTGGTCAGGCCTAGGGAAGCACAAAACCTAAATATCCTACTGCATATTAGGGCTTATTTAGACAGGATCCAATTTACAGCATGTTTTTAGATTGTGGGAGGAAACCCGCACAGGGATAACATGCAAACTCCAGGCAGATAGTGTCACGGGCGGGATTCGAACCAGCAACCCTTTTGCTGCTAGGTGAACATGCTACACACTACACTACTGTGCTGAACGAACATGATCGCAGCTGAAAGCATGAGATGTTTTTTTTTTTGTTTTTTTTTACCAATTCCATGCTTTCCAGCCTGGAGGACAGATGTGGGGTCTAATTTACCCCGCCTTTCTCTATAAAGAGGACCTGTCACACACTAGTCCTATTACAAGGGATGTTTACATTCCTTGTAATAGGAAGAAAAGTGAAAAATAATACAAAAAAAGGGACAAACAAGTGCAAAAATGAAAATATTAAGTTAAAAAATAAAATAAAAAAGGAATTTAAATGCTCCTGTCCCTAGTAGCTCGCACTCAGAAGCGAACACGCATGCAAGTCCCACCCACATATGTAAACATCCTTCAAACCCCACATGTGAGGTATCATAGCGTGCGTTAGAGTGAGAGCAATAATTTTAACTCAAAAGTGGTAACCTGAGAAAAAAAAGTCAAGCGTTGCCTATGGAGATTTTTAATAACGAAGTTTAGCGCCATTCCATGAGTGTGCGCAATATGAAAGCGTGACTAGTTAGGTATCTATTTACTCGGTGTAACATCATCTTTTACCTTATCCCTAATGGTACGAAATTTTAAGAAAAATTACACTTTTATTATTGCACTTTTAGCATTATTAAAATCACTGCTCCCGAAAAAACGGCCGTTTTAAAAAAGAAAAAAAGCATTGGTACATGTCCCCTGGGGCAGGACTGAGGTCCCCAAACACTTTTTAGGACAAAACTTGCAGATTAGCCTTTAAAATTCACAATTAAGATTTCCCCCATAGACTTATACAGGGAGTTCGGTGGCGGCTTTACTTATCAATCACATCGCGCTGCTGCTGCGGCCGGTTCATGCGCCTAATTAGGGCTTCATCCAGCGCACCTATTAAGGCATGTACCGGCGCAGCGCAGCTTCATTAGTAAATCAGCCCCATTGTGTGGCTAAAAATCAGTACGCCTTCCTCTTATGGGGGTTCCATTTTATTTTTTGGTACAGCAAAGAATAAAGCTCCCTATTTAGTTACATACAGTACACAGTCACATATGCAATGCCAGATTTATATTACTTGAACCTGCAAACACAGACCTTTAGGTATGGCTTTCCATTACTTGATCATGCAAACAGACCATTCTAGAGTACCTTAAAATAGTGGGATAATTTGTACCTAAGCTAATATAAAATAACTATTCTTTCTAATGTAGCGGCCTGCTACTTTCATAGCTGGTGCTGCCTTAAATTTAGAGGGTGGTCAGAGATTTAACTACCTCTGACTGTATTGTTTTACCACATTTGGGCCTCTGTTCCAGCCATGGCTGTACTGTGAGTGACCACTATTGTTGTCTGGGGTGTTGGTCCCACCCCAGGCAAGGGTGGCAGCAATCAAGTCAAGGTGTATTGTGTGTTTTTCCTCAGCAGCCAATCAGTGAGGGTTGATCGCCTCGCTGAGCATGCTGGAGGAGAGTACTTAAGGGGCATACGTCACTAGTTCGGGGTCGTCGATCGCTGGTCTGTCATACCACCACCCCCCGTGTGTGGCCCTCATGGTCCTAGGAGCGTGTTCAAGTGTTCCTGGCTCCGGGACGGCTCTGGGACCACATTGGTCTGGGGTTGGGATCTAACATGTAGGCCTGATAGTCAGACTGGGTCTACAATTGCAGAGTGGTCCTGTGCTGTCCGTCCTGAGGGAGGAAGCCACCCGATGAAGAACCTGTCTTGAAGAGCACCGAGCACGAGGCTGGTATCTCAGGAGAGGCCTTGAACTTCATCGAAGGATGCACGATTGCTGAAAGGCTGAGTGATGGTCGCCTGTCAGTTTGAGTTCTCAAGTTTATTCAAGAGAGATCCGGGGTGCTTAATCCTAAGTTGAAAAGGATTCTGGACCGAAGGCGTCTCTACCTTTGGGAAGGTTTGTGGCAGAGACTTTGCTGAAGTTTCCGTGTGACATTTTGGCTGCTAGGCTGGTGAGAGAGGCCTATCCAGGTGCACAATACCCACTCTGGCTAGAGTGGCGACGAAAGTTACATTGCTGGAAGCAGGATTGTTTCCAAACAAAGTTTTACACCTGAACCTACTACCTATTACCCTTCTACCTCTTCAGTTACTACTTTTATTCTTCTACCCCGTTGGGTAATAAAGCACAGAAAAAGACACCTAAAGTGTGGACATTGCAGTTCTTCTCAACTCTCATCCCTAGACGGTGAAGGAATAGAGGTAACATGCCATCTAAAACAAACCAGCAGCTCCTTCGGGGGTAGTGCTACACTAATAATGGAAAAAATGTTTGTCAAATAAGTATACAAGGAAAAGCCACCTCTTTGTGTCTGCCACCTATAGATGCATCCCTGCTGTGCCTAATGGTAAATCTACTTTCCTATAGATGCATGCCTGCTGTGCCTAATGGAAAATCTACTTTATGTATTATTAATTATGTAGAAAACGCAAAAAAAGGAAAAAGGTAGCAATGTATAATAAATTAGCAGCTAGCACACAAAAAAAGGTGAATATTTAACCTCCAAAAGACCACAAAACAACAATTGGTGTGCAGCGCTTCACTGCGATAAATAAACACACAAATATCCTGTAATATACAGTAGTATATTCCATTTATATAAAGAAATTCATGACGCGATTTAAAGAAATCTTCTGTGTACTCAAAAGTTGTTCCAATAACAGATGTGATGTGTCAAACCATTTACCAGCAAACAGAAAATATCCAGCATCAAATAAATGCACTTCCCCCACTGTGCTTGGAAAGGCCTTCTACGACCTAGCATCTCCAACAATCTAAACACTCACCAGATAATAAACAATGTATTGGTTGAAAGGTGGATTTCAGTGGGATCAAGCTCTGTGCAAAAAAGCTCACCAGTGGGAGCCCAAATCTCCCCTTGAGGGAGGACCCCTTGAGAATGTGCAGGTCCCGGGAGGGGCCTACGTCCTGATGTCATTGCCGCCACTTCCTAATAAAATATTACCCTATATGAGCATCATTTGGGCTCCCTGCTGGTGAGCTTTTTTTGCACAGTGCTTGATCCCACTGAAGTCCACAATTCAACCAGACACCTGAGCAGGATGTTACTACGCTTCATGGCAACAGTCCAAGGCTTATCATTGTTTATTATCTGGTAAGAGTTTAGAGTGGTGGAGGTGGGTAAAGTGTGTTTATTTAATGCTGGATATTTCCTTTTTCCTGGTCAGTGGTTTGACACATAACACCTATTATTGGAACAACATTTGAGTACACAGAAGATTTCTTTAAGTCATGTCACAGATTTCTTTTTATATTGGTACTATACTTGTATATTACAGGGCTTTTGTTTGTTTATTAATCACAGTGAAGCGATGCACACCAATTGTTGTTATATTACTAATTATGTATTACTGTCTCAGAAAAGAAGACCTAATTATCCAACAGCTTTCTTTTCTGAAGTAGGTACAGTCTTTTACAGTTTTTCCTAAACATGCTGCTTATAGGTCAAACCGCTATGGGAACATTGGCACAGGAAAACCTAATTCATCATGTCACAAAGTAAAATACAGCTAAAACTAATATGTCCATATATGTATGTGCTCTAGGGATAAATGCAAACTTAATTTAATTTAACTACTTAAGACCGCCCACCACGGATAGACTGTGGTAGGGTGGCTCTATTGCATGACATTTTGTGCAATAGATACTGATGTACGCTGATGTACGCTGATGTCCGCCAGGACCTGCCGATCAATCCCCAATAAAGTAAACAAGGCAGATCACCATTCTGACAAGGAAGTACACAGTGATCTTGTGTTCCTGCTAAGCAGGAACACAGATCTCTGTGTTCTCCCAGTCCATCAAAGTTAAAAAGCATCCCCTAGGGACACACTTAACTTTTTGATTGCCCCTGGTGTTAACCCCTTCCCTGCTAGTACCATTAGTATAGTAACAGTGCATATTTTTAGCACTGATCACTGTATTAGTGTCACTGGTTCCCAAAAAGAGTCAGAAATGTCAGTTAGATATTCAATTTGTCCGCTGCAATGTTGCAGTCCCGCTAAAAATTGTTGATCTCTGCCATTACTAGTAGAAAATAAATAGATACAAATGCCATAAAAATATCCCATTACAGATGTCAGATAACTTTTGTGAAAACCAATCAACATAAGCTTATTGGGATATTTTACTAAAAATATGTAGCAAAATACCTATTGGCCTAAATTAATGAATACATTTGACTTTTTATTGGGTATGCTTTATAGCAAAATTTCAACAATTTTTTTGTTTATAATTTAAAAAATAAAAACCAGAGGTGATCAGATATCATCAAAAGGAAGCTCTATTTGTGGGAAAAAAAGGACATCAATTTTATTTGGGTACAGTATCCCATGACCACACAATTGTCAGTTAGAAAATTAAGGCAGTGTCATATCGCAAAAAAATGGCTGAAGTGGTTAATCTTGATTTCACCATGGAATTAGCGGTTTCGTGTTCTCCAATATTTTATTAAAATTACACTTTAATTTAAATTATGAACAATGTAAAGTTCTGCCCCTTCATGTAATCTCAGACAAACTTGAGGATGCGAGATCAAGGCCCTGTGGAGGACAAACCATCACTTCCAGGACTAATTCTTCTTTATGCTGAAGATGTCATTGGCCTGCTGCACAATAAAGGCAGGGGCCAATCACATGCCTTTCTGATGGTATGGCATGGCATTATGGATAAGTATCTGCATGTATTTCTTAGCATTGAGAACTAGAGTTGAGCGGACACCTGGATGTTCGGGTTCGGACCCGAACCCGAACTTTAAAAAAAAAGTTTGGGTCGGGAACCCGAACCCGGACTCCGAACTCCATTGAAGTCAAAGGGACACTTTTAGTAAAAGAAAAAAAAATGCGTGGGGGTCCCCCCAAATTCAATAACCAGACCCTTTAGGTCTGATATGGATATTAAGGGGAACCCCGACGTCAATTTTTAAAAAAAATGACGTGGGGTTCCCCCCAAATATCCATAACCAGACCCTTCAGGTCTGGTGTGGATTTTAAGGGGAACACCACCCCAAATTTAAAAAAAATGGCGTGGAGTTCCCCCTAAAATCCACACCAGACCCCTTATCCGAGCACGTTGACCTGGCCGGCCGCAGAAAAAAAGGGGGCACAGAGTGCGGCCCCCCCTTCTCCTGAACCGCACCAGGCCACATTCCCTCAACATTGGGAGGGTGCTTTGGGGGGTATGCGGGCAGGGGGCTTATCAGAATCTGGAAGACCCCTTTAACAAAGGGGACCCCCAGATCCTGCCCCCCCCTGTGTGAAATGGTAATGGGGTACACTGTACCCCTACCATTTCAAGAAGGAAGTGTAAATAGTAGTTTTCAGGAAAAAAAAACACACACACCATAGAACAAATTACTTTATTAATTAAACCAAATAAAAATCCAGTGGTGAAAATAGACGATCGATGCTGTTTCCTGCTCCAACATTGTCTTCTATCCAGCGCCGGGTGATCTCTCCAGCGACGGCCGGTTGGTCCAGCGATGAGAAGATCCATCCATTCAGAGCACAGCTCAGCGAATGACGCGCCGGAGCTTTGACATTTCTGTTATAGGGGAGGCGGGCCACGCGTTCCGTGACCCCATCCAGCTCTGACGCAAGGGGAATGTCTGGGCTGTCCCAGTGACGTAGCAGAGTGTGCGTTAGAGGGGGACGGGGTCACGTGACACGTGGCCCGCCTCCCCTATAAAAGAAATGTCAAACCTCCGGTGTGTCATTCACTGAGCTGTGCTCTGAATGGATGGATCTTCTCATCGCTGGACCAACCGGCCGTCGCTGGAGAGATCATCCGGCGTTGGATAAAAAACGCAGCGCATCCGGCGCAGGAGCAGGACTCCTGAAAAAACTACCGTTTTTAAAACTTTTTTTTCCATTGATACATGTTCCCTCGGGCAAGACCCGTGTTCTCAAAGACGTTTTTTACAGGCAAACTATAGACATCCAGCAGGTACAATATTTAAAGGCATTTTTATTTTCTTTTTTTTTTATTTAAGCATCATTAAATTCACTGCTCCAGGAGCAGTGATTTTATTGATGCTTAAAAAATAAAAAAATTCCTTTAAAAATTGCACCTGCTGGGTGTCTATACCTGTGATAACGTCTTTAACCCCTTAAGGACCGCCGCATGTACATATACGTCAGCAGAATGGTGCGTACAGGCGCATTGGCGTACCTGTACGTCCCTGCCTAGATGTGGGTGGGGGGTCCGATCAGACTCCCCCCCTGGTACTTGCGGCGGTCCCCGTAGCTTCAGGAGCTATCCAGGATGATGGGGCGGCTGTTTGTTTTTGTCCGCCCCCTCCGGATCGCTCCCATCCAATCGGCTTCCTCCTCCGCCCTCCTCTGTCTGCACTGTAAACACAGGTATTTTCGTCCGGCGGAGGAGAGGAGACATCACAACAGTGAGTACACAAGCACTACACTGACACCTGTACACAAAGGCACACAAATCCCCCCCCCCGGTCACCCCCTCAGCCCCCCCTGTCACAGTGTCACTAAATAGCAGTGATCATTTATTTACTGATCACTGCATTTAGTGTCAGTGTGACGGGCAGTTAGTGTCAGGCAGTTAGTGTTAAGTCCAGAGTAGCCCCCTACCCCCCCCCCTAATAAAAGTTTTAACCCCTTGATCACCCCCTAGATAACCCTCTCACCTCCCTTTTGCCAGCGTCACTAAGCGATAGTTTTTCTGATCGCTGTATTAGTGTCGCTCGTGTCGCTAGGTAGCTAGTTATTTTTTTAGGTTTGCCGCCATGTTTTTATAGCGTTAGAAAATTTATGGGGGTACCTAACACTATAAAAACATGGCGGCGAACCTCAAAAAATAACTAGCTACCTAGCGGCACTAGCGACGCTAATACACCGATCAGAAAAACGATTGCTTAGTGACACTGGCAATAGGGGGTGAAAGGGTTAACTCTAGGGGCAATCAGGGGTTAAAACCTTTATTAGATACCCCCATACATTTTCTAATAAAGGTTTTAACCCCTGATTGCCCCTAGAGTTAAGCCTTTCACCCCCTATTGCCAGCGTCACTAAGCGATCGTTTTTCTGATCGCTGTATTAGTGTCGCTAGTGCAGCTAGGTAGCTACTTATTTTTTGAGGTTCGCCCCCAAGATTTTTATAGCGTTAGGTACCCCCATACATTTTCTAATAAAGGTTTTAACCCCTGATTGCCCCTAGAGTTAACCCTTTCACCCCCTATTGCCAGCGTCACTAAGCAATCGTTTTTCTGATCGCTGTATTAGTGTCGATGGTGCCGCTAGGTAGCTAGTTAGTGCCAGCAATGCTTACACCCACGCGCAAAGCATACACCCCCCATATGTAGAATTGCACCCCAAAATACATTCTGCTGCTTCTCCTGAGTACGGGGATACCACATTCGTGGGTCTTTTTGAGAGCCTATCCGCGTACGGGGCCCCGAAAACCAAGTACTGCCTTCAAGATTTCTAAGGGCATACATTTTTGAATTCACTCCTCACTACCTATCATAGTTTTGAAGGCCATAAAATGCCAAGATGGCACACAACCCCCCCAAATGACCCCATTTTAGAAAGAAGACACCCCAGGATATTTGCTCAGAGGCATGTTGAGTCCATGGAATATTGCATTTTTTTACCCCAAGTGACCAAAAAAAAAAAATTACAAAACGTTGTCACTAAATGATATATTTCTCATACATGCCATGGTTATATGTGGAATTGCACCCCAAAATGCATTCTGCTGCTTCTCCTGAGTACGGGGATACCACATGTGTGGGACTTTTTGGGACCCCGAAAACCAATCACCGCCTTCAAGATTTGTGTGAGTGAAATCAAAAATGTATGTCCTTAGAAATCTTGAAGGTAATGATTGCTTTTTGGGGTCCCGTACGCGGCTAAGCTCCCAAAAAGTCCCACACATGTGGTATCCCCGTGCTCAGGAGAAGCAGCAGAATGTATTTTGGGTTGCAATTCCACATATAACCATGGAATGTG
Source organism: Rana kukunoris (assembly GCA_029574335.1). NCBI lineage: Eukaryota > Metazoa > Chordata > Amphibia > Anura > Ranidae > Rana > Rana kukunoris. The sequence continues at coordinate 219,950,131 of CM056053.1, read as the reverse complement.
TGAGAAATATTTCATTTAGTGATAACGTTTTGTAAATTTTTTTTTTGGTCATTATTCAATCACTTGGGGCAAAAAAAAAAATACTCCATGGACTCAACATGCCTCTCAGCAAATAGTTTGGGGTGTCTTCTTTCCAAAATGGGATCATTTGGGGGGATTGTGTGCCATCTTGGCATTTTATGGCCTTCAAAAATGTGATAGGTAGGGAGGAGTGAAATCAAAAATGTATGGCCTTAGAAATCTTGAAGGCGATGCTTGGTTTTTGGGGCCCCGTACGCAGCTAGGCTCCCAAAAGGTCCCACACATGTGGTATCCCCGTGCTCAGGATAAGCAGCAGAATGTATTTTGGGGTGCAATTCCACATATAACCATGGCATGTGTGAGAAATATATCATTTAGTGATAACTTTTTGTAATTTTATTTTTTTATTTTTTTGTCATTATTCAATCACTTGGGACAAAAAAAAATATTCATTGGACTCAACATGCCTCTCAGCAGTTTCCTTGGGGTGTCTACTTTTCAAAATGGGGTCATTTGGGGGGGTTTTGTACTGCCCTGCCATTTTAGCACCTCAAGAAATGAGATAGGCAGTCATAAAATAAAAGCTGTGTAAATTCCAGAAAATGTACCCTAGTTTGTAGACGCTATAACTTTTGCGAAAACCAATAAATATACGCTTATTGCGATTTTTTTTACTAAAGACATTTTGGCCTAAATGTTTGACTAAAATTTAGTTTATTCGATATTTTTTACTTTTTGTTATAAGAGAAATAATTTTTTTTTCAAAATTTACGGTCTTTTTCCGTTTATATCGCAAAAAATAAAAATCGCAGAGGCAATCAAATACCATCAAAAGAAAGCTCTATTTGTGGGAAGAAAAGGACGTACGTTTCATTTTGGTACAACATTGCATGACTGCGCAAATTACCAGTTAAAACAGCGCAGTGCCAAATTGTAAAAACACCTTGGGTCTTTTAGCAGCATATTGGTCCGGTCCTTAAGTGGTTAAATAGCACAATCACCTGTCTGCCAATAAATTAGAAAGAACTGATTTAGCCAAGTTATACAGTGTATAAATATATGTACAACTCCTAGGGATGTATATATATATCCTCTGAACACTCTGTAAATTAAGCTAAACTGACTAGCCTGCCTGCCTGCTCTATCTAGCTATCTAAAAAGACAATCTCTCTGTCTCTCTGACTGCTCTCATTAACAACCGCAACACAATACACGAGGCCGCCCAGCAGGCTGCCTTTTATAGTGTGGGGCGTGTGCTAAAGCCCTGAGCCATAATTGGCCGAAAGCCACCCTGGCTTTGGCCAATTATGGCTCTCCGTTTTTTGCGCGCTGTGATTGGCCAAGCATGCAGGGTCATAGTGCATGTTTGGCCAATCATTAGCGCGCAATTCTGCAGTGAATTATGGGCCGTTGCGCGTCACTCGAATTTGGTGCGAACAGACAATGTTCGAGTCTAACATACTTTCGTATCGAACGCGGAGCTCATCCCTAGTCTAGAGCACCTGCTGCCAGTTTTTGCACCCCAGTTCCTATGTTTTCCAGCATAGTTAAGTTGTTTAGTCATGTTTCTGTGTCAGCATTCCCAGTGTGCTTTGAAATATTTGCCTGGGAGAGACCTTGCTAATGCAGTATAATTACCTAATGTCTTTTTGCTGTGCTCAATCTTGCCATGGTGTATGACCCGTGACATGAAACTGTCTTCCACAATTTCACTTTAGTAGCAGAGTTTGGCTGTTCCTTACCCAGTTTTAAGCCTCCCACACAGCATCTTCTCTTTCAGTTAACTAATTCAGCCCTGGAAGGTTTACCCCCTTCCTAGCCAGGCAATTTTTTTTATATTTAACGCTGAGTTATTTTAACTGACAATTTTGCGGTCATGCAACGCTGTACCCAAATAAAATGAATGTCCTTTTTTCCCCCACAAATAGAGCTTTATTTTGGTGGTATTTGACCACCTCTGCAATCTTATTTTTTTACACTATAAAGAAATACCAACAATTTTAAAAAGAAAAAAAAATGTTTTACTTTCTGCTAAAAAACAGAATACAAAAATCAAAAATTTAATTTCTTCATTAATTTAGGACATTCTGCTACATGTTTTTGGTTAAAAAAAAAAAAAAGCCTATATTGATTGGTTTGCACAAAATTATAGTGTCTACAAACTATGGGATATTTTTATGGAATTTGTATTTATTTTTATTTTTTAACTAGTGATGGCGGCAATCAGTGACTTATAGCGGGTCTGCGACATTGCGATGGACAAAACAGACACTAAGGGACACTTTTGATACTTTTTTGGGAACCAGTGATACCAATACAGTGATCAGTGCTAAAAATATGCACTGTCACTGTACTAATGATACTGGCAGGGAAGGGGTTAACATCAGGGGTGATAAAAGGGTTACATTTGACTCTTGGGAGTGCTTGCTAACTGTGGGGGATGTGCTTTAACTGTGAAAAGGCAGAGATCGTATTCCTCCTCAGCAGAAACACAGGATCTCTGTTTTCTAGGGGAGGCCCTTCCATTAAGGACACATGGGCACCACCCCCTGTCCATCGCTGCCTCCCCTATCCATGCATCCGGCCCCTTTCAGGACACCGGCGCATTGAATTTCAATTCAGGGGGGCTTTTTTTTTAAGCACCAAATAGAGCCAGAGGCTCTAATAGGCTTCAATATAGGCTGGGCTCGGTTCAAAGAGAGTGTACTCTGAGCTCACCCAGGTGTGTTACAACAGTGAATCAATATTCACTATTGTAACACTGATCCTCCTCCCAGACAATCAGGAAGCGGGTTTAGACACTGGTCGCCCAATTGGCTGAAAGGACAGGCGATCCTATTGGACACTTAGAAGGAGAAGGGGAGGAGCTGGAAGCCTCCATTGAGACGAAGACTCTGAGCTGCACCACGCTGCCTGCCACCCACCACCCGCCACAATGAGGTATGTGTCAGTTCGACCATCAAACAGCCGGGCAGTGGGTGTTTGCTGCTCACCCCCCAAAAAAAACACCAGCCACCACTGCTGTATTCCCTACTAACAAAACAGTGTTTTGTCTTGTTTACATAGGCAGACTACCATTCCGCCTCTGTCGGTAACACTTGGTGGGTTCCGACGGCTCATGCTGTGTCCAATCTGCCAGCGGCAGACCTGTACGCAATTCTGTGCAGAGGGGCCGCCACCCCACAGTAAATGTACATGGGGCAGTCAGTAACAGGTTAAAGATGGTTTTTGAAAAACGTCATTTAAAATGATCGTGTGTGGGCTACACATCAATTTTCAGGTTCTGAAAAACGACAATAAAAAAAATCAAACATGCTGCATTTTTTAACATCGTTATAAACAATGTCGTTTTTCGGGTTGTAAAAAATGATCGTGTGTGGGCTAAAACGACGTTTTAAACCCACGCATGCTCAGAAGCAAGTTATGAGATGGGAGCGCTCGTTCTGGTAAAACTACCATTCATAATGGAGTAAGCACATTCGTCACGCTGTAACAGATAGAAAAGTGTGAATCGTCTTTTACTAACACGGAATCAGCTAAAAGCCAAACGCGAATAGAACTTCCCCTTTAGAGTGCAGTTGTACGTGTTGTACGTCACCGCGCTTTGTTCATAATTTTTTTTTTTTTACCTATTTTTTTTTTTTTTAAAGTGTATATTTTTGTGCGTGAACTCGAGAGAGAGGAGCCGGACTGCAGGAGTTGGGAGTAGGCAGACCCTCCCCCCGGAGGCAATCGCCATCCTTCTCCATGCCCCTGGTGGCAATGGCGGGTGTGAAGGGGGGCCTCCCACTCACCCCGCCCTACCTGCTCCTCTTGGGAGCCCAACTGGGGCCCAACGGGACCCCAATGGGGCAGAGGGACTCCCCCTATGAGGGAGTGAGGGGGCCTAGCCCACCCAGCCAGCCCCGTAGGTCCTTCGCCTCTCTTTATTTTAAGAGACCGCATGGCCAAAGTGCATGTGTTTTAAACCAATTTTGTGTGCGTGCAAGTGTGGTGTTTTTTGTGGGGGGGGGGTGGGCGTACTAAGCACAGGCGTACCTTGCATAGCACACCCACCGGGAGCCGGGCTGAGACCACCAAACTTAATTCACATGTAGCCGAGACCGGGATCCGAACCCTTGGCTGCAGAGGTGAATGGCTTGTCAGCGCAGTGCCAATCACGTTGAGCCACCACAGCTCCCATCATTTTTTTTTAAACGATGGTGTGTGGGCAACGTCGTTTTTAAAAATGAATTTGGAAAAACTTAGGGCCAGATCCAGGTACATTGGCGCATATATAGACAGGCGTAGCGCATCTCCTTTACGTTAGACCGGCGTAATGTAGAGGCGCAAGTACCGTATCCTCGTAGTATTTGCGCACAAATTTGCGCCGGCGCAACGTAAATTCCGAGGCGTAAGGCGGTGTAATTCAAATTGGGAAGGACGTGGGTGTGTTCCATTGAAATGAGCCGTGACCCCATGCAAATGAAGGGCCGGCCGGATTGCGCATGCGCGCATAACGCAGGCTATGGTCAGCACCTCTCTGTGCATGCTCAGAACTCGGCACGGCGCAATCAGTGAGATTGGAACTAGGCCCGGTCAACTTACTGAGCTACGCACAGTGCTTAAATAGACTGAGAGAAACGCCCTTCCATTGCAAAAGTACATGCATTTGTTTCCCTTCCTACAGCAAGGTGCTTTTGTTCTGTTGTTTGTTAGTGTTTGTTGGTTTGTGACGTGTCTTTGAGATTTTTGGTGAGTGTTTTGGAGAGTGATTTGGAGAGTGTTGTGTGAACATGAGTGAGAGGAAGAGAAAATTACATTTTTCCTTGCGGGAGAAGGAAATTATTGTCAGGGCCGCTACCCAATATGGGCGATTCCTGCATGGCCCGGAGAGTGCCAACACCACCCCGGCCAGGAAGAGTCAGATTTTGCAGGACATCGCCGACGAGGTAAATGCTTTGGGGGGTGAGACCCGGACACGCCAGGGGATACAAAAGAAGATCAATGATCTCCGGCGTGTGGTCCGTGGGAAGCTGTCCAAGATTGCAGCACATTGCAGGGGCACTGGAGGGGGTCCACCATGCACTGTTAGGCTGACTGAGGAGGAGCGTTTGGTGGCCCAGACCTTCAACAGGCAGCAAGTGGAGGGGCTGCCTGGCTTTGACTTCATTGAGGAGGCCGTGAGGACAGGTAAGTTTTTTTTTTCTATCTGGTGTGTAGCATGTGTGGGGGGGGGGAATATGTGGCAAGTGTGTGGATCCTCCAACCTGTGAATGTTTTGTGTCATCCACAGATGTGCAGGAGGGTGCTGGGCCATCTGGCCTGTCCGCACCATCCCCGGGACAACAGTCTGAGGAAGACCCCCAGACAAGGCCGGAGTCCTCTAAGGAGGTTGAGTTTGAGGAGTTTGAGGAGGAGGTCATGTCAGGGAATGACTTCACGTTAATTTTGGAGTTTTCCCCTATGGCTGGCAGCAGCCAAGCCTCCATCAGGGGTAGCCCCTCCCACTCCTCCCCCAACAGGGATCCCCCCCAAGGGGCTCTCCTTCTTCCCGGCCACAAGCCTCATCTGGAGGCAGGAAGGCGACCCACAAGACCAGGGGGGTGGCCGAGGTTCTGCCTGCAATTCTCAGAAGGTTTCTGCTGATTGTCAGCTCTTCCATTCTCAGACTTGCAGCATGTGAATCGGAGGTACTTATATAGCGCTGTCAGTATACACAGCGCTGCAGCTGTCCTGCGAGAGAGGAGAAAGACGGCGGGTCACGTGATCACAGATCTGCGCTCTGTAAACAAGCCTTTGAAAACATCCCTATACCTTGTTCAAACAACGCCGTGGAACCATCATATGTTCTGTCTGTTGCTCTGGAGAGGTCTGTCTGGGAAGACTTTAATTATCCCTAGGTTCATCTGACCGGTGTATATACAGTCTATCTTTGTGGTAAGGAGCCAACCTTATTCACTGGGTGTCGTTTGGTGGAAGAAGATATTATGTTTAGTTTCACAGATTATGGACTATATCTATTGGATCACTTTTGAATCTCACTTCCTATAATCACATTATTCTCACCTTATTTATAAGTTATTTTACATTCAATTAGTATTACCTTTCATTATCATTTATGTCATGATTTTTCTAGCGCTGTACCTATAGTTTTTTGAATTCTCAGAAGGGACCAGGCCCTTCAGACCTGCCATCTGGGACAGATCACCCAGAGTTTGGGGCGGATGAGGGAGAGCCTGTCCTCTATAAAGGATTCAGTTGGGGACATGGACTGCAACTCCCTGGCTCTGATCAATTGCCAAAATGAACTGCAGGCTACCACAGCAGGAGTCTCCCCTGAGGAGCTGGGGCCGTGGCCGCCCCAGGCGTGGGTCACGCCAGCGGCGGTAGTTTTTTTTTGGGCTTTTCTGTGTTTTGATTGCTGTGCTTTTTTTTTTTTTTGCTGGGCATTTTCTTTTGTTTTTGCTGGGCATTTTTTTGTTTTTTGGTGGACATTTTTTTTGTTTTTGCTGGGCATTTTTTTTTTTTTTGCTGGGCATTATTTTGTTTTTGGATTATGATTTTTTTTCTGTTTGTGAATAATTTTTGAATGTGGGGGTGACATTCCTGCCGGAAAAGGGGTCTCACCCTCATTTGTGGTGGAGAAGGGTTCCCCAGGACCAGGGAGAAGTGATCCCCAGGTCCGTGTGAATGGTGTATGAATGTACAGTGACATAATTGGAGCCGTGTCGTGGTGTTGCTGCTCACAAGTCCTGCATGGTGGGCTTGTGCTAATCCAATGTGATGAGGATGTGGTGTGTGTGATCTAGAGACCACAGTGGGTGCACTACATGTGAGTGTTGTGTTTGGCTGGTGATGTCCTCCTGCAGGGCTGTGGTTAATTCCATGATGGCATGAGGGGTGAATCTAAAAATGCGATACACCTCAGAATCACTCATGCCAAAGATGTCTATGCGTGTGCAGTATATCCTCTCCCGTGCCCTCCTTCGTGCCCTCCTCCGTGCCCTCCTCCTTCTGCGCTCATCTTAAGTCAGTAGTATAGCTATGAGCAAGGATGCCCCTGGCATGTTTGCATACAGATGGTTGTCCTGCAAGTGTGGCTGCTCAGCTCGTCCCTAACGTTGTTGCTTTAGCTGACATGTAGACGGATTGTCCAAATTTAAAGCTGCTTTTATAAGGACTAACTTTAAACCGGACGTGCAGCTGATGCGCACAGCGCGTAGCCTGCGCCGCACAAACGTACTTTTGTGGATCGCCGTATCTCCCTCATTTGCATATTTGCATAGCAAATCAATGGTGTGTCTAGCTCATTTTTGCGCGCACGATGCACCGGTATATCCAAAGTACGTTGGTCTAAAAATTCTGGATTTCAGGCGTATATCGTTTTGGGAATATGGCGCATAGATACGCGGGCGCATATTTAGACTTACGCCGCGCATCTCGTGAAACGCCAGCGTAAGTGCTTTGTGGATCTGGCCCTTTGTTTTTTGGACATGCTGAAAAACAACTGTTTTTTTCATGCTGAAAAATTATCGTGTGTACGCGGCATCAGAATCGATCCTGGTTTGAAGCCAAAAGGGTAGTAACACCAAATATTGATTTTATTTAGATTTTTCTTCTGATTTTGTAAATTGATAAAAATAAACAATTCAAATATAGATTTTTTTCAAGCATACAGCATTTCTTCACAACACCTGCCTGAAACATTTGCACATACTATTCTTAGTACATTTTTGTAATACATGCATGTTTTCTCATGTTTTATCCCCCTGAGCACTCTGTAAGCACAATAAAGTAATTGAAACAAGAAAAGCCGTTCCAGGTGAATGAGTCTCTGGTTAATCCCCACACACTAGTCAGCTGCTGTATAGCATAAGAAAATTATTCCGGACGGCTGCACTTCCAAAAATCCTTTTATTGAAGCTTCATATGACAAGTGATTGACAGATGGAGCAGGGGACAAAAAGGTAGATGCTTTCCACGCAAATTTTAGCGCTTAGCCATTACCTATTGGAACTAGTCACCACAATCACTTATATACTACTCTAAGTCAATAAAGTCAAGGCCATACAGAGTTGGCCACGTCCCAACAGCAAGAAGCAGAAATTAGCCTTTCTGGGAATTGCTGGCTATTATCGCGATTTATTCCCCATTTTGCTTTTCAGGCTGTGCCTCTAACCAACCTGACATAAGGGAATAAGTCTGTCATGGTTAAATAGACCCCAGAGGCTGAAGCAGCATTCCAGTCCTTAAAAAAAAGCCTAATGTAGCCAGCCAGTGTTGTACTCACCAGACTTCTCTAAGGACTTTGTAGTAAAAAGTGATGTATCAGACGTTTGGTTAGGCGCAGTAGAATGTGGATGCTTTGTCTCGGTTACATGCGTGCCTGACTGCTTGTGCCTTTATGCCGACTTATACCACTAGGGGGAAGTGCTGGGAGTGATGCAGGGGAAGAGTTAATAAGCCCAGTTGAACTAAGTAGGCTCAATAAAACCTCTATAAAAAAACAAAAAAAAAAAACAGCATACTTAGGAAGATGCTCCATCCGAGAACCAGTTCTGTGTTTGTGTAGACTGGGAAGTGTCGTATCTGTCGTGTGCGGTGAGACAAAGCCTGTGTGCAAACTTCTAAAACAGGGAGATAGGGGCTGGGGCAGCACAATGCTGCACCTAGTTGTTAGATAGGGAATCTACATGTGTGGTAAATGGTCAAGCTGACCAGGATTTCTTTTCATGTTTTTGTTTCACGTTTTGTTTTGCTGTTATATTTTTCATTGTATATAGTATAAATAAACCACACCTTTTTTTTCACCTGCAACGCTGTCTGCTGTTCCTGATTTTGTGTGGTGAACCCATCCAGGGGGTCACACACACCCGCTTCTGAGTTAACCCCCTCACAGTGTGTATATATATGACCATGTGTATGCAACACAAATTTGAGCCAAGATTCCGTCGGAAAAAAATCCACGGTTTTCTTGTCGGAATTTCTGATCGTGTGTATGAGGTATTACAGTTTTGGTTGCTCTTCTCTGCACTTTCTCTATTTCCCCCGATATCCTTTTTGTGAACTGGTGCCCAAAACTGGACTGCATATTCCAGAAGAGGTCTTACTAATGATTTGTACAGGTGAAAAAATATATCTCTCTCTCTGAAGTCCATGCCTCTCTTTAAAATGGTTCAGAAGGCAGAAGGTTTTCTATGCATTAAGATAAAAAATATTCTGTTTGCAGCAGCCCCCCTCAGCCCCCTAAAACCTACCTTAGCCCCATCTTGATCTAGCCATGTTTCACAAGAGCCTTATCCTTAGGGACTCTGCCTTATTGGCTGAGACAGCAGCGGGCTCCATTGGCTCCCTCTGCTGGTAATCAACGTCAGTGAGCCAATGTGGAGAGAGAGGGGGTGGGGCTGAGCCACAGTTCTGGGTCACACAGATCAGCAGCTCAGCTTGTGAGCCCCTAAAGCAAGCGGGGGAGTTTGGCTCTAATAGGCTTTAAAATAGGGTGGGCTCAGAGGGCAGAGCATCGTGCCAAAAGAATATTTGCTGTTGTAATATTGATCCTCAATCCTGACAATCAGAAGCAGATCTGAGACCCGTTTTCCGATTGGCCACAAAGAGAAGACTCCTGATTGGCAGAGGAAGAGGAGGGAGGAAACGGAAGCTGCCCATGGAGAGCAGAGGAAAGAAAAGTCGTCAAAGCCGTCGGTGAAGTGCTGCAGAGATGGGGTAAGTGCACCAAATATTTTTTCCTCAGTTTAGGCCGATACGTATTCTTCTACATATTTTGGGGAAAAAAGTGTATAGTGATTGGTTTGCGCTACAAAATAGGGGATAGATTTCTGGCATTTTTTTATTATTTTTTTGCTGTAATGGCGGCGATGTGTTTTTTTTGTCAGGACTGCGATATTGTGGGGGACATATCGGACACTTTTGACAAATTTTTGGGACCATTAACATTTATACAGCGAACAGTGCTATAAATATGCACTGATTACTGTATAAATGTGACTGGCAGGGAACAGGGGCGAGGAAGGGGTTAAATTCCCTACTAGTTATTCTAACTGTGGGGGCAGGGGACTGACTGGGGGAGGTGACTGATCTGTGACTGATCTGTGTCCCTATGTATAAGAGACACAGCATCGGTCTCCTCTCTCCCTGACAGGACGTGGATCTCTGTGTTTACACACAGAGATCCACATCCCTGGCTCTGTCACTGCCGATCGCGGGTACCTGGTCAACATCGCGGCCGCCAGGCACGTGCATCGTCGTCTCCGTGACGTGCTGGCGGCGCACGCGCCCTTCAGTGGCCGGAGGACCCGAGGCCGTAAAAATACGGCCTCCCACCATTTTAGAGCCACCTTGTGGCCGTCTTTTTACTATGGCCTGGGTCTGAAGAGGTTAAATGTAATTTTATGCTTTTTTTGGGGGGGTGGTTTCATTTTCCCTGCAGCATGTTCTATACAAGCTACAGATGCGGCACTTTACAGGCAGACTAAGGGCACCCCTAGGCACTATATTTAAAGGCATTTTTTATTTTTAAGCCCATGTACACAGGGCATTTTTGCAGATGCTTTAAGCAGCGTCAGACATTTTTTTTTTCCAGCTTAAAAACGCCTTTCAATCTTAGCACAGGCTATCCCCCGGGGCACACGATGTTCGGTATACCACTGGATATTTTTTCCATTGGGATCCTGCTGGTTATCTGGCTGCTGAGGCTGTCTTTTGATCCAGGACAATATATCTGGTTGTTGTATAATGGACATATGTTTGTTCTGACTACCTTGGTACTAATGATCATTGGTTCAATACTAGAACTATGTTTATATACATATGGTCTAACTGCCAACAAAGACAGAGGAACTCTCCTGTCTAGTTGTGTCGTGGATATTTGCTCCACTGTTTTTTTGGAACCTCATTTTAAACAAATCGTTCTGGCACTTGCACATACGATCTAAAGTTTTCCGTGGAGGGCTGGCATCCGCTTCTGATAATGAAATATATATTTTTCTACTGCTAAATCTCTTCTGCTCGTCCAGAGGAAGCCTAAAGGCGAAACGCGTAGACGATGCACAGAGGATATTTTCCATAATATATATCCTATATGGTTTCTTTTTATCAATTTGTTTATGAATAAATTGTGTATAATTTTGTAATAAAACGTATATATTTTTGTTATTCCTGTCTTGCCTCATAAGTTCGTCCATCAATTACTGCCCTTTGAGTAATTTTTTTCTCGCCTTTCAATGTTATTCTATGTGTCCACGTACATAATTGATTCAAATTTGAATTAAAAAATTTGAATCGATTACGAATAAACAAAACAAATTCCAAAAAATGAATGAAACAGATTCAATTAATTTCACTAAACAAATTTATGTAAATAACGAAACAAAACAAAACAAATTTTTTCCTTCTGCACATGTCTAGTGCTTATTCTGAAGGAGGGTGTATGAACTGTCTTACTTTAACACAATTGTATTTACTGCATAGCATTTGTAGCTTACTGAATGGCTATACGTGTTGCCTGAAAAGGGTCTTAAAATTAAAAATGTAAATTAAAATTGATAAGAAGCTGGCAGAGTGAGTTTTCATTTATTATCTTGTCTCTAGCAGGCGGCCTGCAGAGGTTGCATTACATCTAGACCACATATGACCACAATGACAAGCTAAGCTAGTTGTTTTATAAGACCTTGGTTATTAGTAGACCAGTGTGGCTTATACGGCCATTGTAATCTGTCTCAGGTTCTTGTTGTATAATGGGATAAGGAGGTGGATGAATATTGGTATTTTAAATGTAATTCAATTCAGTGAGTTATTTTTTCTTATAACGCAATTATATTAATAATATGACTTGAGCACAAATGCAAGGAGACAGAATTACTCTAATCCTATCCTCTACCTCCTCTGCTCACATCTGAAATCTAATTAGTTTAGTGTGAGAGGTATCCAGTAAGTGAGCAAGTCTAAAATACTAATATGCTGCTGACATTAGTCGTGATGTAATCAATAACCATAATAGACAGCCTGGCATTATCTAGGGATTTTGCAGACTGATTTAAGTTTTACCTAGGCTTTTTGAAAATGCATTCTCTTCTGTCTTGTCCTTCTTCATAGAAAACAGAATGCAGTATTTATATTCCCCAATCTCTTGCAGATACTGTGACAAGCTGAGTATTTCTTTATAGCACTTTCTTTATAGTACTATTCGATATGTGGTGTGTATGCTTGTCAACACTTCCACCGTCCCCTATCTTACATTAGGAAAAGATGGAAATGTTTGGGGAGACGGTCACAAGGAATTGTCATACAATTTGAGTAAGAAAAGTTTGGAACTAGAAGTCATTAATGAACAAAAATATTAATGAAATGATGGCAGAATCATATGTAATACTTCCATCATGGGATTATGGCAGTGATTGCTGCCTTGCATTTGATTCTGCTCTCCCTCCTCCCTCCTCCCTCTTTTTGTTTGTTTAATTTGATTTAACAGTTCATTTAACAGTGATCTTCATTTTGAAGAAACCTCTCAAGCAGCTTTGTCCCGCCCTGACTGTGGTTTGGTGGATGAATCATATGGGGAAGCCTGGGTCCAAAAATGTCTCAAACTCACTGCACCAGCTACCACTGATGCCTATCTGGCTCCACTCTAGTGTTTACCTGCTGTACTAGCCATGAATTGCTGCTCCTGCCTGGGTTTTCTAGGCCAACATCTTCCTATGCTATCACCATCATCAGTTTTTAATGCACTGCCATCCTGGGAATTCCCCTTCCTGGGTAGACATCAGCCACTCACAAAATTGGCAAATTCCATTGGCTTCATCACATTGGATTGGATTGGATTGGATTAAATACTTATAGAGCGCCAAATGCAAGTTGTGATACTCGCGTCTAAGCGCTTACCAACAAGCTAAAAAAAAAAAAAAAAATCTGCATCTGCATGAGGTAGTAGAGGAGGTCTCAGTGTCAAAATATCACAGTAGTTGGGGGCTGCTTATAGGTTCCTCCTGTCCTCTGACAGGATTAGGAATGAGTTGAATGTTCTATCTGAACATAAGTTCGGTTCGAACATTCACTGGTTTGAGTCCCAAACAATTTGTAAGTTCTGTGAAAATTGCTCTGCCAAACATCAGCTAATGCATTGTGAAAGCCATCATTGGCCAAAGTCATGCATCTGAACTCTGCTTAGTTGCAAGACTTTGATCAGTGATTGTTTTGACCTAAGTTGCAGCTTACACACTATTAAAGGATGCCTTTTGTTAGTGCGCTGGAAATTTTAATGTGGGACAGCTTATAGCATTACAGGGAGTGAGCTCATTAAAGCTTTGTGATTTGAACAGTACACCATATTATGTAGAGTACCATTTTCAGTACTACTATGTACAGTACTATATTCAGTGCTGTCTATTTGCTACTGGTAGTGAATTGCAGTTTGTGTGACTAGAGATAGTAAAGTGTAAGCCCACCTGCATTCACTGTGATTTCCTAAGTCTCAACAGTTATTTTTAGGACAAGTGTGTGTGTGTATGTGTCAGGTCTAGGGATGAGCCGAACACCCCCCCCCCCCCCCCCCCCAGTACGGTTTGCGGCAGAACATGTGAATGGACCGCAACTTTGCGCGAACATTCGAACACTGTTAAAGTCTATGGGACCTGAACGTGAGAAATAAAAAGTGCAAATTTTAAAGGCAAACATGCAAGTTATTGTCATAAAAAGTGTTTGGGGACCCATGTATCTATGCAATTTATTTTTTAAATGCCAGCTTTTTCGGAAACTGTGATTTTAATATTGCTTAAAGTGAAAAAATAATTCCTTTAAATATCGTACCTAGGGGGTGTCTATAGTATGCCTATAAAGTGGCATGTTTTCCTGTGTTAATAACACAGGGAAACAAGGATTGGTGAGAAAGCATCAGTGGAGACACTTTTTTTCCCATAGTAACTCCTACAGGAGATAATTTCCATTCCTAGGGGTAGATTTCCTCTAAATTCCTGTTGTCTCCCTCCATCTGGAGTCATTTGTAAGTCAGATGTTTGAAAGTAGGGTACGGCCTGTATATACTATACAGCCTTCCCTATATACTCCACAGAAAATTGGGCCTTAGGTGTTGGTGGTACCAGAACACTTTAAGCCCTCACAGTTACTCTTGGTGGGCACTGGAATGGGCCCTGTTGTAAAATATTATATTAAGGCATGTAATTGTAATTACATGCCACTGTTAAACAGGGGCAGAAAAATTGGGCCTTAGGCAGTGGTGGTGGTGCCACAGCCCTGCAACCCCTCCCAGATACTTTAGTTGAGTGCAGGAACGAGCCCTGATGTGAATCAATGAAAGACAGAAAGAACCAATTGACAGTGATGTTCCTAAAGCATATTGTCAAGTAGCCTCCAGCAATGAGGAGGGAGAGTAATGAAGAGGTTTCTGATTGTTTTCCTGTGTGAACAATAGAGCATAGGAGAAAAGTGAAGAGAGAGATACAACCATAGTGGGGCAGGATGTCATCCAGGAGAAGTTTGCAGAGAAGTGGAGGAAGCAGCTGTCCTATTCCACCAGATGGCAAAGGTTCATAGGTGCAGGGCACTTCTGTGCCCCAGTCTGCTCACCAGAGCTCACTCGCATTGTTATTTGTAGTTTCTGCCTCCAGGGTATCAAGCATGGCTATACAATTGGTCAGGTAAATAAAAATAAAAAAAACCTGTGCAATCCAGAAAAAAACGAATATGGGCTGCAAACTGACACTGAAAAATTGGTTTCTCAATATGTCCAAATTAGGGCTGTTACTGATCAAAATTTTTGTGTTCGATTAATCGTTTTTTATTTTAATCGATTAATCGACTAATTTCGATTAATTATAACGCACATACAGATCCAACTACCTTTAGCTGATATCCTTGCCGGCTGATTCCCACCAACCACTGGAAAAATAGATAGAAGGATACAAAAAACACACAAGGCAGCGCTCGATGGGAATAGCATTAAAACTTTTATAATCTTCAAGTAGGTAACAAAATAAATATTGCACTAGAGATAAAATCGATGTAGCTACATAAACTGTAAAAATGGTGCGAGTAATACCAAACGGGACCAAAAGCCGTCATAAAAATAGGTAGTCATGTATGATACTGGTATAAAAATGTGTAAAACGATACCATTGCTGAATTCAGATGAGGAGAGGTTAACATCAGTCCGTCGGCATGTAGCTGTCCCATGAAGGGAACTATCACAACTCCCAGTGGATGATTGTAAAATCCCAAGGTTGATAGAAGGAAGTGATAGAGGGAAGTGTAACAGCCCTTGCATGTGGCAGATAATAAGGTCCCGCCGACATGCAGATATGAAGGTACAGCAAAGGAGCCCTTCAGATGGACACTGCAAGCCCCGCCGGTGTCCGTGACGTTACTGGATCTCCGACGGAACTCCCTGAAGGCCCAGAAGCCGGCGGAGAGGCGAGTACCAATCAAAAGAATTTTAATCGATCAAAAATATTTTGATCGATCAAAAAAATTAAAGATTAATCGATTAATTAAAAGTTAATTTGCACAGCCCTAGTCCAAATCAATATAAAATTATAACAATAGTGCCACGCTGCCAAAGATCCAAATTTCTTCTTATTCATTAATTCAGATTCACATGACGCCATTCGTTATTGTCCAATCAAATCATGCAATTTCTCTTGGTGGGTTGGACTACCAAAATTATCAAATCCATCTGATTTGATAATATATTGAATATATAGTAATCTTCTGGCAACATGTTTTGATTCCACTCGGACCAATGTAGATATAACAACAAATGCCAAAGATATGAAATGCCTTTCAAAAATTAATTGGGTCAACATAATGAATATGACAAAAAAACATTTTTCAATGAATGAATGCATCTGAATCCAAACAAAACCAGGGGCGAGCCGGAGGCGTGCCCGGCGGGCGCGATCACCGCCGGGCACCCGCGATCGTTCGTTACAGAGCACACACAGCTCCCTGTCCTATCAGGGGGAGAAATGACTGTTCGCTGTTCATACAATGTATGAACAGCGATCTGTCATTTCCCCAAGTCAGTCCCATCCCCCCTTCAGTTAGAACACAATGAGGGAACATACTTAACTCCTTTCTCGCCCCCTAGTGTTAACCCCTTCCCTGCCAGTGGCATTTTTATAGTAATCAATGCATTTTTATAGCACTGATCGCTATAAAAATGCCAATGGTCCCAAAAATGTGTCAAAAGTGTCCGAAGTGTCCGCCATAAGGTCGCAGTACTGATAAAAATCGCTGATCGCCGCCATTACTAGTAAAAAAAAAAAATATTAATAAAAATGCCATAAAACTATACCCTATACCGCTATAACTTTTGCGCAAACCAATCAATAAATGCTTATTGTGATTTTTTTACTAAAATAATGTAGAAGAATATGTATCGGCCTAAACTGAGAAAAAAATATTTTTTTTATATATTTTTGGGAATATTTATTACAGCAAAAAGTAAAAAATATTCATTTTTTTTTTCAAAATTGTCTCTTTATTTTTGTTTATAGCGCAAAAAATAAAAACCATAGAGGTGATCAAATACCACCAAAAGAAAGCTCTATTTGTGGGAAAAAAAGGATGCCAATTTTGTTTGGGAGCCACGTCGCACGACCGCGCAATTGTCAGTTAAAGCGAACCAGTGCCGAATCGCAAAAAGTGGCCCGGTCATTGACCAGCAATATGGTCCGGGGCTTAAAGGGGTTGTAAAGGAAAACATTTTTTCCTAAATAGCTTCCTTTACCTTAGTGTAGTCCTCCTTCACTTACCTCATCCTTCGATTTTGCTTTTAAATGTCCTCATTTCTTCTGAGAAACCCTCACTTCCTGTTCTTCTGTCTGTAACTCACCACCTTAATACGAGGCTTTCTTCCTGGTGTGGAGAAAGCCTCTTAAGGGGGAGGGGGCGAGCAGGAGTGTCAGGACGTCCAGACAGCTCCTTTCTCTACCTACAAAGTAGAGAGTGTCCTGACTTGCCTGCTCGCCCCCTCCCCCCTCAAGAGGCTTTCTCCACACCAGGAAGAAAGCCGCGCATTACGGTGGTGAGTTACAGACAGAAGAACAGGAAGTGAGCATTTCTCAGAAGAAATAAGGACATTTAAAAGCAGAATTAAAGAATGCGGTAAGTGAAGGAGGACTGCACTAAGGTAAAGGAAGCTATTTAGGGGAAAAAATATTTCCTTTACAACCCCTTTAAGGCTTAATACTGCTGTACAAAAAATGATTTTGTTCAAAGGCTATATACTACAGATTTATTTTGGAATGGAAATCAAACATTCTAGATTGCTGCTGTAAAATAAATGATTAGACATGCAATTTATGTGATACCAAAATATTGTGTCTTTGATGCTGTATTGAAGAATCAGATTTCTATAATTATATGTACCGCTGTAATTGCATATTTTTTATTTGGCCCTTTGAGACACTCTAAAATTACCTTTCCCCATTAACGATAAATTAAAACCTATGTCTTTTCTTTGTTATCACTTTGACTTTATCTTAGAAAATGTCCATTACTTAAAGCGGAGGTTCACCCAAAAATCAACTTTCTGACATTAGATCCAGCATACTGCTAACATCTGCAGTATGCTGGTTTTTTTTTGTACTTAACGTTTTATGAGCTGTTGTTATCCGGCTCCTAACGGGGAATACTAAGGCATGTCACACCTTCCGAAAATACCCGAGTGTCACTTCGGGTATTTTTGGAAGGCGTGACACGCCTTAGCAGCCCGTCAATCAACTCCTCTTGGCTTAGGAACGCCCATTCCCCGCAGGATTCCCCGCTCTGAGCCGGATAACAACGGCTCATAAAACGATAAGTACAAAAAAAAAAAAAAAAACAGCATACTGCAGATGTTAGCAGTATGCTGGATCTAATGTCAGAAAGTTGATTTTTGGGTGAACCTCCGCTTTAAGCCAAATGTTCTGCTGACATTGATTTCAATATGGTCCAGATTCAAATCCCCCAGGTCAGTACCTGGCCCCCATGTCTTTTCTTTGTTATTACTTTGACTTTGGCTTAGAAAATGGCCATTACTAAAGCCAAATGTTCTGCTGACATTGATTCCAATAGGGTTCAGTTTCCGAATCCGAACTTCAATAATGTTTGCTGAACTGAACCCAGGTATGTTTGGCTCGTCGCTAGTCAGGATCCCTAGAAATCCTAACAGGAGACCCAATCTGCTTAACCACTTAAGGCCCGGACCAAAATGCTGCTAAAGGACCTTGCCCCGTTTTGCGATTCGGCACTGCGTCGTTTTAACTGACAATCGCGCGGTCGTGCGACGTGGCTCCCAAACAAAATTGGCGTCCTTTTTTCCCCACAAAAGAGCTTTCTTTTGGTGGTATTTGATCACCTCTGCGGTTTTTATTTTTTGCGCTATAAACAGAAATAGAGCGACAATTTTGAAAAAAATGCAATATTTTTTACTTTTTGGTATAATAAATATCCCCCCAAAATATATATAAAAAAAATGTTTTCCTCAGTTTAGGCCGATACGTATTCTACCTATTTTTGGTAAAAAAAAATCGCAATAAGCGTTTATTGGTTGGTTTTCGCAAAATGTATAGCGTTTACAAAATAAGGGATAGTTTTATTGCATTTTTATAAAAAACATTTTTTACTACTAATGGCGCCGATCAGCGATTTTTTTCGTGACTGCGACATTATGGCGGACACTTCAGGCAATTTTGACACATTTTTGGGACAATTGTCATTTTCACAGCAAAAAATGCATTTAAATTGCATTGTTTACTGTGAAAATGACAGTTGCAGTTTGGGAGTTAACCACAAGGGGGCGCTGTAGGGGTTATGTGTTCCCTGTGTGTGTTTACAACTGTAGGGGGGTGTGGCTGTAGGTGTGACGTCATCAATCGTGTCCCCCCTATAAAAGGGATGAAGAGATCGATGCTGCCGCCACAGTGAAGCACGGGAAGCCGTGTTTACTCACGGCTCTTCCCGTTCTTCAGCTCCGGGGACCGATCGCCGCACTCCAGCGGCGATCGGGTCGACGAGTCCCGCGGTCCCGGTCACAGAGCTTCAGACCGGGTCACGGGAGCGCGCCGCGGGCGCGCGCCTGTGACCCACGGCTGGGTACTAGTACCGACGTAAATATACGTGGATGTGCCCAGCCATGCCATTCTGCCGACGTATATGTGCAGGAGGCGGTCCTTAAGAAGTTATTAAATTAATTATAGGTGCTCAGTTGATCTGTCTACGACTGCACACTTCCTTTTTGTCCCAGTGACCACTGTAATAGTTACCCCTTCCTTTCTTGCTGGTGTTTTAGGTTCATTGTTTGGAATGCTGACAGGATCTTTCAGGACTCTACAAAAGCTGCATATGGTTTTGTTAAACTGCATAATATTGAGGCTGATGATTCTGTGGCAATTCTGTTGCTGAGTTTTAGTGACAGAGGCCATTGTGCCACTAACTGTAATAATGTCCCGGGAGGGTGAGCTAGTTGATCTTTCATTTTTTGTCTTATTTAATCAACAAAGTGACTCCTGGATTCAAGCAGTTTGTTGACAAGAATTCAGCTCAGAGAATAGTTGGTATCTGATCCAAGGTCATCAACGAGGAAACCAGATCAAGCTACCTGTTTGTCTGCCCTAGCAGAGCAGGGCAGACAAACAGGTAAATTCATCATGTATTACGCTCTATCTCAAGCATGAGACTGCAAGGTTGGCTGGCTCATATTAGGTTTGGTCTCCACCCAGAGTCTGGCCACATTAATAACATTGGAAGGAGGGACTCATCTAAAAAGAACTAATCACCATAAAAGATACCAGGTGAATGGTTTAGGATGGATAGGTAAAACTGAAGTACTAATTTAATATCGGTTCAGAATAATATTACCATGTATTACCATTTATAACCATTTATCTAAAAGGTATAACTTTTTGTCATCCTTGAAATGAGATAAAGGAAAACCAGTAACTAGCAAGTCCACCATCTAGCTGGGTCGATTAACAGCTAAAGCCCCATACACACTATCAGTTTTCCTGATGGTTTTCTCTTCAGGTTTACCAAAACCATGTAGTACAAGGGCCTGCCTGATTGCATTCAAATTAAAACGCTTAAGGTTTGACCTCATATTAGATGGTTTTGGTAAACCTGAAGAGAAAACCAGCAGAAAAACTGATAGTGTGTATGGGGCTTAAGGCAGCAACTTTAGGGGCATTTGAGAAAAATCATTCTCTTGATTTGTCGGCTAGCTATCTTTTTAAAACATTTCAAAATAAGATGTCAGTACACATAAAACATGTATTTAAGTTTGTATTTGAATGACACATTCCATTTCCATTTATCCTAATTTCAGCGATGGTTTCAAACCAGGGAGCTTTTATAGCAACAATAAATCCAACCAAAACCCTACGCCCTTGACTTCCCATTTATTTTTTAAAGAGAAGTAAATTGCAAGTTTGTGATGAAAGTAAAACCAAGAGATAGCTGAAAAGTTAATATGTGCCTTAAATAACATCAATATGCTGGAAAAGGCCAATGCTCTTCCCTTGAAATTTTTTAACAAAACACTTGAATAAATACAAAAGGCTTGAAACCAATTGGAAAGAACTTTGAGACAGGTTTGAAACCTGTAGGGATGACTTGCCTTCATCTAGGTCCAGATGTTCAAGGATGGACAGATCTCCTTGATCTTGTCCTGCCCAGAACAAACTCCTGTAGGATGTCCAAGTCATGTTTGTCTGGGGATCCCAAGGGGTCCAGGAATTCTATGGTTTCTGGTTCTTCTTTAGGGACGAGGATTGATTTTCTTGAGTTATTGTTGCGATTGTGGTAAAACCCGATGATGGAGAGTGAACGGATGAACCTGTTTAGATCCTTGAATACATAAAATAAGTTGGGAGGAGCTGAGGCACCAAAGTTGAGTCCCTTGCATAGTAAAATTAGTTCAGATTCTGTTAGCCACTTTAGCCCTGGAAGAATTTACCCCCTTCCTGACCAGGCCATTTTTTTGTGATATAGAACTGTGTCGCTTTAACTGACAATTGTGCAGTTGTGCGTCATTGTACCCAAACATAATCAACGTCTTTTTTCCCCCCACAAATAGAGCATTCTTTTGGTGGTATGTCATCACCTCTGTGAGGCGCCGTACACACGGCAGAGATCCTCGGCGGGCAGAACACATCGTTCCGCCCGTCGAGGTTCTCTCCCGGCCGTCGAATTCGGCGACCCGCCCGTCGGGAATGGCAACCAGCCATTCTTCCAGGCGGGCCGTCGAGGAAATAGAGAGCGTGCTCTCTATTTCGGCTCGACGGGCTTCCCGACGGGAAGCTCGCTGAGACCGTACACACGGCCGAGGTCCTCGCTGGAATGTGCATTCCAGCGAGGTTCTCGCTGATTTTCAGCGAGAACCTCGGCCGTGTGTACGGCGCCTGAGTCTTCTTGAATAAAGAGGAATATATAATGGAAGCGCAGAAGACACACACTAAGCTTGGACAAAATCTAGTTTTGCCCCCAGCTATGCCAATCTTTTCCTGGCATACTGGGAGGACCTCTATATCTGGGCTGAAACCCATTCTCATGCAATCTTGTCTATTATGGCAGATATATTTATGATGTCAATTGTCATCTGGCAAGGAGATACTAACCTAAATAGAAATTTTGTTCAATATTGTAACAATAAGACATTCAGTATACACTTTACTTCTGTTACTGACTCAAATGAGCTCATATTTCTTCATCTTGAATTATTCCATGATCAAAAATCCAAAATATGCTTATGGACCCATTTCAAGGCCACAGCTGGAAATTCCTATTTACATAGAAAAAGCTGCCATCATAAAAAATTGATTATCAATATTCCATACAGTCAACCCTGCCCCCTGAAACGCAATTGTAGCTCTATTGAAGACTTCACAGCACAGAGTTGGGTTTTCATCAAAAATTTGGGGGAGAAAGGTCATCATGAAGAAGACATCAACCTGGCCTTTCAAAAATATCTTCAAAAATACTCAGAGAAGTCCTACCCCGAGGATATAGCAAATGAGGAAAACAACCCAATAGAACTAACTTCCATCGAAAAAGGCCACATGTTTATCACCAAGTACAACAACGGCCACGATATCAAGAAGACTCTGGTCAAACATTGGGGGATCTTTTGTAATGACCCTAAACTGAAGACCTAGATCCCCACGCAGCCCAAATTGGTTTTTAAAAGAGCCAATAATGTTAAAAACCTCATAGCCCACAATAAACTACACAGGAATAAAAAATCCATCCTGCACTCCAATTTCCAAAATGTTCTCCCTTACTGGTATGTACAAATGTCACAAGAAAAAAAAATTCTCACTTGTGCACATGTGACACATGGACAAAATACATTCTCTGACTCAAAAGACAACATCTTCTCCATCAAAGAATTCCTAACATTTTCTAGTAACTTTGTTGTCTATCTTATCACCTCCCCCCCTACAATATGTGATATATAGGTCGTACCATCAGGCCACTTTGCACCAAAATTCGGTGAACATAGGTTTAATGTGTAATAAATTTACCTCAAATGCAGCATCCCAAGACCTTTCCTGGCCCATCACAAAAGAAACCCTGCATTGTTGAAAGTAACAGCTATCCAGTCCATCTCCCACTCCAGATGGGGAAAGATTAAAAAAACTGTGTGCCCAAGAGACCTACTGGATCTTTAAACTCAATAGCATCTCATCTGAAGGTCTGAACGAAGCATTGAAAGTTAGCACAATCGTCTAACTATCCCCCTTACCCAATTGTTCGTTCCATCCCATTGATTTTTAAAATTCATGCATTTTTTTTCATTTTCATTCTCATTCTCATTTCCATCAATTACATTTTTTTATTATTATTATTTTCGTGTTTATTTTTATCTTTATCAATTCAATATAATATTTCATAATTTTTCTTAATAATATTTCATAATACATTTCTCATTGATACGGTTAAATATAAATTTGATATATTTTTCCATACTTTACAGTATTATTGTCACAGCTCAGCTGCAGAGCTGATCTGTGTCTTACCTTTACTGCTGTAAGTCGGCTGGCACCTGTTGTTCCACAAGCTCTGGCTGCACTCAGCTATTGTGTAATATATCCTTCCTTCCTGCTACTTCCTGTCCAGCCCCCATGGTCCTCGCTATTTAAATTCCACTCAGACCAGTTTCTGGTTGCTAGAGAAACACTTGTTTCTGAGCATCTTTCCTGTGACCTGTTTAACCTGACTTCTTGTGAACTGACCTCTTGTGTACCGATTCAGCTAGTTCTCCTAGTTGTTTTCTGCCTGCCCCAACCTTGGCTCGCTATCCGGCTCTCCTTTTGCTTCATCCATCCGTGTCTGACTGGGCCTTCTGGTACTCTCCTTGCGAGCAGGGTGAACCTGGGGGTTGTGACCTGGGGTCACACGTAGTGATGTCGCAAACATAAAATTTTCCATTTGCGACATCAAATTTTCCATTAGACTTCAATGGGCAGGCAAATTTTAAAACCCACAGGGACTCTTTCTGGCTACAATAGTGATGGAAAAGTTGGGAGGAGCTGACACAAAAATTACGTAGTTGACACAGAGTCGGGTTTTAATCCATAAAGGGCATAAATCACCTAACATTCCTAAATTGTTTGGAATAAACGTGCTTTAAAACATCAGGTATGATGTTGTATCAATCAGGTAGTGTATCAATCAGGAGCCCCCTCCGGATCGCTCCCAGCCAATGCGCGCACTCCCCCTGCAGTGCACTTGCTCCTCCTGTGTAAACGCAGGAAGAGGGAAGTGATGTGATCTCTGCTTTCGGTGGTTTTTTCAACCGCCGCTGAGGAGAGATCACATCACACAGTGAGTTTGCACAACATTACACTGACACCAGTACACGTAGGCACATTAACCCCTTGCGATCACCCCCCCCACCCCCCTGTCACAGTGTCACTGAATGCAGTGATCATATATGTACTGATCACTGCATTTAGTGTCAGTGTGACAGGCAGTTAGTGTTAGGTCCAGGGTAGCCCCCGTACCCCCCCTAATAAAGTTTTAACCCCTTGATCACCGCCCTAGTTAACCCTTTCACTCCCTATTGCCAGTGTCACTAAGCGATCATTTTTCTGATCGCTGTATTAGTGTCGCTGTTCCCGCTAGGTAGCTATTTTTTTTTTATTGCGATTTTTTTTTACTAAAGACATGTGGCTAAATAAATTTTGGCCTAAATGTTTGACTAAAATTTAGTTTATTTGATTCTTCTTATAACAAAAAGTAAAAAATATTGATTTTTTTTCACAAATTTCACTCTATTTTTGTATATAGCGCAAAAAATAAAAATCGCAGATCAAATACCACAAAAAGAAAGCTCTATTTGTGGGAAGAAAAGGACGCAAATTTTGTTTGGGAGCCACGTCGCACGACCGCGCAATTGTCTGTTAAAGCGACGCAGTGCAGAATTGTAAAAATCCCTTGGGTCATTTAGCAGCATATTGGTCCGGTCCTTAGGTGGTTAAGCATCATAACCATTAAAGCTAAATGGAGCACAGATATAATGTATGGTGCATGCGCGCCAGGGGGGAGGCGGCAAAATGCACCTTCGCCTTAGTTGGCAAAAATCCTTTCACCGGCCCTGGCTGTGAGCCTGACTGATGTACTAGCCCTAAAAAGGGCTTTTTGGGGTGCTGTCAGTATATTAGGAAGAACGGATGTAGCTAAACTCAATACAGTGTATAAATATTGTGACAGGAAGTCAGGTAAATCTGTGTGTGTTGTCAGACACGGGAGATATATTTCTGCCTTGTTTAGACAATACATCAATTACTATTAGGCGTCGGCTGCAGAGATGGCCAGAGAGGTTTGGGGCGTGGGAAGGCTTCATCTGTTCAGAATGAAGCAATTAAAGCCTCTATAAAGACAGCCTAAGGATGATGACTGATTGCTGCATCCTGAGGCTTTGTGAGTGAAGGAGCAGTCACAAACACTACTGAAGAGGTGAGGTGCTGATTGATATTTCTGTGTGATAAATATCAAAGAGACTTTTTTTGTTTTCTGCTGTATGACCAGCAGTGTCTGCCCAGCAGTAGGCTGTGCCAGACTCCATAGGTAGGTTCCTGTGTTGGGAAGGTAGACGCCCCAAGTGGCAAGGGTTTATTTTATGTTTTGTTTTGTTTATGCTGTTTTGATGCTTGCACGTGTATCCAGCAATATGGAAAAATAAACCATACCATTTGTTTTCAATCATCCTCAACTGCCTTTTTGTACAGTTCAGCGTGTAGTGAACCCATCCTCTACACACTGTGGGCCAGATTCTCAGTGGCGTTACGACGGAGTATCTCAGATAACCCGTCGTATCGCCGTTTTTTTTGTCTCGTATCTATGCGCGTGATGCTTAGCATCACTTTTGCATAGATACGCTTCTACATCCGACAAGTGTAAAACCATTACACTTGCGGATCGTAGTTGTAATGACAACTCCGGCCACTAGGTGGCCTTTACGTTGTTTTCGCATTTGCATATGCAAATGAGGTAGTACGCCGATTCTCGATAGCTTTTACGCCGCCCCGTCGTTGCGTACGTCGTTTTCGTTCGCGTAAGGTTACCCCAGCTTCTATGTGGAGTAACCTTACGAAGTACCGTCGGATGCCGTCGGGTCCCGTCGGATGCCATGTTAAGTATGGCGTCGGGTCAGCGTCGGCTTTTTCCGTCGCTTACGTCGTTTTACTAACTCGTTCGCGAATAGGGAGTTGCGTAAATGACGCTCACGTCGTTTTGACGCCGGTTTCAACGACGCTTTCCGACGTGAGCTGGAGCATGCGCACTGGGCTTTTTCAAACAAAGAAAAAAAAACATTTAGGGAAATCGAAAGAAAAGGTAAGTGAATCAACAATGCACTAGCTTAAAGGAACCTATTTAAAAAATTACAACTCCTCTAACTCCGAGGAAGCAAATCGATAGCAAATAATGCTGTTTCTACAGGATCTTGCCACCCACCTGGATCGCCTGCAAGTCGCTGCAACTTCAGCTCCTTCGGCTCCTGCTTCTGCCTCCTTATCTTGCTTCTGCCTCCTTTTCTTGCGACCCTAAGGATTGTTGTGGCTTCATTAATCAATTATTCCATCCACTTTGAACTTTCCAGCCACCATTTTCCAACTGATTGCACTAAAGTCGCATATATAATCTCTCTCCTTTCTGGTAATGCCCTAGCTTGGGCCTCCCCACTTTAGCAACAACATGATTCTATCATCTCCGACCTCCAGGCCTTTTTGGATGCTTTCTGGAAAACGTTTGATGAGCCGGGCAGAGGGTCTTCTGCTGCTGGGTCCCTCCATCATCATGGAATGACAGTCGGTCAATATGGAGTTGAATTCCGTATGCTTGCCGCTGAACTCAAATGTAATAATGAGGCTCTTACCGCTACCTCCTGGCAAGGCCTATCTGACCGTGTAAAGGATGAACTCACTGGAGTGAACATTGATGCTTTCCACAAACTCAAGGCAGCCTTCCTCTTCGCCCCAATTCTCCTACGTCCGGACATTAGGAAACCCCTTTCTAAGTTGATGTCTCCTCAGTAGGAGTCGGTGCCATCCTACTACAAGCTCAGAAGGGCAAGTTGCAGATTATTTTCCAAGAAGTTTTCTGATGCGGAAAAGAACTATACCATTGGGGACTGTAAGCTACTGGCTATTAAACTAGCTTTTCAAGAATGGCGACATCTACTAGAGGGTTTTCCCCATTGCATTACCATCTATACTGATCATAAAAATCTGCAGTATTTACAATACGCAAAAGCTTGAACCCACGCAAAGCTCGCTGGGCCCTCTTTTTTGCCTGCTTCAACTTCAACATTACTTTTCGTCCTGGTGCCAAAAACCTTTGTGCCGATGCCTTGTCCAGGTCATTCGATGTCAACCTAGATCCTGGCCCCATCATCCCTCGGCATCAAATTCTAGCCACTACTCAGCTCCGGTCTACGCAAGCTTCCCCCAGGTAAAACTTTTGCGTGGTCCCAAACTCCTTTCGTGGGCCCATGACTCCAAGTTCTCTGGACATCCTTGTATACCTTGTACTTGTGACCTTCTTCACCATCATAACTGGTGGCCCTCTCTTCGTAAGGATGTCAAAGAGTACGTTCAAGCTTGAACGGTTTGTGTACTATCCAAGTCTTCCACGTCCGCCCCAGCTGGGTTGCTTCTGCCCTTACCAGTTCCCAATATACCTTGGCACTGTATTTTCATGGGCTTTATCTCAGATCTGCCCCCCTCAACAGGTTCTACAGTCATCTGGGTAGTGATGGATTGGTTCTCCAAAATGTGTCACCTGATCCCTCTCCCAGGCCTACCTTCTGCTCCCAGTCTTGCCACAACTTTCATTAAGGAGATCTTTCATCTTCATGGGATGCCTTCACATATCGTCTCTGATAGAGGAGTTCAATTTACTGCTCAATTTTGGAGAGCCTTGGCCAAATCCCTTGGGATTAAATTGGATTTTTCTTCTGTCTTTCATCCCCAGTGCCTTTCATACCCAATGGGCAAATGGAACGTCTCAATCAAAATGTAGAACATTTTCTCCGTGCCTTCATCTCAGCCCACCAAGATGACTAGGTGGACCTTTTTCCCTGGGCAGAGTTTGCCTTAAACCAACACTCTAATGCCAGTTCTGGAAAAAGCTCTCTTCTTCACTGTTTACAGGCAGCATTCATCTGTTCCCTTCCCTGTTCCCATTTCTCCACTCGTACCAGCAGCAGCTGAAACCCAAAAGACCTTCAACTCAATCGGGACAGAAGTCTGTAAGAAACTTCATCTGGCTGCTTCCAGGCATACAACGGCAGCAGATCGTCATCGCAGTCCGGCTACTAAGTTCCAACCTGCATTTTAAGAAGTAGGCTACAGTAGACTACATATTTTTTTATTACTAGGTTCTTTTAAATATTTTTACTCTTATCAGGTTCAGGCTCACTCAGTTAGTGCAACATGTGGAAAACTTTCACATGACAGCAGGCCACTGTCTCAATCAGCTGTGGCTATAGAGTTCTCTGCCCCACAGGCAAATGTAACAAAAGGGCAGGGATACTGATGTTATTATTGACCTAATATGGCCTCAAAGCCATATTTGGTCAATAACCAGAATGAGGTTATTATTGCCCTTTCAAAGATGACAGAAATCTAACCACCCCACTTTTCTTGATGACATATTTACCACATGATGTCATATCTATGGCCATACACATCACCTGTCTTATGAACTTTTTGTTTTGTCCAGAAATTAATTCATATAAATGCCTTAGGGCAGTATCATACCACCACACTGTGGTTTGGCCAAAAAAAGGCCTGCATGCTGCATCTTTGGTGTGCCATCAGAAAACAAACCAAAAATGCAGAATCTAAAAGCAGTCTATGGGAAAGCACTGCTAACATGCACAAAAACCACAGGTACACTGTGCTCTTCCGTGCTGAGCCAAACTGCAGCATGGCCGTGTGAAATCTCTCTTTTACCACTGATTTAGTCTATCCAACTGACACTGTAGGTAACACAGTTATATAACATTTCACAGACAAAACAATTACCGTATTTATTGGGGTATTGCACGCTCCAGCGTATAGCATGCACCCCTGATGTGGACCTGTAAAAAAAATGTTTTGTACTTTTAGTACTTATCGTTTTGGTGTCTTGCGCAGCGTCCATGGTCCGGCGTCCGTCTTCGGCTTCTGTGGTGTCCTCCCGGCTTCTCCAGTGCTCCGGCGAGTCGAATCCCCGCTTCCAGCGCTCAGTTTGAACGCCTCCGCTGACATATACCGAGTGCAGTACACTCGGGTACATTCGGCCAGGCTCGGCTTCGCTCGTGCTCACGCTCTGTGACATTTATGCGTGAGCACGAGCGAAGCCGAACCTGGCCGAATGTACCTGGGTGTACTGCACTCGGTATATGTCGGCATCTCAGTTCAAACTGAGCGCGGGAAGCGGGTATCGGCGTATATCGCGCACCCACGATTTCCCCTTATTTTAAGGGGAAAAAAGTGCGCGGTATACGCCGATAAATACAGTATAATTCTCTAGTAAATCCTGTAATATATGTAAACTGTAAACTGTTAGTAGCAAACAAAACAAGTATGCCATGTTTAATTGATTAGCTAAAATACTTTTGTATTGTTTTTGCTTTTTAGCAAAAAGTGTTGACAATTTAAAAAAACTTTTACATAGCATGGCCAATATACAGGGATAGACATACATGCATACACACGGTCACCCATACAGGTTGAACTGGATGGACTGGTGTCCTTGTTCATCCTTACCATATGCAACTATACTGTATGTAACTATGTAGCTACAGATAGTTTAAATAATTACATATGCCTTATAATGTTCGACAACTAGAACCTATTGCAATATTATTCATTCATTTGTTGGCAAAATGCACTGAAATACATGTCAGCACAGTAAACTCAGCAGATGAATGTGTTTTTCTTTATCAGAGCCAACACGTACAGCAACAGAGTATATTCTAGGACTGTCAACACTTCAAATTCTTCAATTTTAGTGGTCACAAGAGTTCAGAACAGATTAACAGAAACGAGACAGGACTTAATATCCTACTGTTGTGTAATAAACAGAGAAACATGTCCATAAATTGCTACTATATGGATTGCTTTTATTAGGAATGTACTCATGTGGGCTTTGTAAATCAGTATGCCTTTTGTCTTGCTGCATTGTAAGCATATAGTGGTCATTGCATCCTGTGGTTATTAAAAAAAGCAATGTTCATTTATGTTTGTTTGCCATCAGACTTTAAAGCTAAATCACTGAATTAAAAAATACCCCTAAAGCTGAACTCATAGGTTTTAAAAAACAAATATGAATACTTTAATAAATACCAATAATAAATCATTTCAGTAGTGTGTTCTCCCTTGATGTAACTAGAATCACATTAATCCTAAAATTAAAGCGGAAGTAAACCCATCGATTTAACAGTTTCAAAAAAGTTACATTCCGGCATGCCAGGAATGCTAATTGTCACATTGGTTGTGCTCTCAACCAAACTGTCAAACCATCAAATGGCTGGTGTCATAACTGATCACATGTGCAGCACCATGGCAGTTGAAGTTTAAACAGAGGCCAAGATGGCAGCTTCCTTGGCTGAAAACGATAGGAGGGTTTACTTCCACTTTAATATAACTTCTGTCTATTATCTTACTGTCCCATTTCTTACAGTAAATGACACAGCCACATAATGCAGGAGCAATGTCAGTTAGACATCAGTATACTGCCAATGCTGATTAGGGTGAGACTGAGTAGATCGCACTTGGCATTCAATCCAATTGGCAGTCATGCCTATGCCCCACAGTCACACTTACTTATCTAGCCCTGCCCCTGACTATGCAACAGTAAACATCTCGCAGCCACATACTGCAGGAGTAATGTCATAAAGACACCAGTACACTGCCAATGCTGAAAAGGGCGGAATTAAATAGATCACATTTTGACATTCAATCCAATTGGCAGCCATACCTATGCCTCACAGTCATACATATTTCCCTAGCCTGTTAGCCATGTAGTTCCTGAAAATTAGGTGAGCAGCAAGCAGAAACATCTTTGTAAAAGCCTATGGGGTTGATTTACTAAAGGTAAATAGTCTGTGCACTGCCAGTGCAGTTACTTCCTCTCAGATCTAGAACGACTGCACTTCCAAGGGTACTTGCAGTGCACAGAATATTTGCCTTTAGTAAATCAACCTGCTAGTGTCAATGTACACAGGGTTTCCCTCCTAAATGCAACAGTGTCACTTCTCCTGGAGCACTTTCTGTACATCACAGAAATGTGCCCCTTCACAAGTGTATATCACATCGAGAGAGTCAACTGGAGGACAGCATAAAGGTGACTTGGGAGCTAGAAATGTCCATAGTCAGCCAGAGAACCACCAGCCTTGGCCATTGGCTGGGAATGAAGCACGTTGAAGACAGGAAGCGTTTTGAAGCCAATTTGAACACTGATTGCAGCTGCAGTGACAGCGGCAGGGCCGGTGCTAGGCAATTTGGCGCCCTAGGCAAGACCAGTTATGTGCGCCCCCCCCCCCCCAAAAAAAAAAAAAGAATGTCCCTCCTTGGTGTCGCTGAAATAAAAAAAGTCCCTTTATTTGTGATTTCACTGGAAGGACGAATGTCCTTCTGTCTGTGTTGTGAAGAGAAAAATTGTCCCTGGTAAGTGGTAGGGAGGTGACAGGGAGGATAGAGATGACAGGGGTGGGTGGTAGGAAGCTGACAGGGGTGGGTGGTAAGAAGGTGACAGGGAGGATGGAGATGACAGGGGTGGGTGGTGGGGAGGTGACAGGGAGGATGGAGATGACAGGGGTGGGTGGTGGGGAGGTGACAGGGAGGATGGAGAAGATGGGGGTGGGTGGTGGGGAGGATGGAGAAGACAGTGGTGGGGAGGTGACAGGGAGGATGGAGATGACAGTGATGGGGAAGTGACAGGGAGGATGGAGATGACAGGGGTGGGTGATAGGGAGGTGACAGGGAGGATGGAGATGACAGGGGTGGGTGGTGGGGAGGTGACAGGGAAGATGGAGATGACAGGGGTGGGTAGTGGGGAGGTGACAGTGATGGGGAAGTGACAGGGAGGATGGAGATGACAGGGGTGGGTGATAGGGAGGTGACAGGGAGGATGGAGATGACAGGGGTGGGTGGTGGGGAGGTGACAGGGAGGATGGAGATGACAGGGGTGGGTGGTGGGGAGGTGACAGGGAGGATGGAGATGACAGTGATGGGGAAGTGACAGGGGGAAGGAGATGACAGGGGTGGGTGATAGGGAGGTGACAGGGAGGATGGAGATGACAGGGGTGGGTGGTAGGGAGGTGACAGGGAGGATGGAGATGACAGGGGTGGGTGGTGGGGAGGTGACAGGGAGGATGGAGATGACAGTGATGGGGAAGTGACAGGGAGGATGGAGATGACAGGGGTGGGTGATAGGGAGGTGACAGGGAGGATGGAGATGACAGGGGTGGGTGGTAGGGAGGTGACAGGGAGGATGGAGATGACAGGGGTGGGTGGTGGGGAGGTGACAGGGAGGATGGAGATGACAGTGATGGGGAAGTGACAGGGGGGAAGGAGATGACAGGGGTGGGTGATAGGGAGGTGACAGGGAGGATGGAGATGACAGGGGTGGGTGGTAGGGAGGTGACAGGGAGGATGGAGATGACAGGGGTGGGTGGTGGGGAGGTGACAGGGAGGATGGAGATGACAGGGGTGGGTGGTGGGGAGGTGACAGGGAGGATGGAGATGACAGTGATGGGGAAGTGACAGGGAGGATGGAGATGACAGGGGTGGGTGATAGGGAGGTGACAGGGAGGATGGAGATGACAGGGGTGGGTGGTAGGGAGGTGACAGGGAGGATGGAGATGACAGGGGTGGGTGGTGGGGAGGTGACAGGGAGGATGGAGATGACAGGGGTGGGTGGTGGGGAGGTGACATGGAGGATGGAGGTGACAGGGGTGGGTGGAGATGACAGGGGAGGGTGGTAGGAAGTGGCAGGGAGGTGATAAAATGTATGACAGGCCTTGGAGGTGGGATGGTTGAATGCCAGGAACAGGGGGATGACGAGGAGCATGATGATGACAGGAGGTCTGTGTGTGTGGTCAGCAGGGATGTTCGGGGCACCCTCGATCAGGCAGTGACGTCACAGGATGTCAGGCAGCGCCGCGGACTGTCATCACAGTACCTCTCTGATGATCGCAGTTCTGGCAGGTGACAGGTCTTCTCCGTCCAGCCCATCCAGGAGGAGAGAAGGTCAAGGAGCTGCTCGGCGGCGGCGGCGGCAGCAGTCATGATCTGCGCTCTGCACAGCACATGGTAGGAGATCCGCAGAGCGGGAGAAGGGGAGCACATGGATCCACCCACTGACTGGATGCTCGAGGTTGTGACAAGCTCACCCCCCCCCTCTCCGTCCACAGGACTGCGCAGCAGTGACGACTACTACTGTGGGGGAACCAGTGGCCATGGCTGCGCTCCAGGTGGCAGTGCGCTCTAGGCGGCTGCCTGATTCGCCTAGTGGTAGCGCCGGCCCTGGACAGCGGCTTCCTCCATATTCAGCACACTTCATCCCCATCCAGTGGCCAAGGAAGTGGTTCTCACACATTGCTAATTTGTGATGGATCAAGATGATGAACAAGTGGTGACTGCTAAGGAGTCTATGATGAATGAATGCAGTATCATGCTTCTAAGACCTGGCTGGTAATGTACTGTACCATATCCGGGGCTTGTATGCTCAGGACAGGTGTGCTGTGTCCATGAGTAGTGTTGAGCAGAATATGCCATATTCGAATTCGTGATATATCTCGAATATATTGTCGAATATTCGTGATATATTCGCTAAATACGAATATTCGTGATATTTTTTGAAAGTGAAATCATTGCGAATTTTCGCTATTGCGAATTGCGAATTGCGAATATTCGAGAAATGCGGAGGGAGCACTCTGATTGGCTCAGAATATTCGTGATATGTTGCAATACAAAATAATTGAGAATATTCGGCAAATGTGTAAGGAGCACTCTGATTGGCTCAGAATATTCGTGATATATTGCAATACAAAATAATTGAGAATATTCGGCAAATGCGGAAGGAGCACTCTGATTGGCTCAGAATATTCTTGATATTTTATCGTAATTTCGCAAAAATGCGA
Source organism: Rana kukunoris (assembly GCA_029574335.1). Classification (NCBI taxonomy): domain Eukaryota; kingdom Metazoa; phylum Chordata; class Amphibia; order Anura; family Ranidae; genus Rana; species Rana kukunoris. Next base: position 219,916,482 of record CM056053.1, on the reverse strand, counting down.
ATGAGAAATTTATTGCGGAATTTCTACAGTAACACTCTGAAATCGAATATATGTGTAATTTTATTTAAAAACAGTATTGCGAATTTCTCGAGCGCGCTTGCGCAATCGCGCGAACAACACGCACGCGCGACTACTTCCTGGAACTTGGACACTTGCCAGTTTCATTTTCCATAGGTAGTTGTTGTTGGTCTAGTTCCACAACTTTAATTGGAAAGATGGTTGGAAGCAACCTTTCAAGAGCTGAGGAGAATATTTTGATCTGTGTGAGTATTTGAATTATCTTTACCTGCATTTTAGACTAGTTTAAAAGTTAGTATATAAGATCAGATATTAGTATTTCCCAAACAATTTCTCTCCTGGTGTTACAAAACTACAAGTCCAAGCATGCCTGTACAGCTGCAGACACCCTGCTTGGTAAATGTGTATTTAGGCACTTTCCTTGCTATTTTGCATAATGAATTTAACATGTTGTGCACACCGGGCTAATTTGTTCAGATTTGGTGTTTACGAGACTAAAACTTTTTTTTGGCTAGAAAATTACTTAAAACCCCCAAACATTATATATATTTTTTTTTCTAACACCCTAGAGCAGGGGTCTCCAAACTTTTTACTTCGAGGGCCACATTCTATATTTTACTCATATCCGCGGGCCGGAAAAAAAATTTAACTAAATAAATCCACAGTAGAAGAAGAATAGCATTTTACTTACTGTTGACAGCAGAACTGGATGATGGTCCTGTCGTCTAATAAAACGATGGAGCATCGTTCAGCGGGTTAAACTACCAGCGTGCATGAGGTTTTACATCCGTGTCCTCACCAGTCTCCCCCACATCTGTGTCCCCACATTGGTGTCCCCATATATCTGTGTCCCCCACATTGGTGTCCCCATACATCTGTGTCCCCACATTGGTGTCCCCATACATCTGTGTCCCCACATTGGTGTCTCCATACATCTGTGTCCCCACATTGGTGTCCCCATACATCTGTGTCATCACATTGGTGTCCCCACACATCTGCGCCCCCCACCAGTCTCCTCATACACTGTTGTCCCCACACATCTGTGTCCCCACACTGGTGTCCCCACACATCTGTGCCCCCCACCAGTCTCCTCATACACTTTTGTCCCCACACATCTGTGTCCCCACACTGGTGTCTCCACACATCTGTCTCCTCACTTTGGTGTCCCCATACATCTGTGTCATCACATTGGTGTCCCCATACATCTGTGTCATCACATTGGTGTCCCCATACATCTGTGTCATCACATTGGTGTCCCCACACATCTGTGTCCCCACACTGGTGTCCCCACACATCTTTGCCCCCCACCAGTCTCCTCATACACTTTTGTCCCCACACATCTGTGTCCCCACACTGGTGTCTCCACACATCTGTCTCCTCACTTTGGTGTCCCCATACATCTGTGTCATCACATTGGTGTCCCCATACATCTGTGTCATCACATTGGTGTCCCCATACATCTGTGTCATCACATTGGTGTCCCCACACATCTGTGTCCCCACACTGGTGTCCCCACACATCTTTGCCCCCCACCAGTCTCCTCATACACTTTTGTCCCCACACATCTGTGTCCCCACACTGGTGTCCCCACACATCTGTGCCCCCCACCAGTCTCCTCATACACTTTTGTCCCCACACATCTGTGTCCCCACACTGGTGTCCCCACACATCTGTGCCCCCCACAGTCTCCTCATACACTTTTGTCCCCACACATCTGTGTCCCCACACTGGTGTCTCCACACATCTGTCTCCTCACATTGGTGTCCCCATACATCTGTGTCATCACATTGGTGTCCCCATACATCTGTGTCATCACATTGGTGTCCCCATACATCTGTGTCATCACATTGGTGTCCCCACACATCTGTGTCCCCACACTGGTGTCCCCACACATCTGTGCCCCCCACCAGTCTCCTCATACACTTTTGTCCCCACACATCTGTGTCCCCACACTGGTGTCCCCACACATCTGTGCCCCCCACCAGTCTCCTCATACACTTTTGTCCCCACACATCTGTGTCCCCACACTGGTGTCCCCACACATCTGTGCCCCCCACCAGTCTCCTCATACACTTTTGTCCCCACACATCTGTGTCCCCACACTGGTGTCCCCACACATCTGTCTCCTCACATTGGTGTCCCCATACATCTGTGTCATCACATTGGTGTCCCCATACATCTGTGTCATCACATTGGTGTCCCCATACATCTGTGTCATCACATTGGTCTCCCCATACATCTGTGTCATCACATTGGTGTCCCCACACATCTGTGCCCCCCACCAGTCTCCTCATACACTTTTGTCCCCACACATCTGTGTCCCCACACTGGTGTCCCCACACATCTGTGCCCCCCACCAGTCTCCTCATACACTTTTGTCCCCACACATCTGTGTCCCCACACTGGTGTCCCCACACATCTGTGCCCCCCACCAGTCTCCTCATACACTTTTGTCCCCACACATCTGTGTCCCCACACTGGTGTCCCCACACATCTGTCTCCTCACATTGGTGTCCCCATACATCTGTCTCATCACATTGGTGTCCCCATACATCTGTGTCCTCACATTGGTGTCCCCATACATCTGTGCCCCCACATTGGTGTCCCCATACATATGTGTCATCACATTGGTGTCCCCATACATCTGTGTCATCACATTGGTGTCCCCATACATCTGTTTTTTGGCAGAATTTCGGAACATGCTTTACAAGCGCTCTGATTGGCTCATTCTGAAATCGAATATTCGAGATATTTTATCGAAATGTCACAAAATGCGAATGATAAATTCCTTTCTTGAATTTCGACAGTAACACTCTGAAATCGAATATATGTGTTATTTCACCTAAAAACAGTATTGCGAGTTTCTCGTGCGCGCTTGCGCAATCGCGCGAATAACACGCGCGCGCGACTACTTCCTGGAACTTGGACACTTGCCAGTTTCATTTTCCATAGGTAGTTGTTGTTGGTCTAGTGCCCAGATTTCTTTTCTTAAAAAAATGGTCGGGAGTAATCTGACACCAAGTGAGGAGAATTTGCTCATCTGTGTGAGTATTTGAATTATCTTTACCTGCATTTTAGACTAGTTTAAAAGTTAGTATATAAGATCAGATATTAGTATTTCCCAAACAATTTCTCTCCTGGTGTTACAAAACTACAAGTCCAAGCATGCCTGTACAGCTGCAGACACCCTGCTTGGTAAATGTCTATTTAGGCACTTTCCTTGCTATTTTGCATAATGAATTTAACATGTTGTGCACACCGGGCTAATTTGTTCAGATTTGGTGTTTACGAGACTAAAACTTTTTTTTGGCTAGAAAATTACTTAAAACCCCCAAACATTATATATATTTTTTTTCTAACACCCTAGAGCAGGGGTCTCCAAACTTTTTACTTCGAGGGCCACATTCTATATTTTACTCATATCCGCGGGCCGGAAAAAAAATTTAACTAAATAAATCCACAGTAGAAGAAGAATAGCATTTTACTTACTGTTGACAGCAGAACTGGATGATGGTCCTGTCGTCTAATAAAACGATGGAGCATCGTTCAGCGGGTTAAACTACCAGCGTGCATGAGGTTTTACATCCGTGTCCTCACCAGTCTCCCCCACATCTGTGTCCCCACATTGGTGTCCCCATATATCTGTGTCCCCCACATTGGTGTCCCCATACATCTGTGTCCCCACATTGGTGTCCCCATACATCTGTGTCCCCACATTGGTGTCTCCATACATCTGTGTCCCCACATTGGTGTCCCCATACATCTGTGTCATCACATTGGTGTCCCCACACATCTGCGCCCCCCACCAGTCTCCTCATACACTGTTGTCCCCACACATCTGTGTCCCCACACTGGTGTCCCCACACATCTGTGCCCCCCACCAGTCTCCTCATACACTTTTGTCCCCACACATCTGTGTCCCCACACTGGTGTCTCCACACATCTGTCTCCTCACATTGGTGTCCCCATACATCTGTGTCATCACATTGGTCTCCCCATACATCTGTGTCATCACATTGGTGTCCCCACACATCTGTGCCCCCCACCAGTCTCCTCATACACTTTTGTCCCCACACATCTGTGTCCCCACACTGGTGTCCCCACACATCTGTGCCCCCCACCAGTCTCCTCATACACTTTTGTCCCCACACATCTGTGTCCCCACACTGGTGTCCCCACACATCTGTGCCCCCCACCAGTCTCCTCATACACTTTTGTCCCCACACATCTGTGTCCCCACACTGGTGTCCCCACACATCTGTCTCCTCACATTGGTGTCCCCATACATCTGTCTCATCACATTGGTGTCCCCATACATCTGTGTCCTCACATTGGTGTCCCCATACATCTGTGCCCCCACATTGGTGTCCCCATACATCTGTGTCATCACATTGGTGTCCCCATACATCTGTGTCATCACATTGGTGTCCCCATACATCTGTTTTTTGGCAGAATTTCGGAACATGCTTTACAAGCGCTCTGATTGGCTCATTCTGAAATCGAATATTCGAGATATTTTATCGAAATGTCACAAAATGCGAATGATAAATTCCTTTCTTGAATTTCGACAGTAACACTCTGAAATCGAATATATGTGTTATTTCACCTAAAAACAGTATTGCGAGTTTCTCGTGCGCGCTTGCGCAATCGCGCGAATAACACGCGCGCGCGACTACTTCCTGGAACTTGGACACTTGCCAGTTTCATTTTCCATAGGTAGTTGTTGTTGGTCTAGTGCCCAGATTTCTTTTCTTAAAAAAATGGTCGGGAGTAATCTGACACCAAGTGAGGAGAATTTGCTCATCTGTGTGAGTATTTGAATTATCTTTACCTGCATTTTAGACTAGTTTAAAAGTTAGTATATAAGATCAGATATTAGTATTTCCCAAACAATTTCTCTCCTGGTGTTACAAAACTACAAGTCCAAGCATGCCTGTACAGCTGCAGACACCCTGCTTGGTAAATGTCTATTTAGGCACTTTCCTTGCTATTTTGCATAATGAATTTAACATGTTGTGCACACCGGGCTAATTTGTTCAGATTTGGTGTTTACGAGACTAAAACTTTTTTTTGGCTAGAAAATTACTTAAAACCCCCAAACATTATATATATTTTTTTTTCTAACACCCTAGAGCAGGGGTCTCCAAACTTTTTACTTCGAGGGCCACATTCTATATTTTACTCATATCCGCGGGCCGGAAAAAAAATTTAACTAAATAAATCCACAGTAGAAGAAGAATAGCATTTTACTTACTGTTGACAGCAGAACTGGATGATGGTCCTGTCGTCTAATAAAACGATGGAGCATCGTTCAGCGGGTTAAACTACCAGCGTGCATGAGGTTTTACATCCGTGTCCTCACCAGTCTCCCCCACATCTGTGTCCCCACATTGGTGTCCCCATATATCTGTGTCCCCCACATTGGTGTCCCCATACATCTGTGTCCCCACATTGGTGTCCCCATACATCTGTGTCCCCACATTGGTGTCTCCATACATCTGTGTCCCCACATTGGTGTCCCCATACATCTGTGTCATCACATTGGTGTCCCCACACATCTGCGCCCCCCACCAGTCTCCTCATACACTGTTGTCCCCACACATCTGTGTCCCCACACTGGTGTCCCCACACATCTGTGCCCCCCACCAGTCTCCTCATACACTTTTGTCCCCACACATCTGTGTCCCCACACTGGTGTCTCCACACATCTGTCTCCTCACATTGGTGTCCCCATACATCTGTGTCATCACATTGGTCTCCCCATACATCTGTGTCATCACATTGGTGTCCCCACACATCTGTGCCCCCCACCAGTCTCCTCATACACTTTTGTCCCCACACATCTGTGTCCCCACACTGGTGTCCCCACACATCTGTGCCCCCCACCAGTCTCCTCATACACTTTTGTCCCCACACATCTGTGTCCCCACACTGGTGTCCCCACACATCTGTGCCCCCCACCAGTCTCCTCATACACTTTTGTCCCCACACATCTGTGTCCCCACACTGGTGTCCCCACACATCTGTCTCCTCACATTGGTGTCCCCATACATCTGTGTCATCACATTGGTGTCCCCATACATCTGTCTCCCCACATTGGTGTCCCCATACATGTGTCCCCACCAGTCTCCCCACAAATCTGTGTCCCCACACTGTTGTCCCCACACATCTGTTACCCCACCAGTCTCCCCACAAATCTGTGTCCCCACACTGTTGTCCCCACACATCTGTTACCCCACCAGTCTCCTCATACATCTGTGTCCCCACATTGGTGTCCCCATACATGTGTCCCCACCAGTCTCCCCACAAATCTGTGTCATCACATTGGTGTCCCCATACATCTGTGTCCTCACATTGGTGTCCCCATACATCTGTGTCCCCACCAATCTCCCCACACATCTGTGACCCCACACTGGTGTCCCCACACATCTGTGTCCACACCAGTGTCCTCATACATCTGTGCCCCCACACTGGTGTCCCCACAATTATGTGTCCCCACACTGTTGTCCCCACACATCTGTTAGCCCACCAGTCTCCTCATACATCTGTGTCCCCACATTGGTGTCCCCACACATTTGTGTCCCCACCAGTCTCCCCACACATCTATGTCCCCACACATCTGTGTGCCCACACTGGTGTCCCCACACATCTGTGGCCCCACCAGTCTCCTCATACATCTGTGCCCCCACATTGGTGGGGACTCAGATGTATGGGGACAACCATGTGGGGACACAGATGTATGAGGAGAGTGGTGGGGTAACAGATGTATGAGGAGACTGGTGGGGGTCACAGATGTGTGGGGACACCAGTGTGGGGACCCAGATGTGTGAGGACACAAGTGTGGGGACATAGATGTGTTGGGAGACTGGTGGGGGCACACATGAAGTGTGGGGACACCAATGTGGGTACACAGATGTATGAGGAGACTGCTGGGGACACAGATGTATGAGGAGACTGGTGGGGGTCACACATGTGTGGGGACACCAGTGTGGGGACCCAGATGTGTGAGGACACAAGTGTGGGGACATAGATGTGTGGGGAGACTGGTGGGGACACTGATGTGGGGACACAGATGTATGAGGAGACTGCTGGGGACACAGATGTATGAGGACACTGTTGGGGACACCGATGTGTGGGGACACAAGTGTGGGAACACTGATTTGTGGGGAGACTGTTCGGGATACAGATGTATGGGGACACTAATGTGGGGACACAGATCTATGAGGAGACTGGTGGGGCAACAGATGTGTGGAGACACAAGTGTGGGGACACTGATTTGTGGGGAGGCTGGTGGGGACACAGATATATGGGGACACCTGTCTCCCCACAAATCAGTGTCCCCACACATCTGTGACTCCACCAGTCTCCTCATACATCTATGTCCCCACACATCTGTGACTCCACCAGTCTCCCCATAAATCAGTGTCCCAACACTTGTGTCCCCACACATCTGTGTCCACACACTGGTATCCCCACACATCTGGCTCCCCACACTGGTGTCCCCACAATTATCTGTCCCCACACTGTTGTCCCCACACATCTATCCCCACACATCTGTTTCCCTACCAGTCTCCTCATACATCTGTGTCCCCACATTGGTTTCCCCACCAGTCTCCTCATACATCTGTGTCCCCACATTGGTGTCCCCATACATCTGTGGGCCCAATAGTCTCACCACACATCTGTATCCCCATTAGGGCACCCCCTACTGCTGTCCCCATTAAACCCCCCTCCACTGGTGTCCCCATAAGAGCACCCCCCCACTGGTGTCCCCATTAGAGAACCCCCCCACTGGTGTCCCCTTTAGAGAACCCCCCCACTGGTGTCCCCATAAGAGCACCACCCCCTACTTGTCACTTGTATCCCCATTAGAGCACCTCCCACTTGTGTCCCCATCAGAATTATCAGCACCCTGAAGTTTGTGCCATATCAGAGCCATTCAGCCACCCTCCACAGTAGTGTACAGTAATCATCTCGCATCAGCCCCCCTCCCTCCTCCATGCATGTGTACTTTACTAGCGCGTCAGACATTACACACACTGGCTGTTCAGACCTGCTGCACTTCCCGACTCCCGCCACGCTATTAATACACACTCGTTACTGGTTAACAGCGAGGCGGGAGGGGGAGCAGGGCGTTGTGGCAACGGGTCTAAAACAAATCATTGGCTGCTAGGATGCCCGTGGACCCAGCAGCCTACACAAACACAGTGAGACGCCGGGAGAGATTGCGGGACCTGCGCTGCATATTGCTAGGGACGAATATTCAGCGCAGGTTCCACAACTAACAGGTGGACCAGTGACTCCAGCTGCGTGCCGGAGAAAATGGCCTGGCGGGCCGGATGTGGCCCGCGGGCCGTACTTTGGAGACCCCTACCCTAGAGAATGAAATGGTAATCATTGCAATATTTCTTGCCACACCGTATTTGCGCAGCGGTCTTACAAGCGCTCTTTTTTTGGAAAAAAAAATTTTTTTTTGAATTTGAAAATAACACAACAATAAATTTTGCCCAATTTTTTTAGATTTTGTGAAAGATAAAGTTACGCCGAGTAAAATGATACCCAACATGTCACGCTCAAAAATTGTGCCCGCTCGTGGCATGGCGTCAAACTTTCACCCTTAAAAATTCTCGTTAGGTGATTATTTAATAATTCAACAGGTTGCATTTTTTCAGCTAAAGAGTAGCTCTAGGGCTAAAATTATTGCTCTTGCTCTAACGATCGCGCCGATAACTCACTTGTGTGGTTTGAACACCATTTTCATATGCGGGCGCTACTCGCTTATGCGTCGCTGTTTCCTAAACGGAGCCTACAGCTGTTGCAAAACAACTCCCCGTTATTACCGGACAGCCATTAACTGTCCAGCCATGCTCCTAGTTAAAGTATAATTCTTGTACAGCTGGTGACGGGGAGCTACATGGTATATCAGAGCATGCTGGTAGTTGTGGTTTTTAAATAACATCAACTCCATTATTTATTCTAAATTAATTCATCTAAAAGTCTAAAAAATGGCAAGATATAAAATCTGTCATGTTAACCCTGTCATTGATTAATAAGGCGAGAATGCTCTCAATGTTGAATACCATAGATTTACGTCATATATCCATAAGGTTTTAAACAAAAGTATTATAATATACTTTGTTCTTCATCTTGCAGACGTTCCTGGAAAAGGGGTATGATAAGCTGCAGAGTCAGGCAGAAAAGAAGGAGGTGGTGAGCTCCGTGCTAGAACAATTAGCAGGACATCCTGGCGGGCCACCGGATCGCATGGCCATTGTCAAGAAGTGGTCCGACCTTAAAAGGCGGCATATGGACCGGGTCAGGCGTCTCCGTGCTAAATTTCACCCAGGTAAGTTATTGTTGACAGTTATGTTTTTTTTATCTATAGTGTATTTTGTGCGTGTCTGGTAGACAGGCCTCCCCCAGAGGCAATATGCCACCTTTCTCCATGCCCCTGTTGACAATGGCGTGTGAGAGGGGGTCCTCACATACAGCCCGTCCTACCTGCTCCGCTTTGAAGGCCAACGTGGCAGAGGGACTCCCTATAAGGTAGTGAGAGGATTTGCCCGCTCAAACAGCCCCGTTAGTCCTTCGCCTCTCTTTTTAGAGACCGCGTGGTCAGAGTGCGCGCATGTTAACCCAATTTTCTAGTGCGCGTGTAAGTGTGGTGGTTTTTGTGGGAGGGGGGTAGGCGTACTAAGCGCAGGCTTACCTCGCATAGCACTCCCACCGGAGGCCGGGCTGAGACCACCAAACTCAATTAACATGTAGCCGAGAGCGGGATCAGAACCCCTAGCTGCAGAGGTGAATGGCTTGTCAGCGCAGTGGCAATCGCGTTGACCCACCGCAGCTCCTTTGTTGACAGTTATTTAAGGTCATATGTAATTAATGTAAGGGCAGATGTTATTAACCCAGACGCCATGTTGTGGTAACATATATCACCACCAGCCAAGGTATTCATAGCACTGTTGAAAAAAGACATGGGACAGCAGACAGCAACACAGAAGTTATGTGGGAACATACATTTCCCATTGCTTTGCATGGGACTTTATACAAAAACCACGACCATCACAAATGGGGGTAGTTAATGGATAAATTAACTATCCTATGCTTTAAGTGGACGTGTAAGTAACATGTGACCAAGTGTTATCGAAATATCTACAGCTGTTATGAAGTAACATGTATTTCCCATAGAGTTGAATGGGAATTTAAAGAAAAACCACCACCATGGCAAATGGGGGAGGGTAAGGCTTAAATCACCTATACAATGTTGGTGGCTGACATATAAGTAACCTGTGTGCCAAGTTTCATGTAAATATCTTTCGCCGTTTGGACGTGATGCTGGAACATACATACATACATACAGACACGTTGAGTTTTATATATATAGATTCCCACTCAATTCCTGTGTTAGGCGTGGGGTTTTCATAGTAATCCCGTGTGATCCATCAGGCCCTTTTTTTTTAACATGATATGGTCTGAACAAAACAAAGGAGACAAAAACAGCTCATTTTACCATGGTGGCAGACCAGCTCACGCTCAGTCCCCTGTAGTGCCCACAAGACCCTTTAATATAACATTTTCCCATTGGTTAACTGTCTATATAAATTAATTTGTATTCATATACAATACAGCAGAGCACACCGAATTTGCATACGTCATTAGAAAATATTTTTCTAATATATGAACATTGTGTTATTCTAGGAGCTCCGCTACCAACTGTGCGCAACAAGCGCAAAAGGTGCCAGGACGCTGATGAGGAGGAAGAAGAGGAGGATGTGCTAGAGGAGGATGTGCCAGAGGAGGATGAGGCAGAGGAGGAGAGGGATGAGGATCAGCCAGGGACCTCCCAATCGACAGCCACCGCTCCTGTTATGGAGGATGTCCCCCCCCCAAATAGTGCCGACATAGCAGATGGCAGTATGCTGGTGGCTGGAGAGGTGGAGGTGCCTCTAACTGGAGCTCCGTTTAGCCTCCTTCAGGAAGGTAAAGATGTGCACAAAGATTAATAACATTTCAACAATAGAATGTAGATATAAAAATGGAAAACATATAAAGCGCACACCCGTCAGATTGCAGAACCATAATAAGGTATTTATGATAGAAGTATACAGGTAGTGCAGTATTATTAGGCAAGTTGTATTTTTGAGGATTCATTGTATTATTGAACAACAACCATGTTCTCAATGAACCTCAAAAACTCAATAATATCAAAGCTGAATATTTTTGGAAGTAGTTATTTTTTTTTTTTTAGTGTTAGCTAATTTAGGGGGATATCTGTGTGTGCAGGTGAGTACTATTACTGTGCTGAATTATTAGGCAACCTAACAAAATAAAAATATATATACCCATTTCAATTATTTATTTTTAACAGTGAAACCAATATAACATCTCAACATTCCCAAATATACATTTCTGACATTCAAAAACAAAACAAAAACAAATCAGTGACCAATATAGCCACCTTTCTTTGCAAGGACACTCAAAAGCCTGGCATCCATGGATTCTGTCAGCCAATTACTCATTTGCCAAATAATTCTGCACTCCCGGTCTGTGCTAGACACATAACAAGTGTATAGACATGATAATGATTGATTAATAAGCAAAAGAAATATTTTATTTATTTGTTAAGGGTCTTTGAAAAGAAATTTACAGATGTAAATGATTTGGAGGGTAATCAGGCCGCTGTAACCAAAATAATGGAGAGGATTCTTGTTAATCGGCAGCAAATGGACTACCTCCAAAAGCAAACTAAAGAGCTGGAGAAGGAGCACGCCAAACTGATAGAAAACCAGACAAAAATGGTGAAGCGCATGAGGCTTCACCTTCAGTAATAATTTCTTGAATAAAAAGCTTTATTTTTTTGAAATGTTTCCTTTGTTCTTGAGATAGATTTTTAGGTTTTTCAACACATCTAACTTCACATCTAACACATCAACATCAACATCAACACATCAAACTTCATAATAAGCAAAATCATTTTATACTATTATTTTATTTAACACAAAACTAGGACAAACTAAAGTACACACCCACAGTCACGACGAACACAAACTAAACTGTTTTAAAATGAACATAACAAAAGCAACAATAGATATAGATATAGGGCCAGATTCAGGAACAGTTAGGCTGGTGGATCCAGTGATCCGCCAGCCTAACTGTGACTTTGAGCCGGCGTTTCTGTTTTCTGTAACCAGAAAACAAGAAACGCCGGGTTGAAGCTCCGATGCGAGCAGCGTAACTGAGTTTCGCCATCGCATCGTTACTTCAACTTAAAAATGGCGCCGGGGGCGTTCCCGCCGATTTACTTTCCAAAAATATGTTAATGAGCGGAAATCGGCAATTCGCGATCGAATTACGGCGCGACGCAGTGACGGTACGACGTTTCCGGACGGGATACGCGGCGCATAGATATACCTACATGGGGTTGGAGTATCCTATGTTAGGTATAGGCGTCGTCATCGCGTCGGAAACAAAAAAAAAACGACGCTTGCGTAAAACGTTCATGAATGGGAATGTGACGTCATTGACGTTCATTCACAGAATTTGGAGCATGCGCACGGGGAAGTTTTGACACTCGACGCATGCGCAGTACGTTGGCGGCGGGAACGCGCTTCGTTTAAATACTACACGGCCCGTACCTGCCCAATTTGAATTCCGCCCGCTCATTTGCGATGCGCTGCCGCAACTTTAGGAGCAAGTGCTTCGTGAATGACAGCACTTGCTGCTAAAATTGCGGCAGAGTAACGTAAATGAGAAGCGTTACTCTGGAGCAAAGATGCTCCCATCTACCTGAATCTGGCCCATAGAGAGAGAGAGCAAGAAAGAGAGAGAGAGAGAGTGCAGATTTGCTCTTGCATACAGGCTAATGGTTGCAGTATAAAGGCCGCAAATCAGGGCTTAACATAAAGTTTATTGTTTTATTAACACTTGCTGTTACGATCTAGTCTGGTAGCTTGTAGCGTTGGCTCTTGGTGGATCCGCTGTGCCAGAGAGGACATGAAGCAATACTCAGCATGGAGGCAGCAGCAGTAGTATTAAAATGTAATGTGACTAGAAAAGACAAAATTTCAGGGTAAATTGTGCGGCGTGTTCATGCCTCCACCAATACTACTGACTGGAGACGGTGCCCCTGGAGATGTAAATGTGATCCAACCGTGTGTCAATCCAGTTCGGTCCATTGCCCCATCAAAAACTGCTACATCAAAAACTAGCCCATCAAAAATGCACCATAAAAACGAGGGCTGCGCATCTTCACCCGTCTCACGATTCGATGCAATTACGATTATCAAGTCCACGATTCGATTCGATTCCGCGATGCATCACGATTGCAGCGCAAGTGCGCATGGCTCTCCCCCCTAAATACTAAAGGAGATGGTCAGAGACTGCAGACACAGTACAGCAGATGGTCAGAGACTGCAGACATAGTACAGGAGATTGTCAGAGACTGCAGACATAGTACATGAGATGGTCAGACTGCAGACATAGTACAGGAGATTGTCATAGACTGCAGACATAGTACAGGAGATTGTCAGAGACTGCAGACATAGTACAGGAGATTGTCAGAGACTGCAGACATAGTACAGGAGATGGTCAGACTGCAGACATAGTACAGGAGATTGTCAGAGACTGCAGACATAGTACATGAGATGGTCAGACTGCAGACATAGTACATGAGATGGTCAGACTGCAGACATAGTACAGGAGATGGTCATAGACTGCAGACATAGTACAGGAGATGGTCAGAGACTGCAGACATAGTACAGGAGATTGTCATAGACTGCAGACATAGTACATGAGATGGTCAGACTGCAGACATAGTACAGGAGATTGTCAGAGACTGCAGACATAGTACAGGAGATGGTCAGAGACTGCAGACATAGTACATGAGATGGTCAGACTGCAGACATAGTACAGGAGATTGTCAGAGACTGCAGACATAGTACATGAGATGGTCAGACTGCAGACATAGTACAGGAGATTGTCATAGACTGCAGACATAGTACAGGAGATGGTCAGAGACTGCAGACATAGTACAGGAGATTGTCATAGACTGCAGACATAGTACATGAGATGGTCAGACTGCAGACATAGTACAGGAGATTGTCATAGACTGCAGACATAGTACAGGAGATGGTCAGAGACTGCAGACATAGTACAGGAGATTGTCATAGACTGCAGACATAGTACATGAGATGGTCAGACTGCAGACATAGTACAGGAGATTGTCATAGACTGCAGACATAGTACAGGAGATGGTCAGAGACTGCAGACATAGTACAGGAGATTGTCATAGACTGCAGACATAGTACATGAGATGGTCAGACTGCAGACATAGTACAGGAGATGGTCATAGACTGCAGACATAGTACAGGAGATGGTCAGAGACTGCAGACATAGTACAGGAGATTGTCATAGACTGCAGACATAGTACATGAGATGGTCAGACTGCAGACATAGTACAGGAGATTGTCATAGACTGCAGACATAGTACATGAGATGGTCACACTGCAGACATAGTACAGGAGATTGTCATAGACTGCAGACATAGTACAGGAGATTGTCAGAGACTGCAGACATAGTACAGGAGATTGTCATAGACTGAGACTGCAGACATAGTACAGGAGATGGTCAGAGACTGCAGACATAGTACAGGAGAGGAGATTGTCAGAGACTGCAGACATAGTACAGGAGATTGTCAGAGATGCAGACATAGAGATGGTCAGACTGCAGACATAGTACAGGAGATTGTCATAGACTGCAGACATAGTACAGGAGATGGTCAGAGACTGCAGACATAGTACAGGAGATTGTCATAGACTGCAGACATAGTACAGGAGATTGTCAGAGACTGCAGACATAGTACAGGAGATTGTCAGAGACTGCAGACATAGTACAGGAGATGGTCAGAGACTGCAGACATAGTACATGAGATGGTCAGACTGCAGACATAGTACAGGAGATTGTCAGAGACTGCAGACATAGTACATGAGATGGTCAGACTGCAGACATAGTACAGGAGATTGTCATAGACTGCAGACATAGTACAGGAGATGGTCAGAGACTGCAGACATAGTACAGGAG
Source organism: Rana kukunoris (assembly GCA_029574335.1). Lineage (NCBI taxonomy): Eukaryota > Metazoa > Chordata > Amphibia > Anura > Ranidae > Rana > Rana kukunoris. The sequence continues at coordinate 219,901,383 of CM056053.1, read as the reverse complement.
ATTGTCATAGACTGCAGACATAGTACATGAGATGGTCAGACTGCAGACATAGTACAGGAGATTGTCATAGACTGCAGACATAGTACAGGAGATGGTCAGAGACTGCAGACATAGTACAGGAGATTGTCATAGACTGCAGACATAGTACATGAGATGGTCAGACTGCAGACATAGTACAGGAGATTGTCATAGACTGCAGACATAGTACATGAGATGGTCACACTGCAGACATAGTACATGAGATGGTCAGACTGCAGACATAGTACAGGAGATGGTCAGAGACTGCAGACATAGTACAGGAGATAGTCAGAGACTGCAGACATAGTACATGAGATGGTCAGACTGCAGACATAGTACAGGAGATTGTCATAGACTGCAGACATAGTACAGGAGATTGTCAGAGACTGCAGACATAGTACATGAGATGGTCAGACTGCAGACATAGTACAGGAGATGGTCAGAGACTGCAGACATAGTACATGAGTCATGTACTATGTCTGCAGTCTCTGACCATCTCCTGTACTATGTCTGCAGTCTGACCATCTCATGTACTATGTCTGCAGTCTGACCATCTCCTGTACTATGTCTGCAGTCTCTGACCATCTCCTGTACTATGTCTGCAGTCTGACCATCTCATGTACTATGTCTGCAGTCTCTGACTATCTCCTGTACTATGTCTGCAGTCTCTGACCATCTCCTGTACTATGTCTGCAGTCTATGACAATCTCCTGTACTATGTCTGCAGTCTCTGACCATCTCCTGTACTATGTCTGCAGTCTGACCATCTCCTGTACTATGTCTGCAGTCTATGACAATCTCCTGTACTATGTCTGCAGTCTGACCATCTCCTGTACTATGCCTGCAGTCTGACCATCTCCTGTACTATGTCTGCAGTCTCTGACCATCTCCTGTACTATGTCTGCAGTCTGACCATCTCATGTACTATGTCTGCAGTCTCTGACAATCTCCTGTACTATGTCTGCAGTCTCTGACCATCTCCTTTACTATGTCTGCAGTCTGACCATCTCCTGTACTATGTCTGCAGTCTATGACAATCTCCTGTACTATGTCTGCAGTCTCTGACCATCTCCTGTACTATGTCTGCAGTCTGACCATCTCATGTAACATGAGATGGTCAGACTGCAGACATAGTACATGAGATGGTCAGACTGCAGACATAGTACAGGAGATGGTCAGAGACTGCAGACATAGTACATCTAAACACGTGGGCAGGACTTTACAGCGTCAGTAGTGACCATAGTAGTCCGTAGTGTCAAATAACTAGTGACATAGGTGTCGTGAGCAGCAGCAGTATTAGTAGCAGTAGACAATATAGTGTGTAATGACTCGGGAAAGAGCAGCCATGAACAGCAGCAGCAGCAGCAGTGGTAATAGTAGTATAGAGTGGCAAATAACTTGAGACATAGGTGTCTTCACTGATGCAGAGGACTGATGGGAGAAAGTCATGTGGTCAGATGAGACCATAATATAACTTTTTGGTCATAATTCCACTAACCGTGTTTGGAGGAAGAAGAATGATGAGTACCATGCCAAGAACGCCATCCCTACTGTGAAGCATGGGTGTGGTAGCATCATGCTTTGGGGGTGTTTTTGTGCACATGGGACAGGGTTACTGCATTATAATAAGGACAGGATGTTCGGGGCCATGTATTGCGAGATTTTGGGCAACAACCTCTTTCCCTCAGTTAGAGCTTTGAAGATGGGTCGAGGCTGGGTCTTCCAACATGACAATGACCCAAAGCACACAGCCAGGATAACCAAGGAGTGGCTCTGTAAGGAGCATATCAAGGTTCTGGCGTGGCCTAGCCAGTCTCCAGACCTAAACCCAATAGAGAATTTTTGGAGGGAGCTCAAACTCGGGTTTTCACAGCGATAGCCCAGAAAACTGACTCATGTAGAGAAGATCTGTGTGGAGGAGTGGGTCAAATATCCCTCCTACAGTGTGTGCAAAGCTGGTGAAAAACTACAAGAAAGGTTTGTCCGCTGTAATTGCAAACACAGCCTACTCTACCAAATATTTACATTGATTTACTCAGGTGTTCAAATAATTTTTTTCAGCACTGTAAATAGATCAGGGAATGCATGACAAGGGACCCTTCAGTGCCCTGAACCGACGGCGGGTGCCAGAAAGTCACCGCCGATCCAGGACTCATTCATCTTTATGAATGTGAGTCTGTCCACGGAGTCTGTGGACAGACGGGTCCTCTTGTCCGTGACCACCCCACCTGCCGCGCTGAATGTCCGCTCAGATAGTACGCTGGAGGGGGGGGCAAGACAATAGCTCCAGCGCATACTGAGCGAGCTCGCGGCAGGTGTCCAATCTGGCAACCCAGTACTCCATGGGGTCGTCGGTATTCATACTCTCCGAAGCACCGGCGGACGCCATGTAATCTGCCACCATGTGGGCCAGACGCTGGTGGTGACTGCTTCTGCTGCTGCTGGTACTGGGTTGATCCGATTGGAAGAACATCCTCATCTCTTCCATTAGGTCCCCTGCTCGGCTGCTGCTGGGTGCAGACACCTGCTGGGTGAGATGAGGGGTGACAACTGGAGGCCGGGGAGTTGCCTGCTCCAAACGGCTGACAATGCCTGCCTGCAGTTCCTCCATCCGGCGCTGCCTCCGACTGGCTGGGATGAACTGCTCCACTTTCCCCTTGCACCTGGGATCCAAAAGGGTGGCCATCCAATAATCATCCCTGCCCTTGATGGTCTTAACCCGGGGGTCCCTCCTGAGGCATCTCAGCATGTGGGCAGCCATGGGGAAGAGCGCAGCCCGCTGTGACTCCTCACTGCTGCCCAGGTCAATGAGGTCAGACTCTTCTTCCCTGAGGCGCTGCTGATCACGCTCAGAGATGCCCAACCCCCGGACTATCGGTGCCCCCAACACCTGCTCTCCCTCCTGGCCAGGCCCTGACTCCAGGACGACACCAGCAACCTCGTCCTCATCATCATCATCCTCCTCCTCCTCCTCCTCGTCCTGGCCCTGGTCTCGGTGGAGCAGTGCTGCCTCCTCCTGCTCCACCAAGGCACTCTCCCCAGCTTGGAGCAGGCGATCTAGTGTCCTCTCCAGCACGAACACTATAGGGAGCACGTCATTAAGGCCGACATGCTCCCTGCTGACCATCTTGGTCGCCTGCTCAAAAGGGCCCAACACCTGGCAGACCTGGTGTATCTGCCCCCACTCCGCACAGGTGATGTACGGGAGTGTTGATGCTGGGCCGGCAGTGGGTTGCTCCAGCAGGTACTGCCTCACCGCCCTTCGCTGCTCCCACAACCTCTCCAGCATTTGGAGGGTGGAGTTCCATCGCGTTACACTGTCCACAATCAGCCTGTGAGGGGGCAGCCTGTTGACCCGCTGCCACTTGGACAGGGACGCGGTAGCGGTTGGGGAGCGCCTGAAGTGGCTGGCAATCCTACGCACCCTTAGCACAATGTCACTCAACCCAGGATAGGTGCGCATGAACTTCTGCACCACTAGGTTGAGGACATGTGCCAGACAGGGCACGTGAGTCAGACTGCCAGCCTGAAGGGCGGAGAGTAGGTTGCTGCCGTTATCACAGACAACCATACCTGCCTGGAGCCTTCGTGGTGTCAGCCACTTCTGGACCTGAGCCTGAAGTGCGGTCAGCACTTCTTGTCCAGTGTGTCTCCGGTCCCCTAAGCTAACAAGCTGGAGCACGGCCTGACAGCGCACGTGCACCACTCCTGAGTCGCTACGGGGGCGCTTGCTGGGAGGCTCAGCAGCTGCGGAGACAGAGGCTTGACGGAGACCAGCAGTTCTCCCCTGGACACCCCGGGGCGGCACCACAAAATCTGTTGCCGCCGATCCCTCCCCGGCGCCTTGGAGGGAAACCCAATGGGCAGTAAAGCTTATGTAGCGCCCCTGCCCATGCCTGCTGGTCCAGCCATCCATTGTCAGATGCACCCTGTCGCTGACAGGGTGATCCAGCGACAGGGTTACATTCTTCACAATGTGCTGGTGTAGGGCAGGGACACCAGTCCTGGCAAAGAAATGGCGGCTGGGGACACGCCATTGGGGTTGGGCCTGCTCCAACATCTGTCTGAAGGGGTTGCTGTCCACGATATTGAAGGGAAGAAGATGTTGGGCAATAACCCTTGCCAGGAGCCCATTGAGGGAACGCACACGTCGGTCTCCGGTGGAGAAGGGAGTGTTGCGTTCAAAGGCGTCTGAAATAGTCGCCTGGCGCCGGACGGCAGTGCGGGACACGGACGCGGAGGGTGCTGTCAAAGTAGAGGTCTGGTTGCCGGTACCAGTACCACTAGTAGAGGGAGCGGGGGGGCATGACCTGCTGGGAAGAGATGAAGCTGTGGCAGGGGCTGCTGTACCCTGCTCACTTGTGGTGGTGGCGCTGCTACCACCACCACGCTTCATTTCGTCATGCACCCGCCAGTGATTTATCCTCAGGTGCTGGTTCAGGGCTGTGGTACCCACCCGAGCCAAATTCTTCCCTCTCTTCACCCTGACTGAACAGATCCGGCAGATGGCCACTAGAGGGTTGTCTGCCACCAGGGTGAAGTAGGCCCAGACAGGTGACTTCAGCGTCACCCTCCCGTCAGATGGGGTAACGCTGACTTGCACCTGCTGGGACTCGGTACGCACAGGTGGAGCTGCCTGCTGCTGCTGCTGCTGCTGCTGCTGCTGCTGACACCTCCTGCTGCCATCTCCAGTGGAGACCCTGACGCTGGTCTCCCTGGTGGTGACCTGGCATACCGTTTCCACAGGGTGCCTACCTTCCCCGTCGTCACTGTCGCAGTGAGCCGACGAGACAGATGGCAACCATGATGGGTCACCCTCCTCGCCCCCAGAGATGTCAGACCAAGGGCTGTGATGTTGTGGTATGAGGGAACCAGCTGACATGGAGCCGATAGCCTGGCTCCGCTGTTCCCTCACCCACGCCTGGGTCTGACTAGGTGCTGATGTTTCCTGCACCAAAACAGCACCACCACTTTGAAGGGATGTCTCTGGGATACTGACGGCAGGTATCCCATACTCATCGTCCATCCCTTCAAAAAGGTCCTGACCATCAGGACAGAGCGGGAGCTCTGCCCGATGCATGGCCTCCACCAAGACATCCCTCTCACTGTCGCTGTCGAACAGTAAGATGCTGGACTCTTGGGGGCTGGGGGGGGGTACTACAGGCAACGGTGTAATAGTGGAACTACTGGGAGTCGGGACCGACGACTCAGTGGCACTGCTGTGCCCCATGTAGTCCACCACTCCTTGAGCCTGAGATGGCAATATCGGGCGGCTGCCAGATGCAAAAAAATCACGCATGAGGCGGACTCCCCTTCCACCTGATCCTCTAGCAATAGTAGGGGCACGAGAGGTACCCCGTGCTGGCAGCGACCCAGCACTGGGAGTAACTCCCCTACCCCTGCTGCCACGGCCACGGATGCCGCTCATAATTGCTGATGTGTGTGTGTGGGGGGGTAAACTTTATTGGGGGAGGGAAATGTGTGTAAAATGTTTTTTGGTGTTTTTTTAAAAGACAGGCACGCAGACAAAGACGTACACAGACAGCTACTAAACTTTAATAAAACTAGTACACCAAAGACAAGAACTACAAAAAATAAAAAGAAATGCACTCAACAAACACTAACTGCTTACACAAACGTATATGACTATAAACTAAGGCTACTTTTTTTTTTTTTTTTTTTTTTTAAAACACTAACTGACAAGGACTACAACTAAAAAAAAAAAAAAAAAAAAAAGAAACACTAACTAATAACTTTTTTTTTTTTTTTTTTTAAACACAGAACACAGACACTAAACACACACTAAAGTAAGCTAGCTGCAATAAATGTACACCAACAGTATGTACACTTACTATACAGAAATCTAACTAAAATGAACAACACAAAACCTAGCTTTTAAAAAAGCTCTTGGGCCTTTCAGGAAGCAGGAAAATCTGCAATTAAATCAATAAGAAGCAGTCAATAGCTAAGCTGCAACTTACTAAACTAACAGAAGTTGAACAACACAGCAGAAAACAAAAATGAGATTTTAAAAAAGCTCTTGGGCCTTTAAGGAATCAGGAAATCTGGAATATCTGCAATTAAATCAATAAGAAGCAGTCAATAGCTAATCTGCAACTTACTACACTAACAGAAGTTGAACAACACAGCAGAAAAAAAAAAAAAAAGAGCTTTTAAAAAAGCTCCTGCGCCTTTAAGGAATCAGGAAATCTGGAATATCTGCAATTAAATCAATAAGAAGCAGTCAATAGCTAAGCTGCAACTTACTACACTAACAGAAGTTGAACAACACAGCAGAAAAAAAAAAGAGCTTTTAAAAAAGCTCTTGCGCCTTTAAGGAATCAGGAAATCTGGAATATATGCAATTAAATCAATAAGAAGCAGTCAATAGCTAAGCTGCAACTTACTGAACTAACAGAATTTGAACAACACAGCAGAAAAAAAAAGGGGCTTTTAAAAAATCTCTTGGGCCTTTCAGGAATCAGGAAATCTGGAATATCTGCAATTAAAGCAATAGGAAGCAGTCAATAGCTAAGCTGCAACTTACTACACTAACAGAAGTTGAACAACAGAGCACAAAACAAAAATTAGCTTTTAAAAAAGCTCTTGGGTGTATTGCTTTGAAAAAAGCAGTTTAGGATTATGAGCTGGAAAATATCCACTGGAATCAGTAAGTACTGTAGCAAATAGCAACCATAAAGGACAATGCTGATGATGATGCAAGATGCAAAATACCAGCAACACAGACACAGTCTCCACACTCTCTAGCCAAGTTCTGGATCTGCAATGAAATGCTGCTGGGAGTGACCTTATATAATGCCCATACAGGCAGGTTCCTATTGGTTGCTAACCTATGACGAGTGTGGAAGGAGAACTCTGATTGGCTCTGATGCAGAAGGGCGGAGTAAATAATCGCGCAATATCCCTATTGCCGAATATTCGCATTGCGAATATTCGGCAATATAAAAAAATCGCGTCAGCTACTCGGACCAAGGTCTCTAATAATAACAGCAATGCTTTTAGACGTCGAAGGAGATCACTAGGATGTGATCTATTTTAATAATTAAACTGAAATAATCGTTCTGAGGCGGAAGAAAAGATAATCGCGCGATATCGCTACTGTCTCGTAATCGCATTGCGAATTTTTCGGCAATATACAATGATCGCGCGATAAGCCTAGTGTCGCAAATTCGCATTGCGAATATTCGGTAATATAAAAGGATCGCTGCAGCTACTCGGCCCAAGGTCTCTAATCATACCAGCAATGCTTTTACACGTCGACGGGGATGTCTAGGATGTGATCTGTCCTAAAAAAAAAATTGAAAAAATTCGAATATTCGAAATAGCGAATATTCACCGCGAAATTCGGAATATATCGCGAATACTCGAATATGCCATATTCGAGCCGAATATTCGCAATACGAATATTCGTGAGCAACACTATCCATGAGATCATGCAGCACTTTTGCATCATATTACTAAACTTTTCGCCTTCCTCTGGATCAACTGCGGGTATAGAATTTAGGCATACGGGATTGTATGATATTTCTTATTTTATTTATTTTTACGGTTGAACTGGATGGACTTGTGTGTTTTTTTGTTTTTTATGCAGTAGGTGTGGTGTATCACTTTAAGTGTTCAGCAGCTGTGTAGACACTCAGAGGGTTATATTTGTTGCTTTTTTTTTCTCACATTATTATAGGAGTAATTTATTAGTATTGTGCCGCTGATTGTTTTTCTCACAATTTGCATCTTTTATTAACCTGACTAACTATATGCAACTATGTAGTCTGGGGGTGAGCTGTGGTTTCTCTAGATCTATTTATTTTCCTTGTGTGTCCAGCTCAGATCTACAGTGACTGCACTTCCAAGTGCACTTTCAGTTCAATTTCAAATGCACTTTGCACTTGTAGTGCAAAGTGGATTTCCCTTTCGTAAATAACCCCTATATCCTACAACAGCAATTTGCTTCTTTTGTAAACATGTAAGGTATTTAAAATGTCACTTTATATACTGCTTTGTCAGTTAGCCACTGTTTTCTTCAACTGCTCTTGGTAAATCGGAACTGTCCCTGATGTTTCTGCCTTTTTTTCTTTACATAGTTACATAGTTAGTCAGGTTGAAAAAAGTCCATCCAGTTCAACCACAAAAAAAATAAACAAACAAAATAAAAAACAATCCCATACACCCAACTCCGTACCCACAGTTGATCCAGAGGAAGACTAAAAAAAAAAAAAAAAAACGGCAAAGTGTGATCCAATTTTCTACAGCAGGGGAAACAATTCCTTCCTGATGCCCTGATAGGCAATCGGATTTACACTGGATCAACTTTATCTACAAATCTCAGTATTCAGTTATATTTTGTACATTTAGGAAAGTATCCAGGCCTTTCTTAAAGCAATCTACTGAGCTGGCCAGAACCACCTCTCTAAGGAGTCTGTTCCACATTGTCACAGCTCTTACTGTGAAGAAACCTTTCCGTATTTGAAGATGAAATCTCTTTTCCTCTAGACATATAGAGTGCCTCCTTGTCCTCAGTGTTGACCGTAAAGTGAATAACTCAACACCAATTTCACTATACGGACCCCTTATATATTTGTACATGTGGATCATATTCCCCCTTATACTCCTCTTCTCAAGAGTGAATAAATTCAGTTCCTCTAATCTTTCCTCATAGCTGAGCTCCTCCATGCCTCTTATCAGTTTGGTTGCCCTTCTCTGCACTTTTTCCAGTTCCCCGATATCCTTTTTGAGAACTGGTGCCCAAAACTGAACTGCATATTCCAGAAGAGGGGCCAGATTCAGAAAGAATCTACGGCGGCGTATCTCATGATACGCCGCCGTAAATTCAAATGTGCGCCGTCGCATCTTTACGTCGATTCAGAAAGCAAGATACGCCAAAACATGGTTTCAGTCGTCCGGCGTAACTTGCCTACGCCGGCGTATCGTGGGCGCATCGTTACGCTGGACGCATTAGACTTTCCCATTAAAAATATGCAAATGGGCTAGATACGCCGATTCAGAAATGTAGTTGCGCCCGGCGTACTGATATACGTCGTTTACGTAGGCGTTCGACCGGTGTAAAGTCACCCCTGCTATATTAGGTGCATCCCATGTTAGGTATGGACGTCGGAACAGCGTTGAATTGTACGTCATTTACGTCGTTTCCTTAAGTCTTTCGTGAATGGGGCTGGGCGTAAGTTACGTTTACGTCGATATCAATGAATATTTCTGACGTGATTTTGGAGCATGCACACTGGGATACGTCCACGGTCGGCGCATGCGCCGTTCATTGGTCGCGTCATTTATGTGGGGTCACGATTCATTTACGTACAACACGCCCACTACCAGCCTACTTTGAATTACACGGGCTTACGCCGGCCCATTTACACTACGCCGCCATAACTTACGGCGCAAATTCTTTCTGAATATGGGACCTGACTCTGTAAGTTACAGCGGCGTTGTGTAAATGAGATACGCTACACCTGCCTAAAGATAGGCGATTCTTTCTGAATCCGGCCTGAGGTCTTTCTAATAATTTGAACAGGGGCAAAATTATATCTCTCTCTCTGGAGTCCATACCTCTCTTAACCACTTGACCACTGGGCACTTAAACCCCCTTCCTAACCAGATCAATTTTCAGCTTTTGGTGCTCTCACAATTTGAATGACAAATACAATACTCAGTCATACAACATTGTACCTGGTACCCCAGGGTATTGCAGAGTGTTGAAGTGTATTGCGGGGTATTGTGGGGTATTGCCAGAGTATTGCGGGCTATTGCCAGAGTATTGCCAGAGTATTGCACAGGGGTATTGGCAGAGTATTGCACAGGGGTATTGGCAGAGCATTTCACAGGGGTATTGGCAGAGTATTGCCCAGGGGTATTGGCAGAGTATTGCACAGGGGTATTGTAGAGTATTGCACAGGGATGGATGGCTGGATCTGTGACTGCAGTTGTCACAAATCCAGCCCACAGCACTGCTGCTGCCTCTGGTCTCTCCCTCTCTCCTCTCACACTGTACCGATCGGTACAGAGAGGGGAGGAATGAACGGGCGTCATCACATGACGCTGGTTTGTTTACAAGTGATCGCTCCATCATTGGACAGAGCGATCACGTGGTAAACGGCCGCTATCAGCGTCAATTTACCACGATTCATGGTCACGAATGATTCTGGGAGTGCGCCCCAGGGGGCACGCGGTAGCAAGATTCCAGGAGGACGTCCCAGGGTCCTCCTCCCAGAACAACTCAACCACGCTGTAGCCATCTTTCGGCTATGGCGCGGTCGTCAAGAGGTTAATACAAGAAAAGACTTTGCTTGCGTTGGAAACTGCAGCTTGGCATTGCATGCCATTATTGAGCTTTTGATCTACCAAAACCCCCAGATCCTTCTCCACTAGGGATCCTCCCAGTTGTACTCCTCCTAGTATGTATGATGCATGCATATTCTTAGCCCGCAAGTGCATAACTTTACATTTATCAACATTAAACCTCATCTGCCACATAGTCACCCAATTAGACAGAGCATTGAGGTCGGCTTGTAAATTGGCAACATCCTGTAAGGACGTTATTCCACTGCATAGATTGGTGTCATCTATCTGCAAGGACAGAAATGTTACTTTTGATCTCAGACCCAATATCATTTATACACCCGGTTCCAAAATAGTATGCTAATGATATTTTTCTAATTTACCTAAATAATTGATGTAAACAACAGTCAGCATAATTCTCATGTTTTTTTCTTTGTTTTTTTTTTAAGTGTATTTTTGTGCGTGTACTCGAGAGAGGAGCCGGACTGCAGGAGTTGGGAGTAGGCAGACTTCCCCCAGAGACAATCTGCCATCTTTCTCCATGCCCCCGGGTGGCAATGGCGGGTGTGAGGGGGTCCTCCCACACAGCCCGCCCTACCTGCTCCGCTTTGAAGCCCAACGGGGCAGAGGGACTCCCCCTATGAGGGAGTGAGAGGATCTAGCCCGCTCAGCCAGCCCCGTTAGTCCTTTGCCTCTCTTTTTTTAGAGACTGCATAGCCAAAGTGTGTGCGTGTTAATCCAATTTCGAGTGCGTGTAAGTGTGGTGGTTTTGTGGGAGGGGGGTGGGCGTACTAAGTGCAGGCTTACCTCGCATAGCACACCCACCGGGAGCCGGGCTAAGACCACCAAACTCAATTCACATGCAGCCGAGACCGGGATCTGAACCCTTAGCTGCAGAGGTGAACGGCTTGTCAGCGCAGTGCCAATCGCGTTGAGCCACCGCAGCTCTAATTCTCATGTTTTTAACTATTACGAGAACAATTAACATTTTAGTGAACAAACCTCACTGATAACAGTTTTTTTTTTAAATAAAATAAAAAACGTACAACGCACTGTTCCAAATTATTACGCACAGTAAGTTGTAAAACACTTTATAAGTTGTAAAGAACAGAAAATTGTCATTTGTTGTGTTTGCAGCATATTTACTGAAATCAAAAGTTATTTCAATCAAACTTTGAACAACATTTTAACTTTTAAAACATTTTAACAGGTCACGTTACATTTTAACATAAGACCCCTTATTTGATAGCAGCTTCACGAGTCTTGCTTCCATTGAACTTGTGAGTTTTCGGACAGTTTCTGCTTGAATTTGTTTGCAAGATGTCAAAATAGCCTCCCAGAGCTGCTGTTTGGATGTAAACTGCCTCCCACCCTCATAGATCTTTTGCTTGAGGATGCTCCAAAGGTTCTCAATAGGATTGAGGTCAGGGGAGGATGGAGGCCACACCATGGGCCAGATTCAGGAAAGGTTACGCTGGCGGATCGAGTGATCCGCCAGCCTAACTGTGGCTTTGAGCCGGCGTTTCTGTTTTCTGTAACCAGAAAACAAGAAACGCCGGGTTGAAGTTCCGATGCGAGCAGCGTAACTGAGTTTCGCCATCGCATCGTTACTTCAACTTAAAAATGGCGCCGGGGGCGTTCCCGCCGATTTACGCTCAAAAAATATGTTAATGAGCGGAAATCGGCAATTCACGATCGAAATCCGGCGCGACGCAATGACGATACGACGTTTCCGGACGGGATACGCGGCGCATAGATATACCTACATGGGGTTGGAGTATCCTATGTTAGGTATAGGCGTCGTCATCGCGTCGGGAAAAAAAATAAAAACGTCGCTTGCGTAAAACGGTCATGAATGGGAATGTGACGTCATTGACGTTCATTCACAGATTTTGGAGCATGCGCACGGGGATGTTTTGACACTCGACGCATGCGCAGTACGTTGGCGGCGGGATCGCGCGTAGTTAGCATACTACACGCCCCGTACCCGCTACATTTGAATTCCGCCGGCTCATTTGTGATGCGCTGCCGCAACTTTAGGAGCAAGTGCTTCGTGAATGACAGCACTTGCTCCTAAAATTTCGGCAGCGCAACGCAAATCAGAAGCGTTACTCCAGAGCAAAGATGCTCTGGAATACGTGAATCTGGCCCCATGACTTTCTCTCCTTTTATCCCCATAGCAGCCATTGATGCAGAGGTATTCTTTGCAGAATGAGATGGTGCATTGTCATGCATAAAGATGATTTTTATTACGGAAAGCATAGTTCTTCCTTCTGTACCAGAGAAGGAAGTGGTCAGTCAGGAACTCCCACATACTTTGCAGAGGTAATATTTACACCTTCGGGGACCCTAAAGGGGCCGACCAGCTATCTTCCCATGATACCAGCCCAAAACATGACTCCACCACTGGCTTGCTGACCTTGCAGCCTTGTTGGAACAGGGTGGCTGTCCAACAACCAAGCACTACTCCATCCATTTGGACCATGTATGGTTGCATGGCACTCATCAGTGAACAGGACTGTTTGAAAATGAGTCTTCATGTATTATTCTTCCCAATACAGTTTCTGCTTGTGAGCATTGGTTAGTGGTGGCTGAATGGAAGGTTTATGCACAGTTGCAAGACTCTGGAGGACTCTACACCTTGATGTCTGTGGGACTCCAGAGGCACCAGCAGCTTCAAATATTATTATCACTGTCCCCACCCTTGCAGCCCTTTCCATCTGTGCAAGGAGCTGAGTCTCCACCTCCTCGTTAATATTGGGTGGTCTATAACAAACTCCAAAGATTAACTTTGAACTACGCAGATCTGTATGCAGTTCCACCCATAATGCTTTAGCCTCATCACACCCTCCATCAACCAGATCCTCTTTCACGCTTGCTTTGAGGTCACTTCTCACATAGAGACAGACCCCACCACCTTTCCTTTTTACCCTGTCTTTCTAAAAGAGAGAATAGCCAGGAATATTAATAGCCGAGTCATGTGAGGATTGAAGCCAAGTTTCAGCAATGCCGATTGTATAATAGCTCTCCTCATGCACCAGAGCTTCCAACTCAATTTTTTTTGCTTGGCAGACTTCTGGTATTGGTGAACAAACACTTAAATGTATTATTACATTTTTCTCTGGTGTTTTTCATATATTTTTTGTAGTACAAATGGCACTATAGTTTTTCAATGGCTGTTTGCAACATGGGAACTTTCTTGTCACCTGCCATAACCCTCCCCATCTAACCCCATTCCACTCTCCATTAATGTCTGACCCCTAACTGACCTGTGTGCCTGATGTAATTCTATTTCACCCTCCCCCTCAAGCCTAGTTTAAATACTCCTCCAGTATTTTTTTAAACCTCTCCCCCAGCACAGCAGACCCATTCCATTCAAGGGAAGTGGGTCTGCACTAATTTCCATGCTAACTTGGTCATGGGTAATTCATTATCACAGATACTGAATATCCTCACTACTTTAATTGGGCATTTATTTTCCTCATTGCATCTTCTTAACACTATGTAACTCATTGATACTGCATTCATTCATCATAGACTCCTTGGCAGTCACCACTTGTTCATCATCTTGATCCCCCACAAATTGGCAATTTGTGCTCTGGGAGGTTCTGTGTGTTCCCTGCTGACACGCGGCTCCAGATTACCTCAGCTCCTGGGATAGACAACCCTACTGGCCCTGGCCCCACATTCATCATATTCCATCATATTTGACTTTATGGGCCAGATTCAGGTAGATGGGCGCTTCTTTACTTTGGAGTAACGTTTCTCATTTACGTTACTCCGCCGACACTTTCGGCGCAAGTACTGTTATTCACATAGCACTTGCCCGTAAACTTGTGCCAGAGTAACGATAATGCGCTGGCGTAACCCGACGCAAGTGGAAGTGGGTGTGATCATATGTAAATGATGGGCGGAGCCCAGCGCAGAGGCTTACGTTCAGCGCATCATCCACGGAGCATGCGCAGTAAGTGAGGCTCCACTCGCCCCCTTGTGCGCATGCTCACAACTTCCGTCGGCACCACTCCACGGGAAACGCCAGCGCAATGTGTTCCGTTGCGCGTATAAAAGCGCTAGCGGAAACGCCATTCCGGCGCAAAAGTATATCCGTTTCCCCCCACCCCAGGAAAGATACTTTTGCACTGTCATGGCTGCTCCCGCTACCCCCAAAGAGAGGAGGAACCTCAACTTTAATGCCCAGGAGGTCTCTGTGATCATCTCGGCTATGGAGACGTTTAATGATTTCCTCCACGGGAAAAAAAGTAGGAAGACCAGCCGGGAGAGGAAGCAGGGCATCCTGGAGACCATTGCTGCCAGGGTCAATGTGTTAGGGTACTCCACCCGGACTGCAGGCGACATACAAAAAAAATAAACGACCTGCGGCGCAAGGTCCGTGGCAAGGTGGCCACCATTAGGAGCCATGAGAGGGGCACAGGTGGTGGTCCACCATGTCCGGTCAGCCTGACCACGGAGGAGGAGGTGGTCGCCCGCTGCCTGGACAGGGAGCAGTTGGAGGGGGTCCCTGGCTATGACTCCATGGAGGAAGGCTCCAGGACAGGTAAGTGCTTTTTATCCCCTATTTGGTGTGTTGCATGTGGGGGGGGGAGGGTACATGTGCCAAGTGTGTGGGACCACCAACATGTGTCTGCTTTGTGTCATCCACAGATGACGGAGCTGGGCCATCATCTTGTACCGGCCAGTCCACCCCAACCTCCCAACGGGATGCTGATGACGAGGCCCTGGGTGCTGGAGACACCGAGGTGGAGGAGGAGAGTGCCCACACCACTTCAGCAGAGGTGGTTGAGGAGGAGCCTGTCCCTGAGCAGGACTTTATTTTATTGTTGGAGGAGTCCTCCTCCTCTGCAGGGCCCTCTGTCATCCCCTCCCCCATCCTAGGTAGCCCCTCAAGGGCGACTCCATCCCCTATGGGGACAACCTTCTTCTGCCCCCAGGAAGGCGACCCGTAAGACCAGGGGGGTGTCTGATATGGTCCAGGACCAGGTAGTGTTGGACCACGCAAGGCAGACCCAGCAGATGGGGGAGATTGCTGGCCACTTAGACCGGGTCGCTGACAGCCTGGGCTCCATGTCACAGCTGCCCAGTCGTGTGCAGGACGTTGTCACCAGCCTGGGGGAGGTGCAGGCTGATGTATGGCACCTGACAGCAGCCGTCAACGCCAACACAGCTGCCATCCGGGAAGAGGGGAGGCAGCGGCAACGTGACCAGCGGCATCATATCACCCGCCAGCTGAGGATGCAGGCCCAGACAAACCTGTATCTCAGCCGTATTGCCGTGGCCTTGGAGGGCAGGCAGCCAACAGCTCCCAGGAGTGGCCCACCCGGAGATCAGCCTCCTCCAGATGCCCCCCCACCCCCACCACCACCCACTCCCTCCAGGCAGCTGAGGAGCCCGAGAGTGCCCCCAAGAAGGAGCCCCCGTCATCCCAGATGAGGGTTTTTTGTTTTTTTGGTTTATAATTTTTTTTTTTTATACTCAGGTTATGAGTTTTTGTTTATTTTTGAATATTTATTTTATACTCAGGTTATGAGTTTTTGTTTATTTTTGAATATTTATTTTATACTCAGGTTATGAGTTTTTGTTTATTTTTGAATATTTATTTTATACTCAGGTTATGAGTATTTGTTTATTTTTGTTCTCATGTTATGAGATATGTATTTCTTTTTTTACTGCACACGGTCAGGAGTGCAGGTGACAGTGTGAATGGTGTGTGAATGTGAGGGGGTGGCACTCCTGACAGTAAGGGGTGTCACCCTCGGTCGTGGTGGTGAAGTTAACCCCACGGCTGTATGAATGACGTGTGAAAGGTGTATGAATGGACAGTGACATCATTGGGGCCTTGACGCTGGCGTTGCTCCTCCCAAGTCCTACATGCTGGACTTGGGCTAATCCAATGCGATGTGCATGTGGTGTGTGTGATCTAGGGACATCAGTGGTGTACACGCGTGCATTGTCCGCGTGATTAATGTTTTGGTTTATTGTCCAAAGATGCCTACGGCGAGGACCCTCCTGACTGCTCTTCCATCAGCAGACTGGGTCTCCTCTGGCAGGTGGGGACTGTGTGGGTCGGGGGTCAGGTCATCACGTATGTCAATCTGCAGGCCTTTTCTCATAGCAAAGTTGTGCAGAATGCAACATGCACCGATGATCTGACACACGAAGGTAGGGGAATACAATAGGGTCCCCCCGGACTTATCCAGGCAGCGGAAACGGGACTTCAGGAGCCCAAATGTTTGCTCCACCACTGCACGGGTTTTGATGTGGGCTTCATTGTATTTTCTCTCTCCTCTGGTTTGGGGGTTCCGGAAAGGAGTCATTAGATGGGGTCCCAGTGCATATGCAGAGTCACCTGTAAGGGAAAAGACAGGAGGATGTTAGTCATGCATATGCCACTTCTGATGTGCATCACGGGAGGGGATAGTCATGCCTGCCACCCATGTCACTCACCAACCAGCCAGCTGTCTCCATACATGTTCTGCTCGAATTCTGCTGGGATGGGGCTCTGACGGTATATGAAGCTGTCATGGCTTGACCCGGGGTGTTTGGCACGGACGTGCCATATGAGGCGTTGGGCATCGGCTATCACCTGTACGTTGATGGAATGCCAATGCTTCCGATTGCGGTATATGTGCTCTGTGGCACTGGGGGGCTGTAGGGCCACATGTGTGCAATCAATGGCCCCGATGGTGCGTGGGAATCTGGCAATGCTGTAGAAATCTGTCATTGCCTTCAGCCGCAGCTCCTCAGTGGTGGGTCTGATGAACTGGTTGGACATGCGTCTGAGGATTGCAGGGACAACCTGGTGCACACATCTGCTTATGGTGGACTGTGACATCCCAGCCACCACTCCACTTGTACGATGGAATGATCCACTTGCAAGGAAATGAAGTGTTGCCAGTACCTTCACCAGTGGCTGCACTGCTTGTGAGCGGTGTGTCTTGCTGGTGATGTCACCCTGCAGGGTTGTGGTTAGTTCAAGGATTGCATCAGGGCTGAATCTGAAGAGGCGATACACCTCCTCATCCCCCATGCCAAAGAGGCTCATGCGCGTGCGGTATATCCTCTCACGTGCCCGCCTCCTTCGTTCCGGGGGACCCAGTACTAGTGCTAGGACCACGATTGCCCGTGGCATGTTGGCACACAGAGGTGTTGTCCTTGCAAGTGTGGTTGTTCAGCTTGCTAGTTTCGTCGGTAACGCTGCTGCTGTAGCTGCTCTCCTGCTGACCTGAGGCCGTCTGGAGTTAAGATAAAGCAGCTACTTGTAGAAATAACTTTGCGCCGGACGGACGAGATACGCGCGGCGCATGTAGCCAGCGTATGGTGCTAATCCGTTCGCGAATCGGGAAATCTCCCTCATTTGCATATTTGCAGGGGAAATCAATAGGCGCGACTGATGCGCCAAGCGAAATTATGCGCTGACGATACTCTGGCGTCGGAAAGTTAAGCCGATCGGAAATGGCCCGTTTTCTGTCGCATCTAGTTTGGTGGGTACGGCCACATAGAAACGACGGCGCATAATCACAGTTACGCGGCGCATATCGAATTACTCTAGCGCAAGTCTTGCTGAATCTGGCCCTATGTGAGTATCCAGGACTGGAAAGTTTGCCTTTTACTGCTATGACCAGTAATATACTATACTTAATTATGCCTTATTCTTTATAGATATCCTTGAGCATTCATCTCCTGATGAGTGTTCACACACGAAACACTTTGGGAATTCAGGATGTAGATATATGCCTGTATTCTAAATCAATTCAGCTTTTATACAAATTAATCATGTTTTTACTTCTTGTATATCATCTTTATTTCCATTGAAATGTGTGTGTGTATATATATATAGGTGGGAAGGTGGGAATCCCAATCCGTGCTGAAAATGACAATGTCATCCAGGTAAACGGAGGCATATCGTTGGTGTGGACGCAAAGTTTTGTCCATGGCCCTTTGGAATGTGGCGGGGGCGGAGTGTAACCCAAACGGCATTCTCTTGTACTGGAAATGACCCTCCGGGGTAGAGAAAGCTGTTTTCTCTCTGGCCTCTTTGGTTGGGGGAATCTACCAGTAACCTTTTGTGAGATCCAGTGTGGTGATGTACCTGGCAGGACCCAACCTCTCAATCAGCTCATCTACCCGTGGCATGGGGTATGCATCGAACTTGGAGACCTCGTTGAGTTTTTTAAAGTCGTTGCAGAAGCAGAGAGTACCATTGGGTTTGGGCACTAATACGATCGGACTGGACCACTCGCTCTGCGACTCTTCGATGACCCCAAGTTCAAGCATCCTTTTCACCTCTCCAGACACTGCCATCCTGTGAGCTTCTGGGATACGGTAGGGTTTAAGCCGGACTGTCACCTTGGGCTCGGTCACAATGTCATGCTCGATGACGTTGGTGAGACCTGGCAACCCTGAAAACATGTCCCCATTTATTTGCAGAAACTCTTTTACTTGCTGGGTTTGGGGCCTAGTTAGGGTAGCTGCAACCTGCACCAGGTCGATCCCTACCTGGTCCCCTGACTGTACCGCCACCACTGCGGACACCGGTTCTCTGTCTTTCCAGAGCTTTAACAAATTTATGTGATAAATTTGGTAGGGTTTTCTTTTCCCTGGTTGGTGTACCTTATAGTTTACCTCACCCACTTTCTCCACTGTTTCAAACGGACCTTGCCACTTGGCCAAGAACTTGCTTTCTACCGTTGGTATTAGGACAGCTACCCTGTCACCTACTTGGAGCTGTCTCACTTTAGCCGACCGGTTATATACCCTTCTTTGGGCATCCTGAGCCTTCTGCATGTGCTCTCTTACCAGCGGCATCACTTTAGCCACCCTTTCTTGCATTTGAGAAATATGTTCCACCACGGTTTTGTGCGGGGAGGACTCACTTTCCCATGTTTCCTTTACCAGATCAAGCAACCCCCGGGGCCTCCGTCCGTACACTAGCTCAAATGGTGAGAAACCCGTGGATGCCTGTGGCACCTCCCGGATAGCGAACAATAGGGCAGGGAGCAACATATCCCAATCTTTCCCATCTTTCTGGACGACTCTTTTTAACATAGACTTCAGAGTTTTGTTAAACCTCTCAACTAGGCCATCGGTCTGCGGGTGATAGACGGACGTCCGCAACTGCTTAATCTGAAACAGCCTGCACAAGTCCGCCATCACCTTTGACATAAAAGGGGTGCCCTGATCCGTTAATATTTCCTTGGGGAACCCAGTTTGTGAGAACATTTGAAATAACTCCCGGGCAATGGCCTTAGAGGACGTTTTTCTCAACGGGACTGCTTCTGGGTATCTAGTGGCGTAGTCCAGGATGACCAATATGTATTGGTGCCTCCTTGCCGACTTTACCAGGGGTCCTACAAGATCCATAGCGATCCGCTCAAACGGGACCTCAATAATTGGCAAGGGTACTAGGGGGTTTCTATAGCGAGGCACCGGGGCAGTTAACTGGCAAACAGGACAAGACTCACAATATCTTTTAACCTCAGCCTTCACCCCTGGCAAGTAAAACCGGTCGGTTATCCTGGCCTCAGTTTTCTCCGCCCCCAGGTGTCCTCCTAGTGCGTCGTTGTGGGCTAGGTCAAAGAGCATCCGCCTATACGGTTGAGGGACCAGCAACTGCTCTATGGGTTCCCCTCGGCTCTCAACCACACGATAGACTAGGTACCCCTTCAACGCAAAATGAGGAAACCTCTGATCTGCATCGGGTATTTGTGAAACCCCATCAATGACAGAAACCTGCTCTCGAGCGTTGACTAAGGTAGGGTCCTGTAATTGGGTGGTGCCAAACGCACCCCTGGGTATGTCCAGGTCTGGATATACTGGCCTCTGGGACATTTCCCCCTCACCCTCCTCAACCGGGGCAAGCTCCTCGTCATCCTCCCCCAGCATGACTTGTAACGGGGAGACTTCCCCCCTCAGAGGTCAACTCAGTTTTGGGACCGGACACTATTATCATTAGAACTAAGATTTCCTGCAACGTCATTATTACTAACAAGTCTCTCCACATTAGAGGGGTGTGTTGTGGAGGTTTCAGGCCTGGATCCCCCAGACTCTGTCCCTTTCAAACTCAGTGTCCTTAGTTCTCCTGGCAGACCCGTCTGTACCTGGTTCCATAGTTCCAAAAATATTGGACAGTCCCGCCCCACTATGATATCATGTATCAGGCTTTTTACCACCCCAACCTCCTGGGTAACCAAGGTTTGGCCATAGGACACAGTTACTGGGACCAAGGGGTACTCCTTGGTGTCCCCATGCATACACACTACCCGTAGGGTCTTAGTTACTGGACCAATCCTTCCAAGTACCCTGGCATGTACCAGCGTGACCATGCTACCAGAGTCCAGTAGAGCCCTGGCAGGAAGGTGATTTACCCACACTTCACACTCGAACTGTCCGGAAGCCAGGTCAAGATGCGTGGCACACGCTCGTTGGGCATAGAAAGAGCTTCTTCGGGCCGCCCCACAATCCATAGGCTCCTCCTGGAGCGGGCACTGTGCCCGGGTATGCCCCCAGGACCGACATCGCCAACACTGAATGTCTCCCATCTTTGGCACAGGAACCGACCTCCGTGGTTCTATGGCAGACGGTGTAGATCTGCGGACGCCAACATCTGGCAAGGCTTCTCTCCTCGGGGTAGTGGCTGGTCTGGGTGTCCTTGGCATGAGTTCCCGACGTTTGGCAGGCCCAAGCAGGTCCTCCACCACGGTGTACCGTTCGACCAGCTCGACCAGCTGGTCAGCGTTAGTAGGGTTTCCATGGCTTACCCAGCGTTGTAGGTCATCTGGTAGGGACCGTAGGTACCAGTCCATCACCACCCGTTCCACCATTTGTGGGCCTGACAACTTTTCCGGCTGCAGCCATTTTTTAACTAACTGAACTAGTTCATGCATTTGGGACCTGGGTGGTTGGTCCGATTTGTACCGCCAGCGATGCACCCTCTGAGCCCGGACAGCTGTGGTCACCCCCAGGCGGGCCAGGATCTCGGTTTTTAGACGTTCATAGTCTTTGATGTGCTCAGCTGGGAGGTCAAAATAGGCCTTTTGCGGGTCACCAGTGAGGAAAGGGGAGATAATGCCGGCCCATTGGTCCTGGGGCCATGCCTCTCTCTCTGCTATCCTTTCAAAGGTGGTAAGAAAGGCTTCTACGTCATCGCTGGGTGTTAGTTTTTGCAAGAAATGGCTGGCTCTAACAGACACTGGGTTGCTAACGGCAATGGCCGATTGCTCTTGTCCCTGAGCCAGCCGCTGTACTGCCTCCTGCAAGGCAGCCACTTGTGCTTGAGTGGACTCCTGCTGGGCTGTAAACTGGGCAGCCGCGTGTTTTCCTGCTGCGCAGCTATAGCCTGTGCCAGGGCCTGCTGCTGCTGAGCCATCGCTTCCTCATGGCGACGGTTGGCGTCTGCTGACGCTTGCTGCTGGGTCACGGTGGCTTGCTGCTGGGTCACGGTGGCTTGTGCCAAAGCCCTAATGACCTCTTCCATGTCGTTGCGTGCTGTTTGTAATGTCTGGGCTGACTTCACCCAAGACATGCCATACGTACACTGTCTCTTTAAATGTCAGTTTTTAAACGGTTTTTGCGCCTGCAAATGCACTTTGCCCGCATTCGACACCAGTTGTGAACTTTGGGGGTTCTTTAGCTCCGCGAGACAAGTGCGTAAACCGTGTCAGTAAAGCAAAGGGTCTTTATTGGCGATCAAAACAAAACAAAATAATGCTTTCTTCAGCACCAGAAAAACGTCACAACAAAAGTCCTGCTTGTTTCCAGCATAAATTAGAAAAGTCTTTCTTCAGCACAGCAAAAACAACCAAAAGAAAGGCACATACGTTTTAGTAAGAAGTCCTCCAGTCCTTCCCTGCAGACACAGCTTCACTTCCAAACTACTCCGCCCTCTGTCAGGACTTCCTTTCCATTTAACTCACTTCCTGGAAGTGGTTAACCCCTTGTGTGCCTGAAGCCAGGGGTCAGAAGGGGAGGCTCTCTTCCCTCCCAATTGTCGCTCCAGAGCCTCCGAAATCCCGGACCCCCAAATATCATTAAAAGAAGACAGAGAGGACTTTAAGCCCGTCCTCTCTGGATCCATTTTATCTATCCGGAACTTCTCACCCCCTTCAGGGTGACCTCCTGAACCTGTGTTTCAAATGGCCCATACTCCAAAAATCGGCACTATGTAGCGTCCATCCAGGACCCAACCCTGGCGTCCTGTACAATATACTATACTGTATATATATATATATATATATATATATTTATATAATTAACCCATCAATTTTTCTAGATCACCATGTGGTACCAAGTTGACATACTGTATCTATGTATCCTTGATGTCCATGCTAAATGCGCAATCCACAATGTCAATAGCCTAATTTAAAGTGCCAATTTTCATTCTTTATTTGAGCTCCAATGAGGTCTATAAATCCTTCTGTCCTTGTAGTCAGAGATCCATTTACAAAGATCTCTTAACGAATGACCTGGCTGTGCGAGTGGAATCACGCACATCCACGGCAAATTCAAAGACAGAAGGCTGTAGGGAGAACCACTCCATAATTCAGATAAGTGAGGGAGTGGTTTAAGGGTGGGGGGTTGGGGAATGTGACTCTGTTTCATTTTACACCCTAAATAGAGATGTGAACTATGCCTTAAGGACCCGCTCACGTATATATATGTACTTTTTTTTAAATATGAATATCTCGGTAACGGCAGCAGCCTTTCCTGTGAGCGGTCCTTTAAACGGTGGTTTCCATGGTGGACCTCCCTTCCTCCCGCCGCTCTCCCACTTACTGGAGCCGTCGGCAGCGGCGGAGGAGATCAGGTCCTCTCTCCTGCTCGACTGGGATACGAGTGAGGGCAAGATGGCCCCCACCCGTCTCCATAGCATAGCAGGGCGGAAGCGACGTCGAAAAGTCACTTCCGCCCATGCTTCTTTAACCACTTCAGCCCGGACCATATTGCTGGCCACTTTTTGCGATTTGGCACTGCGTCGCTTAAACTGACAATTGCGCGGTCGTGCGACGTGGCTCCCAAACAAAATTGGCGTCCTTTTTTTCCTACAAATAGAGCTTTCTTTTGGTGGTATTTTATCACCTCTGCGGTTTTTAGTTTTTGCGCTATAAACAAAAATAGAACGACAATTTAAAAAAATATTTTTTTTTTACTTTTTGCTGTAGTAAATATCCCCCAAAAATGTATAAAAAAAACATTTTTTTCCTCAGTTTAGGCCGATACGTATTCTTCTACACATTTTTTGTAAAAAAAATCGCAATAGCGTTTATTGATTGGTTTGCGCAAAAGTTATAGCGTTTACAATATAGGGGATAGTTTTATGGCATTTTTTTTTACTAGTAATGGCAATGATCAGCGATTTTTATCGGTACTGCAACATTATGGCGGACACTTCGGACACTTTTGACACATTTTTGGGACCATTGGCATTTTTATAGCTATAAAAATGCATTGATTACTATAAAAATGCCACTGGCAGGGAAGGGGTTAACACTAGAGGGCGAGAAAGGGGTTAAGTATGTTCCCTGGGTGTGTTCTAACAAAAGGGGGGTGGACTGACTAGGGCAAATTACTGATCCCCCGGGTCAGTAATTTGTCAGGCATTTTTCCCCCTGACAGGACCGGGAGCTGTGTGTTTACACACACAGCTCCCGGTTCTCACTCTGTAACGAGCAATCACGGGTGCCTGCATGCGCCCCTATTGGCTGCTTGGCTAGATGACGTAGATATATGTGATCTCGCCCAGCAGAGTCGACCTGCCGCTGTAAAACTGTGGTGGCTGGTCGGCAAACGGTTAAGGCATATTTTCTTTTTCCACATCAAGTTTATTAAAAAAAGGAGTATATAAACAGTGCGAATAGGGAAACGCAGTTCCCTGTAGCATTAACAAAAAGATAATAAGTGAAACATATCTAGACATGAGATGCCTATCATGAACCATAATAATCCAATAGTGGTATTCAAAGTAGTACAAATATGTAGAGGTGCAGTGGTGTATGAGCCAGCTTAACAACAACCATAAAAGGAAGTGCACCAAACCTTTCGGTCTATGACAAACATTACTGCTAGTAAAGAATAGAAAAGAAAAAGGTAATAGAGAAGATCATTCTACAGAACCATACAGTATATTAATATAGAATAACTCTTGCAGTCTAAAAGCTGATCACACAAATTAAGACTGAAAATGGCAGTATCCACTGAGACAGTTAGCTATCGGACAAGACTAGAGACTAGGGTTGTCCCGATACCACTTTTTTAGGACCGAGTACAAGTACCGATACTTTTTTTCATGTACTCACCGATACCGAATACCGATACTTTTTTTAAATGTCATGTGACAGTTTTCAAACCACAATACAGACTAAGGATATTTTCTTTAGAATTATGAAGAACTCTAACTCATTATAAAAGAATAAAAATGAGTAAAAATGAATAAAAAATATGTATTTGCTTGTCACGCAGTAGAAAAAAACTCAAAGAATTTTCACAGAACATGTTGATAAATACAAAAAAACTATTCTATTTAGGCATCGGGAGCATTTGCGGGAGTACAAGTACTCCCGCAAATACTCTGTATCGGTCCCGATACCGATACTAGTATCGGTATCTGGACAACCCTACTAGAGACCATTAAAAACAATTCTCCAGGCCTTATTCGACCAGATCTTTATACGTCTGAGAGAATTTAAAAAAGAAATCAAGGATTCCACGTGTCGTGGAAGAGTTCAATAACGTCATTGGACTGGGCTATCGTCTCCTCCATGTGGTGAACATCAGCTATCCTATGGAGCCAGTCCTTGATTGAGGGAACCCAGGAGGATTTCCAAAAAAGTGGTGTGAGTGATTTTGCTGCATTCAGCAAGTGTTTAGTTAGAGAGTTTTTGTATCTGTGGAAGGAGAAGTCCGAGATATGGACAAGACAACAAGCCGCATCCAATTTCAACCTTGTTTTTGTAATTTGTAGTATCACCTTTCTAACCGAGTCCCAAAAGGGTGTAATAAGGGAGCATTGCCACCATATGTGATAGAGGGTCCCCTTATCATTGTGGCAACGCCAGCAAGTGTCCGAGGATTGTGCAAACCAGGCATGAAGATTTGCCTGAGTCATGTACCAATGCGTCAGCAGCTTGTAGGCCGTCTCTTTTCCTTTTTATCTCTCTCCCTCTTTCTCTTTATCTCGGTACTACCATACTCTTCCCTCTCTATCTTATGAGCACACAAGTGGCAGGTTTAGGATCTCAAAGAGATAACAAGTGCTTCAGTAGGGTGTGGGCCGGGATGGTTAATAAAACTATCCTGCTGTGTGGCCAGCCTCACCTCCCATGTATCTTCTATTAGTAGTAACAAGAGTCTCCACGCCTTAAAAGCCTAAGTAAAGCCTGGTATAGTTCTGGGTGTCATAAGAACATGGTTCAGGACTGACGAGCAAAATGGGCTATGTGGGCGTAGGAGTCAGAACAGTCTGGCGTGATCCATAAGGTCAAGGCAGGAGGGTCAAGAAACGCCCACCCCCTCAGACTCCCATGCGGATAGTGGTGAGGTCAGGCAAGTGGGGAGACAAGATGTTCATAAATCGCAGAGAGGATGGGGCAGGAACTCATTCAAAAATAATAAAAAATAATAATAAAGAAAAAGAGAAAACAAAGGAACAATATGGTCTAAAAACCCTTGATGTACCCTGTAACCAAGTTTATAGCATCATGTTCCCGTATAGTGAAGCAACATCACAGCTAGTAATCCTCCAGGGCCCTGGAGGAGTGGGACTTGACGTTGGGGGTACCAGCTAGTGATCCAGCTTGAGAGCCGCCATGACAGGAGGATATCATCTTTTTGGAGGTTCTGTTGTCAGGGGATAAAAATGGACAACTCGTGGGCTATGAATCAAGGGAAGAAGGAGGAATTCTCAGTACCAGTCTGGAAGCTCAATCTCTCGAAGTTGCAGGGCCTTGCAAAAGTCAGAAAGCTCTTCAGGAGAATGTAAGACATGTTGTTTACCTATGTGGCTTACCATGAGAGCAAATGAAAACCTCCAGGAGTATTTCAGCTCCCTTTCCCTGAGTTTATCCAGAAGTGGGCGTAATGCTCTGCGGTTTTTCAGGGTAATTTGGGAGAGGTTTTGGAAGAGCATGATCGTTTCACCATTAAAAACGATTTGATAATTTCTGCAAGCTTTTCTGATAATGTCCTCCTTGAGTGGGAAGTTTTGCAAAAAGCAAATGATATCGCGGGGTGGTTGAGTGCCTGGGCCTTTAGCTCTGAGAGCACTGTGGGCTCTGACAAAATCAATGGCGGTGTCCTCGGGCCTTTCAAGCAGGCTGTTAAAGACCCTCTGCAGGGCCAATATAATCTGGTCATGTTTGACCGATTCCGGGATCCCCGGACCCTGATATTACATCTCCTTCCTCTATTGTCTAAGTCCTCCAAATGCCTGTTAATTTCAATAAAGTGCATAGAGTGCGTGGCAGACACCTTCTCCGGTCTGTGTATTTCCTTCTCTCTATGTTTCCCTGCCACCTCTGTTATCGCCATCTTCTCTGTCAGCACAAGGAGGTTAGACTTGAGGTTTGTGATAGTGGCCGAGAATGTGGATTTAATGTCCACAGCAATGCCGGTCATGTCAGCGTATGTGAGGGGAAGATTAGTGCGGGAGGGTCCCCTACCATTCTCCTCTGTCGCGGACTGGGAATCCTCGCTATAATCCTTCTCCACGTGCAGCGGCGCCATCTGGCCCCCAGGCATGTTGTTGTGTGAGGAGGTCTTTTTTTTCCCCGCAATATCTCTCCCAGAATAAGTGGTCGAAGCACACGGGATCTGGTGTGAGGTGTCCCGTGGGTCTTCCTGTACATTCTGCCATGGTTAGTATGCAGAGAGACGGGCAAAGGCTGGGGAACTAACAGAGCTCTTCCTCTATGCTGCCATCTCCGTTGCGCGCCAAGCCACGCCCCTAAGGCATATTTTCTTGTCATTTTTTCAAATGATAATTTTTGCATTTTAGTCTAAATATCTTTTTGACCCCAGATCTCATATTTTGGAGGACCTGTCATGCTTTTTTATATTACAAGGGATGTTTACATTCCTTGTAATAGGAATAAAAGTGACCCATTTTTTTTTGTGTGTAAAAATTAATAAAATAAATAAAAATAAATAAGAAAACAAAACAATGTTTTTTAAAGCGCCCTGTCCCGACGAGCTTGAAAACGGTGTTCAATCCACACAAGTGAGGTATCACCGCGATCATTAGAGCGAGAGCAATAATTCTAGCCCTAGACCCCCTCTGTAACTCAAAAGATGCAACCTATAGAATTTTTTAAACGTCGCCTATGGAAATTTTTAAGGGTAAAAGTTTGACGCCATTCCACGAGCGGGCGAAATTTTGAAGCGTGACATGTTGGGTATCATTTTACTCGGCATAACATTATTTTAACAATATAAAAAACAATTGAGCTAACTTTACTGTTGTCTTATTTTTTAATTAAAAAAAGTGTTTTTTTTTTCCAAAAAAAAAGACCGCTGAGCAAATACGGTGTGACAAGTATTGTAATGACTGTCATTTTATTCTCTAGGGTGTTAGAAAAAATATATATAATGTTTGGGGGTTTTAAGTAATTTTCTAGCAAATAAAACTGTTTTCATCTTGTAAACACCAAGTCTGAAAAACAGGCAAGGTCCTTAAGTGGTTAAGGGCCCATTTTCAACTAAGGATTTTGTTGCGATCTTTTAACCTATCCATGAAATTGGGTTGCCAACGAATGGCAAAGCAACACACATAGGGCAGATGCACTGCCATTGCAGGCGAAACACTCAAGTGTATTTGTCATTTTAAGCTAGTTCAAGTAACTGAGTTTGAATTAGTATCAGCCTCCTGCAATCTCCTTTACTCAAAGGAACATTCGGGAATGGGAGCCAATCAAGAGAGCTGCATGCAAATGTAATGGCAAGGAATATGCTGATAAGAAAACAGAATAGGGTGAGTGCTTCAAACATGTCTTCCTCTCTTCGTCCCCATTACATGGTTAGTGGGGTGATTAATAGTTGACAGAAGAGGGATAATATGTATTGTGCTTTTAGCTCACAGGAAATCACAAGGACTTTGTGTGCTAGTTTTCTCCGGGTTTTGTAATCCAGGATTGGGGTTTGGAGCTTGAAGGCTTTAAAGTCATGGAGGGACATGGCATTCAATTCTGTGTCCAGGTCTTACTGGAAACCTTAAGGTTGTGTGCAGGTATGCATACTCATTATAAGCAAGGTCTGGCCATAGCTCAGGGCTCCAGACAAAATGGATGTCTTCCCCCATCAGAAGACGGTTATGTGCTCACATTTGGGGACACAAGAGGTGATCTACTCAGAAGACAGTACCCCATTGTGGAAAGATTCCTTACCCACAGGACTGAGGAAATCAGGACAGCTAAGCAAGTCTGGGAGACTAATAAAACTGAGGCTACTAGTTGAGTTCAGGGGAGTGAGAGATTCTGTGACTCTCAGTGGAGTAGGAGATCCTGGGGTGCCAAGTTTTTTCTTGATAGCAGCATATATATAAGACGGAAACTTGTGTGTCCAGTCTTATGCTGCTCCATTCACCGTGCAGATCAAGCAGTGTGTGTTTCAGACCACAGGTAAAAATCCAGTCCTTTATATCACTATAATTATTATATAAAATTCCTTTCTACTCATCATTTGAGTTTATGCTATCCTATATTTATAGAAATGCATATTTGCCTGTATATTGTTGGACATAGATCACAGTGTCACACTTTATTTTCAGGCATTACTACTTGATACATTATGACTGATTGAATTACATATCATCCCTTTTAGATAACCCCTAATAATCCCTTTTAGATAACCCCATCCCTCTGTAGTTTGATATACCTACCCTGGTACATCTCTGCCATTTTAAGCTTCATCCACAAGTTAAAATGCAAACCTTTTCCCTTCAATAAAGGTGTGTGTGGATAGAGTAACTTAACATACTTCCATATCAATACAGAGTATGTTTAGTATACCCTGTTACTCCACAATAATAAATAGGCTTTTTGTCCTCTTTGTTTTTTCTCCCCTCCTGTTTTTTCTCTAGATTCTAGAAATGTGAGGGACCTTTTGCTCCAGTGTTGATGGTCTGTGGGTTCCATTTCGGTCGCAGGGTGCCCTTTGTGTCTGGTCCTGGTATTGGGCCCACAAACTTCCACGTTTCCTTACAAGTCCTCTACATCAGTCTGATTCTCGGCAGCGGATTCTCTTCCAGTTTTTTTTTCAAATGGATGCTATTGGTGATTTTTAAGAAATACATGGTTAGAATCTAGATTATATTATTGCAATGTGATTATTGTAAAGCCTATTCACATGATGTATTCTAATTACTTACTGCTATTGTGCTCTTTATTGAATTCTAGACAACAAATAACTTAACCACTAAGCCCTGAAGAAGAGGTTTCATCACTTTCAACCTTGAAACGCGTCAGACTTTCTCTGTCCTAGTCCATTTATCAGGACAGAGTCAAGTGTTTGTTTTGTCTGTATAACTGTTTTTTGATATTTTATCTGTACAATTGTTTATATGCATCCTATTAGATCCTGTGTCTGGGTTTCAGTTTACCTCAGTGGCAGCCCTGCAGCACCAGTCCTCCTTTCTTTTTTTCTTTTTTTTCTTTCCCACATCAGACTCAACCAGGAAAAAGGTCAGCGAGACATGCTCACGATGACTCCGCCCTTCATGTCTCGTCTATGGTCTAACATCACGTGTGGTTTTCCATTCATTTGCCTTTGTTTTTTTTTGTTTTGTTTTTTTCCTTTTTATATTGTTCACTTCTTTCCTTGCTGCTATATCCCAGCAAAAAGAGAGAAATAAAAAAAGAAAGTCACTCTTAAATAGACTTTTTTAGTTATGGCCATCATTCCATAGAGAAAATCCCGCCCCTGAGTTACTACCTTTCCTTTATCTTTTAATTCCCCACTAGTCCTTGCCCGCCCCCCCCCCACCTCCCTTTGGTTCTGTCGTCAGCTTATAAGTTTAGTTTCGCTATTACTACCTAGGTCTCACCTGTCTATTTCTATCATTGCCTGTACGAATTTTTCTGACGTTTTGAATGCTCTCCATTGCTCCCAGACTGTTCTGCTTCCAGCCTCTTCTCCCAATTCTGCCCGTCCAAGATATTCCATTTCTGATATATAATCAACTCGGTGTATCCATTCTTTTTTTTTTGTAATATGTTCTTATTAAAGAAGTAGCATACAAAGTATAACAGAACATAAGCACAACATTTTCCATAATTGTCATACAGAGAAACAGTACGAGGTGGGAGCCATCACAATGAGTATCGAGTGTCTAGAACAAGCATAGGAGTGGATAAGCTCTCAATGAGGGATTGGGGAGACACCACTACTCCGTATGACAAGGGGGGGGTACAGAGCAGTGGAGGGAGGGTAGAGGGGGGGCCCAGGAGGGCAACCGTAAAAAAGGGAAGTAAGGGGGAAGCAGTGTCAAAAAAACTGTAGATAACAGGAGAGAGGAGGGGGGGAGTATGTTAGCACCTTGAGGGTTTCTAGTAAAGAAAAGACATGTTCTTAAAGTTCACCATCTCCGTGGGGGTGAGTGTAAATAACATGTAGGGTTCCCATAGGCGATAGAAACGCGCTCCGCTCCGTTCATGAGTTAAATTCGTGGTGAGCTTGTCCTTGTAGAGCAGTTTCAACATTTCCTGTTGGACTTGGAAAATAGTCGGGCTAACATTAGATACCCAATTCTGTAGGATTGCTCTCCTGGCCAGCAGTAGGCAGATCAGGGTCCAGTCTTTTCCAGGGTGTAGGGGCGACCAGGGGAGTAGTTGTGCATCCCAATGGCCGAAGATGAGCAGTAGAGGATCCTTGGGTATCTGCAACAAAGTAACCTTGAAGACATATTGGATAACTTGGTCCCAGAAAGCGGCGATGTATGAGCAAGCCCAAAAGGGGTGGGCTAGACTTGGTTTCGGGAGTTGACAAAAGGGGCATTCTGGAGTGGCCTGGGCTCTGCTGAAGGGGATGTGGGCCCGATGGACGATTTTTAACTGCGTCTCTCTCCAGACCTCGTTGGGGATAAGTCCGTGGACAGTGTTGAGACCATTCAGGAGTTTCTCCACCAGGTCCGGGTCGGGGAAGTCTTTTGACCAGTTGGCCGCAGAGGAAGATCGGACAGGGGGGGTGGTTTGCAAAAGAAGAGGAAGATATAAGTCCGAAATCTTGTATGAACCCTGGTCGAGCAGAGTGTCTATGAACGAACTCTTAAACCTTTTGCTGTCGTCCCTACAGGCGTTTTTCAAGAAGCTGATGCACTGTCCGTATTGGAATACGTGGGACGGTGGGAGTGAGAACTTGTCTGCCAAGACCCTAAAACTGATGGGGCGACCCGACTGTGGATCGCATAAAGAGAAAAAGTCTTCAAGTCCCCTGGCTTGCCAGGTGTTGTAAGGTTGGTTATCCAGCCCAGGGAGGAAGCATGGGTAGCCTCGTATTGGGGCGTAGCGGGAGATAGAGGGAGGGAGATTGAGGGTTTTCCTGACTTCCCTCCAGGCGATAACAGTGTCTCGAAGAAGGAGATTATGTTGGAGGGGGGGATAGATTTCCACCGGCAGTGTAGGAGGGCGGTTAGGGAGAAGGGGTGGACCATTGCCGATTCCAAGGAGAAGTTAGAGCAGCGGGAGGATTGAGTCACCCGGTCTAGGCTTATTCTCAACAAGCAAGCCAGGTTATAAGTTCTGACGTTGGGCAGGGCAATGCCCCCCTCGCGCCTGGGAAGATGGAGCTTGACAAATGCAATGCGCGCTCGCCTGCCTCGCCAGAGAAATTTGGATATGGCCGAATTCAGGGCCATAACATCTTTATGGCGTAGAAGCAAGATGATGGTCTGTAGTGGGTAAAGCAGGCACGCAAAGCTGACCATCTTTACAAGGTGACATCTACCTAGTAGCGACAGGGGCAGGTCCATCCAATTTTCCAATTTTTGGGAGTATGTAATATGAGATTTTGCGACGGTGAATGGGGATGTATGAGACCAGGAGGGGACAGAGAGGGAGCCTATGGGGAGAATTTCGCTTTTACCGTAGTTGATACGAAGACCAGAACATTGTCTGAATACGTCAAAAGTGTCTTTTATAGTGGCCATGTCCTGGGAGGGATTGGATATAAAAAAAAAGGACATCGTCGGCAAAGAGGAAAGTACGTAGGTCCTGATCCCCTGTCCTGATACCATGAAGTGGGGCTAGCTGGGTTAGATAGCGGGATAGCGGTTCGAGGGCAATGTTAAAAAGTAGCGGGGATAAAGGGCAGCCCTGTCTTGTGCCTTTATGTAGACGAAACTCATCTGAGAGGAGGCCCGCAGCCACCAATTTAGCGGCCGGGGCGGTGTACATGGAACTAATGAGGTGGGCAAAGGGGCCTAGGAAGCCCATTTTTGACATGACCATGGAGAGCCATTCGAAACTGACATTGTCGCAGGCTTTTTCCGCGTCTAATGTAATGATGGCATGGTCCCCTTTCGGGTCACATTTTGCGTGCTCCAAGGCCATCATTACCTTCCTAATATTCATGGTGGCCGTCCTGCCCTTCACAAAACCTGATTGGGAGGGGTGGATTAGGGAGGGGATGATAAAGGACAACCTGGTGGCTACAATCTTGGAGAGGATTTTGACATCGAGGTTCAAGAGGGAAATTGGTCTGTAAGACCCTGGTTCTAATGGATCTTTCCCTTTCTTCTCCAAAAGCTTAATAATAGCTTGGTTACCTGTGGGTAGGTAAGGGCCACCCGCCCATATATGCTGGTAAACGCTATGAAGGGTGGGGGTGACAGTGTAACTGAAGGATTTGTAGAATTCCCCCGTGAAACCATCAGGGCCCGGGGCTTTAGAGGGAGCAAGGTTCTTGATAACATTTAGGATCTCCAGTGTGGAGATGGGGGCATTAAGGGCTTCGAGCTGGGTAGGAGAAACCTGGTCCAGGGAAATTTTTTTGAAGGAAGTCAAGGGCAGTCGGTTTATCTATGGGGTCAGGGGCGTAGAGGGAGGAGTAGAAATTGTGCATAGTAGCATTGATGCCCGTTGGGTCGTTGTGTACAGACCCCGATGCGTCCCTTAGGGATGTAATATGCGTTGGGCGAGTAAGGCTCTTGCTTAGTCTGGAGAGGAGTCTACCGGCCTTGTTGCCAAATGTATGTAGAGAGGCATCCAGACGTGCCTTTTGGGTCTGTTCAAGGGATGCCGACCCAGGTATCAAAGGACTGTTTGGCCGTGAACCAAGTCTTCCGGTTGGAAGGGGAGTCGTCTGTGTAGAGGGAACGTTGTGTCTGGTGCAGTAGCGTGCTGGCTTTTTTGTAGTGACAGAGGGTATGGCGTTTAAAGGATGCCGCGTAGGCTATGATACAGCCCCTGAGGTAGGCCTTACCAGCTTCCCAGAAGAGGTTAGGATTCTCTGTGTGTGCCCGCGTTATTAGAAGCGAACTCTGAACCAAGCTGTTTCTAAATGTTATTTGAAGTCGGAGTTGTCGTGTAAGTAGGAGGGGAACCGCCATATCCTGGGGTTTGAGTGCAAGTCAGGGTCGACAAAGTCTAGGGACACAGGGGCGTGATCCGAGATCACAATATCGTGAACGTCAGCTTCGGAGATTAATGGAAGGAGGGAGTCAGAACAGAATAAGTAGTCCAGTCTTGAGAATACATTATGGGGGTTGGAGTAGAACGTGAATTCCCTGCCCGCAGGGTGGCGTAGACGCCACACGTCGTGAAGAAGTAGGGAGTTCATTGTAGATGCCAATAATGTCTGGGTGAGGGGCGCTGAGAGGGGGTGTGTATTCCTAACGGAGGATCTGTCATCGGTCGGGTGCATGGTGGAGTTGAAATCTCCGCCTATCAAATGGGGGAAACCCGGGTCCCGAAGAACCCAAGTTGTGAGGTCCCCAAAAAATTTGCCAGTGGGATTGTTGGGTGCGTAAACATTAGTAATGATAATGGCTCTAGACCCCAGTTTGATACGGGCAGATACAAAGCGGCCCTCAGAATCAGAGTCTGTGGAGAGGATCGTGCATGGAAGGTTTTTATTGATGAGGATGATCACCCCCGCTTTCCGACCACAAGAGTCGGACCCGAGGACTGTGCCCACCCAGAGTTTTCGCAGACATGGAAAGTCAGGGGTGGCTAAGTGGGTTTCCTGAAGTAGGGCAATGTCAGTTTTAAGATGTTTAAGGTGGCGCAGAATTTTCATTCTCTTGTTGGGGGAGCGGAGCCCCTTAACATTCCAAGAGACTATTTTCATGGTGGGTGAACTATTAGGGGAATGTGGGCAGGAAATGGAGATTTAGAGTGTGGAGGCGTACAGTATTGCATGAGCAAGGAGCAGGGATCGAGAGCAGAGAGACTGTTATCTAGGAGAGAAATCAGAGAGGTGGATGGTGCATCTAAGGCAGGGCAAATGTACAAAGGTGGGGGTGGGGGGGGGTGGGGGAATGGGGGTGAACATGGCAAAGAACAAAATCATTGAACTTCACTTTTTTCCGCATGGAGTCACTGAGTAGGCCAACTCCCAACACAGGACTCACTATGCTGCATCATACTCGTAATTAGACGAGAGGGGCAGAGGCAGCAGGAGTAAAGCGTGGGGAGGGGATAGGACCCAGCAGGGAGCCCACCAGGAAAAAAGGGGAGAAGATAACTTACAATCAGATATTCAGGAGAACACAGTGCAATACATCAAAAACATTTTGAACATTCAGAGCATAGTAATGAATGGTCATATAAAACCCAGGAGAAACTGTAGGCCTACCGGGAGCCCTCACGGGCGCTGGAGGGGTGGAGGCCTGTTTCGGAAACGTGTGTGTCCTGGGGGAGTCAGGGAACGTCGGGGGGGGGTGTAGCCATCGCTCATGGCGTGGAGCAGTCCAGAGTAGATCATGACGAGAGTACACGTTGCTGGTCTGGACCAGATGATCTGAAGCGTTTTGGAGAGTCCTTACGTGGGCTGCCGTGTTCCAGGGCCCGATTGGTGGGTGCTGACCTGGGTGATGAGTTGGGGTGTGGAAAGATAGTTGTTCCCCGTTGGGTCCTTTGAGCCGGAGGACCGCTGGAAACGCCAGGGTGAATTTAACCTGCAGGCGGTGAAGTTCTGAGCAGATCTGCTAGAACTCTTTTCTCCTCTTGGAGACTTCAACAGAATAGTCCGCAAAGACCAGGATGTTGATGCCGTCTACTTGAAGAGACCTGGACTGTCTGAACTTCTGCAGGATGAGGGCCTTCTCTGAATAGTTAAGGTACTTTGCGATGACAGGTCGAGGCAATTTGCGATCAGAGTTGAAAAGGCCCATACGGTGTGCACGTTCGATGGTGCAGGGGCCTGGGAGGCCCAAGGCTTCCGGGATGCGATGGGCGCTTAGGTCAGAGAGCGCCAAGGGTTGTAGCGATTCAGGGATGCCCACGAAACGCAGGTTGCTCCTCCTGGATCTATTCTCCAAGTCGTCTAACTTATCGAGTATGTATTTATTCGTCTTGTCCTGGGCCATTTCTGTGGAGTGGGCCTGGTAAAGGTCTTCTTCTATGTTGGCGATGCGCTGCTCAGCTTCGTTCAGCCTGGATGTGTGTTCCCCCAGTTGGGCCTGTATCTTTTGCATTCCTGAGTTGATAGCCTTCTCAACTGAGGAGGCTATCACGGGAGACAACAGGGCAGCTACTGCTTGGGCTATGAGTTCAATATTTTGTAGGTCCCCAGATTGTGGAGGAGCTGTGGGGGGCAGGACAGCCTGAGAGGAGGGTGTAGGGGCCGTTGCAGCACTCACCTCCATCGCAAGATTCAAAGCCGATTTGCGGCTGCCCCGTTCGTGCCGCGGCGGCCGCGTACGATCGCCCGGCGCCTTTTTCTAAATATTTATCCATCCCCGCAGCAGGAGGGATGCCGGATGGTGCTGGCGGCGGATTGAGGTGGGCGAGCCGGTTTTATAGGCTGATTTCTGGAGCCTGGAGCAGGAGCTGAAGAAGGAGTCAGCTACTCCATGCGGCGCCGGAACCGGAAGTGGTGTATCCATTCTTTTATGGATGACCTCTGTGGGTGTAGCGAGTTTTTTGGAATTAGGCCCTTTGCTGCATTCAGCAACACCGGGACCAGGGTCGATTCATACCGTTTTTTTGGCCTATCCGCACCACTCCTCCTATCTCCCTTTACCCTGCCATTGGCTTCCAGTGCTTTTAATTATATTAAGGAGGGTGCTTTAACTGGGGGGGCAGACTGACCTGGGGGGATTATACTGGGGGACAGACTGACCTGGGGGGGATTATACTGGGTGACAGACTGACCTAGGGGGGAACTGTACTGTGGCACAGTCTGACCTTGTTTGATTTAACTACATTCCTTAAGCTTCTCCTATTAGTAACACAATTTGGCCACACCCACTTTTCATCACAGGTTGCTACAATACAATGATGCTTCAATACTACTCTTATTGGGCCACTCAAAGGTGTCCCAGGTCTTTTACACTCCTATAGTGTAAACTTCAAAAATAAATTGCTGTTCGCGCCACTAAAGTGTTCAGGGTTGGCTTGTTGAAAAGGTGGCAACCCTAACTGTAGGCCTAGTAAACCATGAGAACCCAGAGAATCAGAAGAGCTGATGATATGATT
Source organism: Rana kukunoris (assembly GCA_029574335.1). Classification (NCBI taxonomy): domain Eukaryota; kingdom Metazoa; phylum Chordata; class Amphibia; order Anura; family Ranidae; genus Rana; species Rana kukunoris. The sequence continues at coordinate 219,864,415 of CM056053.1, read as the reverse complement.
TGAGTGGCCAGTGAGCAGAGATGCTGAAGAGTGAGCCAGGTAGCTTACCATTCTTGTTGTTTGTTGGGATGATAACTTGATTTAAGGATTTTTATTTATTTTTTTCAAATTAATGTGGGCCAGGAAAACACTTAACCACAGTTCTGACTTGTACAAACACATCTACCACTGAGCTAAAGAACCACCATATGACACTTGTGTGATCAACAGGTATTGTCTGTACTTGCTAAAAACGTAATTAGCCTAAATAATGGAATATAATGCAGCCACTACATCTCAGTTTTTTGGTTTAGATATCCTCTAAGCCATATCAATAAAAGTTGACCACCTGCCTTCAGTGTATTAAGTATGTAATAAGTAATTCACACTTTAGCTGAACAGCTTGGCCTGCTACCAAAACTGATAATTATTGGTGAACCCAGAGTTCAGTAAATGCATAACACAATTCATAAAAGCATTTTTATAAACTATTGCAGACCTTTAAGTGGCTGCTGGGCAAAATATTATCAAAAATAGCATGGAATTCCAGAAAATATTGCGGGAAAATGCTTTATAATTAAAAACTGTATGGGTGGGAGGAATTTGGCTTCTCATGCCCTAAAGCTGTACATGGTGTTACAGAACCAGAACAGTTTTCAGGGACAGCATCAGTGACAGTGTTCTTTGGCAGTGTATTTCTGGCAATGGAACTCACTTTGAAAAAATAGTGATTACCAGGATCAACAGGAAATAAATGTGTTATGGGATAACTCAGAAAAATAAAACTGCTATGTTCATACTATTGACAAACTGCACAACATGTGATTTTTTTTTTTCGGGTTTTTAAAACCCCAAAACTAGCACCGTTATCACCACCAAAATGTTTGTATTTGAGCAAAATTCAAGCCAAAGGACTGGACAGGATGGATGTCAGAAGGAAAATGAAGCATACAATTTTGACATGGTCATGTTCTGGTTCAGACCAACTAAGAACCAGAAATAGTATGTCAGTAGCTAGTAGACAAGCTCAGACCAGTCAGACCAGGAGACACCAGAACAAGATACTATCTGCAACCAAAGTATCAGATCACATAACTGCAAGCAATTATTGCTAATTATTTTTAAACCTGCACAAAGTGACATCGATTGACAATTTGTGTTTCAGTGATCGGCACTTTCATCGCTCCCTAAATCTGTTTTCAACTACCACTATTGGTCATGTTTTATAAAAAAAATTTACAGCACTGAATGGGATAGCAATAGTACACATTTGGGAGTATGGGACTATTCTCTGGGTATCTCTTTGGCAGTTCCTCCACTCAGTAGGTCTTGTAAATTCAAGTGTACCCTTCCCAAAATAATTACATGCACTTTCTTTAAATCATCCCAGTCCATTAGATGCCTTTTCTGAAGGTTTATTGCACATATATTTTGAGAATTGGTTATAAAAATACCAAAGAAGCATTATGAACCTGGTTTTCCTTTAATAACTGTATTTTAAGAATTGTATTTCCCACACTGATCAACAGGTCAAAGTGACTTCCCGCAAGCAAAAGTTCCTTTATATTTTCTGAACCCGGGAACTGATTGTAGCACTAGATCAGGGATCCTCAAAGTACGGCTTTCCAGCTGTTGTAGAACTACACATCCCATGAGGCAATGTAACACACTGACATTCACAGACATGATGGGAATTGTAGTTCCTGAACAACTGGAGGACCATAGTTTGAAGACCCATGCACTAGATTAATGGAGGTTTAGTTGTTCCTCCAGCTTTACCTCTTAGCCTATCACCTTTCACCAGCATGTCCAATAGACTTAGGAGCAATGAAACCCTCACCAGCTTCACAGTTCTCAGACTTGAGGACTGATCTTTCTACATGTATGAAAAGAGAAAACACCCCAAGATCATTCTAAAATATTTCTCCATATATACAACAGTCTCCTGGAGCCTATGCACTGGTTCCAAGTGGATTGGAAGATCTGCTATGTTACAAGGAAAAAAAGTTTCAATTGTGCCTACGTGGTACCCTGTAAAAATTTATATTTTATCTTGATTTCATCCTGAGAATTAGCAATGGACTCCTGTGCTAGAACCTCATAGCAGTGTATATTTAGTGTGAGATCTAAAGCACTGCTGACTCTGACTGTTAATCTCAAGAGGTTTGGAGTGAGATTTGGTGATGTCGCTGCTGTGCCTCAGCCTCCTTTCCTTGCTGGAGAGTAAGGGCCCTTTCACACGGGCGGACCAACGGTCCGTTTTTTACAAGTCCGTTTACCCTTTACACCTCACAGGAATCTTCAGTGTTTCTGGCCAAAATTATGGGAGATCACCTTAAAGAAGTGAACATGGAACAACTGTCAATGTGCAGCCAGGAGACAGAAAAATTCAGTCTGAAAATTCCTGTGGCCTATGGACCAAAAAAGATAACTGTACTTTCTCTATAAGCACAGTTATCCTTTAAAAAATTAAGTTCACCTTTTAAGAAAAATATCCTGCCCATTTCATAGTGCCCTCTGCCCTCTGCTGCCAGTGTAGTGGTCCAAACGCCATACTCTGAAATACACAGCCCCGAAGTGAGTATCCATTATTATGCTCGCAATGGCAAGTGCTAAATTGTCAGAAAGACAACACGTGACCATGCTGACCACGAAGAAGCACATCTTTCTTCTGGGACATCTTGGATGCATTTTTCATTGGTTAACATGGTCGCATGGATGCACTGAACAATGGGCACTACGGACTGCCACACTGGCGACATGGGGCATCATGGACACTATGTGCAGCAGGATCTGGAGAGATGTCCAGAATATCTGGATTTAGTTCACCTTTTTTTATTTTTCATGAGTAGGTGAACTTACCCTTTAACTCCTCAGTGACTGGACTGTTATACTTCTAAATCTGGATGGATAGAAGATGGCAAATAATGGCGTTATTACTCTGCTTATTCTAAATGATGTTTAAAAATCTACAATACTTATTATTTTCTAAGTTTCTATGCTGGTAATTACATACTTTTCTATTTTCGTTAAAGATAGACTCTGCAGCATGGAAGAAATATACAATTTCATGGTTCAATAGTATTGTTTGTGTGAAAATAAATATCCTGACTCAAATGTTTCATCTTTTTCAAACTGTGGCAATTCCAGATGATAACCCAGATATGTGGAACTTTTAAGAAGTAATCAACTCACTTAGGTGGAACAGAACAAACAAGAGTTTAAAAGTGTAATATTATTCTAGTCAACCTCAGTGGCAGACCCTGTCTTTAGGTTTTTTTACTTAGTATATTTCATTCAGATCACTGTTTTAACATTAAAAATATCATACAAGTAGGTTACAATAGCCAAATGTTGGATTTAAATACATTAAGAGTTTGTTTATAAAGTGGCAATGTTCAATGGGAGAGTGCTTTTGCAGTACACACGACTGGACTGTTTTCATCAGACAAACCGATCGTGTGTGGGCCCCATAGGTTTGTTTTCCATCAGTGTAAAAAAATAGAACATGTTTTAAATTTTTCCTATGGATAAAAAAACGATCGAAAAATCCGATCGTCTGTATAGAACTCCATTGGTCAAAAATCTACACATGCTCAGAATCAAGTCGACGCATGCTTGGGAGCATTGAACTTAATTTTTTGGGCTTGTCGTAGTGTTTTACGTCACCGCATTTTGGCACGATCAGATTTTTGACTGATGGTGTGTAGGCAAGACTGATGAAAGTCAGCTTCATCGGATTAGATTCCATTAGATATCCAATCATGTGTACAGGGCTTTATGCCCTGTACACACGATAGGTTAGTCTGATGAAAAAGGTCTGATGGATTTTTCCATCAGTTATCCGATGAAGCTGACTGATGATCAGTAGTGCCTATACACCATCAGTTAAAAAAACGATCGTGTCAGCATGCGGTGATGTAAAACACGACGTGCTGAAAAAAATTAAGTTCAATGTTTCCAAGCATGCGTCGACTTGATTCTGAGCATGCGTGGATTTTTAACCGATGGACGTCCTATTTTTTTAACCTATGGATAAATAACCGATGGCGCCCACACACGATCGGTTTGGTCTGATAAAAACGGTCCATCAGACCAATTTTATCAGACTAACATATCGTGTATACGCAGCATAAGAGTACTTATTAAATAACATGTACAAAATATCCTGAAAGGTTATGATAAACATAGTGGGCCAGATTTAGAAAGGACTTACGCCGTCGTATCTACTGATAGGCCGCGTAAGTCCACGGATGCGACGTCGTATCTATGCGCCTTATTCTTTTTTTTTTTTAATGATTTTTATTGGGTTAAAGAATAAAGACATACAAGATGGAGAACAACCTCCAAATGTCAAGTACAACAAGAAGGAAAAAATAAAGCAGAAAAAAAAAATGTTACACAATAACAACAAGTTCCAGTCAGTTTCCACATACATACATATAAAATGTATCAACTCAGAGATGAAGTACTATACATCATCTTATGAATCTACGGGTCTCTCACCTTCTTATTCTTAGTCCAGGGACAACACGGCTAGAACAAAAGTCCTCATACATAACATCTCCATAACTAACACTACATCGAGCTACCAACAGTTTGCAAAAGGCCCAACTAATAGTAATTAGAAAGGTTTTTACTGTGAAATTCCCAAATTCACCATCGCTTCAAGAATGTTGCTATGTTCCCATCCTTATAGGCCATTATTTTTTCATAAGCATAGGAGTCATTAACCAACTGTATTACCTCCTTTAGTGAAGGGGCAAGGGAGGACTTCCATTTTCTGGCAATTGTTAGGCGAGCTGCATACAAAATATGCATTACTACCGTGCGACAGAAGGGCGGGTAAAGCTCCATACCATTACTCAAAAGGGCCTTTTCAACTTTTAAATTGTTAAGGATGCCTGTGATGTCCGCTATTAAGCGAGCAATCATGGTCCAGAAACTACGAACAGACAGACAAAACCAGAGCATGTGAGCTAAATTACCTACTTGGCCACATCCTCTCCAACACAGGTTAGAGGAGCTGTTTGCAAATTTTGCCAAGGTGTATGGGGTCCTATACCATCTCAAAAGCATCTTCTGGGCTGATTCCCTAAAGTTAGAACATTTAGTATGAGCATAATTAGTTTTAATAGCATTGATCCACTGTTTCTGAGACACCGTTATTTTTAAGTCTGCTTCCCAATTCAAAAACTGGTCTGGGGTTTCAAAATGGAGTTTACTATTCAGTATGTTGTAAATCTCAGTTATACCTTTTTTCTATCTAGATCCAGAAAACCAAAGATTAAAGACAGGTTCCGGTAAGTCTACAAATTCATCCTGCACAGAAGAAAGTATGCTAGCCACCCTTGCAAAAGTCATAAATTCCTTCGCAGGGACGGAAAAGGCAGACTGCAACACTATAAATGGTTTTATCCTGCCCTGTGAGAAAAGATCCGAAATATTTTTGATGCCATACTCCCCCCAGTGGTGTATCATAAGGTCTGGGGAGTTAAGGGAGAGAGATGCCAATGGGACAGGTAGTCTTTTACAGGCCGTGTGAGGGTTTTTATGAGCCCTAAAGTAATCCCATGCTACCAAAGTGGCTGCTATTATTGGGTTCTTCCTAATGGGTAAGTTTTTACCTAAAAATGGAGATAACAGCAGGTATTTAAGCTCACCCCTACCTAATTGGGACTGTTCTGCTCTGACCCAATGTATATGGTCCGCGACCCCAAACAAACACTTAGCCTGGTCCAGAATTGCTGCCACGTGGTAATCTTTAACATTAGGAACTCCCATTCCCCCTACTCTTCTGCGTTTTATTAATACACTAAGGGAACATCTAGACCTTTTCCCCTCCCAAAGGAATTGAGATATTAAACGTTGCATTTTCACATAGAAACTAGAGGGGAGGATAAGTGGAAGTGCCCTGAAAAAATACAGCAATTTTGTATGCGCCTTATTCTTGAAATAAGATACGCCTGAATTTTGGCTTCATCCGACCAACGTAAGTCTCCTATGCCGTCGGATCTTGGGCGCATATTTACGCTGGCCGCAAGGGGTGCTTCCATAGATTTACGCGTCAAATATGTAAATAAGCAAGATACGCAGATTCACAAACGTACTTGTGCCCGCCGCTGTAATCTACGCCGTTTACGCAAGGCGTACGTCCGGCGTACCGTTACCCCTGCTATATGAGGCGCAGGTCATGCAAAGGTATGGACATCGGAACAGCCGTCAAATTTTACGTCATTAACATAAGTTGTACGTGAATGGGGCTGGGCGTAGGTTACGTTCACGTCATAGGCATTGAGCAGTCGTATCTTAGGGAGTATATATGCAATGTGATTCTGAGCATGCGCGCGCATGCACTGTTCATTCGGCCATTCATTTGCATTGGGTCACGCTTAATTTAAATAGATCACCCCCACCTCCTTCCTACTTTGAATTAGGCGGGCTTACACCGGCCAATTTACGCTACGCCCGCACAAATATACGCCGCCCTACGTGAATCTGGCCCAGTGTATCCAAACCTTTTGCTAAGTTCCATAATAAAGATCCCGCCCATTTGAAATTTTGGGGTATTGAACCCCATAAAAGGCATTGGCGAGGTAGCCATGAAGTTAGAACAATTAGCTAGCACATTAAAACCCCAGGGACTAAATAGTGAGTTTTTATTTAAATTTCTTTATTAGGGCCAGTTCACACCAGACGCAGTTCCGTACAGTTTTGTGTGCATTTTTTCTGCACTAAAAATGCATGCACAGTGTTTTCCATGTATTCCAATGGCTCTAGTTGGCTCTAGTTCACACCATGCAGTCAGTTTCCGGTGCAGATGTGTAAACCGATTGCGTTCCACTTTGGAACGCATTCGGCGACCACGTAATAACGTCATTGCTCGGCGCTGCTGCGTTCCACGCTGGACATGCGCTTCTCCTCATCCGCACTTCCTGGCACTATAAATTAACTTATGCCACATAACACAGCATTCCTTTATTGTCGGCCGTAGCCTAGTGAATACCGGTTCCATGCTACCATCAAACTACTGAATGATGGGTCTACGCTACCATCATGTATTGAATACCGGGATCCACGCTACCATCAATACATTACTTCCTGTGGGGACATTCTGCCTTATTTAGCTGGAGCGGACTCAACACTCTCTAAGCCATTCCAGACCACAAAACAACTCTTCTAGCACCTATCCTCTGGGAAGCGATAAGTACCCCCTGAAACTATAAGTTCCATGCATGTGACTTACCTTGCTTTTATATTGCATATAATTATTTCCCCTGTACATATTGAAATCAGGCATGCTTAAATTACCTTCATACTTGGATATAGCCATTGTGGATTCATATTACTATCATAGGACCTGCCTTACTTAATGTTGCATGAGTATGTAGCATATATGTATACCAGATGGCTTAGCTTATATCTTAAAGGAACACTAAAGGCAAAAAAAATTTTTTTAAGTAACAAACATGTTGGGGTGTGGCCTGGACGGCATGGTGTGAGGAGTGTTTTTCTGGAGCTCCGCTCGCTGAAAATCCGATATTGACTATCCTGGGGCTTCTACTGCCTATTTTCTGCTGGATTACAGGGCTCATTGTTTCGACTACCTGCTAGGACCATGTCACCACCAAAGAAACCCTCCGAAGCGGTCGCTAAACTGGCTAAGTACCGGCTCCACGACAAAGAGGGTGCGGAGGAAGATGGCGCCGGCACCTCTGCTCCCATCGATTCAGCGGCTGATCACACGGCACGAGTCCTGGAAGCTATCTCGGACTGTAAGAGCTCCCTGACATGCAAGATTGAGGAGGTAAAGATGGATGTCTCGCTCATCAGACAGGACATGCACAAGCTCACTGACCGACTCACGGAAGGCAGAGACCTGTGTTGGCCACGTGGAGGATGATATACCGCCATTACAGATTGCGGTTGAACAGCTCACCGTGGTCCTGGCAAAGCAAGACAACATGGAGAACCGCCTTCGGAGGTGCAATCTTCGTTTCGTCGGCCTACCGGAGGGTGAGGAGGGCACGAATCCGCCAAAGTTCCTAGAAGACCTGCTGGTGTCCACGTTTGGCTGCGCTGAATTATCCTCCTCCTTTGTGATGGAAAGGGCCCACAGGCTGGCTGCTAAACCTCCCCCCGGGTGGACCACCGCGGACCTTCATAGCTAAACTGCTTAATTTCCGGGATCGGGATGCTCCGCCTCACCAGAGTGCAGGGTAATATCCCTTTCAGAAACGTCGAGATCAGGGTGTTTCCGGACTTCTCCGCAGACGTACAGAAAAGGAGGGCCCTCTTTGCCGAAGTTAAACGTCGCCTGAGGATTCGCCAGTACTCCTATGCTATGCTGTTCGACGTCTAAAAGCATTGCTGGTATGATTAGAGACCCTGGGCCGAGTAGCTGAGGCGATCCTTTTATGTTGCAGAATATTCGCAATGCGAATATTCGTATTACGAATATTCGCGAATACTTTCTCTGCCCTTCTGTGTTTTGTGTATAAAAAATAAAAAAAAAATAGCTTTAGTTTAGTTTAATCCAGGAAATGATCTCCGTTTTCGCGTGTTGACGAGAATTTCGCAATCAGTTTCGCATTCGCATTAGCGAAATTTCGCAAAAAACATTTTTTGATAAAATATCACGAATATTCGATATTAACGAATATTTCACGAATATTCTTCTATATATTCGTGAAATATCGCAAAATCGAATATGGCGTATTCCGCTCAACACTATTTCCTAACACGTCTGAGATATGAATAAGACAGATGTGAGGCAGACTTTGAAACGTCCAGCAGTGGATCAAGAGTCACATTGAAGTCTCCTCCCAATATCACCCCTCCTTCCATAAACTCCTGTAGGATGTTAAGAACTCCATCCAAACAGCTCAGTTGTGCCCTGTTAGGCAGATATATAGAAGCTAAGGTAATACGACATCCGGACAGATCTCCCTTAAGGAACAGATAGCGCCCATCAGAATCACACCTCTGATCCACCAGAGACCATGGAACTGTCCCCGAAAGCAGGATACTCACCCCTCTCGTCTTAGAGTCTGAAGCTGTACTATGAAATACAAATGGATAACGGTCATTCTGTAATTTTGGTATCTTCCCCAATTGAAAGTGGGTTTCTTGTATAAATGCAACAATATTTGTATCTAGCTAAATTTAAGTATCTAGGGATCTGGATCTCAAAGGACCCCACCCAATACATCAACTTAAATCTTGTTCCACTACTATTGAAGTGGAAAAGTAAAAGTGAAATTTGGAAAAAATTTCCACTGTCTGTTGCAGGTCGATGCAACCTAATAAAAATGATCTGGCAGCCGCAGTTATTATACATATTGCATAATTCACCGGTATGGATAGAATACAAGTGGTACAAAAGGATAGACTCATTATTTAGAGAACTTATATGGAGAGGAGGTCAACCTAGAATAAGCCTACAAACTCTACAACTTCCTGTCAAAGAGGGGGGAATGGCGGTTCCACATCCACGACTATATTTTCTAGCAGCACAAATGCAACATTTATTAGGATGTGGAACCGCCAAAGGGGACGGAGCAAACACCCGACTTCTGCTGACAGATAACCCTCATAAGCTACTAGTGGAAGCTTTAGAGGCAATTTTTTTCTGCCACAATCACTCGATCACAAAACTAGTGACTAAAACGTGGAACACAGTAAAAGCAATAATGGGATATGCCGGCCCGACAGAATTTTCCCCCCTCTGGAACAACAACAATCTCCAGGAGACAATTAGTGTCGAGGTGTCAACTGAATGGATGAGTAAAGGCATATGTCGCCTAAAACATCTGTTCGAAGGGAACATTATAAAACCATTTCAAGAACTAGTAAACGAATTCGGAATCTCAAATAGAACTTTTTTTAAATATCTACAGCTACACCATGCCATACACGCGCAATTTCGCTCCCAGATAATTACATGGGCACAGATTCCTGCGCTGCTCACTCTAATAAGGGCAACAGTGGCTAAGGGTTTAATCTCGGGGATATACAACAGCTTGGGTGATAGAGCACTAAGTAAAGCAGGCCCGTGCAAGAGTAGAGGGGCATGGGAGAATGATCTGGGAATAATAACTCCACAACAATGGGACAGGATTCTTCAACAGGGCACCTTGGTATCCATAGCCCCGGCCCAAAGACTGTCGCACTTATTCCTTCTACATAGGGTCTACCATACCCCCCATAAAATGTTTAAGTTAGGGTGGAGACAAGACAATGAATGCCCAAGATGTAAAAACAAAGGGGATCTCATACATATGGTCTGGAAGTGCCCTAAATTATATGGCTATTGGGTGGGAGTCATAGAATATATCAACAAAATATTTGGATCTCGACTAGACCCAACAGCCAGAATATGCCTTTTGGGCTGTATGGATGACAATAGAGTACCGCAGGGCACCCTTGAAGCTATACTAAGAAGCCTATTTCAGGCTCGTAAGTTAATTGCCCAAAAATGGCAGGCCCAGGTTCCTCTGTCCATAGACAACTGGATAGTGGTTATGAATCAAACAGTCTCAAATGAAAAAGTTTACTTCCTGGGGAATTATCCCAAATTTGATAAAATATGGGGCTCGTGGCAGCGGAGGGCTGGAAACTCTGGTAGTGATACCCGACATCAGATCGTCCAGGACCCTTGTGCTTGTGAGTAAAAAAGGATAACTCCTTTCCAGGCCTTGGTAGTAACATTTTATCAAGTAGATCTACCTGACTGGATCTCACTAACTTTTGACACCAAACGACATGACTCTTGGTAAACCCGTGGTAGTAGACATGGAGCGTGTATGCTCTCAAGGGTAAGGGTGGGAGGGAAAGGGGGAGGGAAAGGAGGGAGTGGGGAGGTTAATAGCCAACAAGACAAATAAAGAAGACCAAGAACTTCTCTCACCACACCCCAGAGGACACTAATCTTCTTTTGTGCCACTTCGCACTCTATGCTTTATATCCTGCATGTAAAGAGTTTGTATATTTGCTGGCTGATTTGTAAAATGGTTTTAAATTATCAATAAAAAATTAATGAAGGAAAATAAATAAATAAATGCAACAATATACTTTATATTGTAATCCATAATCATCTTAAATTAGTTAGTGGCAACAGTCCCATTTTTTATTTTATCAGCTACAATGGTACTCCTATCGGTGACTCTGGCTCTCTCAATTTCCTTGGTAATGTCAGAGTGTACATAACTTTTGTCTAAACCTAAACCTATGGCCAAAACTGGGACAAGAAACCCAGAGTCTGATAAATTGTCCTCTGGGTATATAAGCGTTCCAATTGGTAGACTTAAAGTGATTCCTAGTATGCAAACCACTATCTTTCTTGAAGATCTCTAAATCCCAAAAAAGTAATTTGCTGTGTATCAATAGTCCAGGTAAGTTTAATATTCTTTGTGTTTCTATTAAACTTATTCAAGAATACCTTTAAACCAGGCAGATCACCCTCCTATATCATTACCTAACAGCACCCCAAATGGGAAAGGGGATAAAGGCGAACAAGACCCAAAATAATAATTCTTCCCCAGATACGAGACAACGCTCTGTATGAAGTTCAAGCAGGTCTGACCCTTTATTGAGAAATACAGGCTCTTATATACAATTTAGGATACTGCAGTAACCAAATGAACAATGACCCAACTCCGCCCACAACATCACACAATGGTTACCTAACGAGCCCCCCCAATACACATCATCCTCAATACATCTCTTAGCAAACACCCTGGCATAATTTACATGAGCTAATTAACTACAGCTGATGACTCAGACAACTGACCTTTAGGCTTCCTAGTCTGGTTGTCTGTTAACTTACAATACACATTATCACAGTAGCACAGTAGACTTAATTACCACAATAGACAATATAATGCAATCACACCCCACCTCATCACAGCAAGCTTTATAGAACACAACAGCCAACACACAATATATATACAATACAGGGAGTGCAGAATTATTAGGCAAATGAGTATTTTGAGCACATCATCCTCTTTATGCATGTTGTCTTACTCCAAGCTGTATAGGCTCGAAAGCCTACTACCAATTAAGCATATTAGGTGATGTGCATCTCTGTAATGAGAAGGGGTGTGGTCTAATGACATCAACACCCTATATCAGGTGTGCATAATTATTGGGCAACTTCCTTTCCTTTGGCAAAATGGGTCAAAAGAAGGACTTGACAGGCTCAGAAAAGTCAAAAATAGTGAGATATCTTGCAGAGGGATGCAGCACTCTTAAAATTGCAAAGCTTCTGAAGCGTGATCATCGAACAATCAAGCGTTTCATTCAAAATAGTCAACAGGGTCGCAAGAAGCGTGTGGAAAAACCAAGGCGCAAAATAACTGCCCATGAACTGAGAAAAGTCAAGCGTGCAGCTGCCAAGATGCCACTTGCCACCAGTTTGGCCATATTTCAGAGCTGCAACATCACTGGAGTGCCCAAAAGCACAAGGTGTGCAATACTCAGAGACATGGCCAAGGTAAGAAAGGCTGAAAGACGACCACCACTGAACAAGACACACAAGCTGAAACGTCAAGACTGGGCCAAGAAATATCTCAAGACTGATTTTTCTAAGGTTTTATGGACTGATGAAATGAGAGTGAGTCTTGATGGGCCAGATGGATGGGCCCGTGGCTGGATTGGTAAAGGGCAGAGAGCTCCAGTCCGACTCAGACGCCAGCAAGGTGGAGGTGGAGTACTGGTTTGGGCTGGTATCATCAAAGATGAGCTTGTGGGGCCTTTTCGGGTTGAGGATGGAGTCAGCCTCAACTCCCAGTCCTACTGCCAGTTTCTGGAAGACCCCTTCTTCAAGCAGTGGTACAGGAAGAAGTCTGCATCCTTCAAGAAAAACATGATTTTCATGCAGGACAATGCTCCATCACACGCGTCCAAGTACTCCACAGCGTGGCTGGCAAGAAAGGGTATAAAAGAAGAAAAACTAATGACATGGCCTCCTTGTTCACCTGATCTGAACCCCATTGAGAACCTGTGGTCCATCATCAAATGTGAGATTTACAAGGAGGGAAAACAGTACACCTCTCTGAACATTGTCTGGGAGGCTGTGGTTGCTGCTGCACGCAATGTTGATGGTGAACAGATCAAAACACTGACAGAATCCATGGATGGCAGGCTGCATGAGTGTCCTTGCAAAGAAAGGTGGCTATATTGGTCACTGATTTGTTTTTGTTTTGTTTTTGAATGTCAGAAATGTATATTTGTGAATGTTGAGATGTTATATTGGTTTCACTGGTAAAAATTAATAATTGAAATGGGTATATATTTGTTTTTGTTAAGTTGCCTAATAATTATGCACAGTAATAGTGACCCGCACACACAGATATCCCCCTAAAATAGCTAAAACTAAAAACAAACTAAAAACGATTTTCAAAAATATTCAGCTTTGATATTAATGAGTTTTTTGGGTTCATTGAGAACATGGTTGTTGTTCAATAATAAAATGAATCCTCAAAAATACAACTTGCCTAATAATTCTGCACTCCCTGTATATACAATGTATGCCGCATTAAATCTGACTAGCACAGATCATACGGGGGTTCTCAATCACCCTGAGCCCCTATTAGAGACACAGGGTGATCTACACATAAGAGGCGTCGGGGAAGCTGAAACAGGAGTATCTCATACTTTCTAAGAGCTTCTGGTTTCCAGTGGCCCTCCCGTTACATATCTCCCCTTTCTACAGGGGACTAACACAGGAGGAGACCCCAGACGGGTTGACTCCCAAGTTAGTCGATAGTTCCATTCCTCTAATGCCTGGACAACCCATCAGCATTGCCATTTTGCTTACCGGGTCGGTAGCTGAGGGTGAAGTTGTAAGGCTGCAGGGTGAAAAATGGAATTCAGTTCTGGAACAGCACTTGCTTTGCTCTCTCAATGGCTCCCAAAACTTGTTGCTGATGCTCTTGGGAAAGGTAAGGCAAAACCTGGACGCAAATCCCATTTAACCTTTTGACAATTTCAGCCTGTTTGTGCATTTCAATGTTCAAGTCACGGGACATCTCATAATACATGATGTAGTGTCGTTACATCTCTAATTTTTAACATAGAAGTTCACTATGAAAACATTTTTTTAAGTTAAAAAGCTCTATCTTGTACAGGGATGAGCTTTGAGTTTGAGTCGAATGCGACATCACAGTGCATTGCCGGCTGATGATTGGCCACGCATGCAATATGACCCACTTGCTTTGGTCAATCACAGCGCCATCAGCACAGAAAACCATAATTGGCCAAAGGCAGGGTGCCTTTGGCCAATCATGGCTCATTGATTAGGTACATGCCCCACACTATATAAGGTCTCCTGCGCGTCGGCCTTGTGTAGTGTGTTGTGGTGTTCAGAGAGAGAGAGAGATTGTTATTTTATTTCAGTTAGCTAGATTGAGCAGGCAGTAGATTCAGTTAGATCAGTATATTTAGTATATATATAAATGCATTCCAGGCTTTGTGTATATATATATATATATATATATATATATATATGTAGCACCCTGCTGTTGAACAGGCGCTGCTGGAAATTTAGAGGGGGCCTGAGTTGTTATTTGACACATGTGTAATTATGGGCAATTTAGCTTCTGTTACAGCCATAGTTGTGCTGGAAGTAACCACCATTGTTCGCCTGGGGGTGTTAATACCATCCCAGGCCACGGGTGGCAGCAGCAGAGTCAGGGTGCATTGGGTGTCCCCCTCGGCAGCCAATTAGTGGGAGTGATCGTCCCACTGTGCATGCTGGGGAGGGGGGACAGACACCATTGGGGCGAGGTCGTCGGTCTGTCGCCCCACGCAGACTGGGGCCTGCCCTTTGAAGGTGACCCTGTGCTGTCTGTCCTGCGGGAGGAAGCCACTTGATGAAGGAAGTCAGGGGAGGACCTATCCTAGAGAGGACCATGCAAGAGGCTGGTATCTTGGGAGAAGGCCTGGAAACTTCATTGAAGGATGCACCATACACTGAGAGGCTTGATGGTGATTGCCTGTCAGATCTAAGTTCTACAAAAGTTAATCTGGAGAGATCCGGGTGCTAAATCCTGTGGCAGAGGATTCTGGACCAAAAGTTTCTCCTCGTAAAGGAAGGTCTGTGGCAGTCTTTATTCCGTGTGCCATTTCAGCTGCTAGACCAGTGAGAGGGACCTATCCGGGTGAGAAATACCCACTCTGGATAGAGTGGTGATGAGAACTGTTTGCTGGAAGCAGGAATGTTTCCTTTTTGAGATTATACACTTGAACCTATCTACCTATTTACCCTTTCACCCCTCCAACTTCTTTTCTACTACGTTCTGCAAATAAATCCTGGAAAAAGAAGTGTATCTTGTGGACATTGCAATTCTTCAGGCTCTCTTTTATCAGAATATAGAGGTAACATGCCGCCCAAAATACTGAGCAGCTCCTTCGGGGTTAGTGCTAGACGTGGGGGCATCGTCCGGGATAGGCTGTTGCCTCTAACAACGGGAACGGAAAGTTATTTTGCTATTGAGAGTCTGAACTTGTCGGTTGTGTTGAACTGTGCTCGCAAAGAAGGGGTTAAGGTCGGGTTACTTGGCGGAGGCGTTGGCTGCACGTCCAACGGAGTAAGGTGCGTGGAGCGACGTGCCAAGAAAAAGAACTGAAAGTGGGAGGTGTTACCAACCCCTGCGTGAGACGTGAGCATGTCTGACGTGAAAAAGTCTTGATTGCTGGATCGTAAAGAAAGATTCGCAAGCAGTCATGTCAGCGTATTAATCGCCATCAGCGAAACTGAGGCCTGCAATGTTCCAGGATGGAGCTAGTGTGAGCTCCTCACCAACAGGGGCATCGTTGACGGATGCAGGTATCCGGATGAAGCCGCAGGGGGGTTTTTATGCTATATACAAGCGGCAACGTGGAAGCGCTTGGTGTGTCCTGCCCACGATGCAAAGGATTAGCGGTTCAGATCCGACCTTTGGCCTATGTCTTCAGTGCGGAGAGTAATTGTTTGAGGTAGACCAGCCTACCGGATCACCCCGCGCCTATCTGGTGGACTGTATTACAGGCATCGTCACTATAAGAAGCAATTCCATGGCCTACTTCCAGCTCTACACCTGCCGTGCCTGCTACAGTAGGTGACACCAACACAGATGTTGCTGATGCAAATGTTCCTGAGCCACCAGCAGATGTTGTCACAGAAAATGTGACGTCACCCATCGTGTGAGGTTTCTGTGGAGGACTGAGCCTGGAGAGGAGACTTTGCAATTAGGGGAACCGGAAACCCCAAAGCCAGGCCCAGGCAGCAGCACACTGCAGCAGCAGGTGAGGCCAGCCAGGTACCGTGTATCATGTGCAGGGGCGGACTGACCATTGAGACACTCGGGCACTGCCCGAGGGCCCCATGCCACTGGGGGGCCCCATCAGGGTTGCCAAGCTCAGTAAAACCAGGGACAGTATGTAAAAATCTGTGTTCTTTTTTACATCTGTCCCTCATATGTCTGAAACCGACATGCTTTTGATGTGAAAATCCTGAGATTTTAGCTGTCATGCCTCTGCACTGCCTCCTGGCATGGTGGCCATCTGTAAGCCCGGGGACCCCATAATCTTCTATTGCCCGGGGGCCCCATGAGTTGTCAGTCCGCCCCTGATCATGTGTGTGTGTCAGGGACAGCTGCCACCTATTCCAGCAGAAAAATACAGAGGACAAAGCTCAAGTAATTCACTAGGAAAGTAGATATGTTCAATTTTTTTCTTCCTGGAAATGTTTAAGCTGATGTTGCTAAGTGAGTTATTGAGCAAATATTTAATTTCACATAGACATTGGTTCTGCTTTTTATCATGTGTATGTTGCATTGTATCATCATGATGTATGCCAGGTTCCAACTGCAAGACAGTGCCAAGCAGCCAAAATGTATAGTACTTGCTCAACGTGTATTAAATAAATTAGAATTATGCATAGCTATAGATATCATAAATAAAGTGATTTGTGCAAGTAGTACCTGTTGTTGTACAAATCACTTTATTTATATCTATGGCTATGCATAATTCTAATTTATTTAATCCATATTGAGCAAGTACTATATTTGATTGGCTGCTTGCATCTGTTTGGTCATGTGCCTGCCTGACTTAGGCTACTTTCACACTGGGGCGTTGTGCCGTCGGCAGTAAAGCCCTGCCATTTAAGCAGGACTTTACTATCGTTTTTGCAGCGCTATTCGGCCACTAACAGGGTGCCTCAAAGACTCTTTTGAGCGTCCTGCCAGCACACTCCTAGAGGCCCGAAAGGGTTAAAACCGGCCACAAAGCGCAGCTGCAGCGACGCTTTGCTGGCGGTTCAGTGGCGCTGCCCTTGATTTCAATGGGCAGGGGCGCTTTAGAAGCAGTGTGTACACCGTTCCTACAGCTCCTCAAAGATGCAGCTACTAGGACTTTTTTGAGCATCCTGCCTGCGCACTGCTCCAGTGTAAAAGCTCTCGGGCTTTTGCATTGGAGTGAGAAAAGAGGCTCTTTTAGGGCACTTTGCAGGCGCTATTTTGTTGCGCTGCAGCTCCTGCAAAGCTCCTCAGTGTGAAAGTAGCCTAAGACCCCTTTCACACTGAGGCACTTTGCAGGCGTTATAACCTGCACACGTGTGCGTGCGTGCGTGCGTGCTGGGGGGGGGGGCAAAATGCACCTTCGTCTGAGTTGGCAAAAATCCTTGCATCGGCCCTGCCTGAGGCATCCCCCGAACTGTTCGACCACAGTGTAGGGTACGTGCTGCAGGAGGATGCACAGCATTTTGAAGGCTCTGATCATGGTACCCAGGTTGAGGATGAAGTCAGTAACGTAAGCCCAGGGAAAGGGGGTGCCCAAGAAGGACAACAAACTGGCAGCCATGCAGCATACTGCCAAGTTTGCTCCAGTGAGGAGGAAGGAGGGAATGATGAGGTCACTGACTCTATGTGGGTGCATGATAAGAGAGAGGAGGAGGGGGCACATCTCCAACGAGGCAGGACGCCCTCCAGGGGCCAGCTTAAGGGCAGACAACCGACTGCATCACACTGCAGAGCTCCGCATGTGCAGGGCGCTGCACGTTTTTCAAAAAGTTCTTTGGTGTGGGACTTTTTTTTTGAGATGTGTGCAGCAGATTGCACCGTTGCTATTTGCAACATATGTCTGAAGTGTATAAAGCGTGGCCAAAACACCAGCTACTTGGGCACCACATGCTTGACCATGTCGAAACACCCATGCAGTCCATTGGCAAGTGTACTTAAAAGACCCACACCGGAAAAAAGGCGAACCTCTCCTTGCTCCTCATCAGCTGGGATCTCCAACCCCACTATGCCTTAATTTCTCTCAGAAACCTGCACTGAGAGAAATTAAGGTGTAGAATTAGGTGTGGCGAGTACTTACGGTCAATCTGCTGTCGCTACACCAACATCCAAATGTAGCAGGCAAATGTCCCTACCTCAGTTGCTAAACTGGCAAAAGAAATTTGCTCCCAGCTATCCACATGCCCAGCGGTTGAATGCTAGCTTGGCTAAATTGCTAGCACTCCAACTGTTACCTTTTCAGCTGGTAGACTCTGCCCCCTTTCGTGAGCTGATTCATGGTCCAGCAGGCATGGACAGGGACGTTACCTATCTTTCACAGCACACTGGGTGACTCTGCTGGCAGCTGGGAAGGGTGCAGGACAGGGTGCAGTGTTGTTGGAGCTTGTTCTGCCACCATGCCTCCAAAATTCTACTAGCGGTGATTCTGCCACACCTCTCTCCTCCACCCCCTCCTCTTGTTCTTCCTCCATGTCCTCTTCCTCTGCTGATTTGTCCTCAGAACCAGTGGTGCTCCGTAGTCGTTCAAGGGGCTATGCGAGCACTCAGGCAAAAAGATGCCATGCGGTGCTTGAGATGGTGTTCTTAGGGGACAAGAGTCACACTAGGGCAGAGATTCTGTCAGCTCTGCAGGGGCAGGCTCAGAGGTGGTTGGCGCCACGCCAGCTTCAGCCAGGAATGGTGGTTTGCGACAATGGCACCAACCTCCTCTCCGCCCTCCTACAGGGACAGAACCGCCTAATCTGTGACATGTCCACCAGGTGGAACGCAACGTTGGCCATGCTGCAGCGCAGCAGAGGGCCATCAATGAGTACCTGTGCGACTATGGCACCAGGACAGGGTCAGGGGAGCTTGGCTTTTTCCCCACGCCAGTGGCTCATGATCAAGAATGCATGCACTGTCATGTCACCATTTGAGGAGGCCACGAGGATAGTGAGCAGTGACAGTACATGCATCAGTGATACTGTCCCCCTTGTGTACCTGTTGGAGCACATGCTGCGTGGAATAATGGACAGTTCACTTGAGGCAGAACAGAGGGAGGAAGAGGAGGACTTCCTTATCTCTGAAGGCCCCCTTTATCCAGACAGTTTTCCTGCAGGCCCGCCGATCACACAGGAAGAGGATGAGTAGGAGGAGGATTGTGTCAGCATGGAGGTGGAGCCTAGCACTCAGCATCAGCAGCAGTCTTCAAGGGATCGTTTCCAGTCCCCAGAAACCCATGGACTTGTACGTGGCTGGGAGGAGGTAGCTGAGGATCATGTCGTCCTTAGTGACCCAGAGGACTGCGGACTGAGTCCCTCAGCAAACCTATGCTGCATGGCCTCCCTGATCCTGCAAAGCCTGCGAAAGGACCCTCGGATTTGTGTGATCAAGGAGAGGAATCATTACTGGCTGGCAACCTTCCTTGATCCACGTTACAAAGGTAAGGTTGCGGAACTTATCCTGCCATCGCAGAGGGAGCAGAGGATGAAACATCTTCGAGAGGCCTTGCAGAAAGTTTTGTGCAAGGCGTTTCCAGGGCCTGGGATGTTACAATTTCCTAAACCTGGACAACGTGTTGCTGAGGCTTCGGTCAGTCACAGAAGGAGCGGTGGAGAAGGTGGCCATCTGACTGATGCGTTTAAACAAATTTTTAGTACGTAGCCCCAAGGTCTGATCAGTTCCAGCAACCATCACCAGCATCTGATTTACATGGTGTGGGAATACCTAGGGGCAAGATCAGACTCGGAGACCTTTCCAACCGACAATCCTCTGGGTTACTGGGTCTTGAGGATGGATCACTGGCCAGAGCTTGCACAGTATGCAATTGAGCTACTGGCCTGTCCTGCATCTAGCATTCTTTCGGAACGCACATTCAGTGCTGATGGAGGCTTTGTGACTATCCTGTTATGCTAAGTGACTATACTCTTCTTCCTCCTCAATGTTCATATTGATAGCTTGTAAGAACATTTTTGGTTCTGGGCACCTTAGCAGCAGGGCTCATTCTTGCGCTCCAACTAGAGTATCTGTGAGGGGTTGCAGTGTTGTGGCACCAGTGCCTAATGCCCAATTTTTCTGCCCCTTGTTCAAAAGGGGCGTGTAATAAAAAATGTTGCTGTAATATTGACCAGCACGGCTCATTCCTGCACTCCAACTAGAGTATCTGTTAAGTCTTATAGTGTTTTGGCAACACCACCACCAAAGGCACAATTTTCCTGACCCTGTTCAACAGGGGTATGTAATTACAATTCTTGATCTTATATTTCACAGCAGGGCCCGTTCCAGGGCCCACCAAGAGTAACTGTGTGGGCTTACAGTGTACTGGTACCACCAACACCTAAGGCCCAAGTTTCTGCAGCGTATATAAGGCAGGCCCCTACTTTCAAACATTCGACTTACAAATGATTCCTACTTACAAACGGAGGGAGACAACAGGAAGTCAGAGGAAATCTACCCCTATGAAGGGAAATTCTCTCCTGTAAGGCCCCGTACACACGAGGAGATATATCCGATGAAAACAGTCCGACGGACCGTTTTCATCGGACATGTCTCCTGGGAGATTTTGGTTTGATCTGTGTACACACGATCAAACCAAAATCCCCGCGGACAGACAGCGCGGTAACGTGGCGGTGACGTTGACGCCACCACGTCACCAAACCGGGAAGTAAAATACTTCCACTCATGTGTCAAATCTATTCGACGCATGCGGGAGATTTCGGTCCGCTGGTTAGGCATGCTTTAAAACTTTTGTCTGCTGGAAACCTGTCTAATAGCCCGTACACACGATCGAATCTGTCCGCTGAAACTGGTCTGCGGACCAGTTTAGCAGATATATTCGATCGTGTGTACGCGGCCTAAGAGTTAATATGGGAAAGAAGGTGTCTCCTCTCAACTGATGCTTTATCACCAATCCTTGTTTCCCTAAAAAAAAAAAAAAAAAATCTAAATCCAATTGTCATTGGGACAGAAAGTGAGGTTAAATCTTTTGAACAGGGGCACAGACAGCAAAACAAATGTTACAGGTGTGATAACCCTTCCCTATATTTTCTAATAAGCTTAAAAAATGTACCTGTTCCAAATTACCAAACAGATTCTACTTTAGAGCAAACCTACAGTCCCTGTCTTGTTTGCACTGCCTGTATACTGCTGTTCAGAGTATAAAAGCCCTGGGGCCCCACGCCTTTTCTCTTTTTTATTTGGCTGCAGGCTTCCCCTTTATATCCATACAAGACCCAAAGGGCCTGGTAATGGGCTGGGGTTGGGGGTACCCATGCCAGTTTTCTCAATGATTTTCATCCATATTCCCGGGACAAGACAATTCATTGCAGCCGTGAGTACTTTTAAATTACTTTTTTTCCTTCAGAAATTACATTTTGTGCAGGGACAGTTCTAAGCACGGGAAACAATCGCTACTTTACAGGCATACTATACACACCCCCCAGGTATGAAATTTAAAGGAATATTTCACTTTTATTGTTTCCCTTTAAAATCACTGCTCCAGAAAAAATTGACCTTTAAAAAAAAAATGCATTGCTACATGCAGGACTCGGGTCCCCAAACACTTTTTATGACAATAACTTGCATATAAGCCTTTAAAGTTAGCACTTTAGATTTTATGGGCCAGATTCAGATACATTGGCGCATATTTATGAATGCGTAGCATATATTTTTTACACTACGCCGGCGCAGCGCAAAGACGCAAGATGGTATTCAGAAGTCAAATGTGGCCAACGATGCGCCAGAGTAATGGAAAATCTTAAGCGTAAGCAGGCGTAATTCAAAGTAGGAAGAAAGTGGGCATGATCCATGCTAATGAAGTGTGACCCCATGCAAATGAAGAGCCGAACGAACGGCGCATGTGCCGTGACGTGAACACAAGTCCCGCGCCCCTCTGCGCATGCTCACAACTACGTACTGCTGACGTCCAGTGCATAAAAGCGGCCAGACATGCTCCCGTCGAGCGCAAAATTACACCATAAAAACTTTTGGGTTTAACTACTTTAGGATTTTCAAGATGTCTGCACTGGTGCCTACTAAGAGCGTAGGAAGAGAAATTTTGGTCCTGAGGAGAGGGCAATCATTATCGAGGGGCTCTCCAAGTATGCCTCCATGAGGTCCGAAGCCCCAAGGACATCGCCAAGAAGATTAATGATCTGCGGCGCCTGGTGAAAGAGAACCTTGACACCATGAGGAGGCATGCCACGGGCACTGGAGGTGGACCTGCCCGGAAAATCACCCTCACTCCAGATGAGCAGGTCGTTGCCAGGTGCCTGGAGAGGGAGCAGGTGAAGGGCCTGGCGGGCTATGAATCTGTGGATCAGGCCTTGAGGGCAGGTAAGTATGTTTTATTTGAAGGGAACATGTGACAAGTGTGTGGGTCCACCAACATGTGAATGTTTTGTGTCATCCACAGATGTGCAGGAGGGATCTGGGCCGTCGGCTGCTGGGCGACCCACGCCATCGCCAAAGGGGTGTGCACACACTTCTCCTCTAGAGGAAGTAGAGGAGGAGCACGTAACTGTAGAGGAAGGTTTCTACATCGTGGAGGAGACCACCATCCCGGAACCCTCTCTAACCTCCTCCCCCATCAGGGATTTTTCCTCAGGGATATCCTCCCCCATCAGGGATTTCCCCTCAGGGATCTCATCCCCAATCAGGGATAGCCCCACAAGGGCCTCCCCATACACCCGGCCACAAGCCTCTCCTGCCACCAGGAAGGCTACCCGGAAGACCAGGGGTGATCCGTACACGTTGGAGGAGAATCTGGCGAGGGACCAGTCCAGGCAGACCCGTCATATGGGTGCATTAGTGGGTGACCTGCACTGTGTGGCAGAGAGCCTGGCCTCCTCGTCCCACACCCAGGCTGCCTGCACCTTGGCTGTCCAGCAGGCACTCACCCAGGAGGTGTCAGGGATTCTAGATGGACCAGGACTGTGTGCCTACACTGAGGAGACCAACACTGTATATAGTGGAAAAAGGTGTTTATTTACAAAGGTGAGAAAATAAGTGCACGAATAACACAAAAGCTATATACAAGTTCAGGGAGAATGCAATACTCATAAGCCAAAGCCAAGCCGGGGTCAAATACCAGGAGATCATTCAAAGAGGCTGCAGACAGGGAAGGGGCAGGAAGGAAATGTCCAGGAGAGGGATCGGGATCGGGATCAGGTCAGGACAGATCGGATCAGGTCAGAGGTCCAAAGCAGGTTCAGGGTCTGGTTAGTAAACAGATACCAGGGCGAGTTCGGTTTGAACTCGCCGGGTATATATAGGGAGTGTCTTAATTACGTTCAAGTCACACCTGAACGTAGCAAAGGCCAGGTGTTCCACACTGCCAGGGTCCATCCGCTGGTGGAGGTCAGTACTGCATCCCAAAGGTGATATACCAGCAGGGGGAAGTTCCCCTGACAGCTCCGAACTGCCAGGAGACCCCTGCTGGTGGGACGCAGCACTGCAAGACAGAATATCAATAGCACCAGCGGATGGACCTTTTCCTGACAGGAGGCTGATCAGTCTAGCTCCATAACTGACAGCCTGCAGGATATCAGATCTAACTGTACTGCAATTGTGACCTGTCTGGGTGAGCTGCAGGCCACAACATCAGGCCTTATGTCTGAGGTGCGGAGCCTTACAGTGGCTCTTGAGGCTAATACAGCTGCCATGCATGTGGAGGGGAGGAGCCTGGCAGCGGCCATACAGGAGGAAGGGAGGCAGACAAGGCGCCACCAGCGCACCACCACCACCCGCCAGCTGCGGATGCAGGCGGAGACAAATACCTACCTCCACCGCATTGCCATGGCATTGGAGGGCAGGCAGGCAGCCATTGAGAGACCGGGGGATGTTCCTCCACCAGATGCCCCACCCCCCACCTGAGCCTCCCCCCAGGCAACTGAGGACCAGGAGCCTGGGCACTAGGCGTAGCCCTCGTCAGGGCAAATGAGTGCCTTTTTGACTTTTCTTTTTTTTTGCTCACGTGCTCATTTTTTTTTGTACTATCATGTTATTATTTTTTGTATTTAATTTCTAATACTCAGGTTATGATTTTTTTTTCATTTGTAGTATCTGCACACGGTGAGGAGTGTAGGCTACAGTGTGTCTGGTGTGTGACTGGTGTGCGAATGTGGTATGAATAGACAGCAACATCATTGGGGCCTTGGCACGACGTTGCTGCTCCCAAGTCCTGCATGGTGGACTTGGGCTAATCCAATGTGATGTGGATGTGGTGTGTGTGATCTAGGGACCACAGTGGTGTGCATGCGTGCATTGTCTGTGTGCCATGATGAATGTGTGTATTTAACGTGCAAAGATACGTTTCACGAGGCAACTCCTGACTGCTGTTCCTTCAGCAGAATGGGTATCCTCGGGCAGGGGGGGGACTGTGTAGTTCGGGGGTCAGGTCATCACGTATGTCAATCTGCAGGCCCTTTCTCATGGTAAAGTTGTGCAGAATGCAACATGCACCGATGATCTGGCACACAAAGTTTGGGGAATCCAACAGGGTCCCCCCAGACTTATCCAGGCTTCGGAAACGGGACTTTAGGAGGCCAAATGTTTGTTCCACCACTGCACAGGTACGTATGTGTGCATCATTTCATCTTCTCTCTCCTCTGGTTGGGGGATCCCGGAATGGAGTCAGGTGATGGGGCCCAAGTGCATATGGCGAGTCACCTGAAAGGGAAAAGACAGTAGGATGTTAGCCGTGCATGTTCCCCTCGTGATGTCTGCATCATGGGGTTGGACAGTCATGCCTGACTCCCATGTCACTCACCAACCAGCCAGCTGTCCTTGTACACGTTCTGTTCGAATTCTGCTGGGATGGTGCTTTGACGGTATATGTAGCTGTCGTGCCTGGACCCGGGGGGGTTTGGCACGGACATGCCATATGAGACATTGGGCATCGGCTATCACCTGTACGTTGATGGAATGCTAATGCTTCCGATTGCGGTATATGTGCTCTGTGGCACGGGCGGGCTGTAGTGCCACATGTGTGCAAACAATGGCCCAGATGGTGCGTAGGAATCCTGCTAGTCTGTAGAAATCCTGCATTTCCTTCAGCTGCAGGTGCTCCTGGGTGGGTCTGATGATGTGGTGGGACATGCGTGTGAGGATTGCGGGGACAACCAGGTGCACACATCTGCTCATGGAGGATTGTGACATCCCAGCCACAACTCCACTTGTACGCTGAAAAGATCCACTGGCAAGGAAATGCAGTGTTGTCAGTACCTTCACCAGTTGCTGCACTGCTTGTATGCGGTGGGTCTGGCTGGGGATGTCATCCTGCAGGGTTGTGGCTATTTCAAGGATGGCATCAGGGCTGAATCTGAAGATGCGATACACCTCCGATTCCCCCATGCCAAACACGTTGATTCACGTTCGGAATGTCCTCTCCCGTGACCTCCTACGTGCCCGTAGACGCAGTAGTGCTATGACCACGGCTGCCCCTGGCATGTTGGCAGACAGATGTGTTGTCCTGCAAGTGTGCTTGTCAGCTCGTCCGTTACGTTGTTGCTGTAGCTGCTCTCCAGCTGACATGTGCAAGACTGGTGCAAAGTTACCCCTGCTTTATGAGGGGTAACTTTAGGGCGGATGTACAGCTTACGCGCACCGCACAAACGTTCGTTTCGGAATCGCCGTATCTCCCTCATTTGCATATTTAAATACTAAATCAATGGGTGCGCAAGCACGTAAATATGCGCCTACTATACACCGGCGCAGAAAAGTTACATCAGTCGGAAGAAGCCGATTTTATGTCGTATCTCGTTTTCTGGATACGACGTATAGATACAACGGCGCATAGTGACACTTATGCGGCGCATATCGAGATACGTCGGGGTACGTTCTTTCTGAATCTGGCCCTATATGTTCGTGTCCCATAGACTTTAACAGTGTTCAGATGTTCAAACAAATGTATTGCCTGTTTGCATGTTCTGATGCAAACCGAACTGGGGTGGGGTGTTCGGCTAATCCCTAGTCCATACATCCATTGTGTCCTATAATCAGTATTAAGGACATCCTTTGTTACAGTTAAAGGAGGACTATACACCATTTATTATTTCTCTGCATAAGTCACAGTTTTTAGTTCATTCTTATTGCCTTTTACATCTTGGATTACTATTTACTTTACTACAAAGAACATGGGCTAGCTGAAGATATCTAGAACTGAAGGAATAATTTTTTTTCCTCTTTTTGTGCACTACTTCCTCTGCTCATTTTCATAAATTGCATTGAACTATTACAGGGAGCCACCCTATAAGATATTATTTGAGTTTATATTGTTGTTGATATTTTGCAGTTTGCTGGTCTGTGTGTTGAGGACGCAGAGGGGGGAGATCCGGCACGTGACATATAGTGTTGAGTATTTACTCCTCTGTTTACCTGTCCACATAGGTCTTTGTAGTGCATATAGGTTTATGATTCATGCATAATAATATATGGGGCATATTCATTGTTAAACAAAAGCTGTGTTACTAATGCAATTTTCGGTGTTTTCATCTCAGTAAACATATCTGGTTTGCTTCATTGATATTGTGTGAGTCTCTGTGACAGGATGGAACCCAAGGTTGAGAGGTAAAAGATGATTTGCAGAGACAAGGTAACAAATGGGGTACAGAGTCTATTCACATGCCCTACAGGGGTACCGCTACAGTATCAATGCTTGACCTCCATGTAGCAGCAACTCCACCTTTATTGTTAGGCTAACCTTTTTTTTTTTGTCTTTCTTGCAGAAAAGCTGGCAGCCTAAAGGCGTAGGATTATAGGTTTATTTTTTTCTGCTTCCTATCCCTCTCCCTGGCCATAAAATTTTCCCTAAAAAAAATAACCTTAGCTGAAAAGCTTAAATGGATTGGATAGGACTGCTACTGACCTAGCATGGCAAGCAATAGCCACATGGGTAATGTCATGGGGCCGAGTGTATTACATCGTTTAGCAGAGCAATATCTCACAATGGATGAATTGTGCAATTTCATCAATTAAAACAAAACCAGGAAAACTGGTAACTGTGATAATGAGAACAACTCAGATAGTTGTATTTGAAGAATTAGTAGGAAGCAAACTAGCTATGCTCAAATAGTTAGCCCAAAAAGAACAAACCTGCTCTAAACCATAACATAGTGAGGATCCAATATCTTTTTCAACAGGTAAAAAAGTCGAGTTTAGGGGGAATGTGGCCATTTATATCCCAGTAGTTCAGTTATGTATACTAGGGTGAGTAAACCAGATACTTAAATGGGATAATTTAGCAGCAAAACAGAGTAACATTGAAAAAAGGAAAGTGCTAAGCCTTCTAACTAGGGGAGGGTTTAAAGGATTGTACAATTTAGGGGGATTTAGCATTATTCCAAAATAATGGATAATCAAAGTAAGTTAGCTTTCAAAAAATGGCTTAAATTAGCTAATGAGCTACTGAAAAGAGTGGGACTAGCTATACAGAGCATCTCCTATCTACAAAGAGAAGAAGTGACAGCATGATTTAACCACTTGACCACTGGGCACTTAAACACCCTTCCTAACCAGACCAATTTTCAGCTTTCGGTGCTTTCACATTTTGAATGACAAATGAAATGTTTGTCCTTTTTTTCCCACAAATAGAGCTTTCTTTTGGTGGTATTTGATCACATCTGCGGTTTTTATTTTTTCCGCTATTAATGAAAAAAGAACGAAAATTTTGTAAAAAAATGAATTTTTCTTCATTTCTATCATAACATTTTGCAAAAAAGTAATTTTTCCTCATAAATTTGGCCTAAAATGTATACTGCTACATATTTTTGGTAACAAAAAAAAAAATTGGGATATTATTTAGTCTGGGTGAAAGTTATAGGGTCTACAAGCTATGGTACCAATTTCTGAAAATTGAACAATTTGATCACACCTGAAGTACTGACAGCTTCTCTCATTTCTTGAGACCCTAACAAGCCAGTAAAGTACAAATACCCCCCAAATGACCCCTTTTTGGAAAGTAGACATTCCAAGGTAGTTAGTAAGAGGCATAGTTAGTTTTTTGAAGTTGTCATTTGTTCCCACAATTCTTTGCAAAATATTTTTTATTTTTATTTTTTCACACCATATTGTCATTATAACAGGTTGTTTCTCTCACATGGCATGTACTGTATATTACACAAATGACACCACAAAATATATTCTGCTGCTCCTCCTGAGTATGGCGATACCACATGTGTGAGACTTTTACACAGCGTGGCCACATACAGAGGTCCAACACCGAAGTAGCAACTTCAAGCATTCTAGGAGCATAAATTACACATCTAATCTCTCAACCACCTATTACACTTTTGAAGGCCCTGGAGCACCAGAACAATGGAAACGCCCACAAAGTGACCCCATTTTGGAAAGCTAATACCCCAACGTATAATCTATGAGGCATAATGAGTCTTTTGAACAGTTCATTTTTTTTGCTGATGTTTTTGGTAAATGTGGAAAAAAAATGAAAATGCATTATTTTTACACAAAGTTGTCTATTTATAGGATATTTCCAACACATAGCATGTACATAGCAAAAAATTACACCACAAAATATATTCTGCTGCTCCTCCTAAGTATGGCGATACCACATGTGTGAGACTTTTACATAGCGTGGCCACATAGAGACCCAACATCCAAGAAGCACCATCAGGTGTTGTAGGGACACAAATTACACATCCAAATTCCTAACAATCTATCACATTTTTGAAGGCCCTTCATATTTCTAACACAGCATGTACATACCAAGAGTTACACCCTAAAATACATTCTGCTCAGTAATGGGTAAAAAAAAAAGGATTACCTGTGGTTTTAGAAGTGCAGTTGTCCACAGGTGGAGAGCCCTGATCCAGGCAGCAGGCAGGGACGTGGTCAGCGACAGTGAATGGAATTGTCCAGGCAGCAGGCAGGAATATTGTCCATAGTCGGTACAGGCAGGGATACTGTCCATATACAGTCCAGGGCCAGTGCAAGTAGAAACATTGCCAGCAGTGCCAAAATATTGGTCCTGGTAGTAAGCAGGAACATGGTCCAAGTAGCAGGCCAGGAAAGAATGGGGACAGGGGTAGAGGCTTCTCCCATCCAAATGTCTCTGAAGCCTCCGGGCAACCAGACCCTAATCTGGGAATGAGAAAACTAAAAATTTTGTTTTTTCATCCAGAAAAACAATTCTGGAGCCCCTCACATATGTGAGACCCCTGTGTTCCCACTAGCATAGCAAGATCAATCCAAGGGGCAAGCAAAAAACATGGTCAAACAGTTCCAGGGTCAGTTCCAGAGCAGGCAGAAGTAGGTACAGTTTAGCGTTAGGCAGAAGCGTAGTCGTATAACAAGCCAGGGTCAGTTCCAGAGCAGGCAGAGTAGGTATAGTTTAGCGTTGGGCAGAAGCGTAGTCGTATAACAGGCCAGGGTCAGTTCCAGAGCATGCAGAGTAGGTATAGTTTAGCGTTGGGCAGAAGCGTAGTCGTATAACAGGCCAGGGTCAGTTCAGGAGCAGGCAGCGGTATGTACAGTGGCATAAGAGGTGTGACCGTAAATGACAATTACGTTTACCATACTTTCCTAATAATCTATAAAAGTATGGTAACGGCGGAAACATTGACTCAAATAAAGGCCTGGTTGGGAAGGAGAATCAGGGCAATGATATGTAGTGTCTCTTCTAGTTCCTCCTTTGGTGCACACCCGGCATCTCTTCTGAAGTTTTCGGCCTGATTCATGGGGGGGGGGGATTTTCTCAATAAAGTGTCGTTCATAGAGTCTGCTCATGCAATCAGAGCGAATGCTATCTGGTGAGTCTATAAGGCAGGAGATAATTTCTTCTTGGTACTGAAGATAATATAAGGGGGTCCTTGTAGATTTACGGTAAATGACATACGTGTTGTAAATGGCCAAACTGAAAAGATATATGGAGACTTTTTTATACCAATGGCGGCTTTTTCTTGTGGGAAGGTAGGGTTCAAGCATCTGATCATTGAAATCGACTCCCCCCATGAACAAATTATAGTCTTGAACACATTCTGGTTTTTGGAGAGGGCCATTTCTTCTGAGGTTTCCAAGTGGGTGTCATCATGTATTGTTGAGAGCATGTGGACATTTCGTTTGTCCCTCCACCGGATAGCCAATACTTCCTCATTCCGCAAAGACGCCGTCTCCCCTTTTTGCAGTCTTTCCATAATGAGCCTTTGCGGGAAACCCTTCCTATTGGGTCGCACTGTACCACACGCTGGAGTGCCCATCCGGTGAAGGTTGCGGAAGAGGGGCAAGCTTGTATAGAAATTATCCACATAAAGGTGGTAACTCTTTCCAAGGAGTGGATATACAAGATCCCAAACAATCTTTCCGCTGGCTCCAATATATTCTGGACATTCAGGGGGATTCAGTTGGGTGTCCTTCCCTTCGTACACCCGGAAGGCGTAGACGTACCCTGTGACCCGGTCACATAGCTTGTAGAGCTTAACCCCATATCGGGACCTTTTGTTTGGGATATACTGCTTGATGCCAAGCCTGCCTGTGAAGTGGACCAATGACTCATCCACGGAAATATTTTGGTCGGGGACAAATAACTGGGGAAATTTCTCAGAGAAAAAATTTAGAAGTGGCCGAATTTTAAATAATTTGTCATGTGATGGGTCATTTCGGGGAGGGCACTGGGTGTTGTCATTGTAATGGAGGAAACGCATTATCATGTGGTATCTGGTTCTTGACATAGTGGATGAAAAGATTGGCATGTGATGGATGGGTTTTTTGGACCAATATGCGTATGATTCATTTTTTTTTGTGAGCCCCATGTTAAACGTTAGGCCTAAAAATAATTTAAATTCCTCCACTGTCAATGCTTTCCATTTATAGGGACGGGCGTAACTTGAATCAGGGTGGTCTGTTATGAATTGCTGTGCATAGGGGTTGCACTGGGCCACGATGGAGGATAATAGGTCTTGGGTAAAAACTAAGTGAAACAAATCAATAGGGGCAAAGTTCACTGTGTTCACCTGAACACCTGGCTGGGCAGTGAAAGGTGGGATGTTTGCTGCTCCTGAATTGGGGGGAAGCCACATAGGGTTTTCATAGGGCATAGGGAAGGCTGGCATAGGTCCTAACCCTTTGGGGCTGAGATGACACTCTGCTGGTTCTTGGCCTTTGCTGCAGTGGTACCTCATTTCTTCTGGATGGCACTGAGCTGCTGGTTGATGCCACTGCATCTCTGGTGGATGGCACTGAGCTGCTGGTTGATGCCACTGCATTTCTGGTGGATCGCACTGAGCTGCTGGTTGACGCCACATCGCTACTTGTGGTAGCCTGCTGCTCCATGTCAATATGTCTTCGTTTCATGGGCACACTTTGCTCTTCCTCTGAATCTGTAGAAGACCCACTGCTTACAACCGGTTCATATTCTGAATCAGAATCAGAGAGCTCCCCGCTGCTCTCATAGGTCAAGCACATATGCTGGTATGCCTTTTTTGCCATACTGGTGACTGTGGGCTGTGGTGACAAACTATGGTAGGGAAACAAACAGATATGGCTGCACTGATGGGTGCTGATGAGGCTGGTCTAATGAGGGTGCACTGATGGGTACTGAAGGTGCACTGATGGGAACTGATGAGCACTGTAGTGGCACTGATGAGCACTTATGGACACTGGCAGCACCGATTAGCACTGTAGTGGCACTGGGCACGGTAGTGGCACTGACGGACACTGGCAGCACTGATGAGCAATGTAGTGCCACTGGTGGGGCACTGGTGGCATCGATGGGCACTGATGAGCACTGTAGTGGCACTGGTGTGGCACTGATGAGCACTGATGGACACTGGCAGCACCGATGAGCACTGTAGTGGCACTGGGCACGGTAGTGGCACTGATGGAGCACTGGCGGCACTGATGAGTACTGTAGTGGCACTGGTGCTGCACTGACAGACACTAGCAGCACCAATGGGCACTGAAGTGGCAGAGGTGGCACTGGTGGGGACTGTAGTGGCACTGGTGGGGACTGTAGTGGCACTGGTGGGCACTGTAGTGGCACTGGTGGCACAGATTGGGACTGTAGGGGCACTGATGGGTAGTGGTAGTTGCTCTGTGTGGCACTGCTGGGCACTATATAGATGTCACTCACTTGAAAAATCTCTTCTCTCCTCACACGCTGTATCGGTGTGAGGAGAGAAGAGAAGACGACCTCAGGATGACCCTTTTTTGTTTACATTCTTCTGCTCCCTCGTTGGAGGGAGCGATCCGGTGGTGAAGAGCCGCTATCATTGGCTCTTCACCGTGATCCGTGTTGCGTCAGGTCCCTTGGACCCGGCGAGCACGGACACTTTCGTGAGCGCGTCGAAAGGGACGCGCAAACGACGAAGTGCACGAGGACGCCCCAGGGACGTCGTGTCACAGCAATTCGACGGCGCTGTAGCAGTATTTTTGCTATAGCGCGGTCGGCAAGTGGTTAAAGGCAAACAAATATAAATGTGTAAAATGATAGTACTCTTTATTTTAAGTTTTATTAAAGAAAGGAAGTGGGCATACATAACACAACCAGGGTACCTAAGTACCGCACTATAACACATAATCAAAAAATATAAAAAAAAATGTTATGTCTTATAACAAAAGAAAGAAAAGGGAAAACATCACATCCTAGGATATTACCCGATGCTAGCTAACACTGGGGGAAAAAAAGGGAGAAAGAAAGAAAAAAAAAAAAGGAAAAAAGGGGGAGGTGAAACGACACTGTGGCAAACGGACCATTTAGGATCTCGACATTCCAAAGAGTGTTAGAAAAGAACAGATCGAAGCCAAAACAGCAATCTCATCCCATATCGAGTTGTGACTACTGATCAGAATGCCTGAACGCCACCCAAGGAGACCATATCTGATTGAATTTTTCTGACGATTCCCTGGCAATGGCTACGGTTTCTTCCATTTGGTAAATGTTCCCTATGGAACTAAGCCATTCAGGGATGGAAGGAATATCCTTTGATTTCCAATGCCTGGGATCAAGACTTTTGCTGCATTCAGGAGATATCTGGTCAATGATTTTTTGTAATGCTGTATGGAGCAGTCCGCAATATGGAGTAAGCAACATGCAGGGGTGAGAGAGATTGTGGTATCCGTAATGGCTTTGATTAGTTTGCACACCCTGTCCCAGAAGTGTCTCAGGCAAGGGCACTCCCACCAAATATGAAAAATGGTGCCCTGGTCTTGTTCACATCTCCAACATGAATCCAATGTCAGCGGGTACCATTTTTTAATTTTATCCGGAGTGGCATTCCATTGTGTTTAAAGCTTATACGACATTTCCTGCAATCTCGTGCCAATCGAACACTTATGGGCAAAAACGCAAGCACGTTTCCATTGCTTATCAGTAAGGCTTATTTTGAGAGCCTTTACCCATTGTGCTCGAATTCTGGAGGCTGTCCCCCCCCTGTCTATTTGGAGCCAAGAGTACGTGAGGGAAGTAGATCTAGAGACCGGAGCTCCAGCCAGGCAGATTTGTTTAAAGGGAGTTATCGGTCTAAAAAACAGTTTTTTAATCTGGGAGACCTGTGTGCAGTTATGCAGCTGGCGGTAGGTCCAGAATGAAAAAGAACCCTGAGGGTTCAAATCTCGTTTTAGAGAATCAAAGGGTTTTAAAGTGTTAGCCTTTACACAATGTGTCATTAAGAGGGGCATCGATTTGTCAGTGGGTGCAGAAAAGTGTAGGTCCGTCCCGGGCAGGAAATCTGGGTTGTGTATGATAGGCGTAAGCGGGTCGGGAGATGAGGATATTTTATGGTGATTTGTCATCGTGTGGAACGCTCTTAGCGTAGTCCCCACCAACGGATGCTGCTGCACACCCTGCGGCAGTTTCCCCCAAGGAATCCAAGGTAGGAATCTAAGGTGTAGGGTGGAAGATACTTCCTCTAATGTGACCCAATAGTCCTCTTTATGCCTTTGTATGCCAGAAGTACAAAGCCCAGTGCAAAACTAACACCACCAAACATGCCTGATAAGAATTTTCATCATGGACAGCAATGACAAGAAATGCTCTTTTATTGACAGGGCCTTGAAAAAGTGTTCATACCCCTTGAGATTTTTCAAATGTTGTCATGTTTCAACCAGAAATGTATTTTTTGGGGATTTTATGTCATAGACCAACACCACATGCTCCATATTTGTGAAGTGGAAGGAAAATGATAAATGGTTTTATTTATTTTTTACAGGTAAATATGTGAAAAGTGTGTCGTGCATTTGAGTGAGTCAATACTTTGTAGAACCACCTTTCACTCCAATTACAGATGCAAGTGTTTTGGGGTATGTCTCTACCAGCTTTGCACATCTAGAGAGTGACATTTTTGCCTATTCTTTGGAAAATAGCTTAAGCTCTGTCAAATTGGGAACAGCAATTTTTAAGTCTTGTCACAGATTTTCTATTGGATTTAGGTCTGAATGTTGACTGGGCCATTCTAACACATGAAGATGCTTTGATCTAAAACATTCTATTGTAGCTCTGGTTGTATGGGTCACTGCCCTGCTGGAGGGTGAACCTCTGCCCCAGTCCAGTGGTGTAACCAGAGTCATGGGCGCCCGGGGCAGATTTTTTTTCCCGCCCCCCCCTTATATAAACATGATATCAGGGCTGCAGTGTGGAGCTCCCTATTAAGCTATGGACCGGGCCGGGCCAACACTCTACTCCAGCGGAGTCCCAGCCTCAGCCTGTGGCAGAGGCAGGGTGTGCGCTGGGGAAGACTTGGGACAGGCAGCCTGTCCCAGGTCTTCCCCAGCACACACCCTGCCTCTGCTAAACCATTCTCTCCCTGCATCACATCCCAGCGACACTTACTTGCTTGGCTGAGCGGGAGACCCTGTAGGCGCCGCCGGACTGCAGAGCGCGTCGCCATCTTGGAGCCTCCGCAGCGCGTGCCGGTGTTATGCCAAACAGGGCATCCCCTGCATCCTTCCAGGCGTGCCCGTGCCGGCCACTGGGAGGTACCGGCGGGGGGCTGCGCGCTCAGTGGAGGAGCCGCTCACTATACTATCCGCAGAGCTGCCGGTCGCTGGCGCCCCCCTCAGCTCAGCGCCCGGGGCAGGCGCACCCCCTGCCCCCCTGGTTGTTACGCCACTGCCCCAGTCTCAAGTATTTTGCAGACTAACAGGTCTTCTAATATAGGAATATAGGAAATGTAGTCAAGTTCTTTGACATTTTTTTTATTGGAATCCAGCCAGACAATACACAGGGTACAAATACTGTATGTTGACGTGTTCCACTCAAGTCACTCAAGCTTACTGATAACCTTAAGGTTTTCTTCTAAGACTGCCCTGTATTTTACACCATCCATATTCTCATCAATTCTGACCAGCTTCCCTGTCCCTGCTAAAGAAAAGCATCCCACAACATGATGCTGCCACCACCATGTTTCATGGTGGGGATGGTGTCTTAACGGGTAATGTGCAATGTTTGTTTTTCATTACACCTAGCGTTTTGCTTTTAGGCCAAAAAGTTACATTTTGGTCTCATCTAACCAGAGCACCTCCTTCCACATGTTTGCCATGTTCCCCACATGGCTTTTTGCAAATTGCAAACTGTACTTCTTATAGCTTTCTTTCAACAATGGCTTTCTTCTTGCCACTCTTGCATAAAGGCCAGATTTGTG
Source organism: Rana kukunoris (assembly GCA_029574335.1). Classification (NCBI taxonomy): domain Eukaryota; kingdom Metazoa; phylum Chordata; class Amphibia; order Anura; family Ranidae; genus Rana; species Rana kukunoris. The sequence continues at coordinate 219,828,591 of CM056053.1, read as the reverse complement.
GAGTGCACGACTTAGCCTGCGTACACACGATCAAATCTATCTGCTGGAAACGGTCTGACAGACCGTTTCAGCAGACAGATTTGATTGTGTGTACGGGCAGACAGACAGATTTGGCCAGCCGACAGATTTTAAAGCATGCTTTAAAATCTGTCTGCTGGGAATCCGGCAGACATATCTGCTCGCACATGCGTCGAATGGATTCAAAGTGTTTTACTTCCTGGTGCGGTGACGTGGCGGCGTCAACGTCATCGCCACGTCACCGCGCTGTCTGCCGGCGGGGATTTTGGTTTGATCGTGTGTACAGCGATCAAACCAAAACAGCCCAGCAGACAGATCTGTTCAAATCGGTCTGTCAGACCGATTTGAACAGATGTATTTGGTTGTGTGTACGCGGCCTAACAGTTGTCCTGTGGACAGATTGTCCTACCTGAGCTGTGGATCTCTACAGCTCCTTCAGAGTTACCATGAGTATCTTGGCTGCTTCTCTGATTAATGTTCTCCTTGCCTGGGCTGTCAGTTTAGGTGGACAGCCATGTCTTGGTATATTTGCAGTTGTGCCATACTCTTTCCATTTTCAGATGATGGATTGAACAGTGCTCCGTGAGATGTTCAACGCTTGGGATATTTTTTTTATAACATAACACTGCTTTAAACTTCTCCACAATTTTATCTCTGACCTGTCCTGTGTGTTCCTTGGCCTTTGTGATGCTGATTGTTCTCTAACAAACTTCTGAGGGTTTCACAGAACAGCTGTATTTATACTGAAATTAAATTACACACAGGTTGCTCAAATTAGGTGGCTTCTAAAGGCAATTGGTCCACTAGATTTTAGTTAGGGGTATCAGAGTAAAGGGGCTGAATATAAATGCACGCCACACTGTTCAGATATTTATTTGTAAAAATATTTGGAAAACCATTTATCATTTTCCTTCCACTTTACAATTATGTGCCACTTTGTGTTGGTCTATCACATAAAATCACAAAAAGTGGACAATTTCAAGGGATATTAATACTTTTTCAAGGCAATGTAAATGAGCTGTAAATGTTTTTTACAGTTATTATCCACTATTTTGCACTGAGTATTTAAATGTTCAATACATACTTCAAAAGATGTCCAGTATCATCTTCAGACTATTTATAGAGCACGAAGGGTGAATCTTTGAGAAGAAGCAGAGAGAACTTTTGAAAGTGATTTTATGGAACGCTGAAGCTTTTGGGAGCTCTGCCAAAAGAAATAAAGTGTTGACATACTTGAATTATTTAAACTGCAGCGTAGTTTTAGAAGACATTTTCAAATAAAACAGAACCAGATAAACACAAGAACAGTTTTTTTATTATTGCAACTACAGTTTTATATTATTTTGTTTACCAGTAAAACATCTATGTTAATATCTGTTTCGATATTTTTATAAAAAAAAATTCAAAGTGCAGGAATTACATAGTAGTACATTAAATACAACAACATAATAGCATTGCCCTCTCCCCCTTGACAGGGTAGAGATATGTAATCAAGAACATGTATATACAAAGTCAAGTACTAGTGTTTAAGGCCTCGTACACACGATCAAATCTGTCCGCTGGAAACGGTCCGCTGGACCGTTTCAGCAGACAGATTTGATCGTGTGTACGGCCGAGCCGACGGATTTGGCCACCCGACAGATTTCAAAGCATGCTTTGAAATCTATCGGGTGGGAATCCGTCCGCCCGACATGTCTGCTGGTTAGTACACTTACCAGCAGACATGTCGTCCCGCACCGCCGCCGCACCGCCGCCGAATGGATTCGGCGCATGCGCGGAAGTGTTTTACTTCCTGGTGCGGTGACGTGGCGGCGTCAACGTCACCGCCACGTCACCGACACGTCAGCGCGCTCTCTGCTGGTGGGGATTTTGGTTTGCTCGTGTGTACACGCGAGCAAACCAAAATCCCAGCAGACAGATTTGTTCAAATCTGTCGGACGGACAGATTTGAACAAATCTGTCTGCTCGTGTGTACGAGGCCTAAGAGACACAGCAATGTTAATATCTTTAGCTGCATTACTACCTTTACATTTAATACAATTTTATTTTATTAACATATAACATATTATATCTATCAACAAGTAAATATATATATATTTTTAAATGATTATTTGACTAAAACTACTGTAAATTCAAACCAGCCTGAAATAACTTAAAATGGTCCTAAAAGCACAAGGGTTTTTACCTTTGATAAAAAACATTGGGCCAGATTCTCGTACATCCCGCTCCGGCATAGCGTAAGCCATTTACACTACGCCACCGCAACTTACTACAGCAAGTGCCGTATTCTTAAAGCACTTGCTCCGTCGACGAGGCGGCGTAAAAACGCTCGGGAATCGGCGTATCGGCGTAAACGCCACCTAGCGGCCGGCGTAACATTACATTTAAGATCCGATGGTGTAAGATTATTACGCCAGTTGGATCTTAGCGTAAATCCGGCGTATCCTGTTTTCAGAATAGAAAACAATGATACACCGACGGGAAATTCGAATTACGCCGGTGTATCTGTAGATACACCGGCGTAATTCTTTTGAGACTCTGGCCCTATATCTGTGCAGCAGTTCCCCAGCCCCCAATAGCCACCTGAGCCTGATGTCTATCCAGCAATGTGCTTGAAAGCATCAGCTCTTGGGGCACTCTCCCTCTTCATTGGCTGAGACAGCAGCAGGAACCAATGGCTCCTGCTGCTGTCAATCACAGCCAGTGAGCCAATGAGAAGAGATAGGGGGTGGGGCCTAGCCATGGCTCTGTGTGTAAATGAACACATAGAGCAGCGGTTCGGGAGCAAGCCTGCTTGGGTGCCTCCATTGCAAGCTTCTTGCATTGGGGACACTCAGCAGGAAGGATGAGCCAGGAGCACCAGCGGGGACCCTAGAAGAGGAGAAACGGGGCTGTGCAAAACAGCTACACAGAGCAGATGGGTGCTTCCTCCTGAGAGGACGTTTAGGAACATCCCTCAGAAGGAGGGGGGTCGTGCGCGCGTGCCCTTCCCATTGGTCTGGGAAGGAGGGGGGTGAAAGTTCCCAGTATTGAAGTGGTTAAAGACAAATTTCCTATAATATCACTTTGCATGCATTCTTTACTGAACTATATTACAAAAATATCAATCTCTGGCTAGCACAATGTTAATAGTAGTTATTAAAGTAAAAGAAAATAGCAGTGCTCCCCTCATATGCAGAAATCAGGTGCTAGCTTGGAGTCCATCGCTCCTTTGCACGTAGCTAAGGCTTAATTGTAGAGGATAATATTTTTTCTATTATAAGGTCAACAGGTGAAACATGTCAGAGGAGTGTTCCTGTTTTTTTTTTTTTTTTTAACCAGTGGGTTGAGTGAATAAACTGACCTGATTCCCCTATCCACACATTCAATGTGGATGGAGGAATCCTCCCCACCATGTCATTTAATTCTGAAGAATTCTGGAGACTCACCCGTCATCAAAAAAAAATGTGTTTTCATTTTTTTCTACATTTTCAAAAAAGTTCTGGAAAAAAACATACATGTTCAAAGGAATCATTATGCCTCACAGATGATACATTGGGGTGTTTGTTCTCCAAAATAGGGGTCATAGAATAGTGTAATATACAGTATGGGCGGTATGATTAACATGTACAAATACATAAGTGTTCCATATAGTGAACTTGGTGTTGAGTTATTCACTTTAAAGCGGAGTTCCGCCCTAAGAATTAACTTTCTATTAACAGCTTGCCTTTAATGTAAAGAAATAATAACATTTTACTCACTTCTATCTGGCTGTTACTAAGAAGAATCTGCCTAGTTCCTGGTTCTAGGTGGTTCAACTTCCTGTCCTAAGAACTCATTGCCTCCTGGGAAATGATGACACTCATTTCCCAGGAGTCTCTGGGCATTACTGTGCCTAAAAATCACCCAGCATGCACCTCTCCCTGAAAACCAGGAAGAAAAAGGAACTGGGCTTCACATGCCCACACATATGATGGATATGGCCACAACATGAGCTGGAGGATATAAGGCAAGTGTTTGCAATGATTTCTGGAATGATTGGGGAGCTATAAATATGTTTTAGGGACTATTTAATGTGATTGATTTTAGCTTGCAAAAAAAATTTAAATTATGCCCGGAACCCCGCTTTAGTCCCCTGTTACACTTATTTGACTTGTACCACATTTTGGACGGCAAAATCGTATGACAAGTCATTCTCCATGATTTTTAATGACTATAATTCATATTGGCACGACTTTAAGCCATGCCAACTTCAAAGTAGTTCCTGCACTACTTTTTTTCCTGAAGTCGGATCAAAATCAGATTCCGTATTACTGTAACAGATCTGACTTTGGAATGCGACTTGTACACGACTTGTGCATGAAGGGGAACTCCACACCAATTTTTTTTTTAAATAAACGGCATGGGTTCCCCTTCATGAGCATACTAGGCCCATAGGTCTGGTATGGATTTTAAGGGGAACCCCCCAAATCCATACCAGACCCTTATCCGAGCACCAGCCCGGCTGGTCAGGAAAGGGGGTGGGGAGGAGCGAGCGCCCCCCTCCTGTGCCGTACCAGGCCACATGCCCTCAACATGGGGGGATGGGAATATGGGAATGATGGGACTGTGACACAATATGGGGCGGGGTCATTTGGTAACATCACCCGGTGACCAAGCCCCATGCTTATATAAATGGTTGCACACCACACACACAGCATTACAGCCAGAGGGAGCTTCGTGTCAACATCAGGACAAGAGAAGAGGGGAGAAGCCGAAGGGGAAGACCGGGCGCTGCTAGTAAAAAAGCTGTAAGAAGATAGCGGAGCCCGGCAGAATGCAGAAAGCACCGGAGAGCATGGAGAAGCCACAGGAGAGCAGGATTAGAGAGCGGAAAGTCGGAAGAGACCCCTGGAGTCAGAAGAAGACCCCCGAAGTCAGAAGAAGACCCCCAGAGCTGCCTAATAATTTACTTTAAAAACCTGTGTAGTGTGTTTTTTTTTTTACACTTCCCACCCTCAGGTGAATGGGTAGGGGTACGATGTGCCCCATACTCATTCACATAGGGTGGGGGGGCCAGGATCTGGGTGCCCCCTTATGAAAGGGGGCTCCCAGATTCCGATAAGCCCCCTGCCCACAGACCCCAACTACCAACAGCCAGGGTTGTCGAGAAGGGGCCCTTGTCCTCATCAACATGGGGGCAAGGTGCTTTGGGGTGGGGGGCATGCATCCTTAATGAAGATTAACTGATGTGGTGAAAAGAACCCCAGATCCCCAGAGCCTGCCCTTGTACCATAAGTGCTTCTTATGGCAGTTTCAGAAACATAGCCATTTTTGAGTTTTACACAGATAGGGCAATTGGCACAGATATGGCAGTTGGCAGGCAGTTTGTGTTGACAGTGCATTTCTGCCTTTTTCCTGGGTCTACATATCTTCCAGCAGCTCAGCTCTGACTTAGTGTGGTTCTTGTTCCCTAGGCATACAAGCTGAAAAATAGTATGTCAGTGTTTAGTCTGAGACATTGCATATACTCTGGGGCACTTGAGGGGCTGGTGAATTTGGGAATTGGGATCATGAGACCAGCAAGGAGTAGGGATTACAGGTGACTGCTCTGTCACCAGTGTACATGACATGTGACAACACATCATCTCCATGGTATGGCCTGTCCAGCATCCTTCCTAGCTGTCAGCAGATTGAAATGGTCATGAAGGATATGTAGTTCCTTGCCCAGGCTGGCTGGACCACATGTCCATAATCATGTGTACCTTGTTGGTGACAACATGGTCCAGTGACACAAACACATTACATTCAATAAGATGATGGAGGGTAGGTGTGACTTTCTGCACAAAATAAATGGTGGTTGGGGAGCTGGAAAAAAAAACAGTTGTGGACTCAATACCATTAACCTTGTAAAGAAAAGAGGGAAGGTGTACCTAAATTTGAACCTCCAAAGAACCCAAGATAATATTTTACTTAATAATCCAAATGACAATAAATGTATACAAATTGCAATTTAAAAATACAGTAAAACCTTGGTATGAGAGTAACTTGGTTTGACAGCGTTTTGCAAGACAAGCAAAAAATGTTAATGCATTTTGACTTGTTATACAAGCAATGTCTTTTTTTTTTTTTTTTTAACCACATTCAGCTTCGACCAAGCACAAGAGACCAGCTCATGGTATAATGCTCTTTTCTGTCTCCGTAATAGGTTTGCATCATTTGTGGTTAGTCTTTTTCCATATAATATTTACCTTTCTGTATGTGTTTTTTTTATTTTTTCCCCAGGACCTTTTATTCACTGTCCTGTATGTTTTCTACTATTATCCTCCCTTCCTCCCCCTTCTCCCCCCTCCCCCCCCACCTCACCATTATTTGCATTCTCTTCCCTTTATCAAACAGTTTCCTATTTTTCTCTCTTGCTCTTTACATTTCTACCCTTAGTTTTTCTACATAACTCCATGTTTTTTTAAAGATTTTCCATTTTTCCCATTTTTTATTTCGACTATTTCCTTCTAAGTTGTTACTGAGATCTTCCATTTTGTATGTTTCTTCCACGGCATCAATCCATTCCCATGCCATTGGGCATTCCGTTTCCTGCCACTTCCAATCTCTTAGCTGCGTTCAATAGATGTGGGACCAAGGATACTTTATATTTTTTAATCCCTTCCCCTCCTCCGTGAAAGAGGACCGTCCATGGATCTCTTTTAATTTTTATCTTTGTGATTTCTACTACTAATCCTAGGATGATTTCCCAATATCTTTTAACCTTAGGACATTCCCACCATAGGTGGGCCATTGTTCCGGGGGAGCTGCAGCCCCTCTAGCAGTCAGCTGATTGTCCGTTCTTGAATTTACTTAGCTTTACAGGTGTAATATACCAACCCGATATGCATTTGAAATTAATTTCGGCCGTCCGACTGTCTACTGCCGAGGTATGAGTTAGTCTTAAAATTCTATCTATTGTGCTCTTATCTCGATGTGACCCTAGTCCCCTTTCCCAGTTTTTAATAAATGGAGGTACCTCTGACTCTTCAAGCTGTAATAATATTTTATATATCCGTGATATGGTTCCTTTGGTGCTTCCCATAGTACATAGTTTCTCTACATCTGTCAGCTGATCTCCAGTTCTTATCGGTTGAGGTAGTGTTTGAATGAAATGGTTTAACTGTTGGTACCTCCAGTTATTAAGTAACATAGGATTTTCTTTTTGTATTAATTCCTCTAGTGCTATTAAGTGCCCTTGGTGCAGTACATCTCTTAGTTGTGCTCTATCACTTTTGACCCAATTCCCCCCTACCTCTACTTTTCCCGGTGGGAAATAATCGTTATCCTTTAGTGCTATAAGAGGTGAGTTGTAATTTTTATCTATTCTTTTTTGTTTATTATCCCATATTTTCAGTTCGTTTCTTGTTATTTCATGTGTATCAGTGTCTAGTGTCCTAAACTGTGGGGGGTTCCATATTATTTTATCCAATCTCGCCTTTGCTATTGTGTTTTCAAGACTGACCCATCTTTTTTCCTCATTTCCCCTAGCCCATTCCACTACTCTCGACAGAATTATGGCTTCGTAGTACATTTTAATATCTGGGACTGCAAGTCCCCCTTTGTTTTTGGTTTGCCTAAGGGTCTGGAGTGATATCCTATATTTCTTATTTCTCCATATGTAGTTCATAATCAACTTTCTAAGGATTTGCAGCAGTTGTTTTGGCAATTTAATGGGAATCATCTGAATCTTGTATAAGATTTTTGGTAACAAGACCATTTTGCAGAAATTAATTCGTCCCAACCATTAAATTGATCTATTTTTTACTCTATTTATTTCCTTTTTAATTTCTTCCAATAATGGGACGAAATTTATTTCATATATTTTTTTCCCCGAATTTCCTAACTGGATCCCAAGATATTTCAGCTCTTTTGCCCAAGGGAATTTATATTTTGTTCTTAATGTTCGAACATCCTGCTTGGGGACATTAACATTAAGTATTTCAGTTTTATTTATATTTATTTTGAAGTTAGAGACTTCCCCATATTGTCTACATAGCTTTAATAAATTTGGGATTGAAGTTTTAGGGTTGGTTAAATAGAAGAGCACATCATCTGCGAATGCTGATAATTTGTGCTCATCTTTTCCTATTTTAAATCCTGCTATTTCTGGGCATTTACGGATCCTGGACAGTAGGGGTTCAATAGATAGAACAAATAGTAGTGGTGAAAGAGGGCACCCCTGTCTTGTTCCATTTTTCATTGTGAAAGGGTGTGACAAGTCGCCATTTATTTTTATTCTTGCTGTTGGAGCCTGATATAGGGTGCCAATCCACTCCCGCATCCTCTGCCCAAATCCCATGTTTTCTAGGGTTTGTAGCATGAGTCCCCAGTCTACCCTGTCGAACGCTTTTTCAGTGTCTATCGACAGGAGTAGACCGGGGTGTCCACAGCTTTTCATTTTATGGATCAAAAGGAGCGCCCTTATCCCATTATCTCTCCCCTCTCTTCCTTAGATGAATCCTGTCTTGTCTGGGTGAATCAGACCCGCCATCTCCTGTTTAACTCTCTCGGCCAATACCTTTGCGAATAATTTTAAATCTGTATTCAGCAGAGATATTGGCCGATAACTCAAGCATAGTTTAGAGTCCTTGCCTTCCTTTGGAATGACGGTTATAGTTGCCTCTGCGGCTTCTTTACTTAGAGAGTAGTCTTTCCCAAGCCCATTAAAATATTGGCATAGTCGTGGTAGGAGAATCTCTTTACATTGTTTGTAGTATAGGGTAGTGAGGCCATCGGGGCCTGGGCTTTTACCCGATGCCGTGCCTGTTAAGGCTTTCTGTATTTCATTTTCTGTGATAGGCCTATCCATTACTAGTGCCTCTTTCGGGTTTACTGAAGTAAGATCTGCTTCTTGCAGGAATTTTATGATTTTCTTTTCCTTTTCCCCCTTTTCCCATTTCTTCTGTTCGACTGCATATAATTTTTTATAGTAGGCTCTAAAGGTCTCAGCTATATTTTTTGTTGTGTATTCCACCTCTCCTTGTACATTTTTGATTTTTTCAATATAGTTCTTGGCTTTTTTTTTCCGTACCATCTTCGCCAGGTGTTTACTAGTTTTGTTGCCCCACGTATATCTTTCTTTTGCTATTAAATGGAATTCTCTTTTTGTTTCCTGAAAGAGTAGATCTTTAAGATCATTTCGTTTATTTACTAGTTCTAGGTATACTTCTTGTTGGATCGCCCCTCTTTTATGTTTTTGTTCTAACTTAAATATCTTGGTTATTAAGTTATTCTTCTGGAGGCTCTTTTCTTTCTTTTTCCTTGCTCCTTCTGATATCATGATACCTCTAATTAAAGCCTTGTGGGCATCCCATAATGTTGCTTTCGATATTTCGCTAGTATCGTTAATTTGAAAGTATTCTTCTAGCTCCTTTTTAACTCTAGTTAGACAGGTATCATCCACTACTAATTCCTCATTAAGTCTCCACATCCGAGGTGGTCTCTGGTTGCCCATAATATTTAGGGTAATACTTATTGGGGCATGGTCAGATATGGTGATAGGCTCTATCTTTGCCTCAATCACTCTTTCCAATAGGTAGTGATCCACGAAGATATGATCTATGCAAGAGTAGCATTCATGTACCGGGGAATAAAAGGTATAGTCCCGTGTCCCTGGGTTCAGGACTCTCCATTTGTCTAACAGTTGGCTTCTATGAAGGCTATTTTTTAAGGTTTTAAGGTTTCTTGGCTGTGTGTTATTAGTTCCTGCTGTTCTACCTGTACTATCTACTGTGGGGTCCATGCAGAAATTTAGATCGCCTCCCAGAATGACCCTTACTTTTTTAAAGTCCTCTAGTTTACTCAAGATGTCTATTAAGTATTTTATCTGATGCGTATTTGGGGAATATATGTTTACCAGGGTGCACTCCATTTCTTCTAATTTCCCTTTTCCCTCGGGGTCTGTTAACCTTTCATATAACTGAAATCTTACCCCCTTAGCTATTCCTATGGCTACCCCCCTAGCGCGTTTTGACACGGTATCTCCGTAGTACCAAGTAGGATAATCTATTGAGTGTAACTTAATGTTAGATTGTAATGTTAAGTGTGTTTCCTGTATGAAGGCTATGTTCATTCTAATTCTTTTCAGTTCCTTCAGCACTTTATGTCTTTTGACGGGGTTATTAAGGCCTTTTACGTTGAATTATACACATTTTAATATTGGCATCTTGTTTTATATTGTCTCCTCCTCTTTCGTCCTAAGTTTGATCTCATTCTTTTTCCCCTTTTCTTTTTTCTCTAGCAAGTTTGGTGAGGTGGGTCTCCCTTCCTCCCCTCCCCTCCCTCCCTCCCTTCTTCCCAACATCTATTCCCTCCCCTTACCTCCATCCTCCCTAATGGCCATCTCAAGGCCTTTGAACCAATCGTCATCCCTTGGTTCAGTTTCCCCGAGGTGGGACCTACGCGTGTCCCCATCTAAAGTAGATAGGGATAAATTCATTTCTTCTCTAGAGTTTCAAGGCGGCCTCCCTCTCCCATCCCTCCGTAGCTTCCCCTTTTGCTAACTCCCCCCTTTAAGTCCATCCCGGTAGATCTGGTATCTGTATATCCATTCTCTTGCAGAATTCTCTTAGCTCTTCTGGAAATCGTAAGGATGCTGATTTGCCTTCTTTTGTTGCTACTAGGCACGCCGGGAATCCCCAATTATATTTAATTTTCTTGTCCACAAGCTGTACTAGGAGAGGCTTTAAGAGTCGGCGCCTAGCTAGGGTCTCTGCGGATAGATCTGCATATATCTGTAAAGTGGATCCTCCGTAAACCAGGGGGGGGTGACCCCTCAATTTCCTCCATAATTCGTCCTTCTCTTCAAAAGAAAGAAACCAAACTATAACATCTCTAGGCCATTCTGTAGCTGTTCTTTTAGGTTTTCCTACACGGTGCACTCTCTCTATCCTAATAGGGTCTTCAGGTGTTTTTTCCAGTATCGGATTAAAAATTGTCCACATTATTTTCCTCAGGTCTTCGCCTTTTTCTTCTGGCACTGCTTTAATTCTCAGGTTTTGTCTCCTAGACCTATTTTCCTGGTCTTCTAACTTATAAAGTATACTCCTTTGTTGTACCTGTAGCTGGAGTACTTGTTCCCTTAATTGATTTGACTCTTGTTCTTGTTTCTCTGATCGTTCTTCTAGTGCCTCTACCCTGGTAAGAAGATGGCCAAAGTCTGTTCTAAGGCTTTGTATTTCCCCTTTTATCACGTTTTCCAATCGCAGCAGCATCTTTTCCATATCCCCTTTTGTCGGGATTTGTTTATCGGGCCTCTGTTCCTCCATTCTACTTGTTTCTGATTCGATCTCGCTGGTCTCCTCTTCTCTTGATTCCTCTATTGTTCCCTCTTGGGTTGGGCTATGCGATTTTGTGGGGTCTATCTTTTTATCTGTTTTCACTTGTAGTGTCTTTGGGGAGCCAGTATTTTTTGTGCTTCCCCCTTTGGACATATATTGTCTTATAGAACTTGTTACCTTCGAGCTGCCTGGTGTTTTTGGGGTTTCTCCTTTTGTCGATCTACTTGACATCCTTGACATATTACCCTTCGCCTTTCTGATTCTTTTCCCCAGTTTGGCGGTCTGTTGTCTTCACTTCAGCTTCTGTTTCTACTGTTTCTGTTTCTTTCTTTTGTAGTTGTTTATTAGATAGACTGGGGGGGGGGGGGGTACTCTGAGGTTGCCCTTAGGGGTGATGGAATGGAAATCCAATGATCTTTATGTCCCTTTTCCTGTTTGTTTTTTTTCCCCTCGATCCTAAGATCGTTTATTGTAGGGTCTTCTTGGCCCTTTGGCGTATGGGGGCCAACGATTAGTATGTTTTGCTTGTACTTTACGCAACTTACTATGTGGAGAGCTCCCTTTCAGTCTTGGTGAAGCTTACAGCACAACTCCGTCACAGCTATCAGCCAATAACGATTAACGATAGAGCCTTTATTACCCTAAGGTCTTTGTTCCCTTGTTACTGCCTCAATCCGCAGTTACATAGTCCCCTATAAAACTTAGTGGGGCTACCCCCTCCAATAGAGCCCTTTTATTATTAAAGCTCCTTTGAGACCTTTCCTAGCCTCCTCATCAAGGATATCATAACCGTGTGCAAAGCTGAGGGTGAACAGATATATCCTTTTTTATAGGAGCTATAGTGCAAAGTTTAATATGGAATATCACCGTTCGCCCACTTGGCTGAGCGTTTGTTGGGTCTCTTTATCTGCTACTCGCGTAGTAATTTCTAGGGGTTGTGTCATGAGATACCTTATACACATACTTCACCTAATAGCAGACTGTCATTTATCTTCAACACATTTAATAACCGTTTGACATTGAGAAGAGTGTATATTAGTAACGATAGTAATGTGTAGTGTTGGTGAGCAGTAATGTCATCTCACTTTAACCCTCTGCAAACTGGACTGTAGTGGGTAGGATCAGTTTCCTCGAAGTCTGCCTCGTATACTACCCAGATCTCGCGGAGCAAGCGAGGCGTTGTTTGTGGATTTTTAGTGCCCTGGCCTTAGTGGCACAGGGGAGGATGGTGTAAATAGCAAGGCACGAGTCTCCCACTGCCCTCTGCGATCTACGGCGTCTGGGGGATCGTCTGGTTCATTACGTAACCTTTTCAGTTATTGAACAACACTTTTATCCACTGTTCTGCCCTCTGTTTCGAGGGGATCCTGATAAAGAGTCCAGGGGGCCCCGATCTATCCTGATCAAGCTTATTTTAAGGGCTATATTGCATGAAATGGAACTCTTGAGAAACTGTCGCCAGCACTCCTGACCCACATTATATTGGGAACCATCCATTCATCCATCCATCCATCTGTTAGATCACCCAATAGTTGCTGAGACTTCTATCACCACATACAATATATATAGAGATTTCACCTGGGAGCAGGGATTTCTCTATCTTCATCTGAGTGTTTAACCGTTTTACCGTTTTTCATTGAGCAGCACATTTAGATGTTACATAGTCCTGCAATAGTGCTGTCAACTCACTTTTAACCTCTAGGTAATTTGGGTATACAGATTAGGCACAATACCTATTTGAATCTGCTTCATATACTACCTGGTTCCTGTAGGGTGGGGAGTCAGCTTGCGGGGGGGCACTGTGAACATACGTCCGGCATCCTGTCCTGATGATGAGTGAGGGGGTAGTGGGTGTCTCCAAGCGCGAATCCCCAGTTTGCACTCCGCGTTCTACATCATCCGGTACATCGGGTCTATGCTAGGACTTCCCGGTCCGGTAGCGGTGGTGTAGATTGCGGCTCCTCCGTGGCTCAGCTGGGCTCTCCCCAATCTCTCTCTCCGCTTCGGGGACTCGGCGTCTTCCACGTCTCGGCCGTCCTAGCTTCCAGGCTGCTTAGCGTTCGCTGGTCCCGCCCTCCATTAGGCGTGTCACGTCCTCACGTACACGCCATCCGATACAAGCAATGTCTTAATATAAGAGTAGGGTCATGTCACAACTGAGTATAAAAGAGAAGAGAGGTGCCTCTAAGTGTAACAATATAGTTACATTTAATGAAGGTACAACATTTAGCAACTTATTGCTACACTTAGAGGTGCCTCTCTTGTCTTTTATACTCTGTAGCTCCTGCTGGATTTTGCTTTTAACCCTCTTGTAAATGCTGACATTTGTGGATGGACATGTTATGGTTACACTACCTGGTCACATTGCTATAATCTTTTTATATGGACTATAAACTGAAGGACCTATGAATAAATAGTTGTTTAATGAAGAATTTTGAGTTCCCATTATTTCTTATAGGTAAATTTACTTTGATATACAAGTGCTTTGGATTACAAGCATGTTTCTAGAATGAATTTTGCTCGTAATCCAAGGTTTTACTGTAGTTGGTTTACAGAATACTCCCAAAAATGTAGTTTGGCCAAGAGTTTAAAACACATACAAGGTAATACTGACATATAAATCACACACATATGTTGGACTTAATGGACTTGTGTCTTTTTTTAACCTCACCTACTATGTAACTCTGTAACAAACTGGCATCCTCCAATATGAACAAATATTAGCAGTAATATATCTGACACAGGGATAAAATAACTCCTTATGTTTCAATATTGGGGATTCAAACTCCAGTGCATCCAATACCTACATACTCACATTCATTGTAAATTATCATTATAAAGTGTCTCAGACACTGCTGATGTCCTCAATGGTCTGTCATGTGAAGACTTCCACTGGATGATTCAATAAGAATTTTCATTGTCTACTGAATAAGTATCACCATCAATGTGATCTGTCTGTCACTATTACAATACAAGTTATCTTCCAGCTTCTGGGACACTTTACAATGATCAAGGGGCTCAAACCGACATCGGTCATGTTTGGCTCCACAGGGGTTCTAACTCCCAATGCTGAAACATAAGGGGTTACTATATCCTTATGTCATATATAGTACTTCATAGGCAATTCATGTGAAGAAAGAATTCTGTTGACCCCTCTTTGTCAGTTTGTGAATCAGCAGAAAAGGATGAGGAGGAAAGAGAGGTTGCTCTAAGCTTGGGAAGAGGAAGATTAGGCTTTGTAAGCAGGGCCATCTTTAAGGGAGATTGGGCCCTGGGCAAACATTTTCTTGCCTCCCCTCCCATGCAAGTTATATGATGATGCTGTACTTCACTGGTGACAGTATTTATACTGAAGTGGTTTTAACAGAAGAGGCCCCGTGGTCTCTTCTGTTTTATAAATGTCCCCCCTGCCTGCCAGCAATAATGTCATTTGAGCCAAGTATGCCTAGCACATATGACATTTACAGCCCGCTCTGTGTGCCACGGCAATTTTACTCCCGTGATATCACTGCAGCCTTCCCATTTAAGAGATCAAAGATAGAGCCCCGGGAAGGAAGACTTGGAGAAAAGGGATGCCATGACAGCACTTAGCTGAAGGGCTCAATTTGCAGGTACGTCTGAGTAGTGCATTATGACTTAAACCTGCAGGAGTAGCACCTTTTTTTTTTTCAATGACTTTACTACCACTTTAAGCTTGGTTCACATCTATGTAGGTTTGCTCATTCATGCGATCAAAGATAGAGCCCCCAGAAGGAAGACTTGGAGAAAAGGGATGCCATGACAGCACTTAGCTGAAGGGCTCAATTTGCAGGTACGTCTGAGTAGTGCATTATGACTTAAACCTGCAGGGGTAGCACCTTTTTTTTTTTCAATTACTTTACTACCACTTTAAGCTTGGTTCACATCTATGTAGGTTTGCTCATTCATGCAGCACCCACAAACGAGCTTCAATTTTAGATGCATGGGCTAGGCATTCAAAAATGCAGTGCGGGTGCGGGAACCACAGAGAAATCGTATGGTGCAAAAGCACCATGCGATTTCAAGGCCACTGCATTTTTAAGATTCTGCATGCACTTTTTTTCTATGGGGGAAATGCAGGCACGGAAGCCCATTCAAATAAATGGACTGCTGCTCCTACGCAAACCTGCATATATGTGAACTAGGGTTAAAAGAAGCCTATCAAGCAGTGTTATGTTTCACTATGTCTATGTGTGGAAGATGTCATGAGCCAATCCAACTGGTGGCCCATACGCTCTAATTATATAACAACAGCCACAGCCAGGTCAGGGTTTAGGAACAATCCACAGTCTATACAGGGAGAAGGATCTACTAGGCCCAGGCCAGCCGAGCTTTGCTTACCAAATGCGGGCTCTCAGTGCTGCCAGCTGCTGTTCCCACTGCAATATCAGCTACTACCTGCAGCCTCCCGAGTATCCAGTATACAGGCAGAATGGCATCTGGCAGGGTCAGAGCATAAGGGGAGCTCACGGACCCGCCTGCTCCTTGCTCCTTGCCAAGTGGCTATGGTAAGTTCCTGACCTCTTATCTGATATCTTTGTTAATTTTTCATGTATTAATGTTAGGGAAACGGATTACCTGGCAAACAGGTCAGGAGTTTCTAAATGTCAGAATGTCTATCTCATCTGTTAACCCCCTGACCCAGTTTAATAAAAAGTAGCATTTGCTCCAGGACTAAACTATGTGATAGGCGAGACTATCTGGAATTTCTGGTATAAATAAAAAAGAACGTCATGTCAGATTTAGCTGTAGTTAGGGAGTATTTTTCCTTGATTTGCCTCAAAATGTGACACATAAAGCTCATTTGCTTCAACTGATCCAAATTAGAATTATTAATGGGGGAACTCCATAACATGGTGTTCAGGTAGACTGGGATCTACTATAGTTTCTTTAAAAGGGTTCTAAAGGAAAAAAATGTTTTCCCTAAATAGCTTCATGTACCTTAGTGCAGTTCTCAGCAAATAGCTTGGAGTGTCTACTTTCCAAAATGGGGTCATTTGGGGGGGTTTTGTGCCATCTGGGCATTCCATGGCCTCCGAAACTGTGATAGGCAGTAAGGAGTGAAATCAAAAATTTACACCCTTGGAAAGCCTGAAGGTAGTACTTGGTTTTTGGGGTCCCGTATGTGGCTAGGCTCCCAAACAGTCTCACACATGTGGTATTCCTGTACTCAGGAGAAGTAACAGAATGCATTATGGGGTGTAATTCCACATATGCCCATGACATGTTTGAGCAATCTATCATTTAGTGACAACTTTGTGCAAAAAAAACAAAAAATTGTCTTTTTCCCGCAATTTGTGTCAAAATATAAAATATTCCATTAACTCTACATGCCTCTCACCAAATAGCTTGGGGTGTCTACTTTCGAAAATTGGGTCATTTGGGGGGTTTTGAACTGTTCTGGCATTTCATGCACAACATTTAGAAGCTTATATCACACATCACCCACTCTTCTAACTACTTGAAGACAAAGCCATTTCTGATGCCGCGTAAACACGGTCGTTTTTTGTGATGAAATAAAACGACATTTTAAAAAACGTCATTTAAAATGATCGTGTGTGGGCAAAATGTTGTATTATGTCTTCTGAAAAACGACAAAAAAAAAAATTCGAACATGCTTCAATTTTTTATGTTGTTTTTCAGAATGTCGTTTTTTGTGTCATAAAAAATGATCGTGTGTACACTAAAACGACGTTTAAAATGACGTTTTTAAACACGCGCATGCTCAGAAGCAAGTAATGACGCGAGCTTGAATGTAACAGAGTGCCGTAATACGTGTTGTACGTAACCGCGCTTTGCAAGAGCATTTTCAGAAAACGATGGTGTGTAGGCAACGTCGTTTTTTAAAATGAAAACAAAAAACGACCGTGTGTACGCGGCAAGACACTTTTTGTTTACATGAAACATATTTTTTTGCATTGAACCCCCAAACTTTATATATTATTTTAACCACTTGCTTACTGGGCACATATACCTCCTTCCTGCCCAGGCGAAATTTCAGCTTTCAGCACTGCGACGCTTTAAATTAAAATTGCGCGGTCGTGCGACGTGCCTCCCAAACAAAATTGACGTCCTTTTTTTTTAACTACGCTAAAGTTAGTGGGCGAATGGGAGAGTTATTTGCTCCCATTCATTTTTGGTCAAATTGCAGGCTGCTGCTATTTTAGAACTGTCCTGTAGTTCAGTCTGCGACCCAGGGGTGTGATTACACCCCTGGGCGACAGTTGGCACTGGATGGGTTCTGACAGAGCCACTTTTCCCCAGCAGCCAATTAGACGAGTTCTTCCCTCGCTGGACATGATGGGGAGGGGTATATCTGTGGCAGCTGCCGTGTGTTCTGGGTCAGTGGTCGGTTCTTCTTCTCTGCGCGGGGTCCACGTTCCAGGTGCGGCATCCACCTTCCGGGTGCGCGCATCCACGGACCCCGCTCATATGGCCCACTTGGCCAGAACCACCTGTTCCATGGAGACCCATCTGGATGTCGATGGGGGCCCCAGTGACTTACGGAGTACCCAACCTTACTGAGAAGATCCCAGACTGTGTGCCGTTCGGTGGGGGATCGGCTTGAGGAGAACCCGGAGGCAGGTTATCAAAAAGGGCTTGAACGAACCATCGGGGATCTGGTTACTGGAATTGACAGGTACATGTCAGTTTTCAACTGGTGACCCCTTTCATTGCATTTACTGGGAGGATTCGCTCAATCCGAATTGTTCTCTTGAGTACTAAAGTACTAGGCCTGTGACAGAGGCCCGAGCCAGGTCCGTCATAGAGACCTGTTCCTCCCAGCAACTTAAAAGTGACAATCTGGCTGCCAGGCTTATAACAAGGGTCTGTCCGGAGGCGCTTCACCCACTCTGGCGAGAGTGGTGACGAACTGTATCTACTACTACTGAGAGCAGGACTGCTCTGTTTCATATCCAGGCCTGATACTGCACTGTTCTCTATTGCTTCATCAACCTTTCCTATCTCCTGTTGATGTTGGCCGTTGTTGGGCCCTGGAATAAAGCATTTAAAAATCCATTTGGTGACTGGACATTCACTCACTGCTACCACTCACTGCTACCACTCACTGCTACTACCCCTAAACACACTACAAGGTAACTTAATACGCCGATCCCAATCAACAACCAGCGGCTCCTTGCACTACACGCATTAGATTTACAGAGGATGTCTACTGCTAAAATTACTGCCCTCAATCTGACCACGGTGACACCTCACTTCGGACAATTTTGATACATTTTTGGGACCATTGTTATTTTCACAACAAAAAATGCATTCAAAATGCATTGTTTATTGTGAAAATTACAATTGCAGTTTGGGAGTTAACCACAAGTGGGCGCTGAAGGGGTTATGTGTGACCTAATATGTGTTTACAACTGTAGGGGGGTATGGCTGTAGGTGTGACGTCATCGATTGTGTATCCCAATAAAAAATCGATGGCGCCGCCACAGTGAAGAACGGGGAAGCCGTGTTTACACACAGCTCTCCCCGTTCTTCAGCTCCGGGGACCGATCGCGGGACTCCAGCGGCGATCAGGTCAGACCGGGTCGTGGGTGCGCGCCACAGGCGCGCGCCCGCGACCCACGGCTAGGCGCTTGCACAGGACTTACCTGTACGTGCATGTGCCCAACCGTGCCATTCTACCACCGTAAATGTGCAGGAGGCGGTCCTTAAGTGGTTAAAGAATACATGTGCTGCTGGTAAATTCTAGCACCAGAAATTAAATTGATCTTAAAGGGGTTGTAAAGAAAAAAAATCTTTTCCCTAAATAGCTTCCTTTACCTTAGTGTAGTCCTCCTTCACTTACCTCATCCTTCGATTTTGCTTTTAAATGTCCTTATTTCTTCTGAGAAATCCTCACTTCTTGTTCTTCTGTCTGTAACTCACCACCGTAATGCAATGCTTTCTTCCTAGTGTGGAGAAAGCCTCTTGAGGGGGAGGTGCGAGCAAGAGTGTCAGGACGCCCACTAACACACAGCTCATTTCTCTATCTACAAAGTAGAGAGTGTCCTGGCTTGCCTGCTCGCCCCCTCCCCCCTCAAGAGGCTTTCTCAACACCAGGAAGAAAGCCTCACATTATGGTGGTGAGTTACAGACAGAAGAACAGGAAGTGAGTATTTCTCAGAAGAAATAAGGACATTTAAAAGCAAAATGGAAGGATGAGGTAAGTGAAGGAGGACTGCACTAAAGTAAAGGAAGCTATTTAGGGAAAAAAATGTTTCCTTTACAACCCCTTTAAAATACATACTCATATTCAGATGAAAGCTATGATATTAAAAATGACTCCCCATGTTATTGTCTGATCTTTTCATTGTCAACCAGACAAGTGTTTGCTATTGCACTGTAGGTAAAGAATGATGTAGAACTTTAACCACTTCAACACAGTGCACTTAAACCCCCTTCTTACCCAGACCAATTTTCAGCTTTCGGTGCTCTCACACTTTGAATGACAATTACTCAGTCATGCAACACTGTACCCAAATAAGAATTGCGCCCTTTTTTTCACACAAATAGAGCTTTCTTTTGGTGGTATTTAATCACTTGTAAAAAAAATGCATTTTTCTTTGTTTCTGTCATAATATTTAGCAAATTAGTATTTTTTCTTCATAAACAGGTGACAGGGCAGGTCACTGGTGGGTGACGGGTGACAGGGCAGGTCACAGATGGGTGACGGTGACAGGGTGCGGTCACTGGTGGGTGACGGTTGCACCGCTGATGGCAGTCTATTTATGTGACAGGTGCACTTTATGGGTGACTGTTGGGTGACTGGCGACAATTGGGGGGGGCAAAGAGACAGATGTGGTGTTTCTGCAGACACTACAGTAACACAGAACTGTAACTCACTGCTTCTAGCTCTTCTCTCCTCACACTGGAAACGATGTGTGAGGGGAGAAGAGCTGGTAACAGTTAGTTACAGCTCTTTGTTTACACTAGTGATCAGAGCTGATCACTTGGTACAAAGCCCTGACCAATGGCTGTGTACCATTGTCGGTGACGAGCAGTGTTCCCGGGAACACACTGCCACCGACGGGCATGTGCGGCGCGATCGCTCAGACGCGCCGTGCACTTTGGGGGTGTTGCCATGCGTGATCAGCCGTGACTTCATCACGGCCGATCACGTGGTTAACATCGCATCCGCGCCGCTGTTCACCCCTGTCGGTAACGAGCGGTGTCTCCTTGACACGCCGCTACCAACAGTATAGGGATGCGCGCACGCGATCGCGCGCAATTCCTATTCAAATGACAGGATATTGGAGTCCTCTGCCCGCTGTCATTTGACGGTGGGCGGTGGACACGTGGTTAATTTAATAACCTTTATAATTTAACAAAACCTTTACAGTACTTTTATTTCTTTACATAAATGCTGCAACTAAATAAAAGACCACAGCCTAATGTTCTATAAACACCCTAAATACAAAGAAAATAGAATAATTATTTTGTAATTTTGTACAAAAATGTACACACAGTATTGTGCTAAATTGGATAAAGAGGTCAGTTAGTTCTCACAATGTGCCTGATGTAATTAGGCTGTCTACAGAGAAACAAACAATGGCTATAACAGTGTAATGAGCTGTAAGAAGGTCTGATTAATGCTTATTATGGGTTTAACTCTAAGCTAAGTAGCTAAGAAGTACATTACTACTAGTGCCTGTTAGCAGGAAATAACCTTGGAAAGCCATGTATTCTGCAGTCCAAAGGCAATTTATACATGTTCATAAAAACAATTTTGCATTGACTTGTGTTTTAATTGCAATATCTTCCTTTATTTTGTAAAGTACCATGCAAACTGTTGACACTATATAAATCCTGTAAAAGAATAATAATGCATTGCTTTGGTTATTCTTTCAGATGAGAGACAGTAGGGTCATACCTCACTGGGGATTTGCCTAATTGATGTAATTGATGCAAGACCGAATCATACTTTAGCACAGCATTTTTATGTGCATGCCAACTAGCAAAAAAATTACAAATAGATACGCTCCATGGAGCTTATATTTTTAATAAATAATTATTTATTGCCTTTTCAAGAGTCCATACCTTTTTTCTCTATCTTGCTGCAAATCATTTTTATAATATAATTGCAAGTTTCATTGCAGAGTAAATTGAGGGTAAAACTGCAAAATGTTATTAAAGCATTGGCATATGTTCTCTACTCAATGAGGTACCTTGGGGCATAGTCCAAGTTGGGGGTGCCAGATGCAAATTGCAGCATTAAGTGGTGCTTTGCAAGAGCACATCCACCAGCCCTGTTAGACTCTAGATACAGCTGTACATAGCTGAGAAAATCTCTTACGCCCCTCCGTGGCTTTGATGTCTCACATAATACACCTGCCAAGTGAAGCTTAAGCCCTGTACACACGGGCCAACGGAAGACATAGTTACATAGTAGGTGAGGTTGAAAAAAGACACAAGTCCATCAAGTCCAACCTATGTGGCCAGTTAAACAAAAACTGTGGGGGAGATCGTTGTACTACTGCTGGATCACCAGGGCCCCTGATGGTGGGAATGGCCTTGCAGCAAGCTGGAAAAAGGTTGTGGCCCCCTGACAGAAGACAAACAGAAACTAAGAGACAAACTGAAGTCAGGACAGCCATGAGTCAATCACAAAAAGTTGATGAAGCCAGGATCGGTACATAGGTAGTCAGACACAGAATAGACAGGTTGTAAGACACAGGAGCTCAGACACCTGAGAAGTTGTTTATGCAAGGAGCGCTGCAATGTGCAAACAGGGAGGTGACCCTGGAAATAATAGAAGGTAAAAGGATATAAACCCACAGTGAAGCATGCAACGCCCATAGGTGAACAGAGAAGTCAAACATTGTGAAATGTGAGTCACAGATCTAGGAGAACACTGTAGCAAGGAAATAAAAGATTTCACAAACAGAAATCTGCAGGCTAGACCATGACATTAGCCGTATAGAAATGCATGTTGGGAAAGGAGGGTTGTTAAAAAATGATCTGCCTTGGGTGTCAACTATGCTAGGTACACCACTGGTTCACCACTGGCTCTATACAGAACAACATTAAATGTGTTGATTGAAGGAGATTTTTAGTTTAATTTCAATTCAATTAATAGGTTGCATATTAAATACTTAAAATTGGATGGGAACACCATTGTAATACAGAATATATAGAAAAATACAACGCATAAGATATTGAGCAGCAATTAAAACCCAGAAGAAAAAGGGCAGAGCAATATGGTCTATACAATATGGCACCATATGAGCAGAATAATTCAGAGAGGGTAGTCTGTACACATTCTTTAGACAAGTATTACCCATATATACAAGATGATTTTCACCTGTCTAGTCATTTTCTGTCAGATCACATGACGTCACGATTTAAATTTAAATCCAACTCCTATTTAACTTAAACATCTAGAGTTTGAATTTCAATCTGACAATGGGTGACTTGGAGTCTTGAAGCTAAAGGTATTAAAGCGATAGTTTTGTAGTATGTTCTTTTTTAAGTGTTTTTTATTTATTTATTTATTTTTAATTTGCCTAGTAAACAGAAAAATTGACAAGAGTTCAAATAGTGTCAGAGAGCTTTGCCACAAGGGGCATTAATAAGTCAATAGATCACAGGATTGCAAAATGTATCACATATCAGCAGGTCATTCCGTATACCAGAGTACCGATGGTTTACAAGATTTATCAAAGGCAGCGAGTGAGTCTGCTCTAAGAGCAAGATATTTTTCGGACATATAGCATTCTTGAATCTGAGAGATAACCTCTTAATGGATGCCATCTCCATTATCCAGTGTCTGGTTATTTTGAGTTCCACTGTTAACAAAACGTGGGCCACTACCATACAGTAGGAATGCAGGAAATTCTCAGTTCCTAAATTGAAGATCACCAAAGCAGGATATGGACTTGTCAAGATAACCAAGACATTGGAGAGGAGCTTGAATTCCCTCTTTCAGAAACTGTGAAGATTTTTGAAAGTCCAAAATACATAGAATAAGTTACTTACTTACTTGTCCACATCCCTGTCAAACATAAGAAGGACCTGGAGGATGAGAACTGGAATAAGTGGCAAGTAGTAATAGAACACCTAGGCCCGGATTCACATACATCGACGCATATATATGCCGCCGTAGCGTGTGTCTTTTACGCTACGCCGGCGCAGCGCGGAGAGGGAAGCATGGAATTCACAAAGCAAATGCTCCCAACTCTGCGCAGGCATAGCGTATATTCATAGGCGTAAGGCAGCGTAAGTGGAAGTAGGTGGAAGTGGGCTGGAAGTGGGCGTGATACATGGTAATGAAGCGTGACCTCATGCAAATGATGTGCCGAGTGCTAGGCAAGTACTTAAAATGAACTACGCATGCGCCGTCCCGTGGACGTATCCCAGTGTGCATGCTCACAATCACGTTGAAACAACTGCCTAAGATACGTCGAATCACTGCCTATGTCGTGAACGTAACCTATGCCCAGCCCTATTCATGTGCAGCGTAAACTACGTAAAATTTGACGGAATTCGATCCCTGGGCCATACCTTTGCATGAGTTGCGCCTTCCTATATGGGGAATAACTTTACGCCGGACGTACGACTTACGCAAACCGCATATATATCTGCATAATGCGCGGGCGCAAGTACGGAAAGTGGGAAAAACAACTGCGCTAATTATCAAAGAAAAACAAAAAACAATGTAGCAGCCAGCACACAGACAAACAAAGTCAAAGTGAACGTGGAGAAAGAAAGTGCAGCGCTATACTAATTAGTTTTGTGAAAATGCTGCCAAATTCACATGACATAACAATGTGAAATCAAACAAAAATTGTATGTAAAAGCATAGTAAAAGACAATTGTACTCAACATGTGTGGAATACTGATATAGTCCATACATATGTTGGCAAACTGATGAGTGAAAAAACCAACCAAACAAAATAAAAAAAAAAAAAAAAAATGAATAGTTCATAGGTGTGTCCCAAATGGATGAATGAAATCTTCACATATGATGCCAGTTCAAGGAAATTAAGACAACAATGATGGCTTGTCTGTAGCAACCTTCAGACTATCAAAATCAATGGAAATGGATACTCTTACCAGCTGTGGTGGACTCACATGTTAGTACTAACAGCAAGTCAGATCAGGCATGGTGGTCACAGCGGACCCTGGGCTCTGTGCGTGAAAGGTTTTGCAGCGATGGTCACTCCAGCTGAGATGATGGATTCAATCTTGGTCGGATACCTCACTTCAGGGACAGGAACCCGGATAACAAAAGGCCAATGGAGGGATGGCCAGGCTCATGTATCAACACAACATGTGTGGCATGGAAAAGAGAAAAAAGAAATGCTCCCAATGGTGCAGATCAAAAAACCAATGAAGGCTTTATTTAAAATAAATGAGTAAAATCACGTGAAAAATATATCTAAAAGCAGTATGGGGTACTATGGATGTTACCCAACATATGGTAACATCCATAGTACCCCATACTGCTTTTAGATATATTTTTCACGTGATTTTACTCATTTATTTTAAATAAAGCCTTCATTGGTTTTTTGATCTGCACCATTGGGAGCATTTCTTTTTTCTTTTTCCCATGCCACACATGTTGTGTTGATACATGAGCCTGGCCATCCCTCCATTGGCCTTTTGTTATCCGGGTTCCTGTCCCTGAAGTGAGGTATCCGACCAAGATTGAATCCATCATCTCAGCTGGAGTGACCATCGCTGCAAAACCTTTCACGCACAGAGCCCAGGGTCCGCTGTGACCACCATGCCTGATCTGACTTGCTGTTAGTACTAACATGTGAGTCCACCACAGCTGGTAAGAGTATCCATTTCCATTGATTTTGATAGTCTGAAGGTTGCTACAGACAAGCCATCATTGTTGTCTTAATTTCCTTGAACTGGCATCATATGTGAAGATTTCATTCATCCATTTGGGACACACCTATGAACTATTCATTTTTTTTTTTTTTTTTTTTTGTTTGGTTGGTTTTTTCACTCATCAGTTTGGCAACATATGTATGGACTATATCAGTATTCCACACATGTTGAGTACAATTGTCTTTTACTATGCTTTTACATACAATTTTTGTTTGATTTCACATTGTTATGTCATGTGAATTTGGCAGCATTTTCACAAAACTAATTAGTATAGCGCTGCACTTTCTTTCTCCGCGGGCGCAAGTACGTTCGTGAATCGCCGTATTTGACTCATTTGCATATTTGCATCGAAAATCAATGGAAGCGCCACATGCGTCCAGCATAAATATGCGCCCACTATACACCGGCGTAAGAAAGTTACGTCAGGTGGCTGAAGCCTATTTTTCGATGTATCTTGCTTTGTGGGTCGGCGCATAGATACGACGGCGCACATGTGTACTTACGTCGGTGAATAGAATAATTTATCTTTTTTATACTGTACCAATATCAATCCCACAAGTTTTCTTTAAACAAATACGTAAAGCATTTATATCTTTCATATGTAAGGATGGAAAATCTAGAATAGCTTATGATATGTTACATAGAAACAAACAGGAAGGGGGAATTGGACTACCAGATATATCTATGTACAGAGCAATGTCTCTGGTACGTATCTTAAATTGGTGCCATGACTCTCCAACCAAAGTATGGGTTCAAGTCGAAAAAAGTATGGCAAGAAGAGATTTAAAGGGAGCACCATGGATACCGACTAAATGAAGGGTGCTTTCTTAACCACTTCAATACCCAGCCATATACAATTGACGGCCTGAGATGGGATCTACCATCCTAAGTGGCCGTCAATTGACGGCCTGGGCTTTGCGGGTGGATATCTGAATGATGCCTGCAGCCAGAGGCACCATCCAGATATCCTCTTCTTTAGCCGGCGATTCTGCACAATCTAAGAATGATCATATCGGCGGTTCTGCCGCTTGATCGTTCTTACAGGCCACAGGAGGGGACATCCCCCCTCCCGCCGCCATCCGGTGCTTCTCCGGGCTCTCCCGTGCCTTCGGGGGCCCAGAGAACGAATCGTCGGCGTCGGCAGGAAGCATAGAGATGACTGGTGACCAGATGGTCACCAGTCATCTCTATGACCGATGGCGGACCCGGGCGCGATGTGATGACGTCACGCCCGGGTCCCCGTAAGTAAACAAAGCCGCGATTGCGGCTGTAAGCCACCATTTATGAGATCGGTGAATTTTTTTTCATCGATCTCATGGTTTCCAGCCTGGAGGAGAGATGTGAGGTCCTATTGACCCCCATCTCTCCTTAAAGAGGACCTGTCACACACATTTCCTATTTCAAGGGATGTTTACATTCCTTGTAATAGGAATAAAAGTGGAATAAAAGTGAAAAAAAGTGAAAAGTGAAAAAAAAAGTGAAAAGTGATAAGTGAAAAAAAAAATTTGAAAAAAAGTGGAAAAATAAATAAAAAATAAGTCAAAAAAAAAAATAAAAGATAAAAAAAAAAAATGTAAACGCCCCTGTCCCCGATAGCTCGCGTGCAGAAGCGAACGGACACGTAAGTCCCGCAGACATATGTAAACGCCGTTTAAACCACATAAGTGAGGTATCGCCGCGTGCGTTAGAGAGCCAGCAACGAATCTAGCACTAGATCTCCTCTGTAAATCTAAACTGGTAACCTGTAAAAAATAAATAAAGCGTTGCCTATGGAGATTTTTAACCACTTAAGACCCGGACCAATACGCTGGCAAATGACCCAAGGGGTTTTTGCGATTCGGCACTGCGTCGCTTTAACAGACAATTGCGCGGTCGTGCGACGTGGCTCCCAAACAAAATTTGCGTCCTTTTTTTCCCACAAATAGAGCTTTCTTTTGGTGGTATTTGATCACCTCTGCGGTTTTTATTTTTTGCGCTATAAACAAAAATAGAGCGACAATTTAAAAAAAAATGCAATATTTTTTACTTTTTGCTATAATAAATATCCCCCAAAAATATATAAAAAAACATTTTTTTTCCTCAGTTTAGGCCGATACGTATTCTTCTACATATTTTTGGTAAAAAAAATCGCAATAAGCGTTTATCGGTTGGTTTTCGCAAAATTTATAGCGTTTACAAAATAAGGGATAGTTTTATTGCATTTTTATTAATTATTTTTTTTTTTTTACTACTAATAGCGGCGATCAGCGATTTTTTTCGTGACTGCGACAATATGGCGGACACTTCGGACAATTTTGACACATTTTTGGGACAATTGTCATTTTCACAGAAAAAAATGCATTTAAATTGCATTGTTTACTGTGGAAATGACAGTTGCAGTTTGGGAGTTAACCACAGGTGGCGCTGTAGGGAATGTGTGCCCTAATGTGTGTGTTTACAACTGTAGGGGGGTGTGGCTGTAGGTGTGACATCATCGATCGCGTCATCCCTGTAATCCGGCCACAGAGAAGCACGGGGAAGCCGTGTGTACACACGGCTCTCCCCGTTCTTCCGCTCCAGGGACGGATCGCTGCACTGCAGCGGCGATCGGGTCCGCAAATCCCGCGGTCCCGGTCCTGGAGCTTCAGACCGGGTCGCGGGCGCGCGCCCGCGGCTGGGTACTAAAACCAACGTGTATATATACGTTGATGTGCCCAGCCGTGCCATTCTGCCGACGTAAATGTGCAGTAGGCGGTCCTTAAGTGGTTAAGTACCGAAGTTTGGCGCCATTCCATGAGTGTGCGCATAAATAAAGCGTGACATGTTGGGTATCTATTTACTCGGTGTAACATAATCTTTCACATAATAAATAAAAATATTTACTCGGTGTAACATAATCTTTCACATAATAAAAAAAAATTGGGCTAACTTTACTGTTTTGTTATTTTTTTAATTCATGAAAAAAGGCGTTTGAAAAATGATTGCATAAATACCGTGCGAGATAAAACGTTGCAATGACCGCCATTTTATTCCCTAGGGTGTCTGCTAAAAAAAATATATAATGTTTGGGGGTACTGTGTAATTTTCTAGCAAAAGAATGATGATTATTACATGTAGGAGAGAAGTGTCAGAATAGGCCCGGTATGGAGGTGGTATAAAAGCCTGGTATTGAAGTGGTTAATGGACATCCCCGTTGACTTGGAGTATGGGACAGGTTAAACAAAGAGGGGAAATATGCCCCACCTACATCCCCAATGGCTCTATTGGGAGGGTATCCATGGTTCCCCCCAGGAGAGGAAAATGGGGCAATGGGCCTATGGGGATCTAATGGGAACACTATGGGCCAGATTCACAGAGCCATTACGCCGGCGTTACAGGATATGCGTGGCGTAAGTATAAATCTGCGCATTCGTATCGATGCGCCACATCCCCAAAACGATATACACATGAAATCTAATATTTTTTGACCAGCGTAATTTCGATAGACCGGCGCATCCGTGCACGCAAAACTGCGCTAGACACACCATTGATTTGCTATTCAAATATGCAAATGAGGGACTTACGGGGATCCACAAAAGTAAGTTGGTGCAGCGCAGGCTACTCGCTGTGCGCAACAGCTGCACGTCCTGTCTAAAATTAGTCCATATAAAAGGTGGAATAAAATTAGACAATCCGTCTACATGTCATCTAAAGCAACACTGTTAGTGAGGAGCTGAGCAGTCACACTTGCTGCACAACAAACTGTTTGCCAACATGCCAGGGGCATCCATGCCCATAGCTATACTACTGACTTTAGATGAGCAAAGAAGGAGGAGGGCGCGGAGGAGGGCACGGGAGAGTTTTTTTATTTTTTTTTTTAACTTTTTATTAGCTTTTATAAACATTAAAAATATATATATATACACATACATATATACATCAATACATAACATACATACAAATTACAAACACGGTCTCACTATCTTTTAATATCCCTTTAAAACCTTGATGGATATAATAATCTAATCTAATAGAATATTCTTCTCTGATACAAGCCCCTCACCCTTCACTTGATATATCACACACGCATAGACATATTTGGCATGAGTGATTCTGAGGTGTCTCGCATCTTCAGAATCACCCCTCATGCCATCCTGGAATTAACCACAACCCTGCAGGAGGACTTCACCAGCCCAACACATGACACCACCCATGACACCCATGACAGCTACATATACAATCCTAGCCCCATCCCCACAGATTTCGAGCAGAACATGTATGGGGACAGCTGGCTGGTTGGTGAGTGACATGGGTTGCAGGTATGACTGTCCCCCCCATGATGCTGAAATCACAAGGGGCACATGCACTACTAACATCCTCCTGTCTTATCCCTTCAGGGTGACTCTGCATATGCACTGGGACCCCATCTCATGACTCCTATGAGGAACCCCCCATGGTACCCTGTTGTATTCCCCAAACGTTGTATGCCAGATCATCGGTGCATGTTGCATGCTGCACAACTTCGCAGTGAGAAAGGGCCTGGAGATTGACATAAGTGATGACCTGACCCCTGAACCAGACAATCCCCCCCAACCGAGGCTACCCCGTCTTCTGAGGGAAGAGCAGCCAGGAGCCAGGCATCACATTAGGCATCTTTGCACGTTAAACACACACATTAATCATGGCACAATGAGAATGCATGCATGCACACCACTGTGGTCCCTAGCACAGAAACATCACATCCTCATCAAATTGGATTAGCACAAGCCCACCATGCAGGACTTGTGAGCAGCAACGCCACGGCTCCAATTATGTCACTGTACATTCATACACCATTCACACGGACCTGGGGATGACTTCTCCACCACAAATGAGGGTGACACCCCTTTTCCGGCAGGAATGTCACCCCCACATTCCAAAATCATTCACAAACAGAACCAAAAAAAAAACAATAAAAAAAATGCCCAGCAAAAAAAAAAATGCCCAGCAAAAATATAATTTAAAAAAAAACACAACAAAGAAAACACATAAAAGACAAAAATCACTCTGCAAAACAGTCCCCAAATATCTCAAAGACACGTCACAAACAAACAAACGCTAATAAACAACAGAACAAAAGCACCTTGCTGTATAGGAAGGGATACAAAGGGATGTACTTTTGCAAAGGAAGGGCGTTTGTGTCTGTCTATTTAAGCTCTCTGCGTAGCTCACTAAGTTGCCAGGGTCCACTTCCAATTTCACTGATTGCGCCGTTCCCGAGTTGTTAGCATGCGCACAGAGGTGCTGACCATGGTCTGCTTCATGTGCGCATGCGCGATCCGGCCGGCCCTTCATTTGCATGGGGTCACGGCTCATTTCAATGTAACACGCCCACGTCCTTCCCAATTTGAATTACTCCGCCTTACGCCTCGGGAATTACGTTGCACCGGCGCAAATTTCTGTGCAAATACTACGAGGATACGGTGATTGCGCCTCTACATTGCGCCGGTCTAACGTAAAGGAGGTGCGCTACGCCGGTCAAAATATGCGCCAATGTACCTGAATCTGGCCCTATGTGCTCAAGATATGCACCCCAAGGAACTTTAATACCCTTATTAGAATTAGTATCATCCCAAGTGGATATGATAATGGCTAAATGGAGATATTACCAAATGGCAGACTTTTTTAACAAATTAAAACCAAAAGTAAGGACAGCAGGATCGCTTACAACATTTGAGAATATGTGTGCGAAAATGTCGAAGCCTAACCATCTGTTATCTCAAATGTATAAGTTGGTTCTTAGTTAACAGAAAAACACAATTCCTTATTTTATTAGGGAATAGGAAAAAGAGCTAAATTATACATTTACATCAGTACAAATTAAAAAAATTATAGAATCAACGTATACAACCTCTATAAGTTCCAAAATCCAAGAAATGTCATATAAATGTATGGTCAGATGGTATCAGACTCCAGCCCGATTATCCCAAATATACCCTACAGCAGATGGAAGCTGCTGGAGAGAATGCAAAGAAAGGGGAACAGTCCTCCATATTTGGTGGTTTTGTATAAAGATCAGACCATGTTGGGAAGAAATAGCACCGTGGGATAAGAAGATGACCAATCAACCTATAGAATTATCACCTATACATTTTCTATTCCATGAGATACCTGGATCTATAAACAGCTATAAAAAAAAGTGTGATACCACACTTATTAAACACTGCTAAAATGCTAATACCCAGGCATTGGAAACAGAACACACGCCCCTCCCTTATGTAATGGAAAAAATAAGTCAACTTAATAATGGAGGCAGAGAGATGGGTGCATAAGATTAGAGTTAAACAGGATAGATTTAACAACATATGGGCAGATTGGGAACACCACTCCCCACAGATATAATGGGAGTAATGGAGGGAGTTCGTTTCTTTTTTTTCTTTTTTAACAGTGATGAGGAGGGAGGGGATGATGAGGTCACTGACTCTACCTGGGTGCCTGATAGGAGAGAGGAGGAGGAGGAAGAGGAGGAGGAGGATGAGGCACAGGCACATCTCCAAAGAGGCAGGATGCCCTCCAGAGGTCAGCTTAAGGGCACACCAACTGCATTACAGCGCACAACCAAGCTTGTGCATGGCGCTGCTGTGTCTGAACGGTACAGCAAAAGTTCTTTGGTGTGGGCCTTTTTTGAAACATGTCCATCAGATCGTACCTTTGCTATTTGCAACATATGTCGCAAGCGTATCTTGCGTGGCCAAAACATCACACGCCTGGCACCACATGCTTGTCTAGACATATGTTGACCTGCCATGCAGCTTGTTGGCAAGCACACCAGAAAGACCCACACCAAAGACCAAAGTGTACCTCCCCTTGCCCTTCTGGGACCTCCAACCCCACTAGACCCCCAGTCCTCTCTGAAGCCTGGAGTGAAGGTGTAGAAATAGGTGTGTTACAACCTAGTAGTAGTAGTACATGCGGGCAATCTACTGATAGTACCAGACAAATTTCCCTGCCCCAGCTGTTGCAGCGCCGAAAGAAGTACTCTCCCAGCCATCCACATGCCCATCAGTTGAATGCTAGCTTACCGCTGACTCATGGTCCAGCAGGCATGGACAGGGACGATACCTGTCTTTTACGGCGCATGGGGTGACTCTGCTGGCAGCTGGGAAGGACGCAGGGCAAGGTACAGTCGTTTTGGAGGTTGTTCCGCCACCACGGCTCCAAAGCACTACTACTGGTTGTGACACACCTCTCTCCTCCACCCCCTGCTCTTCTTCTTCCTCTGTGGCTTCTTCCTGTGTTGATGTTTTCTCTGAACCAGCCATGCTCCGTAGGCGTACGAGGGGCTACGCAGGAATGCAGGCCAAGAGATGCCATGCGGTGCTAGAGCTGGTGTGCTTGGGAGACAGGAGCCACACTGGAGAAGAGGTTTTGTCAGGTCTGCAGGGGCAGCCCAGAGGTGGTTAATGCCACGCCAGCTAAAGCCTGGAATGGTGGTCAGTGATAATGGCACCAACCTCCTCTCTGCCCTGCGACAGGGAAAACTCACCCATGTGCCCTGTTTTGCGCATGTCCTGAATTTGGTGGTGCAGTGGTTCTTGGCTAGGTACTCGGGCTTACAGGATGTCCTGAAGCAGGCCAGGAAAGTCTGTGTGCATTTCCGGAGGTGATATAATGCCACTGCTCGGCTGACAGACCTCCAAAGGGAATACAACCTGCCCAAGAACCGCCTAATCATTGACATGCCTACCAGATGGAACTCTACGTTGGCCATGCTGCAGCGGCTGCAAACCATGCAGCAGCGGGCCATTAATGGGTACCTGTGCCAATATGGCAGCAGAACTGGGTCAGGGGAGCTTGATTTTTTTCCCCACGCCAGTGGGCCTTGATCAGGGATGCATGCACTGTCCTGTCACCATTTGAGGAGGCCACGAGGATGGTGATCAGTGACAGTGCATGCATCAGTGAGACTATCCCTCTTATTCACATGTTGGAGCACACACTACGTGAAATAATGGACAGGGTCCTTGAGGCAAAACAGAGGGAGGAAGACGAGGACTTCCTTACCTCTCAAGGCCCACTTTACCCAGACAGTGGTCCTGCCTGCCCACCTAGCACACAGGAAGAGGAGGAGGAGGAGGAGGAGGATTGTATCAGTAGCATGGAGGTGGAGCCTAGCACTCAGCATCAGCAGCAGCAGTCTTCAAGGGATCATTTACAGTCCCAAGGAACACGTGGACTTTTACGTGGCTGGGATGAGGTGCCTGTGGATACTGTCGTCCTCATTGACCCAGAGGATTGTGCCCCGAATGCCTCTGCAAACCTACGCTGCATGGCCTCCCTGATCCTGCAAAGCCTGCGTAAGGATCCTCATGTACGTGCTATCAAGGAGAGGGATCATTACTGGCTGGCAACTCTCCTTGATCCACTTTACAAGAGTAAGGTTGCGGACCTTATGTTGCCATTGCAGAGGGAGCAGAAGATGAAACTTCTGCGGGAGGCCTTACAGAAGGGTCTGTGCAATGCGTTCCCAGAACCAGGGGGATTACCAAAACCTGGTCCTGGACAACGTCTTGCTGAGGCTTCGGTGAGTCACAGAAGGAGCGTTGGAGAAGGTGGCCGTCTGACCGATGCGTTCAGACAATTTTTTAGTCCGCAGCCCCAAGGTCTGACTGGTTCCAGCAACCATCACCAGCGTCTGGTTTACATGGTCCGGGAATACCTAGGGGCAAGATCCGACTTGGACACCTTCCACACCAAAAATCCTCTGGCTTACTGGGTCTTGAGGATGGATCACTGGCCAGAGCACAGTACGCAATTGAGCTACTGGCTTGCCCTGTATCCAGTGTTCTTTCAGAACGCACATTCAGTGCTGCTGGAGGCTTTGTGACCGATCACAGGGTGCGCCTCTCCACCGACTCTGTTGATCGACTGACATTCATCAAAATGAGTCAGGCTTGGATCAACACCTGCTACCAAGCACCTAAAGCTGATGTTACTGAATAATAATTTTTTGTTGAAATGTCAGATCCCTTTGAGACTGCGTATGCTGATGCTGAGTGACTGTCCTGTTATGCTGCTGATGGAATATCCTTCTCCTCCTCACTTTTCTTGCTGATAGCTAGTAAGAAATGTTGTGTTTCTGGGCTCCGCCACCAGTGCCTAAGGCCAAATTTGTGTGCCCCTGTTTAACAGGGGCGTCTAATAACAATTTTTGCACGTGGCTCTTTGTTGTGCTCCAATTAGAGTTATTGTGAGGGGTTGCAGTGCTGTGTTGTGCCTGAGGCACAATTTTTTAGCCCCTGTTTAACAGGGGCGCCTAATAACAATTTTTGATGCAATACTTTGCATGTGGCTCTTTGTTGTGCTCCAATTTGAGTTATTGGGAGGGGTTGCAGTGTTGTGTTGGGCCCAAGGCACAATTTTTCAGCCCCTGTTTAACAAGGGCGCCTAATAACAATTTTTGATGCAGTACTTTGCACGTGGCTCTTTGTTGCGCTCCAATTACAGTATCTTTGAGGGGTGCCCTTTTTTCTGCAATTTTTCTTTCACAAAAAAATATTTGATTAAGCAAAGATCTGGCATTGTAATGGTCCCCCACCACCCCTAAAATAATTGACATATTGTTGCCACACAGCACGGGCGCAAGCAGTATTAAATTACTTTTTTCTGAGAGTAATCTCATGTTGTGCAGGGACATTTCTAAACACGTGCCACTACTATAGACACCCAGCAGGTACGATATTTAAAGGAATTTTTTATTTTTATTTTCACTTTAAGCATCATTAAAATGGCTGCTCCGGAAAAAACTGCCGTTTTTAAAACTTTTTTTTCCATTGATACATGTTCCCTGGGGCAAGACCCGGTTTCTGAAAGATGTTTTCCAACATTAAATTGAATATTGGTCTTTAAAATGATCGTTTTTGAACTCGAACGTTCGAGTCCCATAGACTTCAATGGGGTTCTAAATGTTTGCGCGAACCCGCGGTCTGTTTGAACGTTCTGGTGCGAACCGAACGCGGGTATGTTTGGCTCATCCCTAGTGCAGAGTATCTCTATATAGTAGTTGATGCCATATTTGTCGGGTGGTTTTTCAGATCACAAGTCTCTGTCTTTTACTTTTCATCTCTCCATTAGACGTTTGGGAGTGGGCTATAAGCTGGCCACAGGTTGGCTGCAGACAGAGACTGTGGCAGAGCAGGTCGCTTTTTGGCCTAGGAATCCTTATTCTGTGCTGGAGTGTGTTGTGTGGGACACCTTTAGGTCCAGCATGAGTGGGGAGTATATCTCCATTAACAAATCCACTAAAATAGACCTCGAGTCTACTCCCTGACATTTGCAGAAGGCTGAGAGAAACAGTGCTGATTCAAAAGGTTTCCTCTCCTTCCACACTGGTCACCAGTGGTTGCATGCTGGTGTGCGGTAGGGTGCCAATCACGGACATTGCACTGTGTAATTTTTTTAAATAGAGTTTACTGAAATGTCACACAGTGACTCCTTTCATAAATTTATATTGGCTGCATAGAAATGCCACCCAATGCAGTCCTACAGCACCTGGCGTGAATAGACCCTAAAAAATGCAGTGGGAATCTTGGTTACTGAACCCATAGAAATAATGTCATCATGTCTGGATTACCATAAAAACCTATATGCACATATTTCCCCTTATGATGGCAATGCTCTGAGGGCCCTGCTGTCTTCCCTCCCTATACTAGTCCTGTCAGATCAGGTGAGGATCTCATTACCACTCCTGAAATTGTCAAGGTAGCTAGTCAGGGCACAGTGCCGATCTTGTTGTTCACCTTGGCGCCAATGATTTGTCCCAGAATTATACGCTTTCTGTAAAGAAGGCTTTTCAGTGTTTGGGCTACCTGACTATAGTTTATAAAAGGGGAAACTCCTTAACCACTTCACCCCCGGACCATTTGGCTGCCAAATGACTGGGACACTTTTTGCGATTTAGCACTGCGTTGCTTTAACTGACAATTGCGCAGTCAGGCGACGTGGCTTCCAAACAAAATTGATATTCTTTTTTTTTCCACAAATAGAGCTTTCTTTTGGTGGTATTTGATCATCTCTGCGGTTTTTATTTTTTGCGTTATAAACAAAAATAGAGCGCCAATTTTGAAGAAAAAGCAATATTTTTTACTTTTTGCTATTTTTTTTATTTTTTTTAAAAAGCAATTTTTTCTCAATTTAGGCCGATACTTATTCTTCTACATATTTTTGATAAAACATTTATGGTAAAAAAAAAAAAAAAAACGCAATAAGTGTTTATTGATTAGTTTGTGCAAAAGTTATAGCGTCTACAAAATAGGAGGTAGTTTATGGCATTTTTATTATGATTTTTTGTACATTATGGCGGACACATCAGACATGGTTGACGCTATTTTGGGACCATTCACATTTATACAGTGATCAGTGCTTTAAAAAATGCACTGATTGCTGTAAAAATGTAACTGGTGACTGGCAGGGGTTAACCAGTAGGGGGGGTTGAAGGGGTTAAGTGTGTCCTAGGGAGTGATTTTAACTGTGTGGGAGCATGGCTTACTGTGAAATGTCACTGATCCCTTCTCCCGATGAGAATGATCAGACGATCAGTGTTGTGTCACTAGACAGAACAGGGAGATGCCTTGTTTACAAAGGCATCCCCCCGTTCTGCTGTTACGTGACCCGATCGCAGGACACCGGCGGACATCGAGTCCGCAGGTCCCACAGGCACAGTCACGGAGACCATGGCAGTCACAGAGACCGCGGCGTTGCTTTGCCTGCCCGTGCCATTCTGGCCAGGCAATCGGCAAGCGGTTAAAGCAGAGTTCCACCCACTTTTCGATGCCCACATGATCTGCTTCAGACTTTGCCATACGCACTGCAATGGGCATTTTTTTTTCCCCACACATTCCTTGTTTAAGGCAACTTCACGACTTCCTGTCTGTTCTACCTGTGGCTATGTGCACAATATCCGGCTGCGCACTGGCTCCAGGCAGATGTTTGTCTAAATTCCAAGGAGTCAGTGGGAAGCCATCAAAATGTGCCCACGCATGCGCATGCACAGGACGGAGCTACGCGGGCAATTTTCGATGAAGGGCATGTTCTGTCGATATGTGCCCTCTGTCAAAAAGTGGCCATGTATGTGCAGAAAGGAGCCGCGCGGGCACTTTTTAAAATATGTTTAAAATATGGATGGGACAAAACACAAAAGTAAACTGACAAATGGTCAGTTGTTTTTTTTTTTTTTTTTCACCCTTTTTGCATTGTTAGTGGATGTAAAAATAGAACTGATGAAAAACTGATGAGCATGGTTGAAAAACTGATGAAAAACTGACGAGCACGGACAACAAAACTGATGAAAGGCTGATGAGCACGGATAAAAAAAATGATGAAAAACTGATAAGCACTGATGAATGCTTTTTGACGTGACTGAACTGATGAAATGAATGGTCCACATGTGTGAAAGGGGCCTTAGAAGGAGAGAGCAATAACAAATTATGTTGCCCGGTGAGTGAGATCAGCTCACTCCTTTTGTTTCCATATAGGTACACGTTTGCTACAATGATAAAATAATGAATGTCCACAAGTATACTAGAATGTCTAAAGTGCCTAATGACAACCTGTATTTTTTTATCATATTCTATCTTTCTCTATTTTTTTTCCATTTTTCTTTTAAATACACTAAACTACAAATCAATAAGTATTGGAGTTTCGTGGAAAAATGTGTTGATGGACCTTGTAGTGTGTGGTTGTGCATAAAAAATGACAGCAGTCCCTAATCATGAACTGGTTGAACAGCAGGAACTGGTTGAGGAGTGAGAGAGAGGAGGCAGCAAAAAAGGGATTTTTAATAACAGCTTACCTGTAAAATCCTTTTCTTGGAGTACATCACGGGACACAGAGCGCATAGTCATTACATATGGGTTATATGGGTACCTTCAGGTGTGGACACTGGTGTAATCAACTTCACAGGAAGTTCCTCCCTATATAACCCCCTCCCACTGAGAGTGCTTTAGTTTTGTAGCAAGCAATTTCTCTGAGGTTACACAATGTTCCCCAAAAAGAGGGGTGGGAGCTCTGTGTCCCCTGATGTACTCCAAGAAAAGGATTTTACAGGTAAGCTGTTATTAAAAATCCCTTTTTCTTGATCGTACATCACGGGACACAGAGCGCATAGTCATTACATATGGGATGTCCCAAAGCAATGCTCCATGAAGGGAGGGAGACCGTAAGGCCAAAAATAGCCAAACAGAAACTATATCAGGAGGTAAAATAGCTCCACCAACAGAAAAAAGGGGGCGTGAACCGGGCCAGAGGATTCTATACTGCTGCCCGTAGGACCGCCTGCCCAAATGCTGCGTCCGCAGCCTTTGTGACGTCCAACTTATAAAATTTAGTAAACGTATGTACGGAAGACCAGGTTGCCGCTCTGCAAACCTGTGCCATAGCGATCTGATGGTGTGCCGCCCAAGAGGCACTCATGGCCCTCGTAGAATGGGCCTTAACTGATAAGGGCGGTGGAACGCGCTTCAGACCATAGGCCTGAAAAATCAGCTGCTTAATCCACCTAGCCAAGGAAGACTTGGCAGCCGGCTGACCCTTCTTGGGGCCATCCGGAAGAATGAAAAGCACATCTGTTTTCCGAATCTTTTCTGTAGCCTTGAGATAAACCCTCATGGCTCGGACTACATCCAAAGTATGAAGCAATCTTTCCTCTCTGGACTGGGGAGTAGGAAAGAAGGATGGTAGGACTAGGTCCTGATTCAAGTGAAAACTGGATATGACCTTAGGAAGGAAAGAAGGCTGAGGCCGCAGAACCACTCTGTCCTTATGCAGAATAAGGTACGGTTCCCTGCAAGACAAGGCTGCCAGCTCGGAGACCCTTCTGGCCGAAGCCATAGCCACCAAGAAAACCAACTTTCGGGTTAGCAGCACAAGAGGGATTTCTGCCAGAGGTTCAAACGGCTGCTTTTGTAAAGCTGACAAGACCAGATTTAAATTCCAGGGGCAGAGGGGAGCTCTAATAGGGGGATTTACATGCAAGACCCCCTGCAAAAAGGTTTTCACAAGCGAATGTGTGGCCAAAGGCCTTTGAAACCATATCGATAAGGCAGACACCTGCCCCTTTAGAGTACTAAGAGCCAACCCCTTGTCAACGCCAACCTGGAGGAATCGCAAGATCCTGTCAATAAAAAACTTGCGAGGATGCCCTCCTTGAGACTCGCACCACTCCACATAGGTTCTCCAGACTCTGTAATAGATATTTC
This sequence comes from Rana kukunoris, assembly GCA_029574335.1. NCBI lineage: Eukaryota > Metazoa > Chordata > Amphibia > Anura > Ranidae > Rana > Rana kukunoris. The sequence continues at coordinate 219,789,242 of CM056053.1, read as the reverse complement.
TAGAGACTGGCTTTCTAGCTTGAATTAACGTAGATATGACTTGGGCAGAGAGGCCTCTGCCCTTAAGAATTAGAGATTCAGCCGCCAAGCCATCAAATTTAGCTGCTGTGAAGCAGGGTGGTAGATCGGGCCCTGAGACAGCAGATCTGGGCGCAGGGGGAGTGGCCACGGTGCCCTTACTGACATCCTCACGATGAGTGCGTACCAAGCCCTTCTGGGCCAGGCTGGGGCCACCAGGATCACCGGCCTGCGCTCCACCCTGATCCTTCGTAGAAGGCGGGGAATCATCTGTAGTGGAGGGAACGCATACAGGAGAGAAAACTGGTGCCAGGGGCAAACCAACGCATCGGTCCCGTAGGCCGAGGGGTCCCTGGCTCGGGATACGAATTTGTCCAATTTCTTGTTGAATCTTGTTGCCATGATGTCCACATTGGGAACTCCGAATCTTTGGCAAATCTCTTGGAATACCTGGGGGTGAAGAGACCACTCTCCCGGGAGTAACTGTTGACGACTCAAAAAATCTGCTTGAGAATTGTCTATCCCTGGGATGAACACTGCTGAGATGCAGGGTACATGGGCTTCGGCCCATGCAAAAATTAGGTTTACTTCCCTTTGAGCCGCCAGGCTCTTTGTGCCCCCCTGGTGGTTTATGTATGCCACCGCCGTGGCATTGTCGGACTGTATCCTTACTGGCAGACCCTGCAGGGGGAGAGTCCAGGCGACCAGGGCCAACCGAACAGCTCTGATCTCTAGGACATTGATGGGAAGCAGACTTTCTGCCTCTGACCACTGTCCCTGCTGGGTCCGTTTTCCTAAGATTGCCCCCCAACCTGTTAGGCTGGCATCTGTGGTTACTATTTTCCACGAGATGGGGCAAAAGGTTTTCCCTTTTGATAATTTTTGAGGGATCAGCCACCAGTACAGGCTGTGCCTGACTTCTGGAGAAAGAACTAATGGACGGTCTAATGCCTGTATGGACTTGTTCCAAGCAGAGAGAATAGCTGCTTGCAGAATTCTGGTATGGATCTGGGCGTAGGGCGCTGCTTCGAAGGCGGCCACCATCTTCCCCAGCAGTCGCATGCATAGGCGAATAGTCGGCTTCTTTTTGCCTAAGACTATTTGAATCGTTTGAATCAACAACCTGATCTTCTCTTGAGGTAAAAATACCCTCTGGCATTCTGTATCTAACCGAAAGCCTAGATATTCCAACTGTCTTGTGGGTTGTAACCTTGATTTTTCTTGGTTCACAATCCACCCGAACTCTTCTAGATGCCGCACTGTGCGGACTACTGCATGATTGAGGTTGGAAGCTGAACTGTCGATAACCAGGAGATCGTCCAGGTATGCTAGGACCAAGATGCCTTCTGTCCTTAGGACGGCTAGTACCGGGGCTAACACCTTTGTGAATACCCGTGGAGCTGTTGCCAACCCGAAAATGATGTGCTGGGTAAATCGGCACATGCAGATATGCATCCTTTATGTCTATAGATGCTAGAAAGTCGCCCTGATGTAGGTTGGCTGTCACTGAACGTATGGAGTCCATACGAAAGGTCTGAATCCTTAGCAAGCGATTTAGGCGTTTGAGGTCTAATATAGGCCTGACGTCGCCATTTGGTTTTGGTATAACAAAAAGGTTGGAGTAGAATCCCAGACCCCTTTCTTGGGTTGGTACTTCTACAATTACTCCTTGGAGCAAGAGGCGATCCAACGCCTTTACGAGAGAGGCCCTCTTTAACGGGTCGCTTGGAAGACTTGACCCCTGAAAATGAGGAGGGGGGATTTCTCGAAACTCTAGTTTGTAGCCTGAGGCTACTACGGACCGAACCCAAGAGTCGGGAATTCTGGCCTTCCAGACTTCAGAGAAAAACTGAAGTCTTCCCCCCACCCAAGAGAGTGGGGGCGCCCCTTCATGAATCTGATTTGATGACTGGTTTAGCCGGCTTGCGAGACCAGGGCCTCTTGTTTGCCACGGCTTGTCCCTGTGGGCGGCTATTAACTGCTGACCGCCCGGGAGGCCGTCGATACTGACGGGAAGTCGAAGGGGCCGAGCCTGCAATGGCCTGTCGTTTAAACGTGGGCCCACGCGGTCTTTTCTTGACCGGTAAGGAAGTACTTTTTCCACTTGATATGGTGTGGATATATTTATCTAGGTCTTCCCCGAATAGTCTTCCCCCATGAAAGGGAAACCCTGCTAAAAGCTTTTTGCAGGGTGCCTCTGCTGACCAGTTCTTTAGCCACAAAAGACGACGCATGTGAACCATCAGTAGAGATGCACGGGATGCCTGTTGGATGGAGTCCTTAATAGCATCTACTGCAAAGCAGAGAGCCCTAGGGAATTCTGCTAATTCATGAGTATGCTGAGCCGGCATGTCCTTTAATATATGTTTTGCCTGATCCTTCAGGGCCTGACAAACACCAATGGCTGCTACTGCTGGCTGAACCATGGCACCTACTGAGGTGAAAGCTGCTTTCAGTAGGGTCTCGAATTTCTTGTCGACCGGATCCTTGAACATATGGACATTTTCAACCGGACAAGTCAGGGATTTATTCACGCAGGAAATGGCTGCGTCCACTGTAGGGAGAGCCCATTTCTTTACATATTCCTCTTCCATAGGGTAGAGAATAGAGAATCTTTTAGGAGGGACAAAGATTCTATCAGGTCGAGCCCAATCCTGGTAAATCACGTTCCGCAGAAGGGGGTGCATTGGAAAAGATGCACCAGTTAATGGAGCCTTTAACCACTTAATCACCGCCCTATAGCCAAAATACGGCTATAGGGCGGTTCCTGTACTCTAACAGGACGTCCATGGACGTCCTCCGTTAGAGTCAGGTGTGCGCGCCCAACCGGGCGCGCACACGCGATCACCGGTGCTCACCGGGTCCACGGGACCCGCAGCACCGATGATCGCGGTAAGGAGCCAATGGCGGCGGCTCCTTACCACGTGATCGCGCCGTCCAATGACGGCGCGACCACGTGTGTAAACAAATCTGACGTGCGTCAGATCCGCGCGCCCGAGCGGGCGCGCACACGCGGTCACGGCGCTCGGCGGGTCCACGGGACCCGCAGCGTCAGTGATCTCGGTAAGGAGCCAATGGTGGCGGCTCCTTACCACGTGATCGCGCCGTCCAATGACGGCGTGATCACATGTAAACAAACCGCGTCACTTGCTGACGCCGGTTCTTCCCTCCTCTCGCTGTACCGATCGGTACAGCGTGAGAGGAGAGCGCGGATGGCTGCAGCAGTGTGGGATGGATCTGTGACTATTGCAGTCACAGATCCATCCATCCCTGCTCAGCCATCCCTGCATTAACTCCTTCCTTCCCTGCGCAAAACTCTGCATACCCCCCCCAATACTCTGCATACCCCCCCAATACTCTGCATAACCCCCCCAATACTCTGCATAACCCCCCCCAATACTCTGCATACCCCCCCCCCCCCCCAATACTCTGCATACCCCCCCCAATACTCTGCATACCCCCAATACTCCTCAATACTCTGCATACCCCCAATACTCCTCAATACTCTGCATACCCCCAATACCCCGCAATACTCCGCAGTACCCCGCAATACTCCGCAGTACCCCGCAATACTCCGCAGTACCCCGCAATACTCTGCAATACCCCGCAATACTCCGCAGTACCCCGCAATACTCCGCAGTACCCCGCAATACTCTGCAATACCCCGCAATACTCCGCAGTACCCCGCAATACTCCGCAGTACCCCGCAATACTCCGCAGTACCCCGCAGTACCCCGCAATACTCCGCAATACTCCGCAGTACCCCGCAATACTCCGCAGTACCCCGCAATACTCCGCAGTACCCCGCAATACTCCGCAATACCCCGCAGTACCCCGCACAATACTCCCGCACAATACTCCCGCACAATACTCCCGCACAATACTCCCGCACAATACTCTGCAGTACCCCCGCGCAATACTCCCCCGCGCAATACTCCCCCGCGCAATACTCCCCCGCGCAATACTCTGCAATCGTTTTTTTTTTAGGCTTCCCAGCCTAGAGGGGAGATGTGGGGTCTTATTGACCCCATATCTCACTGTAAAGAGGACCTGTCATGCTATATTCCTATTACAAGGGATGTTTACATTCCTTGTAATAGGAATAAAAGTAACCAAAACATTTATTTTTGGGGAAAAAGGTGTCAAACTAAAATAAATAAAGTAAAATGAACAATAAAAAAAAAAAAAAAAAATTACAGCGCCCCTGTACCCGTGTGCTCGTATACAGACGCGACCGCACACGTAAGTCCCGCCCACATATGAAAACGGTGTTCAAACCACACATGTGAGGTATCGCTGCGAACGTTAGAGCGAGAGCAATAATTTTGGCCCTAGACCTCTTCTCCAACTAAAAAGATGTAACCAGGAAAAACATTTAAAGCGTCGCCTATGGGGATTTTTAAGTCGCGTAGTTTGGCGCCATTCCACAAGCGTGTGCAATATTGAAGGGTGACATGTTGGGTATCTATTTACTCGGCGTAACTTCATCTTTCATATTATGCAAAAACATTGGGCTAACTTTACTGTTTTTTTTTTTTTAAGCACAAAACTGTTTTGTTTCCAAAAAAAACCGCGTTCGAAAAATTGCTGTGCAAATACAATGCGAGATAAAAAGTTGTAACGGCCGCCATTGTATTCTCTAGGGTCTTTGCTAAAAAAGCATATATAATGTTTTGGGGTTCTATGTAATTTTCTAGCAAATAAATGATGATTTTTCCATGTAGGAGAGAAATGTCAGAATTGGTCTGGGTGTTCCAGAACGCCTGATGGCGTTCCCTGCATGTTGGGCCTCTGTATGTGGCCACGCTGTGTAAAAGTCTCACACATGGGGTATCGCCATACTCGGGAGGAATAGCAGAATGTGTTTTGGGGTGTAATTTGTGGTATGCATATGCTGTGTGTGAGAAATAACCTAATAATATGAACATTTTGTGGAAAAAAAATTAAAATAAAAAAATCTTGATTTTGCAAAGAATTGTGGGGAAAAAATGACAACTTCAAAAAACTCACGATGCCTCTTTCTGAATACCTTGGAATGTCTTCTTTCCAAAAAGGGGTCATTTGGGGGGTATTTGTACTTTTCTGGCATGTTAGGGTCTCAAGAAATGAGAGAGGCTGTCAGTACATCAGATGTGATCAAATTGATCAATTTTCAGTAATTGGTACCATAGCTTGTAGACCCCATAACTTTCACCCAGACTAAATATTATCCATTTTTTTTTTTTTTTGTTACCAAAGATATGTAGCAGTATACATTTTAGGCCAAATTTATGAAGAAAAATTACTTTTTTGCAAAATTTTATAATAGAAATGAAGAAAAATTCATTTTTTTACAAAATTTACGTTCTTTTTTCATTTATAGCGAAAAAAATAAAAACCGCAGAGGTGATCAAATACCACCAAAAGAAAGCTCTATTTGTGGGAAAAAAAGGACAAAAATTTAATTTGGTTAGAGTGTTGTATGACTGAGTTATTGCCATTCAAACTGTGAGAGCACCGAAAGCTGAAAATTGGTCTGGTTATTAAGGGGGTTTAAGTGCCCAGTGGTCAAGTGGTTAAAGACCCCAATGAGGATACCTCCGGGGCTACTAGTTCTGGCACTGGAAGTTTAAAGGCAGTGCAAACCATATCTGTCAAAGACTGGATCCACAGGCCCTCCGCTTGAGAGGCCGAAAAATATTCATCTATAGTGGAATTTTCCCTGTCTGAACCGTCGGGACTTGGGTCTGCCTGATCCCCTTGTGGGTCCCGTTCCTCTGAAGAGGAGACCTCCGCATCTGAAAACCCCACACTGGGTGAGGGGGATCTAGCCCGCTTGCTACTTGGGCAAGGACGGGAAAGCAACGCAGTTAACCTTTTCTCTAGCCCACACATGGTGGCTGCTAGCATTTCTTCCGTCACGTAAACGGGAATGGGTGGATCGGGGGCCGCCTCTGCCCCCAGCACCCCCAATGGCTCTTGTACTATGCCACTCGGTGTCTTGACTGGCGAGGGTGGGGCCGTAGAAACCTGGCCCAAATCCTCTGACCCCGATGGAGACCCCTTTTGCTTTTTGGCACCTTTAGCAGCCTTGGCTGGTCCAGATCCCTTTGGAGCCATTGTACAACCTTGGGTCACCCCTATAGCCAACACCTGACTGTTGCAGCTAGGAGTAACCAATATGAGGGCAGGTATGAGAAAAATGAAAAAGAACTAATTTCTCTCTTTTTCTTTTTTTTTTTTTTTTTTACCCGCCTGGGAGGTGGCAATACCGAGGAAACCTGTGAGTATTGACACACCAATGCCCGTTAGCCGGAGTCCAAGGTAGACTCAGATACTGCTGGATCTAAGGCTGAGTCCCTTTAAGCAAAAAAACTTTTTTTTTTTTTTTTTTTTTTTTCTGGTCAATAGTGGACCTAAGTCCTAGACCTGAAGATCCACAAAACCGCCACTAGGTGTCCCTGTGTGGCCAAAAGACCCAGCTGCACGCTCTGTATCCTTTCTTCCTCTGCCTCCAGGAGGGAAAGACCAGCCAGAGAAAAGTTTTTCCTTTATACAGACCCTGACGCTGCTGGCCCGCCCCCCCGACGCACGCCGACGCTATAAAAGGCGGCGTGCACGCGCGCGCGTATGCGCGCGCACACACGCGCGCACAATCGCGCGCACACACGCGCGCACAATCGCGCGCACGATCGCGCGCACCACGCTGAAACCACATGGAGGTAGCAGAGCAGAGGAACAACATGGACCAGCGTTATGCAGCACCAACAGACACCAGGTAAGCACTAATCTTATTGTAGTGCACACACAGCGAGGAAGCTGTCCCCATGGGCTTCCTAAGAAACAGGAGTTTTTTACCAGCAATTTCCTCTTTAAAACATGTGGGGTTGCAGTATCAGTGTTAACAGGCAGACCTGGGGTGAGTAGAAATATATAACTTACACAAGTATACATATATTTACATATTATCTGGGTAAACATTAGAATCCCATCCTGCCTCAACAGACATAGTGGAGATAGTGGCTGATGCCCCAGCATACTGTTAGCCAACCCAGAACCCCCAGGGGGATACCTACTGTCGAACCAAGTCCCGCAGGTTCCCTCTTACCTGCTCCACGCCGCAGGGTATTGCAAAATGCAAGAGGCCCAGCCTTCCCCCATCTCCGTGGGTATTGTCTTGGACCTTCAGGGACCGGGGTCCTGTGTTAAGGAACCCACACCCCTGGACCTATATAGCATCCTGGCATCAGTAGCGTTTAGTTCTTGGAAGAGACTAAGGCACTGGAGCCCAGAATCCAGCCCTCCAAGGAGAGGCATTATAGGCAAAACCCCACTCCAGCAGGGCCCGGGTACCGTACATCTTGGCTCTGAAGCACTTCGGACGGATCCGGCTAGCTATCCTGGGTCCCGAGACCTCCGAGGGACAGCTAGACGTGACCAACACCTAAGACACTGGCGAAAAAACTAAAGCACTCTCAGTGGGAGGGGGTTATATAGGGAGGAACTTCCTGTGAAGTTGATTACACCAGTGTCCACACCTGAAGGTACCCATATAACCCATATGTAATGACTATGCGCTCTGTGTCCCGTGATGTACGATCAAGAAACTATCACTGAGGGAGAGGAGGCAGACCAGATTTTGGGAGTAGTCTTCGGGCTTTTTTTGAGGGCTGCGCCCTGTGTGAGATTGTGCTCACTTCCTGTGTAATTGAACACAGAAGCAGCAACAGAAAGGTGGCAAAGGTTTTATCTCTCTTCCACTCTATCACAAACTATAACATAATAGTCCAAGGAAAAATAGTTTGAGCTGGAGCTGATTTATCTGAACTCAGAGAGTCTGGGGAGCTGAGATAGAGTTGGGGAACCTTGCATTGCTCCAAAAACTGCAGGTTCATGTTGCTTTACCAAATAAAGGACTGTATATTGGATTTTTTTATTAGCGATGATTAATTTGTGTGCATTTTGTGCATGTATTTAACAACTGTACTGCAAAGTCACTTTAGGGGATGGACATACAAACATTTTATCATTTAAAATAGCGTACATTTAAATATACAATTAGCATGATAAATGATAGAAAAAATGAACATATGCATTGTTCATAATCTCTCTCTTTCCCAAAGAATACCTCAAAGTAATAGAGGTTTAATGTATACCAAAGAACTCATTGTAGTTGTTGTTCTAATGTGAAATGTGACAGATATAATGGAAATTTATCAATGCACTTTCTCTTTGTAAATCCACTCAATGAGAATCCATTACATTTAGATTTCCTCATTTACTTTCTAAATTGTTATGGTACTTGCAGGTCTCTCTAGATTAAATGGACTCTTTAGTGACATTTTTTGATAGGAGATACAGCATTTTAAGTTTTTTTAGGTATGACTGAGAAAGAATTTATTAGTGAGAGTTCCATTATTTTTGCCTTACTATACAATAACATAAAATCTAATTATTTGTGTGTGTCAGCTCTTTTAAAGAGTTCTGAAAAAGAATAACCTTCTGTACATTACTAAAAAAAAGTTTTCTTCAATTTAAAAAGCTTTTCAAATAGTTATATAAGGCAAATTTAATTACTTCACAGTTTGGAGCTGCAAAAATGGAAGCACTTGCTTAGTTGCTAGGTGAACTAGAGGTTTTTATTTTCACTTGCACTATGTCTACAAAAATACATCTTCTGCCAAGGTCTAAAAAAGGTTATACCGACAAACACTGTAATATTGTCTATTATTAGGAAATAATTCTCATACTAAACTTTTTTGACCTGCACACATAAACCTTGGCAATTAAAGCCTATGTGGATTCTGGGGCCATGCCTGTATTCTGCATCTGTTTGAAATAAAGGAGAATGATAACCACTTTAGTTGCTTCACTGATAGAAGCCTTTTGTTAGCCTTACCAGCTAAACACATGTCACTGCACTATGGGGGAGCAGGGACTTGCGTAGAAATGCACCTGCATCCTTGGTGGAAAAAATTCCTAGCCCATTAATGGTGTCAGGAAGAAATATGTGACATGCACCAGTAAATTTAAGGGGGTGGGGTGATAGGAAGCTGGCAGTGGGGTACAGGGAGGATATAGTTGACAGGGGGTGGGGTGGTAAGAATCTGGCAGTGGGTTACAGGGGGATGATGATAACAGGGAGTGGGATGGTAGGAAGGTGACGGTGGGGTACAGGGGGATGATTATGATGGAGTGGGGTGGTAGGAAGATGTCAGGGGGTATGTTGGAAGGACGCTGACAGTAGGGTATGGGGGGATGTAGATGACAGGGGGTGGGGTGGTAGGAATCTGGCAGTGGGGTATAATTGGATGCAGATGACAGGGAGTGGGGTGGTAGGAATCTGGCAGTGGGGTACAGGTGGATGAAGATGACAGGGGGTATGTTGGTAGGAAGCTGGCAGAAGGTTACAGGGGTGTGATGACAGAGAGTGGGATAGTAGGAAGATAGCAGTGTGATACAAGGGGGTGATGATGATGAGGGGAAGCATATGGTAGGGGGTACAGGGGGGATGATGATGACAGGGGATGCATATGGCAGGAGGGTACAGGGGGATGCATATGGCAGGAGTGTACAGTTGGGATTATGACAAGGGGATGCTTATGACAGGGGGTACAGGGGGGATGATCATGACAGGGAGTCGCATATGGCAGGGAGGTGCAGGGGGAAGATGACAGGGGGATGCAGGGGGGATGACGATGACAGAGGGATGCATATTGCAGGGGGTACAGGGGGATGCATATGACAGGGGTGGGTACAGGGGGGTAATGATAGGGGGTGCATTTGACATGGGGGGAACAGGGGGGATAATGATAGGGGGATGCATATGACAGGGGGTACAGGGAGGATAATGACAGGGGGATGCATATGACAGGGGGGTACAGGGGGGATAACAGGGGGATTCATATGACGGGGGTACAGGGGAGATAATACCAGGGAGGTGCATATGACAGGGGGGTACAGGGAGGATAATCACAGGGGCATGCATATGACAGAGGGCTACAGATGGATGATGATAAAAAGTATGATGACAGGACTCGAAGTTAGGGTGGTGAGATGCCAGGAACAGGGGGATAATGAGGAACATGATGATGATGATAGTGGGACAGTAGGTGACATCATATCATCGGGGCTGTGTGTGTGAGGTGATAGGGAACTGGTAGTAGGGATGTTTGGGGCACCCTCTGTCAGGGAATTACGCCACAGGATGTGTCGGTGTCGGGCAGAAGGACCATAATGTTGTATGTACTTTCAGACTCTGGCAGACTGGCTCCCCGTGCTGATTGCGATGCCTGCTCTCAGTCCTCTGGCAGGTCCTCTACTACGGTCGTCCATCCTGAAGATGAGGTCAGGGCACTGTTCAGCCACAGCGGCGATTATCTGCACTCTGCACATGTTAGGAAATTCTCGGGAGAAGGGGAGGAGTCAGGGGAGCACATAAATCCACTCACTGAGCCTACAACTGTTGGATCGCGGTTGTAAAAATCTCCCAGCGCCTCCTCCTCTTCCTCCACAGGACTGCATGTTGGTGCCGCCCTTAAAGGACTACTACTGTCACACATCAAGATATGGAACCAGCGACCATGGCTGCACCCTAGGCCACTGCCTAGTTCGCCTAGTGGTAGTGGCAGCCCTGCTTACCAGGCAGCATAATACTTGATATCGAATCATATATTCCTTAATTGTACATTCCAGTTTTAAGCTGATGTAGACCACTCTTTTATGTATCATTACCTGTATCTGATTTACCCTTGTTATGTTTAATCGCTAATGAACAAATTTGATAAGGAAATTATGGAGAATGACATGAAAAATGTCTGTCTTGTGTCTCGGACAGTAAAATCTCAAGAATGTCGATTGCCATCTGTGTCACCGACACCATGCAAAGGATTGTCTAAGTGAAAAATGTAAGAAATATCTGAGCACTAAATTCTCAAGGACATATGGGTTAAGCATTATGATGCTCCCAGAATAGATCCCTGGGTTTAATGACTGGATGCTAATAGGAGGCCAAAGTCTGAAAGTATCAAGCACAGGAGAGGAAAGGGGACAGGGGAGACTAGGTTCAACCAGAGAAAGAAACAGTGGTTGAGGTTGAGACTGTTTGCATTCTGCTGTAAACCCATATGAAGTCATAGGCCTTGTACAGACGATTAAATCTGTCTGTTCAAATCGGTCGGACCGACCGATTTGAACAGATCTGTCTGCTGTCATTTTGGTTTGCTCGCGTGTACACACAAGCAAACCAAAATCCCCGCCAGCAGACAGCGCGCTGACGTGTCGGTGACGTGGCGGTGACGTTGACGTTGACGCCGCCACGTCACCGTACCAGGAAGTAAAACACTTCCGCGCATGCGTCGAAATCATTCGCCGCGTGTGCGAGAAGACATGTCTGCTGGTTAGCATACTAACCAGCAGACATGTCGGGCGGACGGGTTTCCAGTCGACAGATTTCAAAGCATGCTTTGAAATCTGTCGGGTGGCCAAATCCGTCTGTTTGCCCGTACACACGATCGAATCTGTCTGCTGAAACGGTCTAGCAGACCGTTTCCAGCAGACAGATTTGATCGTGTGTACGAGACCATAGAGGTAGCAGTCAGACAGATTCCAGAAGACCAGCCAGGATGACAACTGAAATCACTATCACATTCAGCCACCAGCGCAAAAAGTACACAAAACAAACCATCATAACATTTTTGCACAATATGCTTCAGCTACATTACCAATTTCTCTAGATGTATGCCTAGATAAACTGTGCCAAGTCATGTGTAAACAAATTGGCAAAATCTTTGCTAGCTGTGGAAATAGATTATAATCAGTAACTCACCGGATGCAAATTGGAGCCATTAGTACCTTAGGAAATAGGTAAATATTTGTCTTGCTTAACTCATCTTTTGTACAGTATAAAGAAAACCTGAGATCTAAACACACATTTGTCCCTAAGGCCGGGTACACACGATCAGTCCAAACCGATGAAAATGGACTTAAGTCCTGTTTCATCAGTCCAAAACGACCGTGTGTACGGCCCATCGGTCCGTCGTCCGTCGGACTAAAGTTTTAAAACTTGCTTTAAAATCTGACCGATGGACGCCTGACCATCGGTCCAAACCAATGGTTAGTACGCAAAAGCATCGGCCCAAAATCTGTGCATGCTCAGAATCAAGTCGACCCATGCTTGGAAGCATTGAACTTCTTTTTTTTCAGCACGTCGTTGTGTTTTACGTCACCACGTACTGACACGATCGGTTTTTGAACTGATGGTGTGTACGCACATTAGACCATCAGACCATCAGTCTGTGAACCGATGAAAACAGTCCGTCGGACCATTCTCATCGGGTTGGACCGATCATGTGTACGCGGCCTAAACTGTTGTTAAAATAAATCCCCTCTGGGTGATCTATGTACATTGCAATGATTTTAACAAACCTTGCAGTATACAGTTCTACCTCTTTCTGTTCTGAAGAAAAAATTCTTTGTTTCATGATGTCCTTGGAAGAATGGCTCCTGAAATTGAGGACATGCATGCATTATAACCCCCAGTACAACTTTAGTGTTCAAATGAGGAAAGTTGCAGTGTTTTCATTGCTTCGGAAATCATTAAACCTTAAGGGATATGTAACTAAAAGCAAAATTATTTTGTAGTGGGTACCTAAAATTTTACCTGTATCTTAGTGCAGGCATCTAAGAAAATCTGTGAATCAATCACACGAGCCAGTGTGACAAATGACATCTTTGCGAGTATTCTGTAAACCAACTACAGTAAAACCATGGATTATGAGCATAATCCGTTCTGGAAGCATGCTTGCAATCCAAAGCACTTGTATATCAAAGCAAATTTCCCCCAAAAATATAATGAAAACTCAAATGATTTGTTTTACAACCATTTATTCATAAGTCCTTCCATTTATAGTCCATATACATAGCCTCATAGCAATGTGATAGGTTGTGTTACCATAAAATGTCCATCCACTAATGGCAGCCTCCACAAGGGGATAAGAAGCAAAATCCAGCAGGAGCTACAGATTATGAAAGAGAAGAGAGGCAATATGGTTAAATTTAATGAAGGTGCAACATTTAGCAACTCACACGGCTGATGAATAAAAGAGGCACAAGTATGCAGGCATCCAGGGTAAAGCAATCAACATAGACGGGCCTCCTCACTGCCGGCTCTTACTGCTGTAAGGCCTCGTACACACGAGGGGATATGTCCGCTGAAAACGGTCCGATGGACCGTTTCAGTAGACATCTCCGCTCGTGTGTATGGGCTAGCGGACAGATTTCTCCACCCGACAGATTTCAAAGCATGCTTTGAAATCTATCCGGTGGGAATCTGTCCGCCCGACATGTCTGCTGGTTAGTACACTTACCAGCAGACATGTCGTCCCCCACCGCCGCCGCGCCGCCGCCGAATGGATTCGGCGCATGCGCGGAAGTGTTTAACTTCCTGGTGCGGTGACGTGGCGGTGACGTGGCGGTGACGTGGCGGCGTCAACGTCACCGCCGCGTCACCGCCACGTCACCGCGCCGTCCGGCGGCGGGGAATTTGATCCGATGGTGTGTACACGCCATCGGATCAAACTCCCGATCGGACATATCCGATGGAAATGGTCCGCGGACCGTTTTCATCGGATATGTCCGATAGTGTGTATGAGGCCTTAGTCTGCAATCGTGATCGGGAAGACTACCCTGCAGTAGAGCGATCTGAACGCGAGGCTGGAACCACTCGCGGAAGGGACAACATCAATGGCGGTGAGGAGAATGGTCTATGTGGACAGCTTTACCCTGGATGCCTGCATACTTAGATGTACCTGTTTTAATCATCAACCATGTGAGTTGTTAAATGTTGTACCTTCATTAAATGTAACCATATTGCTACACTGGAAGGCATCTCTCTTCTATTTTATACTCGGTTGTGACATGACACTACTCTTATATCAAGATATCGCTTGTATATCAAGTCAAATTTTATAAAAAAATGTTGCTGGTCTTGCAAAACGCTCTCAAACCAAGATACTCTCAAACCAAGGTTTTACTGTATGTACACAATGCCTTTAGGTTACATATTGTATTATACATTTTGACAGATTTAGAAAATGATATAATCAATTAAAATGTGTAAACATAAACTACAAAATTGCTTGTGTGGGAATTGTATACGCTACATAGCTTAATTAATAAAAGTGTCCCTGTATGTCAAAAGTGATTTTAGACCAGCTAGAAAACAGCGATAATAAATTAGAATCACTTGCAGAATTGAGCGATAGCGATTTGTGGGGAAATTCGTCATCAAACAATAAAAGTAATGACAGCGACAATTCTGCAACTGAGCAAATTTCAGTGTTTTTGATTTGATTACATTATTGAATAATTTTTATTATAATTATATTATTATTTGTTATAATTATTTATAGTTATTTATTATATTATAATTTATAATTTTGTTTTTCAAACTTTATCATACCAGAGATGTCTACTAGACTATTGTTTGGACAGATATAAGTGAGTTATTCCTAAGAATTACAGGCCTACAATGTAAAACGCCAAATTTTCATGCAAAATAATTGTACCGCTTTTAGCACCTAAAACCAGAAAGAATCATACCGCCAGGAAGGTTTAAGGACCCACAATCCAATATTCCTACCAAATACACACACCGGGACCAATTTTGGAGGCAGCCAATTATTGTACAAGTGTGTTTTTGGAATATGGGAAAAGGAAGCTGCCAGGGAGTACCTATAAAAACTCAGAATAATTTATACCCCAATATCTCTGATCATAATTTAAAGTGGTTTGAATGGCAAGAGGTTTTTTACCTTTATGTATTATATGCATTAGGGTAAAAAACCTTCTGGGTGCAGTTCCTTCCCAGCCTCCCTTATACTTACTTGAGCCCCATCTTGATCCAGCGATGTGCACAAGAGCAGCAGCTCTCCCAGCACTCTATCTTCTCATTGGCTCACACAGCAGCGGGAGCCATCAAAGTCAGTGAGCCATTCACAGGAGTACAGATAGGGAGTGAGCAGCTTGCTATGGGGGGCACTCGGCAGAGTGGAGGAGCCAAGACCACTGGCACAAGACCCAAAAAGAAGAGGATATGGGCTGCTCTGTGCTAAACCATTGCACAGAGCAGCTAAGTATAACATGTTTGTTATTTAAAAAAATACTTTTAAAATCACTTTAACTTTTTTAGATTTCTCCCTTTAATGGCTAGCACTTGGTCTTGGGTATTTAATAGCTGGGACCCTAAGCTACATATTTTTGGCAAGCTCTAGTTACTCATTTGTAAAAAAAAGAGATCCCTGCCAGTCTGGGGGATATTGCAATACATTGAAATCGCATATTAGTTTATTGATTTTTCTGGGTGAACAAACATTTGTATTTTAGATGTTTTTGCCTTTTAAATGAACTAACAGCAATACATTTTTGTATATTTTTATTTTCAACCTGACCAAAACATGCTGACTGTTTACAGATTTTACTGTACTTTGGGGATTTAAAACCATTGGAATTGTCAGTGTATGAGGGCAAAAAATTGTGTTACGTTTGCTAGGTTTATCAATTCACATTAATAAACTTTCTCTTTACAAATGGCATTCATAATTTTTTTTATTGCTGTATTTTTTCTACAGTTAGTAGAACAGAGCACTCCATGTTTAAAATATTGATATGTTAGATGCATTTTCCATTAGCATTGCGTGACACATTGCTTACACAAAGCTTCTATACTGCTTAATAAAAATGACAAATAGTCTTTGATATTTGCCTAGGCTCTGTCTCCACTTGGACATTCACCTAGGGAAGCTGGTGGCAGCTCTCTTTCTCTCTCTCTCTTTTAAACAGATCTTAGCAAATTAGTTGCTACAGATAAATAGTGAATTTAACTTCATTACCTAAATGCACATCTTAGAGCTGTACTTTAATAGCTGTTGCAATGCATTTAATTGCCATCACAATGTCATCAGTTCGATCTTTCTCTCTGGGAAAGAGACACCATTATTAAGTTCCATTTTCTTTATCTTACAGTTATGTAAGGACTCTAGAGATTTGTGGTGCAACTGACTGAAGAGATGTGGCTCCAGCCAAGACTCCTACAATGATTTTGAATGTATTCATATATATTTTGTAAGTCTGCTAGTCAACCTGCAGGAGTTTTGGTCGCTTTTTTTACTAAGAATTGTTTTACATTCACTCTTTCCATGTTTTGCTATTTTTCCAGTTTATGAAAATGTAAAAGTAAAAAAAGTTATATGGGCACAGATTCCTGTTCTGCTCACTCTAACAAGGGCAACAGTGGCTAAGGGTCTAATCTCGGGGATGTACAACAGCTTGGGTGATAGGGCACTAAGTAAAGCAGGCCCGTGCAAGAGTAGAGGGGCATGGGAGAATGATCTGGGAACAATAACCCCACAACAATGGGACAGGATTCTTCAACAGTGCACTTTGGTATCCATAACCCCGGCCCAAAGACTGTCGCACTTATTCCTTTTACATAGGGTCTACCATACCCAGCATAAAATGTTCAAGCTAGGGTGACAAGACAATGAATGCCCAAGATGTAAAAACAAAGGGGATCTCATACATATGGTCTGGAAGTGCCCTAAATTATATGGCTATTGGGTGGGAGTCATAGAACGTATCAATAAAATATTCGGATCTCGACTAGACCCAACAGCCAGGATATGCCTTCTGGGCTGCATGGATGACAATAGAGTACCGCAGGGTACCCTTGAAGCTATACTAAGAAGCCTATTTCAGGCTCGTAAGTTAATTGCCCAAAAACGTCAGGCTCAGATTCCTCCGTCCATAGACAACTGGCTAGTGGTTATGAATCAAACAATCTCAAATGAAAAAGTTAATTTCACCAAGCTGGGGAAATATCCCAAATTTGCTAAAATATGGGGCTTGTGGCAGCGGATGGCTGGAAATTCCAGATAGCGATACCCGACACCAGACTTTCCAGGATTTTTGAGCTTTTGAGTAAAAAAGGAAAACTCCTTTCCAGGCTTTGGTAGTAACACTTTATCCAGCAGATTTTCCAGGCTGGATCTCACTAGCTCTCGATACCAAACGACACGACTCTTGATAAACCTGCGTTAGTAGACATCGAGCCTGTATGCTCTCAAGGGTATGGAGCAAGGGTGGGAGGGAAAGGAGGGAGGGGGTTGTACACAGCCAACAAGACAAATAAATAAGACCAAGTGTTTCTCTCAGCATGCCCCAGCGGACATTAACCCTAATCTGTGTTATTTTGCATTCTATGTTTTATACCCTGCATGTAAAGAGATTGTATACTTGCTGACTGATCTGTAAAATGGTTTTAAATTATCAATAAAAATAAATAAATGGCTCGCCAATTCCAGGAGTACTACAGCGAATGATATAACATAGGGGCAAAGGAGAAAGGAGTGGGCTCGTCAGCTACTAGGGAGTTCTCGATAAGAGATTTTCTACACAAATACTCTCCCCAGGCATTGGCTGCTGAAGACCAACAAACGTTAGAATCGCCGTTGACGTCTGAAGAATGGGTAGAAGCCCTCAAAGCTACTAAACCAGGCAAAAGTCCAGGCCCAGACGGCCTAACGGCACAATATTATAAATGCTTTTCCGACCTTTTGGCACCAGGTTTCCTCAAGGCATTCAACTCTTTAGCAGTCTCTTCTTCTGGCTCTAACACCCTACTAGAAGCTTATATTGCAGTGCTACCTAAAGAGGGCAAGGATCCCTCAGACGTTGCAAATTACAGGCCGATCTCACGCCTAAACGTCGACGTAAAAATGTTCTCGAAAATTTTGGCGACAAGGCTGGCCTTCTACGTTCCGGCGTGGGTGGGTCTCGATCAGGTGGGTTTTGTCCCTGGCAGAGAGGCCAGGGACAACACCATTAAGGCCATTAATTTGCATCATTGGCTTACCTCCACAAAAGGCGAGGGGTTCTTCTTGTCACTGGATGCGGAGAAGGCCTTTGACAGGGTGGCCTGGGATTACATGCACTCGGTGCTTGAAGCACTTGGCCTTGGGACCAGATTGAGATCCTTTATTGGGGCTCTTTACATGAATCCACAGGTTAGGGTCCGGGTTAATGGCCACCTGTCAGAGGCCTTCTCCATCCACAATGGCACCAGACAAGGCTGCCCACTTTCTCTTATACTATATATCCTCACATTGGAACCTCTACTTCGCTGCATTCGGGCCCACCCTGACATAACAGGGATCAAGACTCCCCAAAAAAAAATACAAGTTAGCGGCCTTTGCCGATGACATCTTGCTTTTTCTGTCGTCTCCCTTGATATCCTTACCTAACTTACTGCAAGTGTTTCAACAGTTCCGATGTATTTCACACCTGAAAATTAACTATTCCAAGTCGTTTGCCTTAAATGTCTCTTTGCCGCCTTCACTGGTTACCCGATGCCAGGAGAACTTCCCTTTTCGTTGGAAAGCGGATGATATCACTTACCTGGGCATTCGACTCCCAGGCACACTCTCAGACCTTTATGAGAAAAACTTTTTACCCGAATTGAAGGCCATCCAACAAGATTTGTTACAATGGGACTCTCCCTGGATCTCATGGTTCGGGCGAGCCGCCATCTTGAAAATGACAGTACTTCCCTGCATGCTTTATAAACTGCAGACGATCCCAATTGCACTCCCGCTTACCTTCTTCGCAACCTACAAAAGGCTATGTAGGAAGTTTTTGTGGGGGTCCAAGGCTCCCAGAATAAGCTGGACGAAACTAGTGTTGGCTAAAATGGAAGGAGGTATCGGTCTTCCGGACCTACAGAGATACTACTGGGCCACACAACTAACGCGTGTAGTGGACTGGCGAATACACACACGTTGTAAAGGCTGGGTACAGTTGGAAAACCAGATCACAAGAACTGACCTAGGGAAAATACCATGGATTTCAAAGAAGCATTGGACATCTGTTATACTGTCCCACCCTCTGGTGGGGGCAACCCTATCGGCATTTACTAAGGCCTGTGATAAATTCGAAGTATCGAAGACGGAATGCAGATTGACCCCTCTTAGGGGTAGCCCAGACTTTTGTCCGGGATGAGAAGGCGGCTACTTGACGGCTGAATGGCCACATACAGATATGCTGGCCAAACATTTCTTTGCAGGAGACAGATTCTTGTCTCTGAAAGAACTTGAGAGGCTATCCCTAACAAAGAAATTTCCCATGTTTGCTTACTTTCAACTGAGGCATTTTCTGGATAATCCGAAGTTCAGGGGCTGTTTTACTAAGGCATCCACAGTGCTTGAGTCATTGTGCTCTAGTGGGTCACCCCAGAGACATGTGATTTCAATGCTTTATGCATCCATTTTTAGGGCACCCTTTGTGTCTATGCAGACGGAACAGGCCTCCTGGGAAACCCGGCTGGGTAGACCAATTGAGACGAAAGATTGGGAGAAAATCAACTGGTTTATTTTCAAAGGCTCTCTGAGCGTGAACGTTCAGGAAAACGGCTACAAGATTAGGACAGGGTGGTATAGGACGCCGGACATTGTACATAAATTTGCTCCCTCAGTGCCGGATAGGTGCTGGAGGTGTAGAAGGGCCTTGGGCACTTTCCTCCATATTTGTTGGGAATGCCCCCTGATTCAACCATACTGGCAAAAGGTGCACAATGTGACAATAACGGTTTCTACGCTTCCCCTGGAGTTTTCACCAGCACAGTATCTGCTTCATCTTACAAAACTTTCCAAAAAGCGGTATCGCAACTCGATAGCGATACACATGATTAATGCAGCCAGACTATGTGTTCCAGTACACTGGAGGGCCGTGGCGCCACCTCCCATTAAAGAATGGGTGGCGCGCATTAACCATATTGCAGCGATGGAGGAATTGATATGCACTGCACATGATAACATTTCCAAATTCACCTTTGTCTGGAATGAGTGGTTTGAGTTCCGAAACACAGCAGAATACCAGGCTCTTTTACAGACTACAGGCTAATTATGAACTCTACAGGTACGCCTGACTGGAGATTGGTTTGTTACACTGCCAGCCTAAGGAACTTTCGTAGTGATGTAGACGGCGGGGGTAGTGGACCTCCCCACCTACCTCCTCAAGTGTTTCTTTATGAGAAGTGATGCACCCCCCCTCTCCCCCCCTCCTTTTTTTTCTTTCTCTTTTCTCTCTTCTCCTCTCTCTTCTTTCTTTTAGTTCTTACGGTTGGATGGCAAGGGTGGGCGTGGTGGCCATGGGAGGGCCTCCTCGCTCAACCCTTTTACGTCAGGAGGATCCTGGTTGTGACTATGGGACCGGGCTAAGCAGACGATAGATCTAGGTTGGTGGTGGTCCCTAGAGGCCCCTAAATAAAAACGAACTGCTGTGTCACTTCTAGATCACACTAGCATATATCTACACTAGGAAATATATACAGTTGAGGGGGCCTATGCAGTATTTGTGCTTATTCTCTGTTATATGCCTTGCACACTAGCCTCGTACCCTTTTTCCTACCATGAATACTTTTCTTTAGATCCTCATGTAAAGACTTGTTATATTTGTCGATATTGTTATTTCTGTAACTGTATCATTGTTCTATTTTCTCAATAAAATCTTTACGGTAAAAAAATGTAATAAATAAATGAAGTAAAAAAAAAAAAGGTAAAAAAAGTAACAGAAATTAGGCAGGATGTTAAAAAAGCTTTAAAAGAATCAGTGAGGTTAACAAAAAAAAGGAAAACCCAAGGGAAAACGGAAAATTAAAAGAAAATACTTCTACAGAAAATATTAGGCAAGGCCTGATCAAAAATGTTGGACTAAAGGTTCCAGGGCCTGCATGTAAGGACTTTAAGTATGCACTACTCAGCGAATCACTAACTGACCACAACTGGTTCCTCCGCTAGTAAGCTGTAAGTGGTTTTTGTTTACCTTTAAATTGCTCCCCTTACATCTATATAGCCATGAACTAGTATGTCAATTATATTGACATGCTTCAACAAATAGCGAGAACTATGTGACACACAAACCAAGTTGTGTAAAAGCACCCCTGCATGGGAGCTCTGATGTTAAAGGCATGCCTTTTCTGAGCCATAAAGTTTAAAGAGGTTGTAAACCTCCACAAAAATAAAAATAAAAAACTCTACAAGACAAAGGCATAATGAGCTAGTATGCATCGCATACTAGCTCATTATGAAATACGTAGAACTATTCTCTGTAGTGCTGCCCGCACTCCTCTCCCACGGCCTACATCTTTCACTGGGTTTTCAGCCTCCGGCGCTGTGATTAGCATGCATGCGGGAGCCACGCACCAGCGGGCTGTTTTTTCAGTGTCCTTGCGCCAATGACATCGGCACCAGCGTATATAGTGAATATCTCCAAAACTGTGCAAGTTTAGGAGCTATTTATAGTACCTACAGGTAAGCCTTATTATACAGGCTTACCTGTAGGTACAAGTAGTGTAATAGAGTTTACAACCACTTTAAGTCTGAATATTAGATGCTGGACTGTTAGGGGAATGCAGTCACACCAGAGGCATACCTATAGGGTTCTCCTCTAGAAGAAACGTTTGTCAAGAAGTATTTTTTAGAAACCTAAAAAATAACGGGTAGAGAGTCTTCATGCTAATATATAAAGATTATTCAGTGCTAACTACTAATCTACACCATTCATTTAGTATAAGGTAAGGACTGGAGTGACCCCAGAGGCCCAATAGACCAAAAAACAAGGGGGCAGGGGGACAATATCGGTACTAGATAAGAAACAAATAGAATAGAGGGGTAGTAGAGATAAAAGACATATGTCAGTTTATTTAGTATAGTATCAAAAAACAATAGACACACATAATCATAAAATACATCAGAAGACAGCAATGTAGAATGATGGACATATTGTACGACCAACCGTACAGGTCACAGAGATGGAATAAACCCTGAACACAGGGTGGCGGTGAAAAGAAGGGGGTCATACAACACAGGATATCGACTAGTTTCGCAACAATAGTTGCTTTGTCAGGAGAATTTCTAAAAGATGATACATAAATGTTAGCATCACAGGCTATAAACATATGGATAAATATGTAAAAACCAATTGGGTATCAGCAAACAGACATTCAGGTATCAACAACATATAACAAAATTATTATATGTGTGTCTCTTGTTTTTTGATACTATGCTAAATAAACTGAAATATGTCTTTTATCTCTACTACCCCTCTATTCTATTTTTTTCTTATCTAGTACCGATATAGTCCCCCTGCCCCCTTGTTTTTTGGTCTATTGGGCCTCTGGGGTCCCTCCAGTCCTTACCTTATACTAAATTAATCTCCAGAATGATAGTATTATAATTTTCTGTATTTATTGTTTACATTAAGAGGCTTATATTTAAACCATTCATTTACTAAAGACTGTTCACTTGGTAAAGTGCATTTTCACTTTGCTAAGGAAATTTTCCCTCAGTTTAGTTAAAGGATAAGTTCACCTTTTTACAAAAAATAATGCAATTTTTATTTATTTTTTGCTGTAGGAGCCTGTAAAGCATAGCATCAGTGATTAGCAGATCACTGATGCCACGCAGAAATCCTGCAGACCTGTCAGTGTATCTGCTTGCTCATACCTTGTATGGGCAAGCTGATACACTGACAGGAAGAATCAATAAACTACCACTGCACTCACAGCAACGTGGTAGTTCATTAAGAACTAAAAGCAAACAGCCGCCAAAGCTGACTTGTAGCTTTCCATTCACAGAACACTGTGAATGAGTGACATGGCAGGGCAGGCCGAGCCCCGCATTACTGCTTTTTGACAGCAGGTGTAGGAGAAAATCCCTGCTAGCTGTCAACGTGAACTGAATATAAGTATAACATGTGCCATGTTATGAAACCTTTAACCTGCCTAGCGGTATTCCCGAGTCGGGCTCGGGGTGAAATTTCAGTACCATTATCAGTATCCCAGAGCCAGACTCGTGATTGCATTGCAGGAACCATTAAAATCAACTATCGTGTCCTGCTGATGTTGTTGTACATTTGCTGTGCTGTCTTTCAAGGCTTGATTTTAAACTCAACTCTGTGAGTATAACAATTGATTTTAATATTTTAACCTCCCTGGCGGTGTTCCCGAGCGTGACTCGGGGTGTTTTTTTCTTGCTAAGAACGGTATCCCCGAGTCACGCTCGGGGTAGACATGCAGAGCCTGCAGCACGCGCTGTCTTACCTTCTTCCTGGATCCAGCGATGCATCCACGCTGTGTGAGCGAGCGGGTGCTCGCTCGATTCACACAGCGTCCCCGTGTGCCGCCGAGCTCCGTTCCCTGCGACGTTACGACACACGGGAGCGGAGAACGGCGCCAAATTCAAAAAAGTAAACAAACACTTCACATACAGTATACTGTAATCTTATAGTCTGAATATTAGATGCTGGACTGTTAGGGGAATGCAGTCACACCAGAGGCATACCTATAGGGTTCTCCTCTAGAAGAAACGTTTGTCAAGAAGTACTTTTTAGAAACCTAAAAAATAACGGGTAGAGAGTCTTCATGCTAATATATAAAGATTATTCAGTGCTAACTACTAATCTACACCATTCATTTAGTATAAGGTAAGGACTGGAGTGACCCCAGAGGCCCAATAGACCAAAAAACAAGGGGGCAGGGGGACAATATCGGTACTAGATAAGAAAAAAATAGAATAGAGGGGTAGTAGAGATAAAAGACATATGTCAGTTTATTTAGTATAGTATCAAAAAACAATAGACACACATAATCATAAAATACATCAGAAGACAGCAATGTAGAATGATGGACATATTGTACGACCAACCGTACAGGTCACCGAGATGGAATAAACCCTGAACACAGGGTGGCGGTGAAAAGAAGGGGGTCATACAACACAGGATATCGACTAGTTTCGCAACAATAGTTGCTTTGTCAGGAGAATTTCTAAAAGATGATACATAAATGTTAGCATCACAGGCTATAAACATATGGATAAATATGTAAAAACCAATTGGGTATCAGCAAACAGACATTCAGGTATCAACAACATATAACAAAATTATTATATGTGTGTCTCTTGTTTTTTGATACTATGCTAAATAAACTGAAATATGTCTTTTATCTCTACTACCCCTCTATTCTATTTTTTTCTTATCTAGTACCGATATAGTCCCCCTGCCCCCTTGTTTTTTGGTCTATTGGGCCTCTGGGGTCCCTCCAGTCCTTACCTTATACTAAATTAATCTCCAGAATGATAGTATTATAATTTTCTGTATTTATTGTTTACATTAAGAGGCTTATATTTAAACCATTCATTTACTAAAGACTGTTCACTTGGTAAAGTGCATTTTCACTTTGCTAAGGAAATTTTCCCTCAGTTTAGTTAAAGGATAAGTTCACCTTTTTACAAAAAATAATGCAATTTTTATTTATTTTTTGCTGTAGGAGCCTGTAAAGCATAGCATCAGTGATTAGCAGATCGCTGATGCCACGCAGGACTCCTGCAGACCTGTCAGTGTATCTGCTTGCTCATACCTTGTATGGGCAAGCTGATACACTGACAGGAAGAATCAATAAACTACCACTGCACTCACAGCAACGTGGTAGTTCATTAAGAACTAAAAGCAAACAGCCGCCAAAGCTGACTTGTAGCTTTCCATTCACAGAACACTGTGAATGAGTGACATGGCAGGGCAGGCGGAGCCCCGCATTACTGCTTTTTGACAGCAGGTGTAGGAGAAAATCCCTGCTAGCTGTCAACGTGAACTGAATATAAGTGTAACATGTGCCATGTTATGAAACCTTTAACCTGCCTAGCGGTATTCCCGAGTCGGGCTCGGGGTGAAATTTCAGTACCATTATCAGTATCCCAGAGCCAGACTCGTGATTGCATTGCAGGAACCATTAAAATCAACTATCGTGTCCTGCTGATGTTGTTGTACATTTGCTGTGCTGTCTTTCAAGGCTTGATTTTAAACTCAACTCTGTGAGTATAACAATTGATTTTAATATTTTAACCTCCCTGGCGGTGTTCCCGAGCGTGACTCGGGGTGTTTTTTTCTTGCTAAGAACGGTATCCCCGAGTCACGCTCGGGGTAGACATGCAGAGCCTGCAGCACGCGCTGTCTTACCTTCTTCCTGGATCCAGCGATGCATCCACGCTGTGTGAGCGAGCGGGTGCTCGCTCGATTCACACAGCGTCCCCGTGTGCCGCCGAGCTCCGTTCCCTGCGACGTTACGACACACGGGAGCGGAGAATGGCGCCAAATTCAAAAAGTAAACAAACACTTCACATACAGTATACTGTAATCTTATAGATTACAGTACTGTATGTAAAAAATACACACACACCCATGTCCCTAGTGGTCTGTCCAGTGCCCTGCATGTTCTTTTATATAATAAAAACTGTTCTTTCTGCCTGGAAACTGTAGATTGCCCATAGCAACCAAAAATGTCCCTTTATGTCAAAAATGGTTTTAGATCAGCTAGAAAACAGCGATAATAAATTATAATCACTTGCAGAAATTAGTGATAGCGATTTGTGGGGAAATTCGTCATAAAAAAAAAAAATAATGACAGCAAAAATTCTGCAACTGAGCAAATTTCAGTGATTTTGATTTGATTACATTATTGAATAATTTTTACTATAATTATATTATTATTTGTTATAATTTTTTATAATTATTTATTATATTATAATTTTTAATTAAAAAAAAAATAATCATACCCAGGATGCCTATTAGACTCTTGTTTGGATAGATTTAAGTGAGTTATTCCTAAGAATTTCAAGCCTACAGTATAAAACGCCAAATTCCCTTGCAAATAATGGTACCGCTTTAAAGAATCATACCGCCAGGGAGGTTAATAAAAACCTTGTCATACGGTATCACATTAGGTCGGTGCGCCCTCCATTCTTTTTTTCTTTTTCTTAGTTATATGAATTCCCACGATTCTGAGGCGGGCTGCAAGACTTTGGAAGATACTGTACCTTTTTAATTGGATTACACCAAACCATAGTATAAAATACCAGAGCGCAGGAGAATTGTGTTTTGATTGCAGGAACCAGGCATATTTACTTACGTTGTCCCCTGGATTCTGCAATGTCTCCCCGCTGTGTGAGCGAACTCCCTAGGCACTCTATTCACATAGTGCCCGAGTGCCGCCGAGCTCCGTTCCCTGCGACGTTGTAATGCACGGGGGCGGAGATCGGTGCCAAATTCAAAAAAGTTAAAAACAGACATGCAGTATACTGTAATCTTACAGATTACAGTACTGTATAAAATAATTACACACCCCTTTGTCTCTAGTGGTCTGTCCAGTGTCCTGCATGCACTTCTATATAATAAAGACAGTTTTTTCTGCCTGGAAACTGGAGAAACTGCAGATTGTCCATAGCAATCAAAAAGTGTCCCTTTATGTCAAAAGTGCTAGAAAACAGCAATATTAATTTAGAATCACTTGCAGAATTGAGCGATAGCGATATGTGGGGAAATTCATCATCAAACACTGAAAGTAATGACAGCGACAATTGTGCAACTGAGCAAATTTCAGTGTTTTTGATTTGATTACATTATTGATTAATTTTTATTATTATTATATTATTATTTTTTATAATTATTTATAGTTATTTATTATATTATAATTTATGATTTTGTGTTTCAAACGTTATCATACCCGGGATGTCTACTAGACTCTTGGTTGGACAGGTTTAAGTGAGTTATTCTTATGAATTACAGGCTTACAATATAAAACATCAAATTTCCATGCAAAATAATGGTACCCTTTTAGCACCTAAAATCTGACATAAGCATACCGCCAGGGAGGTTAATGAATGAGGTGCTCTGCTCACTTCCATCATGGGTATTCTTTAAAAAGTGAATCACATTCACTACTCTAAGTGAAAATACAATTTCAACATGAAAATTCACTTTGCACTTTTACTATATAAACCCAATGTATTGGCCAAGAAAATGTAGTACTCACAAAAGCATACATAGTTACATATTTTGCAAGGTTGAATAAATACACTGGTTAATCCAGTTCAACCTGCGAGTGTTTGTGTGTGTGTGTGTGTGTTTGATTACTCTTTTACATCTTCTTGTACATTGTGTTTGCAGGGAAACACATCTAATGCCGCGTACACACGATAATTTTTTGTGATGAAAAAAAACGAGGTTTTCTGTGAAGTAAAAAACGACGTTTTTGAAACGTCACTTTTCAAAGACGATGTTGCATACACACCATCGTTTTTTTCACAAAAAGCGAGGTTACGTTCACCACTCTTTTCCATTGAAGCTCGCTTCATAACTAGCTTCTGGGCATGCGCGGGTTGAAAAACGTTGTTTTAAACAACGTTTTTGCTACACACGGTGACTTTTTGTGAAACAAAAAATGACGTTTTGAAAAACGACACAAAAAATTCAACGACGTTTTGCCCACACACGATCAATTTAAATGACGTTTTAAAAAACAACGTGTGTACGCGGCATAAGAGTTTTTTTGAACAGATTTAAACTCTACAACATTACCCCCTCTATTAGTAAAAAACCCCTTACGCATTTTTAGGATTGAACCAATTCTTGTCCACTCCTCAAACTTGAAGTCTTGTTTGCTGCAACTTGGCATTGCCTGCTATTGCCTAGTCTGTCATTTACTAGGACCCCCAGATGCTTTCCCATCCTCTGTTACCCCATAGGTTCTTCCATACTGTGTAACTTGCATGCATGTTTTTAGCTCCCAAGTAAATTACTTTAAATTTTTTCTCATAAAACCTCAACTGCCATATAGCTGCACATCCCTCTATTTTTATGTCTTCTTGCAAAGTTGCTATATCTTCTTATGAAGTGTTTAGTTTTGTATTCTCAGTGAACACTGAGACAAAATTATTGATTCCAATCTCTATATCATTTATGAACAAGTTAAATGTAATTGGTCCCAGCCCTGGGGTACCCCACTCACAGCTCCAGATCATTCAGAAAATATGCCCTTATTCACCACCCTCTGGACACACTTCTTCAAACAGTTTTCTCTCCAGTGTGGCAGGGTGACCTGGGCCACTGTTTAAAATGGTGGTTTACACCAGATTTTCTAAAAAGCAAGCACACTAATGGCACATGTGTGTGCTGGCTTCAAATAAGAGCCAGAGTTAGAGTTTAGAGCCCCACCCTCCCGAGGAGGGTCAGTGTGCGAAGGGAGCCATGAGAGGTGCTGGTGTGCACCAGTGGCGGCCCGTCCATAGGGGCGCCCGGGCGCCGATACCCCTCCCCCCACAGCTAGTAAAAAAAAATCCCCCAAAAAAAAAAAAAAAAAGTCTCTTAAAAAAAAAAATGTCCCTTTAAAAAAAAAGTGCACTGTGTACTGTGTAGGAGCGCCGGCCCCAGTCCTCTATAGAAGCGTGATGCCAATGCAATCCCGTGATTGCAGGCAAGATGCTTCATTTGTGGGGTTTTATGAGGCTTTGGGGCGCACTGCACAGTGCCTCTACACACTTATGTGTCATTCTTCTTCATAGCCTGCTGTGGATTGGCAGCGCCGTAGGATATGGGCGGTGCCTTCCCCAGGCAGTGACATCACTTCTAGTTTCACTTTCTGTGCCAGCATGGATATCGACTCCCTGATCATCAATGAAGGAACAAGGAAGCATTAACCACTTCCCCACCGCGCCATAAGCATTTTACTGCTACGGCGCGGTGGAGTTGCTTTGACACGACGTCCCTGGGACGTCCTCGTGCACTTCCGCGATTGCGCGTCCCCTGGGACGCGCTCGCGAAAGTGTCCGTGCTCGCCGGGTCTAGAAGACCCGGCGCATCACGGATCACGGTAAATTGCCGCTGATAGCGGCCGTTTACCACGTGATCGCGCCGTCGAATGACGGCGCGATCACTTGTAAACAAACCGGCGTCATTTGATGACGCCGGTTCCTCCCTCTCCTCGCTCTCCTCTCTGTACAGTGTGCGAGGAGAGGGGGGGGAGCGGGGTGTCAGCAGCTGAGCTGTGGCTGGATCTGTGCAGTCACAGATCCAGCCATCCCTCAAAACATCCCAGCTCTGCAATCCCCTAGTACCCTGCAATCCCCAGTACCCTGCATTACCCCAGTACCCAACAATACCCCCACAATACCCCAGTACCCAACAATACCCCAGTACCCCACAATACCCCACAATACCCCAGTACCCAACAATACCCCAGTACCCCACAATACCCCACAATACCCCAGTACCCAACAATACCCCAGTACCCCACAATACCCCAGTACCCCACAATACCCCAGTACCCAACAATACCCCAGTACCCAACAATACCCCAGTACCCAACAATACCCAACAATACCCCAGTACCCAACAATACCCCAGTACCCAACAATACCCCAGTACCCAACAATACCCCAGTACCCCACAATACCCCAGTACCCAACAATACCCCAGTACCCCACAATACCCCAGTACCCCACAATACCCCAGTACTCAACAATACCCCAGTACTCAACAATACTCAACAATACCCCAGTACTCAACAATACCCCAGTACTCGGCAATACCCCAATACTCGGCAATACCCCAATACTCGGCAATACCCCAATACTCTGCATGATACTTTGCAATACCCCAATACTCGGCAATACCCCAATACTCTGCATGATACTTTGCAATACCCCAATACTCGGCAATACCCCAATACTCGGCAATACCCCCCATACTCTGCATGATACTTTGCAATACCCCAATACTCGGCAATACCCCAATACTCAACAATACCCCAATACTCAACAATACCCCAATACTCGGCAATACCCCAATACTCGGCAATACCCCAATACTCGGCAATACCCCAATACTCGGCAATACCCCAATACTCTGCATGATACTTTGCAATACCCCAATACTCGGCAATACCCCAATACTCGGCAATACCCCAATACTCGGCAATACCCCAATACCCTGCATGATACTTTGCAATACCCCAATACTCTGCAATACCCTGCGCGATACTCTGCAATACCGCCTATGGGGATTTTTAAGTAGCGAGGTTTGGCGCCATTTCACGAGTGTGCGCAATTTTGAAGTGTGACATGTTGGGTATCTATTTACTCGGCGTAACTTCATCTTTCACATTATGAAAAAAAATTGGGCTAACTTTACTGTTTTGTTTTAAGCACAAAACAGTTTTTTAAAAAACACGCGTTCAATAAATTTCTGCGAAAATACCGTGCGGGATAAAACGTTGTAACGGCCGCCATTGTATTCTCTAGGGTCTTTGCTAAAAAAGCATATATAATGTTTTGGGGTTCTATGTAATTTTCTAGCAAATAAATGATGATTTTTCCATGTAGGCGAGAAATGTCAGAATTGGCCTGGGTGTTCCAGAACGCCTGATGGCGCTCCCTGCATGTTGGGCCTCTGTATGTGGCCACGCTGTGTAAAAGTCCCACACATGGGGTATCGCCATACTCGGGAGGAATAGCAGAATGTGTTTTGGGGTGTAATTTGTGGTATGCATATGCTGTGTGTGAGAAATAACCTGCTAATATGACAGAAACAAGTTTTTTTTTTTTTTTTTTACAGAATTTTCAGTCGTTTTTCTTTTATAGCGCAAAAAATAAAAAACCCAGAAGTGATCAAATACCACCAAAAGAAAGCTCTATTTGTGTGAAAAAAAGGACAAAAATTTCAAATGGGTAGAATGTTGTATGAGTAATTGTCATTCAAATTGTGAGAGCACCGAAAGCTGAAAATTGGTCTGGTTAGGAAGGGGGTTTAAGTGCCCAGTGGTCAAGTGGTTAAGCAAGGTACTGTGATCTGAGCAGAGAGTGTTACCCTGTCAGTGTCATACAGCAGCACCTTGTACTGTGATCTGTGATGATCGGGCTGCAGGTGGAGGGAGGGAGATCTGCTTCTGGGCCCCGGGAATCAACTTCAGTCATTTACCCGAACATGTGCTAATTAAACATCATCTCCTGACTGTATACCACATGAGTGGTCCCAGCACTGTGTCCTGCTACTGCCATGCTTTACACTGTAGGCTACAGTATACAGGTCTATCTATCTGTATCCAGAGCGCCCTGCTGCTTCAACTCTGCCCTAAAACCAGCATTTAGCCAGAGCCATTCACTGGACAGTGTGCTGATGTGCCAGAGACATGTGTCAGGCAGGAGAGGGGAGAGGTGGGGGGGGGGGCATGGGGGACTGGTTCCGAGCTAATACTTCTCCTATCTATTACTAAATCCCTGGGGGAGGACAATCTCTCTTATCTATCTATATACATGCCTGTCTGTCTCTCTGCCTGTCTGTCTCTCTGCCTGTCTGTCTCTCTAGTTATATACATGCCTGTCTGTCTCTCTGCCTGTCTGTCTCTCTGCCTGTCTGTCTCTCTGGTTATATACATGCCTGTCTGTCTCTCTGCCTGCCTGTCTCTCTGCCTGTCTGTCTCTCTAGTTATATACATGCCTGTCTGTCTCTCTGCCTGTCTGTCTCTCTAGTTATATACATGCCTGTCTGTCTCTCTGCCTGTCTGTCTCTCTGCCTGTCTGTCTCTCTGCCTGTCTGTCTCTCTAGTTATATACATGCCTGTCTGTCTCTCTGCCTGTCTGTCTCTCTGCCTGTCTGTCTCTCTAGTTATATACATGCCTGTCTGTCTCTCTGCCTGTCTGTCTCTCTGCCTGTCTGTCTCTCTAGTTATATACACGCCTGTCTGTCTCTCTGCCTGTCTGTCTCCATGCCTGTCTGTCTCTCTAGTTATATACATGCCTGTCTGTCTCTCTGCCTGTCTGTCTCTCTGCCTGTCTGTCTCTCTGCCTGTCTGTCTCTCTAGTTATATACATGCCTGTCTGTCTCTCTGCCTGTCTGTCTCTCTGCCTGTCTGTCTCTCTGCCTGTCTGTCTCTCTAGTTATATACATGCCTGTCTGTCTCTCTGCCTGTCTGTCTCTCTGCCTGTCTGTCTCTCTAGTTATATACATGCCTGTCTGTCTCTCTGCCTGTCTGTCTCTCTAGTTATATACATGCCTGTCTGTCTCTCTGCCTGTCTGTTTCTCTGCCTGTCTGTCTCTCTAGTTATATACATGCCTGTCTGTCTCTCTGCCTGTCTGTCTCTCTAGTTATATACATGCCTGTCTGTCTCTCTGCCTGTCTGTCTCTCTGCCTGTCTGTCTCTCTAGTTATATACATGCCTGTCTGTCTCTCTGCCTGTCTGTCTCTCTGCCTGTCTCTCTAGTTATATAAATGTCTGTCTCTCTGCCTGTCTGTCTCTCTGCCTGTCTGCCCTATTGCAGGCGGGTGATGGGGGGGGGGTTCGTTGTGGTATTGTTTGCGCCCCCCCAAAAAAATGGAGCACCAGCCGCCACTGGTGTGCACCATGATGTCCAGGCCAGGACAGAGCAGGGCCCAAGCCTGAGAGAGATTCCATGAGGAACAGAGCAGCTAGAAAGCTGTAAGGAAGATGCAGAGCTGAGGTGTAGCGTCTGTGCATAAACACTGAGACGTGTTTTATGGTCATCTGGAATATTTGACTGCATGTGTATTTGCCAAGCTTCAATACAGAAAGGAAAAAACTATTGGCCCAGACCTAGCAAAATCAACTGTGACTGACAATATAAAAATCAAGACTCAAGATTTCAAATTTGAGAATAAAATCCTTTTTGGCCAATATAAAAAGGCTCCTGCCTATCTAACTCTATGAGTATTCACATAAATTATAATGGAAAAAGGTACATAGATCTCATAGCTCATATTACAATATTCTCAACGTACAGTAGATTTCAAAGTTATTATTGCTTTATGTTTAATTTACTCCTCTAGCTAGTTTAATCCAATAGTTGATGAATTCCTAAAGAAAACGTACTAGCAACAGTCTCTATATGGAGGTAAATTATCTTTCAGGGGAGACGCATGTGCAGACTGCTCGGGAATGGCAGCTTAGCCTGTGAGCTCCGCGCCGCTCCGACTGATCGGCGGACATAGCGGGGGAGCCGGATCCCCGGGGGCCGCTGCCGATACACCCTCTGGTGGGGGAATACCCAGGGCACCCACACATGCTGGAGGGATTCGTGAGGAGAAGCCTGGAGCCGCACTTCACAGCGGTAAGCGGGGCGCGTGATCCCAAGATGGCGGGAGTCCCTCAGACACACTACACAGGAGCGGAAGAATCCCCTGTTGCCAGGCCCTCGTACGCTGCAGTAGCCAGCTTACATGCTCCAGGGTCCCTGGCGAGTCCCCTAACTGACTTGGCTCACTCCCCGGCTTCCACGGAGTCCCTGCTGGAACAAACCATGGCAGAATTGCTGGACTCGCCCCTGGGGCCTACCTCCCCACAGGCAGCGGTGAAGCCTGTCATGGCGGCCGCATTCCCTCGCAGCGTATCTCACACTGCTGACCTATTCACACAGCTGTCCATATTACTGGACAAAGGGCTAGCGCAGACTGCAGTAAAAATTACAAGTGACCTGAGGGGGGACTTTCACATGATCAGCTCTAGGATGGAGTCGATTGAAAGCAAACTGGATCGAACTATAGCCACAACCAAACAAAACTCTGACCAGATCCATGTCCTGAAGGACCAATTGGACATTGCCTTATCCCGGATTGATGACCTGGAGAACAGATTCAGGAGAGAGAACTTTAGGATCAGGGGGCTCCCCGAATCAATCACCAACACCTTCTCGGTTGTCCAGGACTTCGTTAAACAACTTATCCCTAACATCCCTCCACATAAACTGGAGATCGACAGAGCTCACAGAACCTTGGGACCCCCTAGAAAGGATGGATCCCCCAGGGACATAGTGGTCAAGCTCCACTTCTTTTCGGTAAAAGAGAAGGTGATAAAGTTGTGCAGGCACCAAAACCCTCTCACCTGCCAGGGACACAACATTCAAGTGTTTGCAGATCTCTCCCCAATAACCATCCAGAAACGGAGGGCCCTAAAACCCCTCTTGCTGGTCCTGTCACAACGTAACATCAAATACAAATGGGCCTTCCCCTTCGCCCTAAAATTTGAGTACAAAGCCAAAGCTCACTCATTTCACAGTCTCCAAGATGGGGAACACCTTCTCTTGAATCTACGCCTTATCTCCCAGGAAGCAGCCATGGATCTCTCCAACTCCAATCCCGGATCAACCAAGAGGCCATCCTCTGCGAGCCCTCTTGCAAACACCTGGGAAAAACCTAATCTTAAGAAGACCAGGGACACCAGACCCCCATGATTCCACCTGACAGTTTTTCTGGGAACAGTCCATAAAGTTCTCCCTCATGGGACCTCTCTTCTGTTTTTGGGGGAGCTGATTCACCCCCTTTTTATTTTTGTTCTACTTAATGCCCTTTTTGGCAGCTGCGATTGAGATCAGAGTTCTGATCTGG